>CM029775.1:1445000-2167500 GCA_017562165.1 Ectropis grisescens
AACTTTGGAAAGGACAGATAACAATGCTACTGGTCTATAATTTCCAACTTCATCCTTCAATATATATCATCCTTGTATATCTATAGCCCTGAACCGCGCTCCCTTCGAACTACTAACATGGCAATGTTTGCAATTCTGGGAGCGCGCTTCGCACACACGTTGTGTGACACCCAAAAATGTACTAAATGTTTGTAGGTATCTGGTATAGAGACGCATGTATGGCACTTACAGTTGGAGCTGTCACAAAGTCAGCACAATAAATATTTCAGGCACGTATATAAAAACGTGAATATAATTAGCTTATTTTACGCTTGTTCACATGAAATAATGGAAGATTGAATGCCCTTTTAACCATTTATTGTGATATTACAATCAGCAAATTTACAATCTCTCGCAGGGGATGACACGTGTGTCGACATCACCCTCACGGCTCAGTCCTTTTAACGATGGACCTGAACTGTGACAGTAACGATTTTTTGGCCTTTTTTTGCAATGTACACACCCTTACATTTCCACCTAGAAAGTAACGTCGGACTATCTCGGATCGTATATGTAATCTAATACGATTAAATATTTGTACTGTGTCTGGGTGTTTCTATTTATAATAAGTAGGGGAGATGCGGGCAAGACGGGGTACCTAACGTTTGATGGGAAATAAAACTGAAACTATAGTATTTATATACTGTTTTATTGATGTTCTTTTCTTTGTTAATCAGTCTTTCAAATTTCTATAATTTTACGTACAGCTCTAATACAATTAATTTTTTATCAATGTAAACGTAAAAAAACTCCACCAACCCTCTTGCCCTCTAGGTAGGATAAGACGAGGTACCCCCATTAGGCAAGATGGGGTATAACAAATCTTCGCAAAACTTGCAGGTAAATGTTGCTTCATCGTCATCATCATCCACGCCATCACCCATCTCGCCCTCTAGGTAGGATAAGACGGGGTACCCCCATTATGCAAGATGGGGGTATAACAAATCTTCGCCAAAATCGCAGGTAAATGTTGCTTCATCGTCATCATCATCCACGCCAGCACAGAAGTAATGTGCCCAATTGTCACATATAGAACAAGCGACCCAGTCTTCATCGAAATCCACATATAGTGCACTACAGTTTAAGCAAGGGGTATTCAATGTTACTCTCGCATTTGCTACTGGACGAACTGCTATTGCCCTTTACTTTCTTCTTTGATATGACTTTGCCTTCTTTCCCTCTAGTCTTCTTCTGCGTCTTCTTTATCTTTCATTGTCTGATTATCTTCCTTTTTTGCTTACACTCTTCCAAAAGCTTCTTTTGTATTGTTTCTTCCAGTTCTGTTTCGTAAGTGTCAAGTTTTGCAAGTTGCTGGAAGGAGTAACATTTGCTGTAGACTAGCAACAGAAAATTTGGGTTGATGTAGAGTTGTTGGTCTTCGTCTATTTCGTCACTAACAATCCAAGTAAAACATTCGGGCTTGGTATTCGACGGGGCGGCAGAAACCATCATAGTGGTCGTATGAATAGCCGCTGCTTCAACCATGGGAGTAATACGGCTGATAAAAACTTGTGATATAATCAGCCACCATGAGCGGACAAGATGTAGTATTGTATATTGAAATTGACTCGGTACTAACCTGGGAACATCACGTACACAAACTATGTGGAAAAATTGCTAGTGCGTGCTATGCACTACGCCGCGTGGCGCGGGTGGTGCCGACGCGGGTGGCACGCACTTGCTACTTCGCCACGGTGCACTCTCTGCTACAATACGGCGCCGAGCTGTACGGAAGCGACGCGGAATGGGAGCGTGCTTTCCGCATGCAAAAAGGGCCGTACGAGCGATAGTAGGCATTAGCAGCGACAAATCCGTACGACCGCATTTTAAAAAACTGGGTATTCTTACGTTGCCCTGTATAGTAATTCTCCAAGTAGGGTTGTATGTGAGGGAAAACCTACACACATATACTACATGTGGAGATCGGACTGCATATCCTACACGACGCGCAGGGCAACTAGAGCCAGTTCCCAGGAGACTAGCGAAGTCTGACAAGCTCACTCATGTTATGGGACCGACTGTGTACAACAGGCTACCTCGTCACGTAATTGGTGCTTCTAGCCAGGCCTGTTTCAAGTCTCGCCTGAGGCACTGGCTTGTCGATCAGAATTTCTATAGCCTCAAGGAGTTTCTTGAGTGTAAAAACTATAAATAAATGTACTCAAGTACATAAAATCAATTTTGCTAAAACAGGTATTTTCTGTTTCTGTAAATTAATTTTATTTGTAACCTGACATTATTATAATATTTTAATTTGACATGTAGATAACTTTACGCAATAAAGATTATGATTATTATTATGATTATTATACCCCATCTTGCCTTCAAACGCCTGACTATGTTTTAAAAATCACACACAAAAAACAATACAAATACAGAAATAAAGAAGTTCTTACCTGCTGGCTTAATTGTTGACGCAAGATAATAACTTTGTAGCTTATATAATCTCGTATTATTTGCATTAACGTGTTTACACACGTACAAAATGAACTTAAAAAAAAAGAATCAAACTGCCAGAAACCACTTTTGTGTCAATAAACAAAAAATCATGTGTTGCAGCGAATCACTCAATGGACGCACTGACAGCCATGATGGCGCTGCATCGTCACGCGCTAGAACGAACGTGATCGGCCAGTTAGAAGTCCTTATAATACGTTTGCCCTGTCTTGCCTGCCACTCCGTCTTGCCCGTATCTCCCCTATGTATTTAAACTATGGAAGTATTATATCAGCTATCTGGCCACCATGGTACCAGGTTTGGTTAGTTTGGGGTCAAATGGTATTGTGTGCGAATTGTCTACCAATATACATTTTATTTATTTTATTCGACACCACATATGGACATGGGAAACCACTACCGACTTCCACGAGTCCACCATTGACGCTTACGGTGGGAACGCAGGACCGCTCACAATTTTCTGTGAACTCGGCTTTCTGGTCTCCCTCTTATGGGGCACACCGCTGTCATCGGCGCACCTGAACCCAAGATATGCCGTGTCTACTTTGGGGACCAACCAGTAAGTGAGTCACACACGCGTGGACATACTTGGTTTCCCGCGACAGATCTGGCATGTATCCCCGTCGTCGTCTAATACTTTTAGGCTGCAATGAATAGGGAAAAATAATTGCAAGCAACAAATATAATATTATTTTATTGTTTCAGAGTTAACTGAAAGCCATATTGAGAGTATTCAGCGATTCGTTTCATACATTGAGGCACGACCATTTAAATTTTACATTTATAATGCTTTTGCTTTGGATTACAAGATATCTTTAACTATTGTAATATTAAGTATAAAGTATTTGATTGCGATTTTACAAATTCAACATGTCTATTAGTGTGTCACTTTAAAGTAAAATTATAAATTTTAAAGTAAAGTAGAAAATTGTAAAGTGTAAAATGTTCAGTGTGAAAAGAATATGACCAATTTTTACCGACCCATCTGTCATCTAACCTATGCGAGAAAGCGTCCATCTATCCCTGCGCAAGGCTAAGTAAGGCTTAACTCAGACTTGGTAGAGAGGAGAACTATTAGCACATTATTTGGAAGGTTAGTTCCAGCCACACCTGATTTCGAACGAACAAACGTGTTCCCCACGCTAGAGTCGAGCGTATTATAGTCGAGTTTTTTTAGCTCTAGGCGTCGTTAAGAGGATAAGATGTTAAAATTTGTCAATGTTCTGCTCTCTCAGTACCCAGATATTAATATTTTTCTTATTAAAGTTTATGTATTTATTAACTAATGTGTATATAGACTAGTTTTTGTCCGCGGCGTCGCTGGCGATTTGTAAGTCGTTGGCGGAAGGTTTATGCATTTATTTTATATTTTCATCTCCTATTTTATGTAGGTAAAACGGAAAAGTTTTATCATCTATTTCACCCTTTTTGATATGAAATTTTGATAATCAGACATCATACGAGGAATACGTGTGCAGAGTTCTAAATGTTTAGCTCTAAGTTTTAAGCTCGTGTATTAATTTAAAATTGTCATCAGTTGTTTTAATCTCGTAGGGTGGTCAAATATGTCCAAAAAATAAGAAGCAACAAATCTTCATACCCTTCATATTTCATATTTAATTTTGGAAAACGTAATATAATATGTAAAAATATAATAGTTTTTTTTAAGTTTAAATTTTTACATATTACGAAAAATTTAAACTGTTTCGTAAAGTATACAAACCTGTATTTCCTATTTCGCCCCCTTTGGGGGCTGAAGTTTGGAAAATCCTACTTTAGTAGACGCCCTACTTGATAAAAAAAATCCGTGTGCGAAATTTTAAGTTTCTAGCCCTAAGAGTTTGTTACAGATAAATGTAATATAGCTTGACACAAGTCTTGGCATAGCTGTAAATATGTAAGAAGTAATTAATTGATAAATTAATTAATTGTTATTTATTTATTTACCCCCCACGAAGTCATCAATACCGTGAGTAATTTTTTTAGTAGTTTTTTGTAAAAGACCACATATAAAAGTTTAAAATTTAACTTTTTACTACTTATAAATTTGTATGTATAAGCAAATTATGTATAAGTAAATTAAGTTTTTTATGTGATAAGAAAATTATTTGTTTCTGTGGTACCTAATTTATTTCTTTTATGTGTTTCTATTTTTGTGACATTTAACAAACGTTGTGAATAAATTGTATTATTGATGTAACAGAATACATTGATTTAGTCATTAGCAACTTTTTATTTACAACTAGCTGAACCCTGCGCGTGTTACTACGCCACCTATCGAAAATGAATGAATGAATGAATGAAATTTCTTTATTGTTCACACCATAAAAGATACATACAATTTTGGAAAACAGTAAAAACTAGTGAGACAACTGGCGGCCTTATCGCTAAAAGCGATTTCTTCCAGGCAACCTTGGGATGGACAGAAATATTATAAACATAAAGCGTGGTGCAATCAAAAACAATTACTCTTTAGGTATATAATAAGACTATGAGATAGACGTAAATTCTAATAGTGTTACATACAAATACATAAAACTACAGATAAAACGAAATACACTAATAAATAAAACTAATCTTATACTTACATGCATAAATATACTGACAAGGTAATTAGATGTACTTAGTTACCGATATGACAAACTGACGAGCAACAGATAACAGCGAAGAATATGCAATAGCAATCACAGAAAAAGGGGAATAAAAAAAATATAACAACAAAAATAAATAAAAAAATTAAAAGATTACATTTTTGACAAATAAAACTCTTTCACGTGATCTTTAAAAGTAGGTAACGATTGCAGCTTCCGGATACAAACTGGCAGATCGTTCCACAGTTGAACAGCCTGAAAAGCAAAGGACGTGCCATAAAATGTTTCAGAGCGTGTAAAAGGGGACATTAGGGTTAGGTTGATTTTTGACCTAAGAGGAAGAAAATGGCAATCCTGCAGTAACGTAAACCGTTCTTTAAGGTAACGTGGTGGGCAGGGGTTAAATAGTACGTTATACAGAAAGAAAAGAATATGAGCGTTACGACGTAAGCGAATCGGTAACCACTTGAGTTTAGCGCGAAATTGAGAAATGTGATCATATTTTCGTAACCCAAATATGAACCTGATGCAGTAGTTTTGGAGGCGCTCAAGTTTATCAAGCTGGTCCTCTCTCAGATCAAGAAAACAGACGTCAGCATAGTCTAAGATGGGGAGTAGAAGAGACTGCGCGAGTGCAATTTTAGTGGCAGTGGGTAAGAAGTTTCGTAGACGCCTTAGTGAGGCACCTGATGCAAAAAGCTTACTGCTGATAGATTTAATGTGACTGTTCGATAGAGTTTGATCCAAGGTCACACCGAGATCCCTAACTGAGTCACTAAAAGGTATTACAATCCCGTTGAAGATAATATCAGACATCACAGACCAGTCTATTCTAGAAACCCAATAAGAACTACCTATTACAATAGCCTGAGATTTTGCAGGATTTACATCCAAGCCAAAAGATTTGCTCCATTTGAGAATTGAAAATAAATCAGCGTTTGTTTTAGATATGGCTCCTGCAAGTTCATGAAATGGGGCTTGTGTATAAATTTGGAGATCGTCTGCATAAAGGTGGTAGGAAGAAGTAATATATTTAGAAATAGCGTTTATGAAAATAGCAAAAAGAAGAGGAGATAAGACACCGCCTTGAGGGACACCAGCGGTTGTATTACATCAAAAAAGAGAAAGTATCTTCTAGGCGAATCCGATGTTTGAAAATTGGTTGTACTACGCACATTTAGAAGAAATTTGGTAAGCGTAGGTTATAATAACGTAAGGTGCGTGGTTCGGGAACTTCTTCGCGGTTCCCCTGGGTTTAACCGAAATGTTCCGTTAAAAATTTTGACACTTGTATCGGATTTTTTTCAAGTTCTCAAGTGTTCTAGAGATATAAGATCATAAACTATAAGGAAACATAGTGATTTTTTTATTTTAAATTAATTGTATACGATATAACACACACGAAAAAACAAAAGAACTGAACTCGGTAGAATAAATTAGATTTTCTTTTAATTTTTCTATACTTCGAGACCATTTTCCCGCCATTTTTTTTTTTAATTTATCGATTTTTTTATATGAACGAACTTTAATTTTTAACGTGGTTTATCTCAAAATATAGACCGGTTTAAGCAGACGACATTAAAACCAAATTAATGGGTATACCTTATCAAGCTACGACGTTATGCACCTCTGAAAACCGTTCTCACAGCATATCATACTTTTGTTTCTTCCGTGGTCCGCTACGGCATTGTAATTTGGGGTAGTGTTGAAGTTACCTTAATAAATAATATCTTCATATTCGCTGGCGGGCTGATTCGCTGTATGAGAAACAGAGACAGGTTACATGCAAAATTAAATAAAGATCCCGACAATAACATGGCTAAAACCACATACACCAGGTACCGGAACTACCTTAACCAGCTGCTCCGTAAATTAAAAAGAGAGTACGAACGACATGAAATAAGTAAAGCCAAAAATGCCAAAGAAATGTGGCAAGCTATCAAAATAGGCTATCTCAAAACGCAGACAGCTAACTCAAGTGAACTTATCTCTCTAGCAACTGTACCCCAGGAAGCAGCAGTAATGGTTAACAGGTATTTTGTGGGTGAGGGCAAATCACTGGCTCGAGAAATTCCCGTTTTTATGAGTAACGATTCTCATGAAGTATCCAGCATCCCAGTCATCCGACCACCTATTAATTCAATGTCATTTAGAGAAACGAATCTCACGGAAATAGTCACCATTATAAATTCCTTAAAATCGACAAGTTCTATTGGCATAGATAACATATCCACTAAAATAATCAAGGACAATAAAACTATTTTCGCTGGATTACTTACCCATATTTACAACTTATCCCTTAACACAGGCCGATTTCCTAGTGCATTTAAAACACCTGTTGTTACCCCAATCCACAAAAGTGGCGCCAAAGACATCGTTAGCAATTATCGCCCAATCTCAATTTTGCCGTCATTCTCCAAAGTTCTTGAGCGTGTCATGAACGACAGATTGATGAATTACTTAGAAAGTTGTAACCTATTGTCAAAACATCAATTTGGCTTCCGTAAAAATAGATCCACTTCAGACGCGGTTTGTCGACTCACCAACCATGTGGTTGAGGTCTTGGATTTGGGAGGCAAGTTTCTTGCAATATTTTTAGATATTGCTAAGGCATTTGATGCGATCTCTTTGCCTCTTTTGGCTAAAAAGTTGGAGGCCTTGGGAATACGTGGATCTCAACTAGAGCTTTTTACGGATTATCTCTCAGATCGAAGGCAATGTGTTCGGCTGGGTGGGACGATTAGCAGTCCTGAGAATATAAATTGTGGCGTGCCCCAGGGTAGTAGCGTTGGACCGACGCTTTTCCTGGGTTATATCAACGAGATCTGTAATTTGGTGATTGATCATGGTGAAATCATAACATTTGCGGATGATACAGCGCTTGTTTTTCGGGGTGAAACCTGGGAAGAGGTGTTTGGCTACGCTCAAATTGGGTTTAACAAAATAATGAACTGCGTGAATCGAAACTCTTTGAGCCTAAATGCTGAAAAAACTAAAATAATAACTTTCTCCATACAAAACAAAACTCAACCACCAACACATTTCAAATTCTCAGCTCATTCAATGTCTGACAATAACTCTTGTTTGACAAATACATGTTCCTGTGAAGGAAGGCTTGAAAGAGTAGACAGCATTCGCTACCTTGGCGTTATTATTGACAAACAACTTAATGTCTAACCTCATATAAAGGCCCTGTCCGGGAGAGTACGGAAATTAATTCCTATCTTTAAAAATATCAGATACGTAGCAAATAAAAATGTATTGCGGATTACATACTATGCTCTTTGTCAATCATTAATAATTTATTGTATTGAGGCGTGGGGCGGCGCTGCTAAAACTCACCTATCAACTTTAGAAAAAGCCCAGAGAGCCATACTTAAGGTCAGCAACTTTCTTCCGTTTAGGTATCCTACAAACAAACTATACAAGGATACAGGAGTGTTGACGGTCAGACAGCTGTTCTTGTTACGAATCATCTTGAAACAACACAGGTTGCTTCCTCAACCATCAAAAGAGAAACCAACTACGGTTAGACGTCGCAAAGACAACGTTTTTTCAGTACCTAAATGTAAAACTTTTTTCAGACAACGATATTTTTGTTTTCTTGGTAGTTATATTTACAATTAATTTTCAAAAAAAATGAATTAACTAAATTAAACTTGTATACTCTTAAAAAGTAGTATCTGAAATGCTTCGTGAGATGTCATATAAAGAAACAGAGACTTTTGTCTCAGTTTTGAAATTGAATTAAAGAAATATATATCTGTAAAGATCCAAATAAACAACCGAAATCCACACAAGCGTGTACATACACACATTCACATAAAAACCCTACCACACATGCACATACCCTCACACACACACACGCACACATGCACATCAGACATATATATTTCCACAAGTACTATCATATCGACGCAGCAGGAATAATGCTAACTAATAATTTGTTTTTGTATTGTTTCATTTTATTTTAATATTTAACTTCTGATATAAATAATATTTGAATATGTTTATTGATTATGAGCAAACCAGTGAGAGAACGAATATTCTGAAGCACAAGCTTAGGCTTAGTTCGGATATTCGAAGCTCAAATTTAACATGTAGCGATTTCAGACAATTTTGTACTTTTAATCTTTTAAACCTAAGGCTATACTCTGTATCAAACTATTTACTGTGAATAAATGATATTGTTATGATATTATATTATAAATACAAGTTAGGATAATTAATTAATCATTGCACAAAAATAGTGTATTCGTGCCATGTTTGGTATGAAATGGACTGAATCATGTAAGCCTATTTTCAAATCAAATAAGTTGTTGACTTTGCCTTCTATTTACATTTTCGAAATGGCAAAGTTTGTTAGATATAACTCTTTCTTGTTCAGGTCTTTTGACAATTTTAACAAAAGACTAGTGACTCGCCTACGACTCGAGATGCCTGGTGTGAGGTTGGAATTGTTCAGGAGCAACTAACTGCATTTACATGGCACCACTAATATATAATTCCCTGCCAGACTCAATTGTAGATCTGCCTTATAATATTTTTTTACTGAACTGAAGAGGTGGCTTGCAACTTTTCAGTCAAGGAATTCTTGGACAAATCATCCTGCCAATCATGCTTGCATCGCTTATATGACTATTTTGGTAAATTTTAGCATAGCATTATATACCATATTGTCTTGGAATTTTAATTTTAATTCCTTTACTTAAGGCCAGGTAGTTCTGTCAAATTAGGCATTTAACGCTGTCTTGTTCTCGCGACCGTCACCGACCGCGGAATCAGTGCCACAGTGCAGAAATAACATTACAATATTTGACTATGTGATTTAAACTCATTTTTTGTTCAAGATTTGTTTATACTAGTGATAACAATTTTGTGAATGTGATAAGAGTTTTTTTGATATATGAACGAAGAAATATTAAATTTATCTATACTCGTAGATATACAAAACTCAACCTTTTCTTTTTGGTCACACTATAAGTTGAGAAAGGCTTTTCCAATTTCATGCATCTTTTTAAAATGTTTCTTAATAATTCACAAGTTCGTCAAACATTAAAAAAAATGTGCTGAAACGTAATGAAAGGCCAGTAAAAACAGAAGGTTTTTTGTTCAACTTTGCACTAAATTCCTAATCCAATTTTTTTCTATGAGCTAAAGATAAACTTACTGAGCATAAAATTACAAAATGCTCACAGATCCAGGTAGAGCTTCAAACGCCAATTGAAAAAAACTGTTTTAGCCGATATTTTGGAAACTATATATTTTGACAATAATTGTAGAAAATAAAATTTTGCATCTTTTGTTGCTAGTAAACTTTTTTTGTTAAACTTACCGTTTACGATTTATAACCCATTCAATGATACGATTGCTATGATGCCGATAATAGTGGATGAAAATCATGTTGTCTACGATGGTACTTGTTTCTCTAATAGAAACAAGCACAGTATACCTTGTAACCCCAAGGTTCGAACCTTCGACAAAAACCCATTCTGGCAATGCGTTTCACAGCTTAGTTGTTCTTATTACAAAAGTGGAGACCAAACTCTTCGTTCAACTCTTCAATCATGATGATGAACGGTGCTGTTTATTCGAGCAACGAGCAATATGATAGAATAACTTTAATTTAAAAACCCCGACTACAAAAAAATCTACACGTAAAAAAATATTACCTACTATCTAAGGACACTTTGACGAGTCAGACTAGTCTTAGAATATCTTAGTTACCAAAATCCATCCAGCCGTTTGGAAGATATGTGGAAATAAAAGATTTACAAACATAAAAGATACGCGCGAAAAACATAACCCTTCTTCCATTCCGGTAAAAAGGGACATGTTTATGCTACTGGGAACAGAATTCACCTCTTATTATTTTTACATTGTTATCATCAAATTTGACATAATAAATCGTAATCGGTAAGTTCGAAAAAAGTTTACTGGCAACAAAAGATGGGAATTTTATTTTCTACAATAATAATAGGTTTTATAACTTTTTCAGAATATCAGCCAAAAACGTTTTTTCGAGCTGGCGAGTTTGAAGCTCCACCTGGATTTGTTATTATTTTGTGATTTTATGCTCACGAAATGATTCTAAACCTTATATAAAAAATACGGATCGGAAATTTAGTGCAGAGTTAAATTCTACGAGTAATTTTACTGCCTAAAAGGCTTCTTATCAAATTTGGTCGAGTGTCTAAATTTCTAGGAACAATATTAACATTTTCATACAAAAAAAAAGAAAAAACAATAAATTTTGGTGGTGTCACAAACTTGGAAAAGAAATAAAAAAATAAAAATTCTAACAAAACCATACGTGTATGAAAAAGTGTAGGAAAGGTGTTCAAAATTGTATTGAAGTTCCTAACATTTTTTTTTCTAAACTGAATAGTTTGCGCGAAAGTCTCTTCCAAAGTGGTAAAATCTGTATGTGAGGACTTTTCATCCAAGTACTAAGTACTTTACTACCAAAGAATTTACCTAAATGGCAGATAAATGCAAGTTAGGTATCATTTATGATACCTTACTTGCATTTATATTAGGGGATTTACGCAGGGGATTTCTCCCCTCTCATTATTTCCTTATCCCGATCTCTGATTTAACGGACGAATATTTTACCGATGCTTATCTATTTTCCATTGCCTCCGCATTGAATTTTTTACTGATGTGGTATCGACGTCAGTTTTTGAGACTCCTTATTGGTCTACAACATAAAGTAAACAGCGTACTAATTAGTATCAGCGTCTATTTGCAATTCAATGAAAACGGTATCAAAAATCAAGATCATAGCGTGCTTCACTAGTAATACCTACTGATATTGTTATACTGTGGCACTATGATCGTAATATTTAAAATTTATCGGTTGTCAAAATTGCAAAATCAAGCACAGGCCCGTCGTCCGTGAGCGCCGAAACGCGACTGATCAGGCTGGCCGAACGGCGCGCTATATATATGGTAGATATTAAAACATAGTGAATAACTGATACTTTTTATCAAGTCAAACTCTGCGAATGCATCTATAACTTTTTTAGTGGCTTTCGTTGAGTACAAAAATTTAGTAAAAAAATTCATTAGTTTAGTCATAAACTTGAAACAACTTTTTGAAAAGGGGTAACTTTGGGATTTTTTTCTATCAAGTAAAATTCATTAAATCGTGTTATTGACTGCGAATTGCACTAGATTAGATCCTTAACTAATACATATATTTTTTTCAGAGTTTAAAACACTATTTTAAATGTCTTAAAGTTGTTTTAAAAATTCAAAATTACGGCCTACACGCCCTTAATGATATACCTACCTAATTAATTAATTTGCATACCTTATATGAGGCTCTTTTTGACTGTGTGTATACCTAATATTTTAAGATCTTTGTTACCCATTAACGAGCAAATAAAGAATTGAATTAAATCAAATAAAAATACCAAAAATATTTTTTTCCCGCCAAAAGCCCGACCGCAAAGTTAATTTTGTAAATTTTCGTCATTCGGTGTAATATAGTTACCAAAGTGTATCAAGCGGATAAGCAGTGTATAAGCTTGCATTTCATCGATTTTTTTTAAATACTATAGAAAACAGGGAAAGACCTTAATGACCAGGCCTATAGTAGTTACATCAGGAGCACGGAGCCGAACATTAAGAAAGATTCAAAGAGTTTCTGGTTGTTTGTAAAGGATCAGCAGGGAGCTAGTCAACCTTTTAGTGAATTTGAGTACGGCGGACAAACTGTATTGGGCTTGGAAGCGGTGAATGCGTTTGCAAGTCATTTTAGTACAGTGTTTTTTGCCACCTAGTACTTCTCTGACACCGACTTATGATAATCAAGATGTAGCCAATCCAGTGTGTTCCTCATTACAAATTGCATTGGATTCTGTTGATTTGAGCGATGTATTCGTGGCTAATCGGCGATTAAAATCGAATTCTTCCGCGGAACCTGAAAAAGTTCCGCCGTTTATTCAACTACATTCAATTTATTTAATCGAACCATTATTTCAAAAGAACACTTGGAAACGTCACTTACAATTAAATTATAGATAATTATTCTGTGTACATAATAAAACATCTCTGTAATAAAATCGTACCTAAAAATTATTTATTTAACTTTATTCAATAGCTCCAATTTCGATATATTCCTCTCCTAAACATTATTGTCCTTTATAAAATCATCCACAATAATAATATGATTTGCCTATGAGGTATCTCTTTATTTCAGTTTTAAACCTAGTTTCATTGAAACCTTCCACTTGTACTGGGAATATCTGTATATTATGTATCTAATGTCACCACTGCTTCATATTTACAATCATTTATCTCTCACTACTGCTACATATCCGACCATATAGAAGACTTTACGAGTCACACCGATATCAAAGGGCGATTCTGGATTTAAAAAATAGATAACTATAAACCTATAGCTGTGCTTTTGGCGTTCAGCTAAGTGTTTGAGTCGATACTGAATTGCCATATCACCAGGCAGGTCCAAACGCGGCTGAGCGAGTGTCAGCACAGTTTTAGGATTGGAAAGTCTACCGTGACAAACCAGATTACCTTTGCCAATTATGCGGTTGGTCAGATGGATCAGAGAAGGCAAGCAGATGCCGCGTACTTTGATTTTTAAAAGGTTTTCGACCGAGTGTACTGTCATATTTTTTACATAAATACACGGGTAACTCACGTTTAATATAGTCAGTCCAGTCCGACTCAAGTTTCGATCGCGTCCGGCGATCTTTTTCAAGGAGAGTGCGCGCGCGGGTTCGCAGCTCGTTTAGCAACGTGGACTGACTATATTAAACGTGAGTTACCCGTGTATTTATGTAAAAATGTGTAATAACCACGTTTAGCTATGAATCTTCTTTTTCTTTTCTTTTTAAATATAGGTCTTAATTTTTAAATCGTCGAAAAGTGGCTAGTTTGACAGTGTTTTACAGGATACATTTTGGCGAGTGTGCAGCGGAGTTACACGACCTAATCTTGCCTTCCCCTTTCCACTACAGGACAAGTCGTAAGTCGGCTCACTACCCTATGGATACCACTATACACTGCGGATATTCCCAAAATCCATACTAAACGGTTTGAATCCACTTTTGACGTACGTACAGCTTTAGAGTGGAATAAGTTGCCGGCCTCCTTGTTTCCTGAGATATACAATCTAGAACTTTTCAAGGTCTGAGTGAATAAGTACTTTTTAGTATTAAAATTAACGTGGTTGTTACACATATTTAATTGGATAACGGGACACTCACGTATATACGGCAGCCGTCGCGCGCGTGCATTCTTCTTGAAAAAGGCCGCCGGACGCGGCCGAAACTCGAGTCGGATTGACCGACCGTATATACGTGAGTGTCCCGTTATCCAATTAAATTGGTACTTTTTAGGTCAACGTGCGTCATATTCGACCACACCGTCGCTTTCCATCAGGCGAGGTGGTGGACAAACGCGGACGCGATACGCGATAAAAAAAGGTTTATGGCATTTAGTCTCTAAGGTTTAGTGAACTTTGAGCCATCACAGAGGGAGCTGGGTCCTAATAATTTAATGCACTGGACCCCAGTCCAGTGCATTAGTGTGCACTGGACTGGGGTCCAGTGCATTGTACACGATGTATCTGTACCACCAACTTTTTTTTTTTCGCGTATCCTTTTTCATGTGTGTTTACTTTAGGAAAGTTTTATTTTGGCACAATTTACGTTTACCATTTCATTTCAATCGTATATAAACGACAGATTATAAAACATACAGATATATATACGACAATTTTAATTTTTTTTGTAACAGTATTAATTATGGCCAGACTAAGTAGGTTTAGTAGGTATATGTTTTATAAATATGTAGATATTTAGATTATGACACAGTAAATAAATGATTAATGTAATGTAATTTTACGAGTGAGTGGAAAAGTTACATTTTCATTACTCAATGACCATCACCTTACGAGTGTAAAACTGTATTCCAATTTTATTAGTTTTCAAAGACTTAGAAACAAAAAAATTACTATGAATTTTAAATTAAATAGAGTTTATGTCATCAGGGGCAACAATCCGACAACAGCCCACGATTTTTTTGATGTTCCGTTTGTTGTGAAATTATGCACGGTTTTATTTAACATATTCTTTCAGATAGATTTCGGATTCGTAAATTTATCTTATAAAATGAAAATATTGTTACAAGTTTTACAAATTGCTCTTGCTAGTATGTTTTTAGTGCTGTGTTCAACTACAATATTTTATTCCTTGCCTCTGCTGCTTGCTTTATGGAAGTCAATCGATTTAATTCAATTCATTGGAAACTTTATTAAGTTTTCATTACTGAATTCTAATTTACAAGATTTCTTTAGACACGTGTTTCAGCTGGATTCATATTTGGAAATCAAATTTAAGCGTTGGATATTTGTAACAGTTTTCACTTTCCCTATTTTTGCGTGTCTGTTACGGTTTGTAGTTATGTTGATAAGATGCAGATATTTTCAGGGGCTCAGGGATGTATGTGATCTTAATTTTGAACTTGTTTTTTGAACTTATTTTGAATGTCCTGATGTTTCTCTCGCCGGATATTTTACTCTGCGTGCTATGTTTAGTCTTTTTTATAATACATAGCCGTTTAAAAGCACTTACAGGTGTCATAAACTCAAGTAATAACGTAAAAGATGAACATATTCTCTACTCTGCATTTTTGGATGCATCTGAAAAAATTATCACAAAATTTCATTTTCTGGTGAGTTGGTTTACATAAAAAAAAACAAATGACATGAATCATGCCGTAAATAAAATGTTACAATGATATAATTAATTTAAAAATTAAAATACTTTCATCACCATCATCACCAACACGCTAATTTTTCTATGTCCCAGTTTTTCTCTCCGTAGTGCTGGGTAAGCGACGTTCTTTTACTTTACCATCTGCTTGGGTCTTTTTTTTACGTGGAGGACATGCATTTACGCATGCCGCCTACCGCCTGGGAGAAACGGTCGGGGTAAGATGGATTCGACGCCATGAATGACCTTAGTGCTTCTAACGACTAAAACCAAAGTCAAAGTTTTTATTGCCAAATGTACAATTCACGTTAACTTTAGAAAAAAAAAACAACAAAATAAGAGCTTTTATAGAGTCTACATTTTCAAAGTTTAAATTGTACATTCTATTGCACGACAATAAGCCAGCTTCTTAATCGATTTTTGAAGATACCCGAACTCGGTACTGTGTTAACCATTTTAGAAAGAGTGTTATAAACTTCCGGTCCCATAATGTGAGTCAGTTTTTCCGATCTCGTGAGAGAGTGTATCGACATGCCTACGATGGCACGCACGGGACATTTTTGGGCGCGGAACGCACATTTCCAGTAGGATGGCGTATCACAATGTACATCCGTCAGACCATATTTCAAAGAGCTTGGTATACTTACGTTACCTGCTATCTTGATCTATGAAGTAGCTGTGTATATAAAAAATAATCTATAATTGTACAACACGCGAGGAGTGAGACATTCTCGCAACATACGCAACGCCGACAAGCTTTATGTTATACCACACTCTCTCACGAGGTCACGGAAGTTGACTCACATTATGTGACCGGAAGTTTATAACACTTTTTCCATAATAGTTGTATCGGCCCCAAGTTTCAACAGCTTCAAAAACAGATTAAAGTGCTAGGTTATCGATCAAACATCGATTTTCTAGAGAGTGATGGCATAGTTCTCATAAAAATGTAAAGAAATAAATTTGACATGGGCATGGGCAGACATAATATACTGTATAATAATGTTTGGCAGTTTTCTGTACAATAATTATTACAAAACAGTAAAATCATCATTTCAAACTTTGTAAATGTATACAATTTGTATGCTCTTTCTCATGTTTTTATTTTTTATTAACTGACATGTAAAGTCGTACATTTATGAATAAAGTACATTAACTTTGACTTTGGAGCGCGCGCGTATTGATCGGCGCTGTACAATATATAACCGGGAATGATGTGGTGAAGTAACACAAACGAGACACATCCGCAGACACTACTCGAGACACCCGTCTTAGTGCAAATCACGCACTGCCTACTTTAGCACAAATCTTGTCAATGTGGTGTTCCCATGTCACGCAGCTGTCAATCTCAAACCCCAGAAATGTTGTGTTTTGTACCCATCCCATCTGGACGATGTCAAATAAGACTTTTAGCGATACTGTTTAGTGGCCTGACAGACAAATGTACTACACACACGAAACCACCTATTTAAACCGTTGGTTACAGTATTAAATTTATTGAAAGGGCGGTTACTATGGCAGCCACATCATCTGCATACGTGAATAATGACTGACCTCGTGGCTTAGCGGGTAGTAACTCTGCCTGCGAAGCCGAGGGTCGTGAGTTCGATTCCCACCCAGTCCAAATATTTGTGTGATGAATTCAAATATTTGCACTATGTCTGGGTGTTTCTAAAAATGATAAGTATGTATTTACAACTATATAAGTATCATATCAGCTATCTGGTCACCATATTACAGGCTTTGCTTAGTTTGGGGTCAGCTGGTGTTGTGTGTGAATTATCCACCAATATTTATTTATGTATTTATTTAATTTGTCTGCACCCTTTACAACGTCAGGGAGATCGTTCAATAGGAGTGAGAATATGATGTTTGAAACTGGCGAACCCTGTGGTACTCCCAGAGATGAAGACAATGGGTCCGATTTATTACCGCCATTGCCAGCATCCACTACTTGAAAGCGGCCGTCAACACAGCGTATGATTTCCCAGCTTTGCCATAGTGTTTTAGCTTTAAAGCTAAGGTCTCATGGTCTGCGTCATCGAAGGGTTTTGATGAGTCACAGCACAATACAGCTACTTGCTGTCTGCTTTCACGAGCAGCCAACACACTACGAACCACTTCACGCGTTAGAGAAGTCGTAGACCTCCCTTCGCGGTATGCGTATTGTTGTTTACACAGCGCATCAGTTTCCGATAGGTAGGCCACTAATCGTGAACTAAAGCCATTTTCGAACACTATGGCTAAGCCTTCCCTAAGATACTCATTAAGCAGTGTGACGAGAATTGGAGCTAAGGGCAAAATTGCTAGTTTTAGCAGCTCCATCGCCACACTATGTATTATTATGTGTTTTGACTTTTTTGGGGGTATTCTAGACGAGACAGTGTGGAATACTTCATGCGCCGAGAAACTGGTTAGTCTGAGATAACGGTTAGTTGGCTCCATCACGACGTTTATGTCGTATGCGGAAACGCGGGACCGTCGTCGCCGGGCCTTACTTAAAACCTTCCTTAAAACACACTCCTGTCACCGACGCACTTGAACTGAGCGCACTGCAACACTAGCACTCTACCACTATACGAGGGTCAAACTGAAAGTTCTTAGAAAATCAAAAAACTAAGATTACATTAGCCAGTTATTAGTTTTATTATATCTTTTCAAAATATTGTCCTCCCACGTAGGACACGTAGCTCCCGTTCTCGTTATTTTTTCGGGACAAAAATTAGCCTATGTGTTATTTTAGACTGTAATATGTTTTTGATTCTAATTTCAGCCCGATCCGTTGATTCAGTACGACGTGATTGAGCAACAAGCATCCTAACATTGACATTTATAATTTTAGTGAGATTAGTAGGATTACTAGCGGCCCATGCCGGGTTTGATCGGGTATTGTTACAAAAGACTATTAACCGAAATAAAAACAATCATAAATACCTTTAAGCGGTTTGATCAAACTCAAGCTACACACATCTAAATGTGATTTAAATCGGTTAAGTAGTTTAAAACTCCATGGTGGACAAACAACGTGACGCGTGATTTATATATTTGTATTAAGATTTTAAAAAATAGTATTACCTCGACGTTTCCGCGTTCGTCGTTTAAACCGCTGCGGTCACGAAAAGACGCCGCCGAAACGTCAAGGTAACTTAATAATAATTTAGGAAATGTTTGAGTCTTATGGGAAATTTACAAAATTAGTTCAAATCGCCAAAGTTTAAAAAACTATATACCTAGTTACACTATCTTTGGTATAGATATATGTAGTAACTAGTAGTTCGTTTGATTTTGACGAGCTCAATGTTTGTTGTGTTCTTGACAAAAGTTTGAAATTTCTTCATTTCCAGGTTATTATGTACACGATAAATATAATACCTTATTTTATGTTTATGATAATACTGTTTTTGAATTACCAGGAGCTGTACTCGTAAGTATAAACTTTATTTGAATTGTATTAAATATTATACTATTACCTTTTAACTAAAAGCAGATTAGGAATTGGTTTGTAGACTCGTTAGTACTAAAACGTTTCCGATAGAATAACAGTTTTGATAATAATTATTCGTGAAATAGTTTGGGCATAACATGTTTTATTTAAAGAAGTTTATCTGAGCCCTGAATGTTATTTTATACTTTCTACCAAACTTAGTGTAGCATAGAAAGCGCAAGACCCTACCTTATTAAACGTACTATGTACCTGCTCGACATACGGGTGTTTGATATAAATATTACGATAAATGGCAAAAACAAAATTTACATAATGTTGTGTTTCATAATGATCTTTATTTTGACAAATCACATAAATATCGAAGGTAATTCACATCGCAAAAATCGTAGAGTAAAAAAAAAAAAGAAAGAAAAATAGGAAAATTGCTTCAATGTTTTGAAAGTTCCTTGTAAAATTAAATGTATGCTCTCAGGAAATTTTAGCATAGACTTTCTACCAGCTCTCAGAAACTCTTTTGTGATCCCATCTTTGCCCTTGGCTTTTTCATTTTTAAGCTGTTAAACAATATCGGACTAAAACTACCACTCTGTGCAATCCAGACTCCAGACCGGAAACGACGTTGAGAAGACCTAAAAAGAATTTGCTACCTAGATCAATATCAGCGAAATCGGTGTGACATAGCACTAGATAGAGACAGGTGGAAAGAGGGTTGGGGGAGGCCTTTGCTCAACAATGGCACATATCGGGCTCATAACAATAATAAAACGGTTGCGGTTTCACGCTTCGTGAGGCGTCCACTCCGGGTGTGAACGAGTTTTCTTTCTCTGATTTTTGGAATGTTAATAGCTATGTATCTTAAATGGTGAATGCGTTAGCCCTGTCTTGAGATCTATCCACACTTTTAGCTGTTTACACCAACTACATGCGCTGTTGGCCGTGGTAACAGCAAGCACCACACTACGAGGAAATTTTCCTCACTGTTCCAATACCCTATACATAGAATTACACCGGCTGCGGCATCGTGTGGACCTGTTTAAACAGTCTCCGGGCGCTGAAAAACAATTTCCCTACTACCTCAGTCTATCAGGGACCTCCGTCCCTACAGCCAGTTTATCTCAACAGTTAAGGATAATTGCTGCACTTTTTCACTCCCGTACGCGATAATTGCAACGTTCCCCGAACTGTTGTTCTACTGTGTAGTGTCTATTTTATCATATTTATTTTTAAATCGTTTCGATAAATTTTAATTAGTGATTTGATTAAACACTTCTAGCTGTTTCTTTTCTCTTACCTAGCTGAGAGCGTTACAATGGTAAGGCAAATTTGTACGGCATAGCTTTTGACACTACAAACGAGATGAATTTGGCGATCCAGGATAAGTGGATTTCAGGTGTTTGTCCCTAACGGTTCCCTCTGTCCCCACACCTCCAGATACGGATACGGGATGCGGAGAAATAAAAGGGACGATAAAATAAATAAAATAATGTATAATTAAGTAATACTAATAATTTCTTGTTTCATAGTTTGGCGGTTGGTATATTTCTACTACATTCTATTACATTTCTGATTAGTTTGGTTCTGCTGTCAACGCCCGCGATAATTGGATCCTTAATAATCGCCGAATGCAATACCATGAAAATTGTTCTTCTGAAGAAACTTCTTCACGAAAAAGGTGAAAAATCATGGACGTATAAAAAAAGTCGGACGTAGTCTCGCTAAAACAAAAACTGTGTCCATCGAATCAGCTACATTTGCACGTGTGCGTTGTCAGATTGTGACTGATGGGCTGACACGCACACATATACACAAGTAACGCGTGTAATGATCCACTCATATGTGCGTATCAGCCTGTATGTGACAGCGCACACGTGCATATCATGTGGCTGACTCGATGGACACAGTTTTTGTTTTAGCGAGACTACGTCCGACTTTTTTATACGTCCACGTGAAATATAAATACATTTTATTTTAGAGGTACTTTTTTTAAATAGGAATAGGCTTTTTGTTTTGTTTAACTTATCAAGTACAGATCAATGTATTTTTTTTGGATTATGATTATTAGGTAGCTGTTTCTTATAATACAAGTTTTTGCTATGTTGCGTTGGAAATACCATGATTTTGAAATATTCCAAAAAGATTTCATATTTTCAATCAATTTTAGAATCCGTCGCTTGTTCGGTCATCAAAATTAAGTTGCACGCGGTTAATAATCAACTTTGCACTCTTGTGTTACAAATAACGATTATAATAAAAAACGATAAATAAATTTGACATAGGTTAGTACAATTGCAATAAAGACATTATACTCGTATAATGCTTGAGAGTTTTCTGTACAATAATTATTGTAATACAGTAAAGTAGTAGTTTCAAACTTTGAAAATGTATACAATTTGTATGCTCTTTCTTTTGTTTTTATTTTTATTAATTGACGTGTAAATTGTACATTTATGAATAAAGTACTTTGACTTTGACTTTATTGTTTCAGATTTAACTGAAAGTCACGTTGAGAACATTCAAAGATTCGTTTCATATATTGAGGCCAGACCATATAAGTTTTACATTTAAAATGCTTTTGCTTTAGATTACAAAATACCTGTTATAATTGTAGCAATAAGTATAAAGTATGTGATTGCGATTTTACAAATTCAACATGTGTATTAGTGTGTTATAATAAAACATTTTTCTTATTTGCTTCATTCAATTCAATCACATATGATTGAGATTGTACAATTACACTGGGCATAAAAGTGTGTAATTTGGAAATATTGTAAAATTATCTTAATAGATGCACATTTTTGAACTTTTAGGTTAAGAAAAACAAAAAACTGCTTTTCCTGAAACAGACGTAAAATTATAGTATGTATATCATCGAACTCTTAAAAACGACTAAAGCGGCAAACGCGCTTCTACTATGGCTATACAAAATCAGGTGACGTCTCCTGATTTAGTCTCAGTCGCAACAAGGAGTTGTGTACGTTCGCTGACAATTGTATACGTTCGCTGACAATTCAATTTTCAAATTTTCAAACAAATTTTCGCCACGTTATGTTGTCTTTAGATTATAGCATACCTCATCTTCGTTTCTTCAATTATATCGATGATGTATATGAATATTGTATTACGTAAATTAATAAACGTGGTGTTTATCTTTGAGTGTCTATTTTCTTTGGCAGTTGGTCTCAGTTAGTTTCAACTACTTAGGGGAAAGTGGAGTAAATTCATACACGTACAAGATGAATTTTTTGAAAATACGGCGGTGATAACAAAAACTATGTTTTAAAAATAAGGAATCCTGATAGAACTGAAAACTTTCTCGTATAACTCAAAATTTGATAGCTTACTTTGGAAACTACGCGGGTGTAACCGGAAGGCATGGCCTAGCCATCATGACATGGCCGTCTAGAAATGCGTCAGCATTTCCCACTGCCTAACGCATTTCTACATGACCAATGGCCAAGGTCCCGAGTTTACCCGAAGATTTCTTATCGCTCCCGAGCGTGACGCTAGAACAATCAATTCAATTCACAGCCCACGAAAAAACTATCTGTGCCGCGCATAAGAAGTTTCCACTTCAAAAATCCGACTTCATAACCACAATTAGGCTCATAAATATGCTCTCGAGTGGCGACCATCCACCAAAAGACGCAGTGTTGGACGGACTCCCACTATATGGACAGATGCCTGTGGTGTACTCTGGGCATTACACAATAACTTGCCTCGGTGGCATCTTGTAGTGCGATGCCGAATCCCGGCCAGGGCTGGGAACTTCTATACGCGGTCCTCACCTCCTTGAACAGTGCGTGTAGAGGTTGGGGAGGCGGACTGGAAGACTTGGGATGGTTACTCGGCTGTAGTCCAAGCGCCGCAGCAAATAAAGTAGGTTTGTAATGCAACATACGGGACCTGATATTTTTTTTTTGGAATATGTTCAAGGGTGTACCTTGAATGTAAATCCAAGTTGGCAAAAAAAGAAAGATATGATGTTGACTTGGCCATTAAAATAGAATTTAACTTGATTAAAACCAAATTTTAAGACAAATTCTCTTCATTTATTTCAATAGTTTATAGTTTTTTACTTCGGAAAATATATTGAAGCTTAAGGATTGGGTTGGCTAGTTTTTAAATTCATATCTGTCACGTACAGGAGTAAAAGATGATTAATTATTCAAAGTACTTATACATTTTTTATTAAAGTGAAGGTAATAAAGTCATCGCCCATTATTTAACTTTATCGGTTGAAGATCTGTTCATCGATTGGCGGCAAGTAGGTAGATAATGGATATTTACCAGTCATATTCATTTTTCAAAAATTGACATCTCACCAACATAAAACGAAAATTGACATGGACTCATTTTTCTCTCTGTGTACGACGTCGTACGTGTAGAAGATTTCTAAGTCGATTTAGCTTTCAAATTGAATTAGTGCACAAACATAGTCTCACCAACTAAGAAAGGCCTTAAAATATTAATATACCAATACGACAGTTAGTTTCTAGGACAAAGTGAAAACAATATTCATACGATAACAAAGTTTTTTTAATATTGGCTTTTTTTCAACCTGTAGTAACTCAAAATAAGTGGCAACATTTTATTTACTTTGTCGAATTTTGATCTATTTCGGCAACATGCCACAATTAAATTTAAATAGAGTTGTATTAAACAACTTCTGCCTCGAATGGCTTCCTTGCAATGCAGTTTTTCCTACTGAAATAAAACTGTGGTCTTTGATTTACAATGTATTATTCTTCACAGATTTAGGGTTTTACAAGATACCGTTACGAACAAGAAGAATAGCTAAAATTGTACAGTTTGTTGTCACAAATGTTCTGGTTGTATATTGTTTTTACAATATTATTATTTTTGCATATTTGCATGATTTAATTGTAATTTGGAAAATTATAGATCTGTGTTTGATGTACAGTAGCGTTGTAAAGTTTTCGCTACTGAATCCTTGCTTAAAAAATTTCTTTAGAAAGAACCACGGCCTAGAATTAGATCCTGCCATTTTTCGTTTGGTTTCAAACATTTTCCTGTTAATACCTTTTTTTTACATACCTATCAAAATAATACAAATGCATAGAGCATGTCTAGAAGCATCTTACTACAATTGTATTGTAGACGATTTTTTTCGAAGAACGCTAATCATAACACACCAACAAGTTATAATGTCTGTATTCGGTTATGTTTGTTTTACAATATACTACCGTTTAAATATATTTAGTCATCTTGTACAATCTAGTACTGATATGAGAAAGGCACAGTTCATATACACGTCGTTGTTTTATTCTACAAGAAAAATTTTGAAGCAGTTTACTTTGCAGGTCAGTCACATTTTTAATTTAAACATCATCTGAACGTATTATATCTACTTACTTTCAAAATGATTATTGTTTAATTTCAATTTGTATTATTATGCACAAAGCAAAGTAAATAACTTACAACTTTGACTCAGTGTGTCAAATGTAATGGTATTCGCATTTACATCATTATACAGGGCTCCGAGCCACGTCGCGTCGGCCGCCGTGGCTCGGGTGCACCCAATGTGCGTAAGCAAAAATTATTAAAAATGTCCTAGTTTTTTTTAGCAAAATAAAAAAAAAATATAATTCGTGTATAGCTTGCGTTCAAAAGTAACATTTAATTTGGAATGCTTGTGAACATTTTGGTTAAATTGATAGACTTAATTAAAATATTTCTGTTAGTTTTACGCAAACATTTTTTTCTTTTGTCAGAAATTTTGAACACTATTGTAGTCGTCAAAAATTTTACTTAAATTTATTCATTTATAGCATTTTTAAATATTCTACCATTTGAGATAACATTCCTCACCTCTATCCTCGATACGTGAAAAGAAAATTCCGCGCAAAGGATTTAAAACAAGAACAAAATTAAAATTTGATTAACGCCCGACTACCTCAGATTTGTTATCTGTACAACATTTTACTAGTTAAGCCCTTTCATTTGATACCCATATTACGGGAGTTGTGAAAACAGAAATGTATTTCGCCATTTTGTGGTAGCGGCCATCTTGGATTTGAAATTTGTCATTGTTCAAAGTATTCTACTAGTTAAACCCTTTCGTTTGATACCCATATTGAGGCAGTAGTGAAAAAAATAATGTAATTCGCCATTTTGTGGTAGCGGCCATCTTGGATTTGAAATTTGTTATAGTGTATAGTATTCTACTAGTCAAGTCCTTTCATTTGATACCTATATTGGGATAGATTGTGAAGAAATATTTTGTCCGTCATTTTGTGGAGGCGGCCATTTTGAATCGATATTAACTAAACATAGCTAAGAACATTCGCACAGATATATTTACCTTCAAATAAAAAAACCGCATCGAAATCGGCCCATCCGTTTGAGCTCTACGGTGCCACAGACAGACACACATACAGACAGACAGACATACAGACAGACATCGACGTCAAACTTAAAACACCCCTTTTTTGGTCGGGGGTTAAAAAGAAGGTTCCGAGTCTGAGTATATAACAAATTAAAAAAAATCTCAATCTCAAAAAATCAAATGGCAAAATACGGGACCCTTATAAATTCGTCATGTCTGTCTGTCCGTCCGTATGTCACAGCGACTTTTCGAAACTATAAAAACTATATATACTATTGAAATTTGGTAAGTAGGTGTATTCTGTGAACCGCGTTAAGATTTTCATACAAAAAAAATAGAAAAAAACAATAAATTTTGGGTGGCCCCTACTTAAAACTGAAACTCAAAAAATTGGATTATCTATAGATAAATGATAAGTATTAAGGTTTCTAACATTTTTTTTTCTAAACCGAATAGTTTGCTCGAGAGACTCTTCCAAAGTGGTAAAATGTGTGTAATTTCTAAACTCTGTAACTCCTAAAATAAGATAATGACAAAACTAACAAAAATGTATTATCGACATTACCGTGTAAACTTTCAACGAAAATTGGTTTGAATGAGATAGTCGTTTTATTTTATTGCGTCATAAATTGACTATTGTTAAAACACTAATTAAAGTAACAACGAACTAAAAAAATATATTTCATGTTACTTGCTGCTACGGAAGCCTTCATGGGCAAGTCCGACTCGCACTTGACCACTTTTATTAAATCAGATATTCCACCGCCATACAGAAATATGCAATCCTTACTTCGTTTTTCTTTGATGAACATTGTTTCTAGATAGTTTACACAGCAAAGATTTAAATCATCATAAATGTGTCTGCGCAAGTGCAGTGCAATGCTAGGCAGTGATTTTAATACATGTTCCATATAAACTAATAAGCTCAATTTTATTATATCTTCTAGTTTACGTTCACCATACTGAATATAATTCCAAATGTCGTTGTGAGACTTCTCGTCAATTTGGAAAGCCCAGTGCCTTTGTAAGTATTACACGAAATACTAATAGATCTATATTTTAAGTTTGTTATTCCTAATCCTGTTCCCGAGTTTTTATTTAAGGGTTCATACGAGTAAAAAAGTTGTAGTTTTCAACAGCGAAGACCTACAGCTTTATAGCGTCAATTCATATTTTTTGAATTTTGACGAGATAAAAATATTCAGATGTGTACCCCTGAATATTTTTGAAGCGAAAACTGCTTTATAGAGTAAGGCCCCAAAGTGAGGCTGCCAGACGTCACGTATTTTTTTACTAACAAAATGTTCGTATGTGACTGGCTTAGTGGGCAGTAACATCATACACAAAACATCACAAGACATTAGAAAAGGATGACAAGCAATAGACTATGATAACAGTGTTTGTGTACAAAAAGACATTTGCAACAAACAAGACAAAAGCAATTTGTTTAAATTTCAGCATTCCAAAATCGTCGCCTCTACTTGATTCTCTGTTAGTTGCAATTAAAGTAGTTATTGTTGTGATCCCAACAATATTTGGGTCACTGATGACGTCGCAATCTGAATCTCTGAAAATTATCCTTTTGGAACTATTGCAGCAAGAAAAAGGTAATTAATATTAACATAATTTATAAAATGCATGAATGATATCTATTTTTCATTTGTTCACGTAAAGATTTTAACTAATATTAATATATTCAACAAAAACTTTGTCAGTTTTTTTATCCCCATAAAACTCTACATCGTAAATGTATATCTTTAAGTAAATGTTTAGAATACGGTGATAAGGCTACAGAAATAACAGATCAATGAAGCAGAACGTCATAGATATCTGTGTGACGTGCTCACTGCACAGTCGGTACCGTGTTGGGTCACCTCTTCGGGAAGGCCTATCCCTAGGTGAGAATGGGTGGGAAACTGGAGGGCCGCCCCAGGCTCTTCTCTAATACAGACGATATGCGAATCAGCAGGTCTACTACGAAATCCGATAAACGATATATCGGCCGAAGTTATGGACGTTTCATACCACGAAACACAATCGGTCGGTTGGTGACACAAAAAACTGTCAAATCAGCGTCGGTCGGAATGAACGAAACACCCGATCAGATCAACCGACCGATTGTGTTTCGTGGTATGAAACGTCCATGACTTCGGCCGATATATCGTTTATAGTTTTTAAACTTTCGAGATTTGAACACGCAATGTTTATAATGTACAGAACTTAATCACGATTTAATTCATTGTTCGATTAAATACCTCGACGTTTCGGCAGCGTTACAACCGCCGTGGTCACGAGAAGACTGACTAAACAATGAATTAAATCGTGATTAAGTCCTGTACATTATAAACATTATATCGTTTAACGGACTTCGTAGTAGACCTGCTGAGTTCCTTCCGGGCTCGATCCCGCATTCACTTCCGCCTCAGTGGATGAGTGAGACGTTATGACCTTTCGCTTTTCCGACTCACCCGATATAAACGCCTCGGTTAAGATGGTCCCAGTGAGAAGCCGCCCTCACAACCGCGCCTAAGTATAGCTGCGGTTTCGCTCTCGTGACCACATCACGGCCTTTATCCTTCGACTGATTACTCCGCTAACCAGAGTATCTACTCGCAAAGGGCGGTCATCTGGAAGACTTAGGAATTTTACTTCATCATCATCATCATCAGCCACAAGACGTCCACTGCTGAACATAGGCCTCTCCCCTCCTAGATTTCCACAACGAACGGTCCTGCGCAACCTGCAACCAGCGGTTTCCAGCGACCTTTGTGAGGTCATCTGTCCATCTAGTGGGAGGCCGTCCAACACTGCGTCTTCCTATGGATACTCTGACGCAAATAACATCCTGTGCGAGTGTGGGGCCTAAAAAGGGTTTTTTTTTATTTTTATCCGTGATTGAAGATGGCCGCCTCCACAAAATGGCGGACAAAATATTTCTACACAACCTGTCTCAATATGGGTATCAAATGAAAGGGCTTGATTAGTAGAATACTATACGCTATAACCAATTTCAAATCCAAGATGGCCGCCACCACATAATGATGAATTATATTATTTTTTTCACTATTGCCTCAATATGGGTATCAAACGAAAGGGCTTGACTAGTAGAATACTTTGCACTATGACAAATTTCAAATCCAAGATGGCCGCTACCACAAAATGGCGAATTACATTTCCTTTTTCACAATTCCCTTAATATAGGTATCAAATGAAAGGGCTTGACTAGTAGAATGTTCTACAGATAACAAATCTAAGGTAGTCGGGGGTTAATCAAAATTTTTAATTTTGTTCTTGTTACAGATTTATCGTCGAAAAATGCAAAAGATATCAAGCGTTTCGTCTCTTACATCGAAGCGCAGCCCTTCAGATTTTACAAGAATAATATCTTGGCATTAGATTATAATATTATAATTTTTGTTTTTTTGTGTAAGCATTAAAATTGTAATCGCTATATTGCAATTTAAACACGTTTATTAAACAACGTTTTATGTTCACTAGCACTATGTAGTAGTTTTATATGATGTTATAGTAGTAGAACTTGTTATTTCGTTAAGGTATACATTTATATTCCTTTGCTTGAACTTGGCTTGACACGTTGCCGCGTGTCTAAATATCGGATGGGCTTCGAATCGGTTTCGGGTTTTAGATCGGGCTTGGGGGAGGCAACTTATGAAATAAACAGCACTAGCATAAACTTGAATATGTTCCCCACTTCGGCTCTGTTTTCTTTCTTCTTCTCCTAATCCAAGATATTATATAAAAATAACCCTAAATGACAAACGGCGAAAAAGGCCACGGACCCCGGTCTAAGTCTATTCCATAAACCCGAAGCCTGTGCTAATCTTACTTCTTACTAATATTATAAATATCAAGTTCAGATGTTTGGTTATTTTTTGCTCAATCACGATGGAACGTCAGAACGGATCGAATGGACATAAAAGTAGAAAAGTCTGTGAGTAAAATTAGAATGAAATCGGTAAAGCGTTTCGCAAAATATAGTGTGACCAGAAAAAATAAGGGTTCATTGTTATGTAAATGTATTTTTTTTTGTGTACAACATAAAATGAAATCGGTAAAGCATTTCTCAAAATATAGTGTGACCAGAACCTTCTTTGATATTTTATTGTTTGTGTTTTTGTTTGTGATTTCTGGAACGTAAGAATGAGTGAAATGTGTGAGTGTATTACCTAATTTCTTAAGTCTAGTTGTAATAATAATGATGTATTAATTAGCGCGACATTTTCGCAACGCAAAAAAACGCATAATTAAATATTATAAAAAAAAGTGTGACCAGAAAAAAATAAGGGTTTATTTTGTAATTTCAAGGGTTCAAAACTGATTTTTTTTGTGTACAACGTTGGTTGAAGTTTTTTTTGTTATCAATGTAAACTTTTATTTCCCTATGAGGGTGTGAGTACCTATGTGTTGCAGACAAACGTATTTTGTTCATGTGTTGTGTGTTTAACAGTTGATCGCGTTTGAAATTAAAGTGCAATTACAAAATAAAGTTTACTTATTAAGCCCATAATTGTTCCAATAGCTGTGTGTTGCTGTGCTGTTAGGGACAGGCATGTTGCTTATCACCAGGCACGTGGCCTGTTCGTGTCGCCAATGTTTTCTAAAATATAAAAAAAATGTACAGGTGTAATAAATAGGTGATTATTCAAAATATTCATTATTTTTTTATTAGAATGAAATTAATAGAGTCATCAACTTATTTAACTTTATCGGTTGAAGATCTGTTCATCGATTGCGGGCTAGTAGGTAGATAATAGAACTTTTCGAGACATGTCAAATATTGACATCTTACCATCAACGTCTTCGTCTGCGCCTTATCAAGTGCAGATAATAATTATTATTTATTCAACAAAAATTCACAAAAAAATGTACAAAGATGAAGGAAGTTTGTTATTACCAACTGGTACTGCCTGACCCACCCAGAGAGTCTCTCTGCAAACAGTGGAACGAGAGCTGTCCTCCCCCGCAAGAATATGTGGCCCCAGCCGAAGAACTGGCCCCAGGTAGCAACCTAGCGTGACCCACGTGGAAGTCACTAAACCGACTCCGGACCCAAGTGGGCCACTGCAAAGTTAACATGGCGAAATGGGGATCATCATCATCAGCCGCAAGATGTCCACCGCTGAACATAGGCCTCCCCCCCTAGATTTCCACAACGAACGGTCTTGTGCAACCTGCAACCAGCGGTTTCCATCGACCTTTGTGAGGTCATCTGTCCATCTAGTGGGAGGCCGTCCAACACTGCGTCTTCCTATGGATACTCTGACGCAAATAACATCCTGTGCGAGTGTGGGGCCACTCAGACCATGCAGCACCTGCTGTCATGCCCGCGGTGTCCAACCAGCTGCACCAGAACCGACCTGATGGAGGCCTCGATACTAGGAGTCACAGTTGCGGAATACTGGGCAACACAAATCTAAAATACTAACACAAAAAAGACAACATCATCGACACGAAGAAGAAAAGATCACCTGGTGCTCTAAATAAAAATAGCATGTTTTTTGATGATGATGTAACCGTATCACAGAAGGTGAAAACATAAATCAGAACTTGCTTAGGCTTATTTCAGAGCATACGCTTCTTTTTTTACCTAATGTATCTCGCTCGATTTTAAGCTACAACACCGTTCACGATAGAGCGTAGGTTACCTAGAAAAAAAAAATTGGTGGACTATTCACACACAACACCATCTGACCCCAAACTAAGCAAAGCTTGTGTAATGGCAGCCAGATAGCTGATATAATACTTATATAGTTTTAAATACAAACTTATTTTACATAGAAACACCCAGACACAGTGCAAATATTTGAATTCATTACACAAATATTTGCACTGGGTGGGGATCGAACCCACGACCCTCGGCTTCGCAGGCAGAGCTACTACCAACTAAGCCACTAGGGCAGTAGAAGAAGCCAATTCCATAATACCATACCAAGAAGTTACGGCTGGTCTATCCGGGAGAACGGCGCCTGCCGATCCGGAGACCCCGGCTTCAAACCCCACAAGGAAAACATCGTGAGGAAACTGACGTGTACCTTTCGAAGTCATGTGTCATCCGCGAACCCGCACTGGGCCAGCGTGGTGGATTATGGATTATCTCTCTCGTAGCGAGAGAAAGCCCGAATCCCAGCAGTGGGAACATTTAATGGGCTGTTTATGCTGCTAATGCCAGCCCTCATGGTAAACTAAAATTCTGCACACGTATTCTTCTAATGTTAGTAATGAAAGTGCAATAAATGTAAATGAAAGTGTGTCTAATGTAATAAAATGTAAAATGATGCTTACGTCATTAGAAGATAACGTGTACTAAGAAAGATTTTCCAAGCCACCTACTGATACAGACCTTTTTAAAACGAAAAAAGGAAAAACATTTTTACTTTCACGCCATGTTTATTAAGTATAATATACTTACATATTATTAATTTAAGTTTTTGCTATTATGTTCACTGCTGAAATAAAGATGATTGGTTAATTTTTAATATCAATGGCGCCAAGCTTGTGGTTAGAACTTCTTACAGCTTACAGGCATGAAATGTATGTAGACAATTAGTTTTCTATGGGCGATCGCTGTATGTGTTTAGTGTATGACGAATTTGTTTCATTTGTAGAACACATATTGCATTTATTGTTTTTTTTAAATACACAGAATAATAGAAGTTATTAGAATGTTATTTAAAAAATCGGTCTCAAAAAACTTTGATCGAAACTTACAACAAAAAAACTAAAACAGTCGAGAAAGTATATTCAAATTTTAAAAATATTATATGTGGCATACCGCAAGGAAGTATCCTTGGCCCATTATTATTCTTAATATATATTAACGAACTACCACTTCTAACCAAATTTTTATGCATTATGTTTGCTGATGATGCCACTATTTACATACCGAAAGATGACAATATGACTTATAACGATTTTGAAAAGATCATTATTGAAATACTTGATAGAGTTGTAAATTATTTAGCCAACCTAAATCTACAAGTAAACATAAAAAAAACAAAATTAATAGAATTCAAAAACTGTAAACGGCACCCACTAGACCTCAACGTTGTAAATAAAGGTATTAAATTAGAGATGGCAAAAGAAGCAAATTTTTTAGGAGTCACTATTGATACAAATTTAAACTGGAAAGCGCACATTACTAAAACGAACAACAAAATAAACAAATATATACATTCATTGTATATTTTAGCAAATGTGTCATCGAGGAAAATAGCAATAAATGCGTATTATGGTCATGTTTATCCTCTTTTATGTTATGGCATCATTTTTTGGGGAAATTCAGTCGAAGCCAAGTCTACATTTTTATTGCAAAAAAGATGTCTTAGAGCAATTTTCAATATGAGTAGTCTCGATACTGTGCGAAATGTATTTAAAGAACATAACTTCTTAACTCTCACATGTTTATTTATATACCATATCTGTATATTTGTAACCCAGTATAGAAGCCATTTTTTACTACATCAAGCAGATCAGACCTGTTGCGAACTAAATATAAAAATAATATTTTTGTTCCACAGGCAAATAACGCACTCTATCACAAAAACTCATTTTTCACAGCCATCAAAGTTTATAATGATCTTCCCTCTAAAATAAAACTTCTGAATGGGTCTACATTCAAAAGAGAATTAAAAAAATGGCTCCTAACAAAGGCATTTTACAATTTAAAAGAGTATTTTAACGATGGAAAAGATGTTTAACTATTTTAGTATGTAACTGTTCAAAATAATGTGTGTTATCGAAAACCTACTTGTTAATGTTGCATGCCCGTCAAGGGTACACTGTTGTACATTTTTATATTTTAAGACCTATTTTTACTCAGTGCGAGCAATAAATATATTCTTATTCTTATTCTTATTCTTATTCGTTTCCGATTTGATTCTGTTACGAATATGACTACTTTACCTAGTATATATTTTAATAACATAGATAGATAGAAACACTTTATTGTTCACAACACAAAAACAAAAAATGAATAAACAAAAAGATAAATTCTTTAATCTAGTGAAACAAATGGCGGCCTTATCGCTAAGAGCGATCTCTTCCAGCAACCAGAGGATGGAGAGAAAATTTTAAAAAGCAAAAGACGGGGTAAGGGACAATGTGCCGTAAGGTATAAAGTACACATACATATATTAACCTTCCTATACTCGCGCGTTGGTCTGTGAGACCGACGAAACACATTTTCGTAATTATTTTTATGCAGGTAAATCCTAAGAAGTTGAGTTCCTTGCTAGCTGCCGGATTTGTGGCTAACTTCGTTTTAGTGCACGCCGCGCGTTCGGGCGAAACACACGTGTTGTAGCACTCGTCACCAATCGGTCCACGAGACCGACGCGAGTATAGGTGTAACTTTTTGTGTAAGTATTAATATAATTTATTTCGTGCATTTGTATATTTTTTGCGGACTTTGATTACTTTATAAAGTATATATAGTAAAATATATGTATGTATGTTGCTCTATATTATATTTTGACCAATTTTATCATTCTTTTTTAGGTTTTAATCCATATCAAAATGGACGATGATCACATCAGATTGTTGCTGGAAGAATTAAGTTCTAGCTCAAGCTATGAAGACGAAAATGACAGTGAGGTGGAAGATAACGTGGAGGTACAAGAAGAGACATATGATACCGAGCAAGACGATGACAATGACGAGATATCTGAGGAAGAACATAATGAACGATCCCATGATTTTTACTTAGGAAAAGATGGACAGACAAGGTGGAATAAATCTCCTGCCTCAAACCCAACTAGGCGACGTGCTAGAAATATAGTTACTCAACTTCCAGGCGCTAGAGGAGAAGCTAGAAATTTGAAGGAACCAGGTGAGCTGTGGCGGCTTTTTTTTTTTTTTTCGGAGGGCACTATCAGCCTGATAGTAAAGTACACTAATGAACAAATTAATCGCATGAAGCATAATTTCACAAGAGAGAGAGACTGCGCCGATACAGACAATATTGAAATTGAAGCTTTTTTTAGGCCTTTTACTATTTGCTGGAGTCAGAAGGAACGCTCGTCTAAATGCCAAAGATTTTTTCAGAACTGACGGGTCATCCCCGGAGATATTTCGTTTGACTATGGGATTATCCAGGTTCTTTCTATTGATGCGTTGTCTCAGATTTGACAGTAAAGATACACGAGAAGAGAGAATACAACTGGATAAACTGGCACCTATTAGAGAGTTGTTTGATATAGTTGTGGGAACGTTCAAAAAATATTACAGCGTGTCTCAGTATGTTACAATTGACGAGAAGTTAGAGGCTTTTAGAGGACGTTGTAACTTTCGCCAGTACATTCCATCAAAACCCAACAAATACGGAATCAAAATTTATGCGTTGACAGATGCCAAAATGTTTTATACCCATACCATGGAAGTTTATGTTGGGAAGCAACCAGACGGTCCATACCAAGTTGATAACTCCGCTTTGGCTTTGGTTTTGCGATTGAGTGAAAATATTCACAATACTGGGCGTAATATCACATGTGATAACTTCTTCACTAGTATTCCATTGATAGATAAGCTTGAGTCTCAACACAAATTGACAGTTATTGGGACAATTCGTAAAAACAAACGAGAATTGCCTAAAAATTTCACGGAAATACGAGGAAGAGCCGAAAAATCTAGTTTATTCGGGCACCGTGGCAATTGCAGTCTTGTATCCTATGTACCAAAAAAAGGCAAAAAATGTCCTTCTCGTATCCAGCATGCACGATGATGCCCAGATCAATGAAGATACAGGTAAACCGGAAATTATAATGGACTACAATAGAACCAAAGGTGGAGTAGATACCGTAGACAAAATGTGTGAGACTTACAACGTCGCACGTGGGACAAATAGATGGCCAATGGTGATATTTTATAGCCTAATGAATGTAGCGGGTATAAATACGTTTATAATATACCTGCAGAATAACCCTAACAAGAAAATTAGCCGTCGAGTCTTCCTTGAAGCCTTAGCATACGATTTGATCAATCCGCAACTTAGACGACGGGCTCTCATTTCATCCTTGCCGAGAAGCATAAGACTCAGGCTCACCGAAATATGCAAATTAGATGGACCCGAGTCTGCAGCAACATCTTACAATAATAAAGTAGGTCGTTGTGGATACTGCTCTTCGAAAAAAAACCGCAAGACACGTTACAACTGTGCCACCTGCAAAAAATACTTTTGTTTGGAGCATGCTGTAACCGTATGCCCTGATTGCTATGGCGAGGCTCAAAATTAAGTCAAACATAGATAAATATGTTTATTGATATGTTTGTTGTTATTAATAAGAAGTTTAATTTGTTTTTAAAAAGAAGTTCAGATTTTATTTTAATTTTTTAGTACTTAAGAAAATAATCTCAAATTTTAAGACTGATTTGTGATAAAACTATAAGTTGGTAAAATAATTAATAAAATAACTTTTAGTTATACTGTTTTGTTTCATTACATCCTAAACTTTAAAATAATAGTAATACTTTATGTGTTTCTTGTTAAAAAAAATATGTTGTAGGGGTACAAACTATCGGTCTGTGACACCGTGCGCGAGTATAGGTGTTACAAAAATTGGCGCGAGTATAGGAAGGTTAATAAATATACATCCTAATACTTAAAATACCTACTTATATTACAATTTGTAGGCAAGTATAATATACTAATAGACTAATACATAACATATACATACATTAAAGATATTAGCAAGACAATATGAAAAAGAGTAGAATCCACGTAGAATCAGTGAAGTGACAGCTGTGACAAGTATAAAGCCTTAACTTGGTTTTTAAAAACAGGCAGTGATGGAGCATGTCTGATAGCCACGGGCAAGGCATTCCATAGAAGGACTGCCTGGAACGCGAAAGACTTGCCGTAAAATGTTTCGGAACGTGCTGATGGAGCATTCAACGATAAATTGTACTTCGATCTTAAAGGACGTGGATGACATTTACATTACATTTACATTAGTATATATTCTAGTTACTTTAGTTATTCTTATAATTTTAATTCTCACGCATTAGTAAAATCAAAAATGTCTGTAATTTAATACTAAGTTACGTTTCCTTGTATAATTATAGAATTGACTTTACCAAAATGTGCACAACTTAGCTAGATATTTATCAGTAATGAGTGTAGCTATTTACATACATTAAAAAAAAACAATGAAATACTTTAAAAAGACCAGAAAAATACATAATTACAATAGTCAGAACTAGTACGAGGTAGAAATTAGAGGTTTAACACCTACTCATAAAGTATCCGACCTCAGAAAGCAGATCACAAAACAGTCTACAAGCATTCCTACCGAAGACAATTTGGAATCTCATTTAGAGCCCTTAGAAGAAGTTACAAGTTTTTTTTTTCTTTTTTTTATAAATAAAGAGTGGCGAGACGATCAGGACATGTGCCTGATAGTAAGCAACATGCCTGACACATAACAGCACAGTGACACGCAGCTATTAGAACATGAAGAGTCCAAATCATTACCTAGCACTACACTGCGCTCGTCACTCAGAGATCTAAGATCTTATATCTCTAAGCCCTGTAATTTCTCTGGAAACATTGTCCTTCAAACCGGAACAATGAACTAGGTAATCTTGGCGCTTCGACATCCAATTCTTCTATTACACGAAACAAGTTAGTTAAGAGAAGTTACCTCAAACTAGTATATCAGTTACATATGAGCGTGGAATGTCTACTGATTTGGACTTTAGACCGTCGACTAAACTATATTTTCTCTCTGTTATATTAATTTATTACTATAAAAATAATGTATAAGGAATTCAATCAACCAATCAATCATTAATTCCTTAAAGATATATATAATTTTTAAGAAATTCTACATTTTACAAAAAAAATTCATAATAAAATCCTTTTCAATTACTTCAACAGTTAACGTTGAGCTCCAAACTAGGCTGAGCCTTTATCTTGGGCGCTCTTGTCCAGATTTCTGTTAGAGTAACACTTTTCAGCATTCCTTAACACTTTAAACATAGTTAGATTATTATCTTAAGTTTATCTAATAAATTTTTGATTTTGATTAAAACATTAATAGTTTGAAACATAGGACTAAAATAATCATGCATTAATGTAACATTATTTAAGTTTAATTTTCGTTACACTTATTATTTATGCTTAAGATTAATTGATACAGTATTGATATATCGGTCTTAATAATTGGTTATTATTTTATTTAATTCGTTCTGTATTTAACAATACATAATTGGAGTAAAATAATATAAGAGTACGTGTACAAAATAAATAAAACATTTAATTGCGCATCATTAATGTGAATGAGAATGAGACGGGTGTTGTGTGAGAGAAAGCTGGTGAGTGTGAACGTGTGAGAGAGAATTGATGATGTGTGTATGGAGATGTAGGTAAGGGTTTTGTAAGTTAAGGCTTGGTGTGAATGTTAAGTGTGTATGTATGAGAGTGTTTAATGGCCACGGTAATTGAGTATGCGGCGGGCTATCAACAGCGGGATATACAACATTCATATTTATTTCGCTATGTATAAACAATTTTTATGTTCGGCCACAGGACTAAGACTGTAATCATTTTTGTATTTTTGGTTTGCATTCCAAGAAAGTATTATGTATAATAACCTAAACCTAAGAGTTTAAGGTCCCGTTAATGGGGACTTAGGCTCACCGACTAAGTCCGCCAGCAGCGAGACAGGACCCAAGCTCCTGGTGCCGGTGGTTAGGGCTGCGGAGTGAGGAACCTCCTGACGATGCGTGCTGTGTCAAGGATGACCGCCTTCTGAATCTGAACCTTGATCTAACCGTCCATAAAAGCCTCTTTAGATGTTGATCGAGACTTTTCGCTATAAAATATTGGGTCGATGATTGTGGAATCTTCGATATTATCTAGTTGTAGATAGCCACATTTTTTGCATATACACACTAATTAATACACATGTTGAATTTGTAAAATGGCAATCACATACTTTATACTCATTACCACAATAATTACGGGTATGTTGTAATCCAAAGCAAACATATTATAAATGTAAAACTTAAATGGTCGAGCCTCAATGTATGAAACAAATCGTTGAATATTTTCGATTTGACTTACAGATAAATCTGAAACAATAAACAACATTAAGTCACCTCTGATTCTTCATAAAAACAAATGGATTATAAGAAATGCTAATGAGGTGTAGGTAAGATTAAGATTAATTACAAACCACACATGTAATAAAATAATTAAAAAAAAAACTTGAGAGGTGTCAAGGGACACCCGGATGGAACGAAGTTCCTTTCGATTATTTAGGTAAGGAATTATTTTTTTATTATTTACAAAAAACCTGTATACAATCAACAAAAATAATCGTCGCGACACCACACTGTTCAATGCGAAATAGAAATGAAAATATCTGGCTTGCTTGCTATAAAAGAGAGAGAGAGAGAGAGAGAGAGACAGACAGAGAAACATGCGACGCCGCACAGCTTACAATAGCAAAAAGTGTCGTGACAATTTTTCGTAAGATTTTTTTCCGTCTAGCCCCCTTTCACAACGCGCGATAAGGAACTTCGTTCCAAAAGATATCTAGCTAAAACAGCGCCGTAGAGAGTATCGACCCTTGGGAGCTTCTAACATTGACAGCCATTTAATCGGATGAGCAACCGACAGTGACCACTCGTATGGCTCGATTCCTCAAAAAGTCCCATATTCTATCTATACGCAAAAAGCTTCCTTATGACCATTATTCTATACCCTTCCAAAAGCTTTTGGAATATCTAGGAGTCAAAAATTGCTCGACAACTTCACTCGAAATACAAGTGCCGTACCTATGCATAGTAGACCGGCAAAAAAAATTTGCTGGTTGTTTATATAGTTTATAGTAGTTTATCACGAATAATTCATTGTTTAAATACCTCGAAGTTTCGACAGCGTTACAACCGCCGTGGTCACGAGAAGACTGTATTTAAACAATGAATTATTCGTGATGAAGCCCCATAGGTACTAATTGAACATTATGTGTTCAAATCGCAAGAGTTTAAAAACAATAATGTGGCTGATTATTGCGGAGGTTGTTCCATTCAAAGTAACTTAGGGACTTTATGGTTATGACACGTTTTCTAGTCTTTCAGAGCATAGACGTTACTAATATGAACGTGTTGTTAACAACTTCATCACGAATATATTTCAGCAAGTGCTGAATCTTATTATTTTATACTCTTCTATCATCCCACATAGGTCTGCTGGTGGTTCATTTGAAACATACATTTTGTTCACGGGCCCGTGAGTCTATAATGATACAAACTGTTTTTATTTGAAAAAAAAACCAGTTAAGATTGTTTAATGTCTTACCTTTTTCTCGAAGAAGTTTGTTCAGAAGAACAATTTTCATTCTTGTACATTCTGAGGTGATCATGGACCCAATCATCGCAGGCACCGACAGCAAGATCAATCCAAAGAGAAGCAGTATATACTGCGTTATAAATATACCAACTGACGTTCTACGAAAACACAAAACATTAGTTTTACTTAATTTTGTTAATTTTTTCTAATTTCTTAATTCAGTTTAATTCTGTCATCTCTGCGCTATGCACCTTGCTGAGGCAAAAGTGGAGGTAAAACTGGCATATTTATGATTATTGAGATATGCTCGGGGTCGTTTTTGTCACTCAATACGTGTCTTGGTCATGTCAATGGTAGCATTGGAAGGATGTCAAGATTGCCAAATAATTGAATGCTTGAAAAACGAAATGGCTGTGATGGCGGTAAATCGCATCAACAAAGCGTTGGACCCGAACGAAAGAAAGAAATGGACCCCCCTTTTCATTTACCAAGTGTTCGGAAGTACCCCAAAATTCTAGTGCTATTAGATGTTACGGTCGTAGTAGGGGAAGACGATAGCACCACGGGTAAATTAGCTTATTAAAGACAAGACGAGAAGCATGAGCAAACACCAAAGGTGTAACATACAACGAAGTGATCACAAGTTTTGTAAATTGAGATCTTATCTATGAGGATGCATGATTTATGAAAGGTAAAAATACTTACATGGGCTCCTGATGATTCAAAAATAGTATCAGCAGCAACATAAAACTAGGAATTATTTTCGCCATGCGTACAAAAACCTAAAAATATATGAACATTAAGCAGTTTAATGCAAAGTTGACGCAACTCAGGCAAACGACTAAAAGCAACAAGTTAAAGCAGCTTCATAAATGAGACCATGAAAATAATTCAGCTGGATTAGACAGCCTCTGCCTCGATTTTTCTTGTGATTTCATTCACGGTGTCTTAAGAAAAAAGTTGGTGTACTGGTCATAATATCTATTACAGAACTGACAAACGTTGGAACAGAAGGTTGACGGGGAGACCGCGAATCAGTAAACATAGTGTAAAGCGCTCCACTACTCAGACTAATACTCTGAGACTAGAGAGATGATCTACAAAAGACAGTTAATGATGATTGGAATCGTTAAGCTGAGAAGGGAAGCGGACGAGTATAGCTCGGTGATGACAATGACGATTTTATTTAAAATTCAGCAACTCACCTGAAAATTAAATTCCGAGATAATCTTTTCAGAAGCATCCAATAACGACGAGTAAAGAATCTGTTCATTTTTTACATCAGCACTTGTAATTACAATATTTGTAAGTGCCTTTAAACGACTGTGTATGATGTAGCAAACCATACTGAGTACACATTGCAGAATATCGGTTAAAAAAAGTGTTATTCCGTTGATAAAAAAATCATTACTACAGTGATTTTGTATGTGAAGGATATAGTCGCATCTTATGAACGTAATGACAACCCGTATAAAACTAATAATAAAAGGAAACATGAAGACTTTGATGAATAACCAACGGTGCAATTTAATACCCAAAAATAAATCCAGCTGAAACACATGTTTAAAAAAATGGGGTAACTTGGAGTTCAATAAAGAAAATTTAATGATATTTCGATAGAACTGAATCAGTTCGATCAGCCTTATAACAAACAGGACAGGTATATCACCGAACATGTTAAGTAAACCTAATATGAAATAGATATTAGCAAGACTAATTTGTAAAATTATTACGATAATTTTTAATTTAGAAGAAAACTTCACAAATCCAAAGTCTATTAGGAAAAATAAATTAAATAACACCGAGCATAGTTTCACACCAATCGGAAAATTAAAATAGTTGTATGGTGTAGTGGGAGTGTAGCCGCTGACGACCCAAACTGAACCATGCAATTCAGAATTCATAGTAAATTATTTATTTTGTTTTTAAATGTTTGGAGAACAATGAAGTTGACGGTCGTTTGACGAATGCGTAACTCACTTCTGTAAATTACTTTTTGTAAGTATTCATTATTTATTTACTATCATTATCGTCAAAGTTGTGTTTACGTTAAATATTACTCACGATGATGGACAGGACTAGTTTTAAACCTTCTTCACAAAAGACGAGGTATTTATGGTTTTTAAAAGTTCAATGGGTATTAATTTTTTTTATAAATAAAGTTCTTGTATTCTTGGAGAAATTTGGAGAATAAGGGATGTTCACTGTTCAGCCGACCAGGAGAGATTAAATCATTTGCAAAGTTTAAAAAGAACACAAATGTTTCCGATTCCAGCTCTAGGCAGACGCGAAATGCATCTGTAAGCTGAGAAGAAGAAGGATAAGCATATAACGAGCCCATAACATATAAGGAGCTGTTCAAACTCAGAAGTTTGAAACTCAGTGAGTATTCGTACTAGACGGTTCATGATGATGATAATCAATGAAAACAGCGTATATACACGAATAGTTCCTCAAAAAAGTTTTCTCCTTTTTTTGAAGAACTAATTGACCACGCTTCTAGGTATGCAAAGCCTTTGAAGTTCTTCTGGTAACGAAGTTGTCACTTTATAAAAGCACCGGCAGTAAAAGTCTAGCAGATTATGTTTTTGCCTCTCTGATACAATTCCAGAAGCCGGCTGGTGTAGCTACTACGCGGTGTAAAAAGAAACATGAAGTGGGTTATCGTTTTAAATGAAGCTGATCACCACGTCTGCAAATGCGCGCACCAGTGACTTGACTCTTGATGCATTCGATTATTGAACATTGCAACCTTTGTATCGCCTGAATAATTGAAAAGTTCTGGTGTCATGGGGCACCAGGTAGGAACAAAGTTCCTTCGGCTAATATTAAGCAACACACATAATCCATACTGCCCCTGATAGCTTAAAAAACGTATCTTACAAAAATCAAAAACTGAGAAAATAATGTGTAAGTAAGGGATAGGCTTGATGGCGTTTTGACGTTTCATTACCGTAATAATGCGACGAAACGCCACCAACGTGGCACTTTGTTAAATGAACAGCCAAATTACGTTTTGGTAAAAGTTTGCAGGCCCATTAATATCCCGTCTAAAATTGATTTTAAAATTATTATGTGGAAAATATACAGAATTCAAAATAATTCACGTGGGTAATGTTTTGTCTTCTTTGGCCACCAAGTTTGTTCTCATTTCATTCGTCTTGACGTCTGTTTCATTCTTCAAAAAGTTTTTCTCAGTTTTTTAGTATTGTTAAATACGTCTTTTTAACTATCGAGGGCAGCATAGCTGTCCTTCGCTGTACAGAACAGAACTCATAGCCACCAGAGCGTGTTTTAGCTCGTTAGTCACTTCCAAAAAGTGCCGTGCGTTCCCGGCTTAGAATTGGGCGCCCCATCTCTACCTGAGGGTGACGTAAGAATCGTCTAAGGGATAGTTTTTGGGGGAGCTGATACCACCTCAAACTCCCAGTAAGAGGTACATACCATCTGATACCTCTCAATCGGAGACACATTCCATCTTGTGTCTCCCAATCCGGACGATGGCGGTTACACCATCAACGAAAGCATTCCCAAAGAGGGTTGGGGTCAGGCAGGCGGCCGACTGTAAAATTCTAGCCAAATCTTTTACAACATGGACACAAGTATGAACGATAAATGCGACAGGGCTAGGGCGTACCCCGCAGGCGACGCGCAGGTGCAGCACCCGGCAGCTGTGGGAAATGGACTAGGGTTGTTGCATCAGGGACGGGTGCGACGTAAGAGGCAAGTCCGGGAAGTGAGGTTAAGGATTGGGAGTTGGAATGTAGGAACGATGACTGGAAGAGGAAGGGAGTTAGCAGAAATTTTAAAAAGAAGACGTGTGAATATCGCTTGTCTGCAAGAGACAAAATGGAAGGGCACCAAAGCAAGAGAAATTGGAGAGGGCTACAAATTGTACTATTGCGGGAGCGATGGTAAGCGAAATGGAGTGGGAATTATATTGGATGGAGAACTTAAAAAATGCGTAGCAGATGTCAAAAGAGTAAACGACAGATTGATTACTATAAAATTAATAACAGGAGATTTAATTTACAATATTGTTAGCGCATACGCACTCCAAATTGGATGCAGTGATACGGAAAAGGGTAAATTTTGGGAAGACTTTGACGGTGTGATGATGGGATTTCCAAGAAATGAGGATGTATTTGTTGGAGGGGATTTTAATGGGCATGTAGGGCGGATAAATAGTGGCTATGAAAGAGTGCATGGCGGAAAAGGTTTTGGATGTAGAAACAAGGAAGGAGAAGCATTGCTTGATGCTGCCTCTGCATTTGACCTCGCAATAGCAAATACATTTTTTGACAAACAAACAAAACATCTCATAACATACAAAAGTGGCAACCGTGAAACCCAAATAGATTATTTTTTAATTAGAAAAAATAGAATTGCAGCTGTAAAAGATTGCAAAATCATTCCAGGTGAGGAGCTTATTCCTCAACATAGGTTACTTTTACTAGAAATTAAAATATATATTAGAGCAAATAATAGGCAGACAAAACTTCCCGCCAAAATTAAATGGCATTTACTAGAAAAAAGTGAATATGCTGATGTATTTAGAGAAAAAGTAGTTAGTAAAATGATTGAAATGCAAACTTTGAGTGATAAATCTGTGAACGAATGCTGGGCTGAAATAGCAAGTTGTATTAGAAATGTAGCAAAAGATGTACTTGGGGAATCAAAAGGTAAAGGGAAAATAGATTACGAAACCTGGTGGTGGAGCGATGATGTGCAAGACAAAACAGACAGAAAAAGAAAACTGCATTTAAAGAATGGCAGAAGTCAGAAAAAAATTGCGAATCGAGTACGATGCAGGACAATAAGAGAAATGCTTACAAAAAATATCAAAAAAAAGCAAAAAAAGCAGTGGCAATTGCAAAAGCCGCCGAACGAGAAAAATTGTTTGAAGCCCTAGAAACCAAACAAGGGCAAAATAGACTCTATAAAATAACTAAAGCTAGAGAAAAGACAGGAACAGATATAAACCAAGTGAAATGCATAAAAACCGAATCAGGAGAAGTTTTGACAAATGATGAAAAAATAAAAGAGAGGTGGAAGAGCTATTTTGGAAAACTAATGAACGAAGAGAATCACTGGGATAAACAATTAGAGAGTCCAGCTGTAAATTTAGGGATGGTAAGGGAAATTACAGTGGATGAAGTTAAGCGTGCTGTGCAGAGCATGAAAAATGGAAAATGAGTAATAAGAATAAGAATAAGAATTTATTTATTGCTATACTGTGTTTACAGAGATCTTATAGTAGTAGCTTAAATGTACAAACAGTGTGCCCAATTACGGACGTGCAATATGTGTCACATAGTGACAAAGTACTAATTTATAACAAGTAATTTAGTTACAATGCAAGTAAGAATAATAAAATGTGTAAGTGCTTAAGCTTACCTAAAAAACCTATAACATTTAAAAAATCTAACCTTATTATAACTTACCTACTTATATAATGCTATCAATTGAAAATTAACACTAAAACAAAAATAACAAATAAAAAAAAACATGAAATAGCAATAATATTTTAAAATAATAAATATTCGTCATTTTCATGGTTAAAATATTCTTTTAAGTTTTAAAATCCTTTCACTAACAGCCAGTTTTTTAATTCCCTCTTAAATCGAGAATTGTCCAAGTTCTTGATGTTTGAAGGTAAGCTATTAAATATTTTGATAGCGGTAAAATATGAGTTCTTATAATATAAAGAATTGTTTGCTTGAGGAACAGAAATATTATTTTTGTATTTAGCACGTGTTATATCAGCTCTACATGAGGAGTTAAAGTAGTCACTCCGATTTAGTTTGACGAACAAGCAAATTTCATAAATGTAAATACAAGTAAGTGTCAAAAACTTGAATTCTTTGAAAATATTACAGTAGGGCCAGATAGAATACCAATAGAAGTATGGAAAATATTGAAGTTGGATGGATGGACGTGGTTGACTTTATTCTTCAATAAGTTGTTACATGAAGAGGCAATACCAGATGAATGGTGCAACAGCACGCTGGTGCCCGTATACAAAAATAAAGGTGATGTACAGGTCTGTAATAACTACAGGGGAATAAAGCTCATGTCACATAGTATGAAAGTGTGGGAGAAAGTACTAGAATGACGACTGAGAGAAGAAAGTGAGATAACTCAGAATCAATTTGGGTTTATGCCAGGACGCGCTACAACGGACGCTATATTTTCACTTCGCCAACTCTGTGAAAAATACAGGCGTGCGCATAAGAACTTGCACATGGTGTTCGTTGACCTAGAAAAAGCGTATGACAGGGTACCCCGAGACGTTCTGTGGTGGACTTTGAAAGAAAAAAATATTCCTCTAAAATACGTTCAATTAATACGAGCAATGTACAGTCGAGCAAGTACATGCGTCCGGTCAGCAGCTGGTGAAACCGAGAAGTTTGGTGTGGCAGTAGGCTTGCACCAAGGGTCTGCTTTGAGCCCTTATTTGTTCCTCCTGGTAATGGATGCTCTGACATCAAACATACAGGAGAGAGCACCTTGGTGCATGCTCTTTGCTGACGATATCGTTCTTGTCGGAGATGATGGAGCTGAGGTACAAAATCGATTGGAAAAATGGCTTGAGAAACTGGAAAAAGTTGGACTTAAGATCAGCAGAACCAAAACAGAGTACCTATTTTGTGATTTTGGGGGTTCTTCCAACTTTTTCCTATAGCCTAAAACGGCGTACCCTTCCAGCTTGTACGGATTTTAAGTATCTTGGGTCTCTCATCCAGAACGATGGCAATATAGATCGGGACGTTAAAAGCAGGATTAATGCGGCATGGATGAAATGGCGACAAGTCACAGCAACAACTTGTGATCCGCACATCCCACTTAAACTTAAGGGCAAATCTACAAAGCGATTATAAGGCCTGTCGTCATGTATGGATTTGAATGTTGGGCAACCAAAGGATCGGATGAAAGACGATTACATGTGGCGGAGATGCGAATGCTGAGATGGATGTGTGGTGTTACGCGGATAGATAGGATTAAAAAATGAGTATATTAGGGGAAGTATGAAAGTAGCACCCGTGACAGAAAGGTTGAAAAGCTCCAGGTTATCATGGTTTGGCCATGTTATGCGTAGAAATGAAGACCACATTACCCAAAGAGTTTTAAATATGAATGTTGAAGGATGTTGTGGTAGAGGGCGACCAAAAAAAGTGTGGCTGGATTGTGTGAAAGAAGACATGGATAGGAAAGGAATACACTCAGATTTGACACATGATAGAGACGAATGGAGGAAACGTTTATGTTGTACCGACCCCACATAAAGTGGGATAAAGGTAGGCAAATGATGAGTCACTTCCAAAAAGTCTTTGCAACGTCCAAGCTTATCTACGAGATCCTGCTAAGGTGAAATACACACCACATTAATTTCATGACCTCATTTAACTACTATTACCCTGACACGTTATTCTTCCGTGATAAAAAAAGTTAGTCATAATATAATTATGTTGTACTAAAAGGTGCGAAGGTATTTCAAGTCTGAACAGTTGCTCACGTTATACCAAGCACAGATTCGCTCCTGTATGGAGTACTGCTCGCACCTTTGGGATGGATCGGCTAAGTATCAGCTGGAAGCTCTGGAATTGATCGAGAGACGCGTCAAAAGGGTCATAGGCAATGACATTCTCTTGCGAAAAAGACTGCAAAGTCTCGAACATCGCCGGAAAATTGCTAGCTTATCGGGTTTTTATCGGATACACTTCGGAGAGTGTGCGACTGACACCTTGCCCTTTTTTCTATCGGAATGCTCGTAGCTCGAAAAAGCGACATCGTTTCATGGTTGATGTTCTAAAGACACGAACAAAGAGATTTGACTCTACTTTTGTGATAAGAACGTCTAGGCTGTGGAATACGTTGCCTGAGAGGGTTTTTCCCGATAGTTACAATCTTTGTGTCTTCAAATCGAGAGTGAATCGGTTTCTTCTAGGTAAACACGCTTCATCGTAGACCGCATCATCGTTTAACATCAGGCGAGATGGCGGTCAAGTGTAAACCTATAAAAGTTATAGAAAAAAAACTATTACTTACACGTTAATCTGTGTTCAAATTTCCGATTAAGCAACAAACGAATACACACCCAAACTGTCGCATTTATAACATTAGTATTCACGATTCACAGGACAAAGTAAAATAAGAATTACGAAAAAACAAAACAAACTTACCTTGATAAATTTACCTCGATTAACTTACTGGAAGAAATCGCTATTAGCGATAAGGCCGCCATTTATAGCACTAGTAATAAGTATTTTCTGTTTTGTACGTTTTAATTTTACTGGTGTGCATAATAAAGTATTTCTGTCTGTCTGTCTGTTTTGATTATTCATAATACATTTAACAAGTTTTGATCGTTTCACTTTAAATTTTTAATTTACGCGATTCAATCATTCTTAAATTAACATTAAAACATTAATATATTCACTACACTATTCCATTGTACTAAATTTTCATAAAACTTTGAAAAACCATCAAATTTGTGTTTGACCGACGCCATTTTGATTTTGTGCAACAGTTTGGTGCATTTCGACAATTATACGTCACTTTCGGGGATAAAAAACACGTCACTTCAATTTTATATTATTCTTACGGTTTGTTTTTTCAGTCTAACATTTTCTTTCAGTTCGGTGGTGCAACAAAATACCTACCTATCTCCTCCAACCTCCAAGTCGGCCACAAAGAACTTTGAGAACATAATTGGATCTTTTTTTTTGCCCGTCTTTCGACCACTATTATTTGTATACTCACAAATATCAATATTGCTCGTAATCGCTACGAATTCATAACCTCTCTTAATTATTACGTTTTGTTAAGGATATACGTTTTATAGTTTCCACGATTGGTATAGGAATGGTCTTGAAGGTTTACGAAAATTCAATCAATACATAGTGCATTGATACCTTTATTGGCGGGTAAAGCTCACTCAAAACTGGCCCTAAACTAAGTAAAGCTTGTACTCTGAAATCCGCGTAGCTGATTTAAACTCTTATAAAAATACTGAAAACCCCAGAGAAATATAATATCTAAAACAAAAAAAAAGTTAAGCTTTTTAAATTTCAGTTGTGACATATAAATCTTGAGTTTCGTCACGCAAAAAAAACGTAACGAAGCATTTCACGAGAACTTAGAGAGTGGGTACATTAGTTATTATAACACGACAAAATATGTGTAATAAAATGTAATTTATTGCACAAATAAAATATAACAGCGGTTAGGGGAGGCAGATGGGGCGAGAGAAGTCTTGTGTGGCTATAATATGAGCGATTCCAGAAATAGAAATATTCCAGTATAGGAATAGGAATCTTAGCAGAGCCCTCCTGGTGAAGTACCACACATTTACCAGTTATTCTACTGCCAAGCAGTTGAGTGCAAACATTACTGTGTTCTGGTTTGAAGGGAAATGTTTCCAGACAAATTACAGGGCTTAGAGATATAATATCTTAGATCTCTGGATGCTAAGTAATGATTTAGACTCTTCATATTCCAATAGCTGCGTGTCGCTGTGCGGTTATGTGGCAGGCATGTTACTCACCACCAGGCACATGCCTGGTCGTCTCGTCACTTTATTCTATCAATACATGTATATACATATAAGTACTGTACCGGTACAGTTAACGGCACGCTAAGGGGGCATGTCAAGTTTGTAGAATACTTTCAGGTATGCTTCTCGTATGCTCTGAGGTATGCTCTATTATTATGTTTACGTTAATAAATATAGTTATTTACAAAGTATAGGTTAGTAAGATCTGCGCTTTATGCTCTAGCGCAAAGTAAAATAAAACATGAAATAAGATAAGAAAACTGTTAATTAAAACCACAAAATATACATAATAACATAAAAAAAATTGATAATATAATTAATATGATTATATTAGGACATGTCTCATACACCACCATTTTATTTTATTTCATATAGCTGGGCTGCGAGACTCGGGAGCCTCTACGCGGTGCATCCTGGGTATCACATAAGAACTTGATTCGACGGAATCTTGTTGTGTGATGGCTAATGCCGAGCAGGATTGTAATTTCTATATGCGCTCCTCGTTCTTCAAGCAGCGCGTCTACAAGCTCGAGGAAAGGGACTGGAATACTCAGGAAGATTACTCGGTATATCGGCCAAGTAAAATTCCTAAGTCTTCCAGATGAGTCCTCATTGAGCAATTTGATGAGCAGAGTTTTATTGAATATTTAATTGCACGTTTAATTAAATGCCATCATCAACCCTTAAAATCTAAACACATGTTTTCTTTATACATACGTATTAATAGTTCAAGTTTTTATTTTTACCTGCCTTTACTTGAAAATATTGACTGTAAATTGCAATACAAAAATATCAATCATATTGGTCAACCTCATGTAGCTTTGAAAGAGATATACTTGGAAAGGGCTGTGCTTGGGATTTCTCTGAGGTATTGCATCCGCAATGAAGTAATTCGCTAGAGAACTAAAGTCACCGACATAGCTCAGCGTATCAGCAAACTGAAGTGGCAGTGGGTCGCTCACATCTGTGGCAGACCCGATAGCCGTTGAGACAGACGGGTTCTGGAGTGGAGAACGCGAATCAGCAAACGTAGTGACGATATTCGAAAGGCAGCTGGTGGCGGTTGGAAAAGTAAGACCGAGGACCGGGCTGAGTGGGAGGATAGGGGGAGGCCTATCTCCAGTAGTGGACGAATATAGGCTGATGATGTAGCTTGTAGAAAAATCTTCCAATTTTTTATAAATCATTTTCGTTACTATCTTCATATAACGAAACATTAGGTATAGCTACAAATTTCTGCGCTCGCTGTAACTATGGCCACACGCAGCACGGATATATTGACAGAGTAGTCCGTTACGGCTCCCGGAGAGAAATGGCGGTCATTTGTTGGCGTCACCATTTTGTGATGTTGCTTCGAGAGGCGAGATAATAGCTGATTTATGGGAGCGATTACAGCGATTGTGACCCGCCTTTTGCACGCCAATGACAACTTTTGACAGCTTTTTGTATAATAGCCATAGTGACTACAAAAAAAACTTATCAGTCCTTAAATGAAAACCAACGTGGTTATTAGACATTTTAAATAAATAGTCGGGTAGCTCGCGTTTGATACTGTCCAGTCCGACTCAAGTTTCAATCGTGACAGTCCGTACCCGTTAAATAATACTACCCGTAATAATAAATTATTACAAGGGTTATTATTATGTAAGCATAATTATTATGTTATGTAAGCTTAGCAAGTACCTTGATTTGGTTCACGAGGTTACAGCCATGTGGGATGTTGATTCGACGATCATAGTCCCCATAGTCGTGTCGGCAAACGGCCTTATAGCGAAAAGTCTCGACCAACATCTCAGAAGACTTTCGCTAGACGGTTGGGTTAAGGGCCAGATCCAGAAGGCAGTCATCCTCGACACAGCGCGCATCGTCAGGAGGTTCCTCAGTCTGCAGCCCTAACCACCGGTAGCTTGGGCCCTGCCCCGCTGCTGGCGGCAAACTAGGTTTAGGTTTTTATAATGTTTTTATGTTGTTTTTATTTACAAATATTGTAAAAATGTAAACCTAAGAAAATAAATTAGTGAGTGAATAATAATTTTTGAAATGTGTGATCAGCCCTTTAGTAAGTTTATTATTTTTTTTTTTTTTTTTTTTTATAATTTAGAGTGACAAGACGAGCTGGACATGTGCCTGATGGTAAGCAAAATGCCAGCCACATAACAGCACAGTGACACACAGCTATTGGAACATGAAGAGTCCAAATAATTACCTAGCACTGCACTGCGCTCGTCACCCAGAGATCTAAGATATTATATCTCTAAGCCCTGTAATTTCTCTGGTAACATTGCCCTTCAAACCGGAACACAGTAATGTTTGCACATTACTGTTTGGCGGTAGAATAACTGGCAAAGGTGTGGTACTTCCCCAGGCGGACTCTGCTAAGAGTCCTACCACTACAAGATAAAGTACACGTGCTTTTTCTTTTGTTTTACAAGCAAAAAAGGCCGAAGATATCGTGCTTAGAAATTTTGAGTGTCGTCATTTATATCATACGTAGACGTGATGTCACAGCCTACCACTCTGAAACTTTAATGATCTGTATCTTTGTTGATTTTTAATAAACTTTTTAAACAACTTAATCATCCCACTAACTTAAAAATGGTGAAAGAAAACATTGCGAGGAAAACAGCACGTTCCCCGTAGAATATTTTGAAGTCATACGTCATTTGCGAATCCTTACTAGGACAGCGTCACAGCGTAGAGGATGAGTATTACTCTAACTCTCTCCCATATATTGTATTATATGAAAATCACCAATTCGTAATAATTTAGAGAAAAAAACATGCTACTGCATTAAGAACCTCCTTCTATTTTGAAGTCGGTTAAAAATAAGTCCTCTTTTATGTCTTGAAACAAACAATGTTAGTGAATCACCGCATATTTCATCCGAACGGTTCAAGTGGACATTTGCCATTTCGTTCCACTTGAATCCGCGCAGCCGTCTGTTTAGTTGGCGGTACGGTTGCATTTCCTGTGCTTTGATCTCTCGAACAGCTGATAAATGGGTATAGGAGATAAAGGCATTCGAAACTATGCATATAACTCTTTGAAACCAGTCTACAAGTTCAAAGTCCTATAGCGTGCTTCTTGGTACGTGACGAGTAGGATAATAACACATATATATTGTGCCTTCAAACCAAATATTAAACCCTCAAAGATTGTGCATGATAGTAAACTTCATGTCTACCCATAAAAACATTAGACAAATAATAAGTAAATATATCAGGACCGGATAAAGTGGAGGGAATTGGGGGAGACCTTTGCCCAGCAGTAAGACAGTTGAGGTTAAAAAAAAATATGATCAGGTTTTTTCGCACGGTTCCTTTTTACCAATCGTCAGCAGATGAGGTGTGTGTTAGCTATGGCGACAGAGTACAATGTACTGCGACAAAAGCGACAGACATTTCCGCAAGAGCGACAAGGCCCGTGCTTTCGGTGTAAAGCGTTTGTTCTAACTCTATACGTAGTAGGTATATAATAACTTACTTAGCAAACTCGCACTTGAGCCCCAAGATACAGGCTTTGCCTAGTTTGGGGTTCACAGAGTAATAACTGTCCTGTGCAAAGAAATTTAAATTGTACCTATTATAAGCATCGTTTTAAACCTACGTACTTACTTAGGTTACTTTTGTGTACAATAGGCGTGTCGACAGGTCCTGGAATTATATTAAATTATTTGATGTAATGACAGTATTTAAATAGAATAAAATATGTACAAATTTCAATTTTGATATATTTTAGTTGAACTTATTTTATGATCATTCAAAGCTAGATGAGCAAGTCCATTTCAAAAGTACAAAATTATTAGAAAATGTATTTACCATTGGATAATCCATTCAATTTCAAGTTACTTTTGTTATGAAACCAGTCTCCTAAACGCAATATTTAATATAGCTACCATACAAACTTTACGCGCGACGCATGGACAATACGACAGTGTGACGTCACGTTTCTGTAGTGATTTGTATGAAGCGTTTTTAGGAGAGTCCAAAATTGTGATTTTAAAATCGTGATATCACGGGAAGTTTTTAAGATAACAAAGTAATTCTTTCACCTATGTTTCAGTTATTGAGTAGCCTTTTGATGACACATTAAATCAAAAATGAGTCGTCATGCCTATTATGTACAATGTTTTTGGTAAATAAATATTTCTATTTCTAGTATTTTTTCATAGGTTTACACTTGACCGCCATCTCGCCAATGTTAAGCGACGATGCGAATGAAGGTCTACGATGAAGCGTGGTTACCTAGTAGAAACCTCTCTCGATTTATAGAAACCAAGATTGTAACCATCGGGAAAAACCTACAGCAACGTATTTCACAGCCTAAACGTAATTATTACAAAAGTATACTCGAACCATTAAAAAGTGTTACTATAGAAACAAAAAAAACAAATCATGATTCCGATGGAAAGACCAAGTGGAACGAGACATACGTGAGCTTACAGCTTCTGTCTCATGACAGAAAAAGGCTCAAGACAGAGATGAGTGGCGTCTGTTGGTGTCAGCGGCCAGGATCCACTTTGGGTCGTCCAAATTAGTTATTGTAAGTTAGTTAAGTGGTTTCCTGGGACACCAGACCTTCTACTGCCTAAGTGAATCGGATTTAGCTTTGTTATTGCCATCTCTATAATTTCAAACTAAAATAAAAGAGAGAGAGAAAGATCTAAGCTAACACAGTTTTCGTTCGGCGGTAGAACCTCAGGTTCCTTCGTATAATACAGAAAGGACACAATTTGTAAAAAATGTATTGCTCAATATCATTATTAATTACTTGTACGCATCAAATCAAATCAGTAAATATTTAATGGTTGTAATTTAGTGTTAAAACTCCGCTAATGCCACCTACGACGTTGTTTATGGTTGTGCAATGTTTTGGTTACTTTTAATAAAAATGGTGGTTTCTATTAGTTCTAAATACGTACTAAATAGTTACGGCTGGTCTAGTCGGGAGAACGGTAAAATGAGAAATGGTACAATCATCAATACAATACAATACAAAACACTTTATTGCCATCACAAACAAAGTTGACAACAAGTAACATATAAAATAACAAAACATAATGGGCACAAAAGGTGATATTATCGCTAAAAGCGATCTCTTCCAGATAACCTTTTAAACCTTTTTTTAGATCATCTTAAACTTAATGTAAGTAAATAGGTTATAATATGAATCTTTATAAAATTGGCAACACTGGTGACGAGTTTTTAGGAGTCATTTCCGTTATGTATTTTTCTTACGGTTTAAGCCTCACATTTTTTTCAACAAAATCCCTGTCTCCTCCAAGCCTTGGAAGGAACTTGGTTCCAATAAAAAAATTAACATTAATAATTGTTTTTTTGTTCACCAATTAGGTAAGAAATCATATTTTTTGCTCACGCAGTTGCGGTTATGATTGCGATCTCGTTCCGTACATAATGATCATGATAATAATCTCAAGTCTCAGCGCAGTTGATTGATGGGCCTCGCACAAAGATACTCGTAATTTCAGCTCAATTTATGGCTTCGTAATGGTTGCTCAGTTTATTAACCCACTACCTAATACGTGGTCTTTTTTATATAACGTCAGGTAGATAACTATTTACTGCGGTTAACAGTGATTTTGGCGCCTTTGAAATGTTTAATTTTGCACTTGTAGGTACTCAAAATTCGTGAAACTTCATGATATACGTTCTGTAGTGGTAGGACTCTTGGCAAAGTCCGCCTGGGGAAGTACCACACCTTTGCCAGTTATTCTACCACCAAGCAGTAATGTGCAAACATTACTGTGTTCCGGTTTGAAGGGCAATGTTTCCAGAGAAATTACAGGGCTTAGAGATATAAGATCTTAGATCTCTGGGTGACGAGCGCAGTGCGGTGCTAAGTAATGATTTGGGCTCTTCATGTTCCAATAGCTGCGTGTCACTGTGCTGTTATGTGTCAGGCATGTTGCTTACCATCAGGCACATGTCCGGATCATCTCGCCACCATTTACTTAAAAAAAAATATATATATATTTTATATTAATACTCATAATTTTAATAATAAATGCATAAAATTACTAACGTTTCAGGTAGATTTTAGATACATGCTCACTTGAAATTTTCTTGAAATTATGTATAACGTGATTGAGGTTGATGTAGGATTTATGCACACAGGGTGCGTGGTTCGGGAATCCCGGCCCGCACCCTGGGCATCACAAAACATCTTGCCTCGGCAGCATCTTGTTGCGTGATGGTGAATCCCGGCAGGGGCTTCACCACCATGGGGACTTCTACACGCGCTCTTCACTCCTTTGAGTAGTGCGCGTAGAGGTTAGAGTAAGGGACTAGAGAAGGTTACTTGGCTGATAAATCGGCCAAGTAGGATTCCTAAGTTTTCCAGATGAGTGTCCTCCACGAGCACTCTGATAAGCAGAGTGCTCAATAGAGGGACAATGGCGATGTTGCGGCCACAGAGGTGGAACTGCTGCTATTCCTAGCCGCGATGGTGAAGGCGGATCTCTCGCTGCTAACCATCTTAGCCAAGATGCTTGAAAGTGAGAGGTCGTGTGAGAAGTGGAAGTTGGAAACCTCTTTTCTTTCACTGAGACGGAAGCAGACGCGGAGGTGAGCCTAAAGGCACGCTTAGGCTCGCACCCCGTCTGAGATGACGCGTCGCTGTTTTTCGGCGCGTCACTGGATCCACATGCCCCTGCGAGGACCCGCAAGGGCAAAACACATGGTGGGTTACGGTCGTCGGTGAGTGCGAAAAGTGTTCCCGCGACTCTGATCTCAGGTCATGCCGGAAAAAGTCAAAGTAGCACTATGGCCGCCCACATAGTGGCGAGCCCAGCGTATCCCACCATGCAGGGAGCACTGTGGGCATACGTAAATGTATTTACCCACAGAAAAAAAGGATTTATGCTCACAAATGTAATAAAATCATGACACTGTAATGTTACATGATCTTGTGTCTCCATTTTTTTATGTAACAGTTAATTCATGAAGCGTGCTGTGTACTGTAAAATGTACTTTCGTTCCATATTTAAAATAAAGTAAAATAATTTGTCCCAAACTGTCGTACACTCAAGGTGTATTTACATTTCCGATGAGCACTTGAGCGAGTGACTCGACTACCACGGTAGCCGGCAGTGTTTTGTTTGCGCCTCTGAACAAATAGACGATGAGAGCATTTGAATAATAAAATTGTGAGGTATTGTTTAGTTAGATGTAAAGTGGAGAATACATTCTAAAGATATATGATAAAATTTGAACAATTCAATAGGATTATTATAACGAAATCTATACAGGGTTATAAAATATGACTAGTGGTCATATATATGGGATAATCGTGGCTTTTTTCACGTGTAACCACAGCAAACACCTTGTAATTAATAAAAATATTGTTGTTCATTCGTTCATAAGAACATGGCAAGATAATATATCAATTATAAAAAAAATGTGATAAATATATGCAAAACTACAATAAAAATAACACAGGCACATAATACTCATAACCACAAAAATCTAGAAACGAAACTGGATGGCCTGTTTGACGAAACTGTTTGCCTAGCAAGAGATTTGCAAAACAGTTTGGCATATCAACTTAAATTTAGTTACATTTATAAACATTACAAAGTTAGAAAACATTAAAGCAATAATTACAATTAGCTGTAAAGCGGCTTTGTAAATGAAAAAAAAATGATTATTACCATTAGCAGATATAAACAAATTTCAGCTATAGAGGGTCCAGTCCGTATTTTTGTATATCAGTCAGTCCAGTACGTAATTAAATAAATCAAATTATTAAACCATTTTGAGCAATACTAATATTATTGACGAATAATTAAAACATCTGAAAAAAAATTGATTTTTAACTTCCCTTAATATCAAAGTGTAAAAAACCCCAACTTGCTTGCCCCATGCTTTATTATTTTTCAATTTTATCGATACATCATTCCAGCGTTCACAGCACTAGGTAACTCAAACACTCGAGTCGTGGATGATCGATGATCGAAACGCGCCTCGCGTCTTGTTAATCGTGTTGACTCAGTTAACACTCGATGTCGACGTTTTAAAATCGGTAGGTGGCCGGCTGACGAGCTACTGTTTGCTTTTATCTACGACTGGACAGCTACTGGCTCGTTCGAATATGACTTTTATGCTCTATCTGTTAGAATACAGTATAACGTTTTAACTATGTGTAAGCGTAGGTTATGGATAGGATTCCGTGGTAGCATTTTAGAAAATTATTCGTCAATAATATTAGTATTGCTCAAAATGGTTTAGTAATTTGATTTATTTAATTACGTACTGGACTGACTGATATACAAAAATACGGACTGGTCCCTCTATAGCTGAAATTTGTTTATTTCTGCTAATGGTAATAATCTTTTTTTTTTTCATTTACAAAGCTGATTTACAGCTAATTGTAATTATTGTTTTAATATTTTCTAACTTTGTAATGTTTATAAATGTAACTAAATTTAAGTTGATATGCCAAACTGTTTTGCAAATCTCTGTGGATATAAAAATAGCGTAAGAGAACATATACACATTTCTATAACACTCAATATTTATATAAACATATATTATTTTATTTTGACGAAGCTATTGCAGATTTTTTTTAGTTAAAATGTTATTATTATGGTGCTACAAATTTAATGTTATTTATTATTAATGTTAAAAATGTCTTACATGTTTTCGTTAATTGAATGAGTATTGAATTAGCTATATAAAATAAGCCCTATCTAAATGAATTAGTACCTAACTTATTGACGGTTCATGAATATGTTTATTAAAAAAATATTGATTGATTGATTGATACGTAATTAGTAATGACAGAGTACCACCGTTGGTTGACCGTTACCAACATTTCTGTTTACATATAACATACATAAAATATGTAGAGGTACCTATGTTACGTTTTGACTTCCGACGGCACTTCTGGAGTGGCCTGTTATTTTTTTAACTATAGAGCGACACCATGAACAAAATATGCAGATGTTATGCAACACGTTTGTTCATAGCAGTTCAGTGCCACGCAGCTATGTGAACACGAAGAGCCTATGTTACTGCACTGCGCTTGTTACTCTGCAAAATCACATTGTGGCGTACATGCTGGTGTGTAGCCTCTCCAAATCCAAATTATTAATTACAACTTATTGTTGATTATTAAAACCTAACTACATACGCGATTCCGACACTAGCCACTACAACATGTTTAATATGTTTGCCCTGTAATATCATATCATGCATTGCCCTTCAAACCGGAACACAGTTGTCATTGCTTGTCTGAAATGTGTGTGGGAGTTACCACACACATTTCTAATCACGGACAATATAGAACTATTCTCGTTATCTGTCTTTTGGGACCATTAATTACTGCTGTAATTCAAACTCGAAAGTCACTTAGTTTTACTTTCGAGTTACATCGATAGATGCTTTTGTTACTTGTATCATAACTAAATTATAATTTTGGAAGAAAAACAAAGTAATACTTTGAAATATTTACTAAGATTAATTTAGAGATCTGAATCGGCATTTTATTTTGTACGGAACCATAGTATAAATAAATTTGTCGGTAGGATGTGTGGGCCTGTATTTGACAAAACAATACCCTAAGTAAATACAATGGAACAACATTGTGTGAGTGCGAGCCTTTTTTGTAATGACTAAGCATAATTAAGCCGCAAAAAGCTTTCAACTGTGAGTGTAAACAAGTCTTTATCCTGTCGCTCCACTGCACCGTACTAAGGTTTTTAGTTTTACTGGTATTATAGTTTGATATGCAGTGGAGACCATTTGAAATAAATTGGAAGTTTTAAAGCGTCTGTTAACCAAACTGGCCGACGGAAAGTGTCTGGGAGTATTGGGGCCTTATTTTTAAAGATATTGCCTATAACATACGTGAAAATCATATAATCAGAAACGTGAAGTAAGTAATGTATCTTCTGGACCCAACATCTCAAAATTGGCGATCCAAGTAAGTTAGCGGGTAAGCATGTGGTCTAAGTACGTACTAATTCTACTCAATCGTCCACATTTCATTCATCAGAAAATACGTGACGTCTGGAGGCCCTGGGATCTTGGACTACTAATAATGTTGTCATGTGGTTGTAAGTCAGCTGGTCGAGTCGTGAGAACGGCGACTGCCGATCCGGAGACTCCGAGTTCAAAAAACCACGCGTACCTCTGTCTTTTCCGAGTCATGTGCGTAATGCCGTTAACTTAAAACGGTGAAGGAAAATCGCCAGGAAACAGACATGTACGTAGAATCTTTCGAAGTCATGTTTCGTTCACCAACCCCAACTGGGTCAGAGCGGTAGAATTGATTCTCTTACGAAAGAAGGACCCGAGTCCCAGCAGTGGCAATATTTAGTAGGCTGCGTTTATTTTATTCTTACTAAGAAAGAGAAGTAGAAAATCTTAGATCTAGTGTTTGAAACGTCAATTTGAATAATCGTCATAATCGGTTTGAAGGGCAATGTTTCCAGAGAAATTACAGGGCTTAGAGATATAATATCTTAGATCTCTGGGTGACGAGCGCAGTGCAGTGCTAGGTAATGATTTGGACTCTTCATGTTCCAATAGCTGCATGTCACTGTGCTGTTATATGGCAGGTATGTTGCTACCATCAGGCACATATCCTGCTCGTCTCGTCACTATTCATTTAAAAAAAAACATAAACATATTCAAACAGTACCCGTCTTATTAATTAAAAGTTCCACTTGATAACTTTATAGCTGTCTTGATGGAAGTGGTTGACGGTCCTTATGGCTGTGTGTGTGTGTTTTCGAGCGAGTCATAAATAATGTTAATTGCAACTGCAATTTTAACAGTATTTTAACATTGGACGACTTAATTAGCAGCTCGACAGAATAATCCTTGAACATCCGTTTGTTTATTATACACGAGCTATTTTTTTTCTTCTCTAGAATGGCCATAATTCTAAAAAAATTCACTCGATCTTATGTCATTATTTTTTTTTGTGTGTTTTTTATATTTTGTAGAGTGACGGGAAAATTGAAACAACATGTTTATTTTACAAATTTTAATTTTATAAAATGTACGTAACGTAATTATTGTTTTATGATTTTGTAAAGCCTCATCGAGTAAAAGAAACAGTAAAATCGCCAGTGATACAATTGGCTATATCTGATGTGTGTATAAAAGTTGTATATTGGCATGATGACACTTGATACTTTCTCATTTTTTAACCCCCGACCAAAAAAAGGGGTGTTATAAGTTTGACGTCGATGTCTGTCTGTCTGTCTGTCTGTCTGTGTATGTGTGTGTGTCTGTTTGTGGCACCGTAGAGCTCAAACGGATGGGCTGATTTCGATGCGGTTTTTTTTAATTTGAACGTTAATATCCGTGCGGGTGTTCTTAGCTATGTTTGGTTAATATCGATCAAATGGCGGACAAAATATTTCTTCACAACCTACCTCAATATGGGTATCAAATGAAAGGGCTTGACTAGTAGAGTACTAAACGCTATGCTAATCCAAGATGGCCGCCACCACAAAATGGCGAATTATATAATATTTTTAACTACTACCTCAATATGGGTATCAAACGAAAGGGATTGATCAGTAGAATACTTTGCATTATGACAAATTTCAAATCCAAGATGGCCGCTACCACAAAATGGCGAATTGCATTTCTTTTTTCACGATTCCCTTAATATGGGTATCAAATGAAAGGGTTTGACTAGTAGAATGTTGTACAGATAACAAATCTAAGGTAGTCGGGGGTTAGTCAAAATTTTTAATTTTGTTCTTGTGTTTGTGGAAGAAAGAAATAATAGCAAATGTTAATAACGTAAGTGACGGACTAATTTGTTTTTAGTCACCTTGCTTATTCAACGATAAGAGCTCTAAGTAGTTTTTTTGATAGTGTTGTCACCCTACGTGTTTAATGACCATGTTTAATTTCAACAGGAGCTGAAACCTTCATGTTTGAAAGACAACAATTACTTATGTGAATAATAATGATAATATTTCACGGCTAAACTGAAAATTTAATTTACTTGGAATACAATATTTTGTGTCTGTTAATTAGCATCAGAGTATTTTCTCTATTTAAATTTATTTCACTTATTTAGCCGTCTAAACGAGCACTAAGAATAGCGTTAAAAATAGAGGAAAAAACTTATGTTCACACTCATAAAAAAATCGGTAAGACATAATTATGTCACAGGAAAAAATAAAAAGGCAAATAAAAATTATAAAATGATCTCCGAATAACCCACCCCTAACTGCTCCCGGCGCAAAAGTGCCCATGATGATAGCCAATCTTTGCTCCAGGAATACGCCGGAGCGGGAGTCACCCGTATTCTCCCTGAGACTGCACCCAAATTCTGAGAGGAACCCCTTGGTCTCTGCCCCCCCAACACCCCAAGGTCTCCACAAAATAATCCGGAGTATTAAATTATTGTATAAATTATTTAGTAATAGTGTTGACACCCTATGCGTTTAATGACCATGTTTGTATTATTTCCAATCTTTAAGAAGCCTCAATATTTTGAGTAACAATTAGAAACAATAATATTAAATGGTAAATAACGTATTAGCAAGTACTTAGCGTAGAAAAAAAATGTATCAAACGTTAATAGTTCTGAATATTTTTTGAAATAGTGTTGAGCACGTAGGTGTTTAAAGACCATGTGTTACTTCAACAATCAGTGAAACTTTATTTCGAGGCAACAATAATGTGAATAATAATATTGAGGTGCTCTTAAAGATTACACTTATCTCATGCGACTGCGTCAAAGCTCGTTAAAACCGACTAAAGTACCGCCCGCTATCTTATCTCGCGCGTTCGAGAATAATTTATTTTTTTATCGATGAGTAACTTGCATTAGTTGGTGGCACTTTAGTATTACACCAACAAAATCTTTCACCGGTACATTGTATATGTAGCCCATTTTGTGTTCCCACTGTTGAGACTCGGATTAATTGAAAAGAAAATATGAAACGGGCATTCATGATAGATATACCTACTCCCAAAAACTGTAAAATGTACCTATTGTTTGTGCCCAGGATAACAAAGAGCCTATTTGCTATGTATATTCTATATATATTCTAACAGTGTCTTTTTCAACTCAATACGAGAAATTGCGACGTGATTGAGCAATAAAAATCCAATTATTAAATATTTTGCACTTAAAACATTAGTAGGAAAATTGGGACATTATTAGTATGATGACCATGGACGTATAAAAGAAGTCGGACGTAGTCTCGCTACAACAAAAACTGTGTCCATCAAGTCGGCCACATAATATGCACGTGTGTGCTGTCACATACAGACTGACACGCCCACATCGATGGGTCATTACACGCGCTACTTGCGTATATGTGTGCGTGTCATCCTATTAGTGACAACCTGACAACGCACACGTGCAAATGTGGCGGACTCTAGTGACATAGTTTTTGTTTTAGCAAGACTACGCGATTTTTTTATACGTCCATGATGATGACATTCAAAATTCACAACAATGTTACGATTAAATTTTGAAAAACTACTGAAACGCGGCTGGCACCGCGGGGCCCAGCTATTATTTACTTGAACATGATCGCTCTAAAAATATTTTTATTAACACAAGTAAAGAAAATAAATATGTATGATTGTCCCATTGTCATTACAATGAAGCTCCATTATAGGTCAATGTACAATAACCACTCGCTTACGATCCGCACCCGGCTTTACCCGGCGTCGTCCATCATCGTCACGTATGATTGATACCGCTTTTTCAGTCGGCACAGTCTGTCGTGCCGACATGTGGATTGAGCACTTTGCCTTAACAAACTTGTCTCTCAACATTCAATTTTAAACCTTATATCCAAACTATAAAGATGAAATTTCATTTTCTGGTTTGTAAAATTCAATTCATCGTTCTCAACGTCTCTACCATTCCAAACTCAACCATGATGCAGTAAATTTACAGTGTATTTTTTGTTGCAGTTTCGTACTAGTGTATTGCATTACGTGTCATAGAAAATAGTACTTTATGCGCTGGAAATTTTGGTTGGATTTCGATTGCGTAGAGGTTTTTAAGGGGTCGTTTGCCGTTCACTTTGCACACAATGAGACGTCAGGAGTTGTCGTTTTTGTGGCTCGTTTGATGGATATCGCTGCGGTGTTAATGCCATATTGATGACTCCGTATCTGAAATCTACGAGCCTGATTGTAATTGGAAGAATGTTCTGGAAGGATATTTTTATTCCAATTTTAAATGTAATGTTCAATTTAAAACGCGGGCTGGAATTGTCATTGAATTATCTGCATAATTAGTTTATCATCTAGTAGACCATTTGATTTTTTAACCTCAATGGTAAAAACGACAGGTTATTATTATAAGTTTGACTTATTAAGGTGTTGCATGTGTCATAATGTAGCCAACTGTATATGTGTCACAAATGTGGCCAACTGTTTCTGTCTGTGGCAGCGTATCTTCCAAACATATAAACCGATTTTGATTTTGTTTGAAATCCGAATGTTTTCGGAATAATGAATCCTTATCTTGTTGTGGAAGAAAATGAGGAGCAATGAAGAAGTTTTGAAGATGGTAGAGGAGAAAAGGACATTAATGGAAACAATAGAAAACAGAAGAGGGAAGATGTTGGGACATCTGATACGACACGACAACTTCATTATAACAATAATGGAAGGTAAATTAGAAGGGAGGAGGAAGAGAGGTAGACCTAGGAGAAGTTACATGAACCAAGTGAAGGAGAAGATAAATGTAGTGTCGTATCAGGAAGTCAAGGAGAAGGCGGAGTGTAGAAGTACATGGAAGGAACTCCACCGACAAGAGCGTCGCTCTTAAATTATGAATGAATTTTGTTGTTTGTACGTTTCGTCAAAATTGATTAGCTACTTTTGTTGGCTGCGGTAGGAATCTTAGACGCATGCAAATAAAGTGCTGCAAAGAACTACGAATTTAAACACGAAGAGTCCAAATTCCTGCTTAAAACTCCACTGCTCTCGTCACCTACATATAGATGTAAGACGAGTCTTTATTCTTATTTATATATTTTAGTCTTTATTCTTTCTTGTTATTTGGAAACATTTCCCTTTTAACTGGAACACAGTAATGTTGACAAAAGTATGAAAAGAGTCTTGCCACCATTAAAAGTTATTTGGATCGCAACTACGTCCTTTGCATTGTTTTTTTTTCTGGCTGACCCAGAAAAACTTGTTGAGCCATAAAATTTGAATGTCAAACCATAAAATAATAAAAAAATTAAATCCCCAAAAAATGTTGGGAAAAATGGGGTGGACCACCCATATCACTTAGGGATATAAAAATTGGTTTATGATCTATTATCAGACCTGCCGAATGTACATAAATCATAAAAATCGGTTAAGCCGTTTCTTTTTTTTACTTTTATAGGTTTACTCTTGACCGCCATCTCGCCTGATGTTCAGCGACGATGCGGTCTACGATAGAGAGTGTTTACCTAGAAGAAACCGATTCACTCTCGATTTGAAAACAAAAAGTTTGTAACCATCGGGGAAAACCCACTCAGGCAACGTATTCCACAGCCTAGACGTTGTTATCACAAAAGTAGAGCCAAATCTCTTTGTCCGTGTCATTGGAACATCAACCATGAAACGATGTCGCTTTTTCGAGCTACGAGCATTCCATTAGAAAAAAGGGCAAGATAATAAAATTGTATTTATTACTAGCAACGCCTCCCGGTTTTCCTCACTTTGGTTGATCCCGTTATTTACTCGGTACAAAAAGTAGTTTATGTGTTATTCCAGACCATTAGGTATCTCTTTCTGTACCAAATTTCATCCAAATCTGTAATTTTTACATGAAAGAGTAACAAATATATAATATACGAGTATCTACACCCTAAAATCCATATTTTCTTACAAACTTCGTGTTTATAATAATATGAGGTCCTTACATAAATATGAAATTGGTGTTATGTACTCGCAATGTTCAAACGCTGGACATTGGCGAAATTACGGTGACATTACCGAATGGAAGCCAAAAGAAAAAGTTAAAGTTGAAGTTATGTCGTACTGGCCACTTTGAACTCAAATATCTCCTCTTTGGTCAGTAATTCCCACTTCAAATTTATTTATACAGCTACTTATGCTTTTGTGTTTTGAAAACCGTTACTCATTTGTTTTTCCCTCTATTGGTTTCTTTCTTTGTATCTTCAAACTTAATAGTTTAATATAGTCTTAAGCTTAGTAATTTACATTAGTAAGTTTCTCAGCATGAGTAAGTGGCCCTATAATTTTAAGGAATTCCTAAACAAAGAAGAGATATTTGAGATCAAAGTGGCCAATACGATAAAACAACAATCTCAAATTTAAGTAACCTAATATTAGATGAAGATACCAAGATTGAAACCGTCGGGAAACACCAACTCAGACAACGCATTCCACAGCCTAGACGACTTGAGTTATCCATCTTCACATAGAAGAATACTCAGATGTACGCGGGATTAGAACCTACAATCTATGAATGGTAAATCGGACATTCCCGCCTTTGTGAATCAGACATTCTCACAAAAAAACGCGTCGCAATCCGCAACATAAATCTTGAACTTGCGACAGCGAATGATTGACTAAACGAAGGCAATAAAAGAACTAAACTAAAGTTGAGTCAGACTAAAGAAACCGTTTCTGCCGACGTTCCTCAATAACCTATTCTATGCAGGAATTCCTGAGTTTCGCATCGGGAAATTTGACACTAAGTGACAAAACACCAAGTCCTGTACCACGGGTTTTATATAGACTTTGCGACCAAAAAATTAGAATTAGTCCGTGAGTTAATTTATTGCAAAATATTTTCATGTATTTATTCTTGTTTAAAAAAAAATAAGCAATAGTTAAAAAAACTAAAAAATCTTGCTTTTACAGAAAATCCAACTAAAAATTAAGAAAGAATTTTCAATACATATGAATTAAGGATAGTGTGACTAAAAACAAAAGACATTTTAGTAGAAGTTGGGAATGACGTCACGTCTTTACGATTTTTCTGTAGACGTGACGTCACAACCTCTACTAGTGAAGTTTAATTATATATATCTCAGTCGATTAAAAAAAAAACAAAGTACTTACGTGTTACCTATTTTTCTATAATATTCTATGTAAGTACTTTGGCGGCCTAATTAATTAGAATGGTATTATAGTTTTGCCCTGTGATGATTTCAATTGTAGTGATAGGACTCTTTAAAGTGTCTACCTTGGGAAGTATCAAACTTTGCCAGTTATTCTACTGCCAAGCGGTAATGTGCAAACATCACTGTTTCCAGAACACAGTGATGTTCATGTGATCTTGAAAGGCAATGTTTTCAGACTGTTTTTTAATGACTATTTTCCTGCTGTATATATTACTATTGTTGAGCAATCTAATGAATTATATGTGTACTTTTTTTTCACTTTTATGGGTTTACACTTGACCGCCATCTCGCCTGATGTTAAGCGACGATGCGGTCTACGATGGAGCGTGTTTACCCAGAAGAAACCGATTCACTCTCGATTTGAAGACACAAAGATTGTAACCAACAGGGAAAACCCACTCAGGTAGCGTATTCCACAGCCTAGACGTTCTTATCACAAAAATAGAGTCAAATCTTTTTGTTCGTGTCTTTGGAACATCAACCATGAAACGATGTCGCTTTTTCGAGCTACGAGCATTACTTATATATTATTATTACATTTATGCTAAATAATTAAATTTTAGATTTTCCTACTGTCCCTTTACAACTACAAATTGTATTGATTGATTAATTGTATCGCAGCGTATTTTGACAAGACATATTCCAAGCCTTGTTATTATTTGTTAGTAGAATTACATCAAAAAAATCTACATTTTGCGTTGGTAGGGCCCGAGAATATATGTGGCACTCGTAAACAAGCGAGCCGCCGCGTCGGCAAATGTCGAGTTTGTCTGTCTGTCCTCACGGGTGGGGCGCGCAAAAACTGGAATGTGCCACTGAACGCACACTCACACGGCACCCAGAAATTTGAAATGGTTTTCTCAATGCCCTTTAATATCTCTGAAATCGTTGCCCCGCAAACTGGTACGCAGTAATCTTTGCACATTACTGCTTAGCGGTAAAATAACTGGCTAAGGTGTGGTAATGTAAAAGGCGGACTCTGCACAGAGTCGTATCAAAATCAATCAATAGTCTTGAAATTCTTACCAAGAAATTTCAGTTACAAGGGCAATTTATAAAAATACAGAGTTATGGGATAAATCACGTATTAAATACGAGCAATACCACAATGCAGACGTTGCTAATTTGTTTTTTTTTTTTAGAATAGGTTATAATATTTTAAGGTATACAAACAATTTTATAGTTATACCGTAAAATAAGATCAATGAGATAAAACTCAACAGGCCAGACGATTAAAAAAAATTGGTTGCCTGTAAAGTCGTTATACGGGCGAAAGTTTTACGTGACAACGACTTTGAGTGGTAAAATAATTTTACGGAAGGGGACGCGTGCCTTTCACTTTTTATGTCTGTCTCTCTCGCTCTTAGGCGGGCTAACCATGCCCGAGTGGAAGGGACGCGTGCCTCTCACTCGCTCTCGTTGTGAGCGCATAACGTGAGCGGAGCGTAACGCAGTTTCTTGAAGTGTCACCCGGCAAACCAATTTATAAGACGTTGTCACGTCAAAAAAAGAATTAGTCCTTTAGTTAGATCATGAAAAAATATTTTACACATTTCTTTTCTTAAGTTTCACAAGCAACAAATAACGAAGATACAACGCTCTGAAGTTTCGAGTGGTGTCACGTTATGGTACGATTTTTACAATAGAATGACGTCATAGGCCCCGCTCCGGAAATTTGATGGTTTATAACTTTGTCTATTTTGAGTAATTTGACTAAACAAAAAATATATGCCCATTATTTTTCCATAACCTACCTGACGGACTTATTTGAATGGTGTATTTTTGACCCTGTCACCTTTATTTAGAGGGAAGATATGTTGCTTACCATCAGACGCATATCTAGTTCGTCTCCTTGCTCTATATTATAAAAACACATTTTTTGTTAAACTGTCCGTCAACCATGGACGTTTATAAATGTCGGACGTAGTCTCGCTAAAACAGAAAATGTGTTATTAGAGTCGGCCAAATTTGCACGTGTGCGTTGTCAGGTTGTCACTGACAGGCTGACACATATACACAAGTAGCGTGTGTAATGACCACTGACGTGTGGATGTCAGCCTGTATGTGACAGCGCACACGTGCATATTATGTGGCCGACTTGATGGACACAGTTTTTGTTTTAGCGAGATTACGTCCGACTTTTTTTCTAAAGTCCGTGCCGTCAACATAAAAAAAATTGAAAACATCCAAACATCAATCAATAATTTCAACAAAAAAACTCCCATTCATAAGAACCACCCAGGATGTTGTTATACAGCTATTATTGCACAAAACGTTTTAAAACCAAATTACGGTAATAAGCCGGGAACATTTGTTGGCGCCGGTGTGCGGTCAACTGATTGATGTTTTTGTACATTTTTTTGTACAAAACAATCAGAGAAAGGTACGTTAAATTTTAATCTAATTTTAACATTACAGATATTATTATACTTCCAGTCGATTGTGCATTTCAGTCATTTGTAGTAATAAAACTGTGTAAACATTTATTTGTTCACACTATTTTTATTACTACGAAAAACATCCTACTAATATTTGTTGTCACCTGTATCGTTTGTAGTATATTTCGGGTATATTATTATATTTAATACAGGGATTTGAGTCTAAATATGTGCTATATAAAGAATATATACATAAAAAACTCGTGTCACAATGTTTGTCCTCAATGGACTCCTAAACCACTTATCCGATTTTAATCAAATTTGGACCCGTGTGTAGATGGATCCAACTCAAAAGATAGGATAGTTTTTATTTCGATTAATAGGCTTTATGTGACCATATCCGAGCGAAGCCGGAACGGGCCGCTAGTAAAGAATAAGTATCTGGTTATTTAAATACATGGAAATGATTGGTAAAGCTTAGTATAGAGGTCGCCGGTGCAGAACTGCCTACTTCTTGCCGTCATCTCAAAAAGAGTTTTGTAGGGGTGGGGGCTTTAAGTAGACGGAGCTAGGCCAGTCCAAAAACTCTGTCCGAGGTCGAGCCGTCTGAGGCGCCTTCGTGCTAGCAGCCGTAACGCGTCCCAGGTATCATCCCATGCTACAGCACTAGCATATCAATAGGTTTTTACATAGGTGAGGTTCTTTTTTGGGTCCTGCGCCCTCGGCGCTAACCCGAATAGTCAGCTCGATAGTAAAGGCGACTAGCGGCCGGCTGCCATAGGTTAATTTAAAAAAAGCCGGTGACTGGAATTCCTTTTGAAAATTTGTAACAGAAAGGTCCATCAGTTGTCAATATACATTCATTTAATTGGTTTACTTTTACTCTCGAAGTATAACATATTAGAAATGTCAATGTTTGGATATTTGTTGCTCAATCACATCGTAACGTATGAACGGATCGGGATGAATTTTAGAGCGCAGATTATAATTTGGAACAAATAAAAGGCTACTTTTTATCGCGGAAAAATAACGGAAACGGAAACTACGCAGATGTACCCGCGAAGCGCTGCTAGTCACTGGCATTGCGCCGCGGATTTACTCGCTCAGTGCTCGTTCTTGTTAATTTTCCTTGTAAAAGTAGGCTCTTAGCTATTCCAGATCACATGTTATTTAATGTGTTCTAAGTTTCAACCTAATCGATTTAGACGTTTCGACGTGATTGAACAACAAACATGCAAACATCGAAAAATATAGGTAACAACATAATACCCAATAAAATATTAGAAATACTAGTTCCGCCCCGCAATATAGCCAGCATGTTACCAGTTTGCGTGATAATTTATTTTTTCTAAATACAATTCAAAACCTTTTTTTTTTTTAATATTTTTAGAAAACTAATTTTCACGAACTATGATCAAAATGTAAAAAACATTTTGAAACATACATATTTTATGCCTAAAAACAAGTTTTTGATTCCAACACTCAAATATAGCGATAGTTCTTCATAAGCCAAGATTCTCTTCTCCTCTAGTAAGTACGTTCCATCGAAGACTGCATCAGGCGATATGGCAGTCAAGTGTAAACCTATAAAAGTTAAAAAAAGGTTTGTTTGCACGTATCTCCGTAAGGGTGAGCGAATTCGAATGACATAAAATACGCAGTATCTAGATACACGGTAGTGTGTCAAGCCAAATTCAAGCTAACAGAACTAGCAAGCAGCTCTGTGTAAAATATGTAAATTAAAAAGATTAACACATACCAAAGACTTTACATATCGATACCTTAATTTGTAAAACGAATAACTCCATAGTAGCAAATTTCACAGGGGTCACACTAAATCACCACTGAAATCTATCGCGTAACTGGTATTTTCATTATTTTAAGTTATTATTAGTTAATAAGAAATACAATTTCCAAAGGGATGATTGTTTATTTTTTTTAATGCTTTAATAATTTTTATAAGAAGTGACATTTGCTACGTATAGAGTTGGCACAAACGCTTTACACCGAAAACACGGGTAGCATCCTTCTTGCCTTGTGGCGCTTGTGGAAGTGTTATACTTTTGTCGCGGCACATAACTGTTGCCATTGAAAGTATGCACGTCATCTGCTTACGATTGACACAAAGGAACCGTGCGGAAAATCTAACTCTATACGTAGTATAGGTAAAGTCTTTGACACATACACATTATAATATAATGCATGTGCGTTAAACTAACGAAAAAATTACTGCCGTCGCGTCGTCATGCAGTCACATTGAAGTCCAATCTAATCAGTACTTTTGCAAATAAGTAGACAGTAACAATTGAAAGAGCTATAGATTAAAGCCGGGCTGTCTGGTCATCTGTAATTTCGGTCAGTTAGTGTAGGCTTTTGTAATTGCCGACGAGATTTGATTAGTGGGATATAGTTCGAGAGCCAATGGCACAGTTGATTCACGCTAGAAACAAATCTGGAAGGAAATATTTTGAATAACGCTTTACATGCTATAGTTGCCTAGTAGCGAGCACGTCCAAAGTCACAATCGTGAGGTCGTAGGTTCAAACTCTGTTCTTTGATTTTTTGGAAGGATTTTTCACTTATTGTGTTTTGAAAATTTATAGTTTCTTGCTGGGATTTGATAGATTTTCATTTTAAAAAATACCCTCATAGGGACTGCCATTTATAGTGGTATTCACTATAAATGGCAGTCCCTATGAGGGTATTTTACTAAACATTACTTTTGAACAGCACTGAGTAACTGAATTCATAAACTGTATTGCTGTAGTATTAATGCACATAAGTATATCTATGGACATTGTACATATTTGCAAAGTATAAACATAGTTTATGAAAACGCTACGGTGATCATGACGCGTGTTTTACGCCATACATATTTATATTCACTCAAAAATTACACGTTTACAGACCCAAATTTTATACAGCTCATGAAGCATTCGGCTACGTTGTCACGAATTCCAAGATTTTTATTCACTCAAAAAGTAATCAACCCATGCAAAAAAGTTTTCACTTCAAAAATTTACAATACTACAGAACTGTGACTAAATGCAAAAACTATTGTACAAACTAATACAAATGAATTAGCAAAATATTTCGTATTTTCTTGTAAATTAAGTTTTTGAATCATGGAGTAATAACTTCTGCCAGGGTCTCCTAAACTACTAGTGGAGAGATATAAACGGTGTAGCGATCGTCTGGTCCGACCAAATGATGTATAATTTGCTCAAAGCCGAAAGCCAAATTTGGCGCCTTGTTGCGACTCTGTCATTACGTTATTGACGGATCTCTCTCTGCGGTCAGCAAGCAACAGGGTGGAATTAAGGCGACACATTTTTATTTTAAGCAAAAAAATGATTGTTACCGTGCTTATCCCAAGACTGTTTCACTTTTGTCAACTACGGTTCACGCATATTAACCACTAGCATCGTTCTATGGTTTTACCCGCGTAGTTCTTGTACCCGATATTTTGCCAGCATAAAAAGTAGCAGCAAAATCTTAAACAAATTTTGACATTACGATGTGACTTAGCAAAAAACGTCCAAAGATTGACATTTATAATATACCTAAACAGAATTTCAATAAGTAATGTTCCACTACGCTAGTCATCTGGAGATAAAAAAAATACCTAAAATTTATCAGTAAACATTGCCTTGAAACTGAACAGAATACTTTTTCACATTACTTGATGGTATTGTAACTGGTAAATCTGTGGTACTTCTCCAGACAGACTTTGCAAAGAGACTACAAAACACACGTGTTATAACAATGGACACACCATCATCATCTCAGTCAACAAGTTAAGTGTCCCATATAATCTCTGAAATGTAAACGTGAAATACTAATTACTTAACGGACATATTAATTAATGCACATATCACATAGATTTATTTTTATCGTTATTATTGTATTAGACTATTTGTCTCAAACTAAAAACCTTTAATATAAGTAATTATTTGTTCTTTACATTGTAACTCTCATTGTAAAATTCCTTAGATATAAAAATTGTTATTCCTATTGTAAATGTTTTGAAAATTTTATATTTGTAAAACATTTTTTTTTAATTTTGCTTGCCTTTTATGCTGAAACTGTACAGTACCACACCATACTATAAGATCCTATTTGTAACCACAATTTTTGGCGAATAAAATTGCTTTGACTTTGCCAAGATTTTTCGCAACCTCTTTTAATTTAAGCGGTTGATATTTAAATATCAGCCCATCTCATTTTAATCTCTCAATACCATTAGCTTATACACAAACAGGAGTTAACACGTTAATAACCCGTATCTGTTCCGACAATCGAGTAACATAAATATTTTGGAATCTTTACGACTTGTTCTATCTGAATAATAAATTAACGAGTAACTTATGAACGTAGTATAATTTATTGACCATTAGCATAAGTTAATTTACATCAATATTAAATTACGTAAGTGTTTTGAAACAGATATATAGCTAGACTATTGCAATAGCCGGTGATCGTTATGGTAATCGTTTTGTATTGCTAATAGAATGGGGCGTAAGCATTTCACTAAGGAAGTTACGTATTAATATTTGGAATTTATACCTATCATTTTTACGATAGCTATTGCGAAAGCAAGAAAGCGAAATAGGAATAATTTTATTATCTCGCTATCGGTATGTAACTGCGGTTATCGACACTAAGGCAGTTACTCATATTTTGTGGCTACTGAGCATAAGCATCCCTCTAAATGTTCCCAGTGCTGGGACTCGGGCACTTCTCTCTTGCAAGGAGAGAGTCAAGACCATAATCCACCACGCTGGCCCAGAGCGAGTTGGTGGGTAACACATAATTTAGAAATATTCTAGGTGCATGTCGATATCCTTGTTCGATGTTTTCCTTCACCGTTTTAAGTTAGCGGCATTACTCATACTCATACTCATTTATTCATACTTTCTGTACATGTCAAACTTATGAAAAATACTTCGTAAATTATATTAATTACATCATTCAGTTATATAGTATTGTTATTATAATATTTCAGTCAAAATAATAGCGATGATATAAAATATACAAATTGAGACCGATTAACTATAATGTCAAATAGTAGTTAATAAATGTCATGTCAAAATAATTATCCAAATAAAATATAATACAATACAATGTAACTTAGAAAAAATTCAATTTACAATAATCAAAACATACTATAGCTTAGCTATGTGATTTCTTTCCGTGTCATAAATTCTTTTTCAATATCATAGAACGCTTGGCTGATAAGCCAGCGCTTTAACCTATTCCTGAAAGCATTAAGATTCGGTGCCTCAATTATGTCTCCGTCTTCCATTATTAAGTTATTTTTTTACCATCCTACGGTTGCCTGGAAGAAATCGCTCTTAGCGATAAGGTCGCCAATTGCTACTTTATTCTATGGTCTGTTTTTTCTTTATTCTTTTTCGTTGTAATTTAAGTGCAATAAAGAGTTTATCTATCTATCTATGTCCTCCATTACGCACATGATTTCGAAAAAACAGTGGTGCACGTGGTTGTGAAACCGGAGTCTCAGGACCCGCAATTGCTGTTCTCCCGACTAGACCAGCTGTTATTATGGTTTCTTACCTATGTACGGTAATCTTGCAATCTTTGAGTTAAGAGTGAATCGGTGACTTTTAAGTAAGCTCCGTTGTAGATTGCATCGTCGCTTAATAAATCGAAGTGTTTTAAAATTATTAGATTCAAAATCTAACCCTTGATTCGTCCCTGTATTCAATCGAAATCGAAAATAATAACTAGTATTACGTTATTAGATCCGGACATGCTGTTTTTACTTAAGACCTCAGACGGGCATAATGACCGTTACTTACATACAAAATTGGTTTTAAGTATAGTTCGAGCTTCTTTAAGTATAGCTTAGCCTTACTTAAGTATAACTTGGACGGGCTTAAGTGGAGTTGCCATCAGATGTCTGTTAGGTAGATTGGTACAGGGTTGGGTGAGTGGGTACCTAAGTTATAACGACTTGGTGTAATTTCGAGATAAGTAGGCTTGATGAGGTTGAATGTTTCTTGGGAATTCTTACGGGTTCTCTGTTATAAAACTTGTTAAAGAAGTAATTTAGTTTTGACGTTACATATCTATTTATTTATTTTATCTATTACTTTTGTAGTGGTAAACTCTTTTCAGAGTCTATCTGTGGAAGTACCACAACTTTGCCAGTTATTCTACCGCTAAGCAGTAATGTGCATTACTGTGTTCCGGTTTCAAGGGCATTTTTTCTAGTGAAATTACAAGGATATAACATCTCAGATCTCTGGGTGATGAGCGCAGTGCAGTACTAGGTAATGATTTGAACTCTAGGTACATGTTCCGATAGCTGCGCGTCACTATGCTGTTGTATGACAGGTATGTTGCTTACCATCAGACACATGTCCTGCTTATCGCTTCTATCGGCAGTCCTTTCCTGTCAGTCAGGCAGTTCTGTCAATCAACAAATCAACAGATTTGTTGATTGACAGTTTTGTATTTGTGTATATAAACGGTTTATCATTTTGTATCATAATATTAGGTACAGATTATTTTTGTCTTGTTATGTTCTTAGCTGACCAGACTATTTAATCTCTCTTTTAAGTCTTAATGTCTCATTAGTGTAAGTCATTATCTTATTGATTATGACAATAAACATGATTTAATATAAATTTAAAATTAAACTCAGATTGGATTAGGTACATTCCATGATAATTGTGAAATCAACCAAACTAGGGACTTGCAGCGATGGTGAGGTAAAACGAATACCTACGCCTATTCGTCAATGAGGTAAGCATGTTTTCATTAAGTATTGTAGATATTTCAAAAAGATTACACAAATTTTGTTAAAATTTGTAAACTTCTAAAGTATGATCTACCAAACAAAAAATAATATCAAAATCCATTCACAAGGCGGAGCTATCGCGTGACATGACAAAGAAAAAAAAACATAATTTTAACCGATTTAAGAACCTCATCCTTTTTCAAAATTGATTACTAATTAAATAAATTCTCTAATTGAGCAAGATAGAATAAAATAAAATCCTATTTTTTAAACACGGTTTCATGACTCGTGACTGTGGCAGCACTGATCCTGAAATTGAAATTTACGAGAATGTTTAACTGTATTATTGTTGCCACTGTGGCTTCCTTCCGTTCACTGTCAAGGCCGCGGTAGTGAGTGCAAGTGCAGCGTCGGCCATGTTTTGAACTGACGTCACTGGGCGGGGCTCCGCAGGACACGCCCCCTCGACCGCCCAGTTAGAGCTTCGCGCCTTTTGGTACTTGCATCGAAGCTTTAAACGTTAGAGGAACGTTTACTTTGTATTTGAAGAATAAGTCAAGATTTTTTTCCATTTTCAAAAATTTTACACAGTTTAAGTTTTTTTTTGTTATTTTGACGTGATACGAGTCTAACATTTCTCAAATTGATTTTTCTTATATATAATTATATTATATTTGAAAAATTATCGAATTACGTAAATCTTGGCTAACCTAGTAGGTTAGTTGGCAATAAGTATGCGTGCATAGCCGTAGACCGCAGGTTCGATACCCACTCAGAGCAAAAAATGTGTAATGTGTCCTGTGTAGTTGTTTTTATCTTTTAATGTATAACAGCATATATAAATATGTGTCTATGTTTTCACAACTAAATAAGTATTACATTGCCCCAGCTATTTGGCTCCCATAATACAAGTTGTGTTTAGTTTGGGGCCAGATAGTGTTGTGTGAAAAACGTTCTACATTGTTTAATTTTATTTGTGATTCATTTGCATACTGAGTCACACATACTTTTTTGGGAGTGAGATGGCTGACATAATACTTCTTACATCATTTTAGAAACACCCAGACATATAAATTGTTATGTAATTATAATTATTATTACCGGGTGCCCAAAATACAGGCCCAGCCAAGTTTGGGACCCACTGGACAAAGTGCTAAGCTACCATAGAATAGAATTTGTAGAATGTAGTTTACTTATAGCTATTGTAATCTGTAATGTTTTGCTAAAAAAGGACAAAAAAATGTGTTCATTATAAAATACTGGAAGGGAACTGAACCCATAATCTACGTCTCCATCGACAGCTTTACTGATAATTAATTTACGAGATCTGTGTCTATATGTTTAAAAAAATAGTATTATGTTTAGGGTTTTGCGCATTGGCTTTTTTCTGGAGTAGGTATCTATAATGCGATACAAAAAATGAGTTGCAAAAGCACATATTTATTTTTCCACCCTAAGGTTGCCTGGAAGAGATAGCTACTAGCGATAAGGCCGCTGTCTGTGCACTAAATTTGATTGTGTAATATGTTTCAATTTGCAAATTATTGTTATTTTTGGTGTATTCAATAAAAAGTATCTATCTATTTGTAGTACGTTTCCTCAACTTCCCTAATTCTAGGGAGTATTTACATATTCCAAGGCATCGAGGTTGTCACACACTAGATGTACGGTTTACGCTCACTTGCGCGACAAGGACAGATATATGCCTACTTGTTTACCACAAGAAAGCAACGTCAAACTGACAAAGGAACTCGTATTTAGAACACGGCAGAAACAATCAGAATATCAATTTGTTACTATTGTCTATTGACTTCATTGAATGACTGCCATTTGTAAGTGTGTGTAAACGCACACAAATATAAGTTTACGGACTTGTGTTTTTGTGTTTTATTTAACAGTTTAACACATATGATAATATGCGATTATACAGCACTTTTCAGAAAACAATCGACGGTAAGCTTGAAGAACTAAATTTGACTGATGAGTCGAGTCATTTTAAACGATCACTGCACCACGTCTATGAGAATGGAGTAATGTCGCGTGGTTATTCATTAATGTCGCGTGGTAAATTTGTCGGGACGCTTTTTGACTGACAGTCTCATCTTGTCACTGTCATCAATAACTCAACATTGACACAGTGTAATAGGCAATCAGTAGGTAAGAGTTGTCGTTAAACTAACATAAGTTTTTATTTTTAAGGAATCCAATTTTTAAGAAATTTTGCTACTATTATAAACGTAAACATTAATTAGCATGTCCCAAAACTATGAAACTATATACGTTATATTAAAATAGATATTCAAAAACCTTTTTTTATTTATTTATAAATATATTAATTTTTTTTCTTAACATAACCGACCATCGATATAATGCAATCAAAGCTGGATTTGAGCTTCTTTTCTCAAAAGTATATCAAGGGCATGTTTTGCTTTCCAATAACGTTGCTGGTTGACGTTTCTCTTCGAAAATGTCCAGCTTTGAAAAGATGTTTTATACATATTACATGACTCTATAAGAAGAGGGCAGTTTGTAACTTTAAAATATTTTGTATCACTTTAACTTACCTACAAACAGTAATAAAGATATTTCTATTTGTTTTCTATCCCTTATACACTAAAATTCGGTGTTTTAGTGACAAAACACCCCCTGCACAACCCCTGCAGGTCATATCCCTGATGGTAAACAATATGCCTCCCCATAGGATAATGTTATGGCTCCATTTATTGTCTCTTTTTACGTACTTTGAAATGATGAATAAAATGTGTTTAATGTATGTCAAGTATGTATTTACAACTCTTATATCAGCTATAGTAAAAGTGCTTAGTTTGGGGTCTGATGGTGCTGTGTGTGAATTGTCTACAAAAAAAAATTTGGTAAATTTTTACATACAACACCATCTGACCCCAAACTAAGCAAAGCTTGTACCATGGAAGCTAGATAGCTGATATATATAGTTGTAAAAACATACTTATTGTACATAAAAACACCCAGCCACAATACAAATATGTGTATTCATCACACAAATATTTGCATTCAGTAGAAATCGAGCCCACGACCATTGGTATCGCAGGCAGTCTCACTCCCAACTAAGTCAGGAGGTTAGTCAGAATCTGTATTAATATTATAAAGCCGTTAAGAGTTTATAGGCTATAGAACATAACGCTACTATCAATAGAAGCGGAGCATGAATCGAGAATGTAACAAAAACGGGAAAAATGTTCCGTTTTGAGTTTTCGTACCGTGCTTTGACATCATAGCATGTGTCTAAGATTGTGTCCTTGAATTTAAACCTTTGCTAATCAAATTTGTTTCTAAATCTGAGTTGGTACGACCAATTTCCGACAGGTGGCGTATCAGGTAGCTGAAGAGGTTTTTTGTTTAAAAGCGATATTTTCAGGAATGACTAAACTGATTTCAATCATTCTTTCACCGCTGGATATGTACAGGATCCCGATGAGTGCACGGGCGAAGTCGGGGCGGACATCTAGTTACACATAAACGTAAACTGACCTGATCATTTTGTAGAATAACAGCAATAATTGTAGTTACAATAAAGTCACTAACGTAAATAGTTTTATTCGTCTCAAGTGATTTTGACTGTGAGTGTGACCCGGTGTGTGGCCCATAACTCAGCCTAGCGGCAAAAACCGTGCGCGGCGAGATCAAAGGCGCGGCGCGATCACACGCCGCTGAAATGACTTGTTTCTCAGTTAGCTTAGTGTAAACATGGCGGAACTTCAAACGAGCCGCCGCCGGCTCTCCAGGCTACCGTGCTCTCCCTGGATGAGGTTCTAATTAGAAGCATGCTAAAACAAATTTAGCTTTGACAGGACGTAAAAAATGGCAAACGAACAGAAACAAAATTATAAACTTAGTTCTTAATGTATAATATTCTTTCAGAGTCCGCCTGGGGAAGTACCACACCTTTGCCAGTTATTCTACCGCCAAGCTGTAATGTGCAAACATTACTGTGTTCCGGTTTGAAGGGCAATGTTCCCAGAGAAATTACAGGGCTTAGAGATATAACATCTTAGATCTCTGGGTGACGAGCGCAACACAGTGCTAGGTGATGATTTGGACTCTTCATGTACGAATAGCTGCGTGTCACTGTACTGCTACGTGGCAGGCATGTTGCTTACCATGAGGCACATGTCCTGCTCGTCTCGTCACTTTTTACTAAAAAAATATTCTACCTAGCTTTATTTCGCGGTGTTTCCTATGATTTATCAAATTTCTAATACAAATCTTGCCTTAACTCAATGATTCAATTATTACGATGTAATTTTATTCAAATTCGTTTAGGCATTTCAAACACATTTAGTAAAAAACATTTTCGGGTATCTCAAAAGATTACCAAGTTTTATGGGACAAAAAGAAACCTAATCAGATAATACATATAATGCTGAAAATCTATTTATTACAGATTCGAATTCAACTCCAGTCGTTTTAGAGATCCGCGACAGAAATCTCCGCAATTTGTCTATGTTGTTTCTGAGAGTAAAAGTAGTGAGAGTAGTGTTATTCCGAATTACATCCTAACCCTATTTTAAATATCCAATCGGATCTGTTACGACGTGATTGAGCTATAAAGATCCAAACTTGTTTCTGATATATACGAGTATCAGAAAAAAAATGTGAGAATGTGATTTGTTTATCTATCTCTTATAATTTGAGCTAAAAGACAAAATCGGATTTAGACGGTCCAAACAGAACAAAAACTCAGCGTAGTTCTGGCATTAATTTACCTTGTCTTGTTCAGTTCAAAAGATAATACCACGTTAATTTTACCCAATTTGCTTCTAAACCACATAACATTTTAAACCCTATATTATACCAATCTTTACAACCCAAAATTGCCAAGCCAATTACCATCAGCAAAATCAGACGCATCAATCTTCAAAGCCGACCGTGTTATTATCAATCAGCTAAAAAATGACTACAAAAAATCACGTCAATCCATCATCAAACACCGATCATTTTTCGCCACAAACCATACGAAAAAATTACCGGAAATGACGACTAAAGCCATGAAATTGGTTAAATTTAGAATATCTTTAATGCGTTCTAAACTAGGGTCCGCACCAATTTCAAAAACAACCGACGAATGGCGCCACTTAGGCGTGTTATTAGATTACAAAAAAAAATATAATAAAAAATGCGTAGTACCACTTTTTGACAGTGAATTAGAGGTGTGCCGCGAACTGATCATAATGACTGGCCACTCTAAGACCGGGGTAGTGGTTATGACTTGGGTGTGTTTATGTAAAGAGTATTCATCATCACATTAAAGGATCTTTTTAGGCGCCGAGGTGAGGCGCCACTTAATTGATAGCTGGTCGCTCATTATAGCGATCACAGGCGCCGCCGGGATAAATATTGTATTTCTGACAAATTAACGGAAGACTAAGAAAAAACCGGAGCCAAAACTTACTCAAAATAGAATAGGAGGGTCGGTAATGGATGACGGGGCGGATTTGATTGTTTTTGCTTCAGGCGTAAAGTGTCTGAAGATTGGGAGTCGAAAAAAAAATCAAACTGAGCTTTATTCGTAAAAAGTAGTGTGTTGTATTCGTCGTAATATATAGTAAAGTATACGAGTATATGTATATAAATACTAGTAGTACCTCGCGGCTTAACATGCGTACTTCCCATTTCCGTAATTTTTGAAATAAAAGGTAGCCTACGTTCGAGATGAAAAGTACATTATAATCTGCATGATATCCAAATTTCAACTCGATTCATTCAGCCGTTCCGATGTGATAGAGCAACAAACCTACAAACTTTGATATTTTGTAATTTTAGACTGATAATAATTATTCAAGTCATGCTAATCTTACTAATTTTATCAGGAATAGATAGATAGATAGATACTCTTTATTGACTCACCAAAAAAAAAGATACAAAGCAAAAAAATAAACAAAAAAAATAGTAAATTAGTGCGACAGCGGGCGGCCTTATCACTAAAAGCGATCTCTTCCAGGCAACCTGAGGAATAAGCATATATTATTGCTTAATTTTTCATGGTAAAATAACGGGAACAAAAATTACGCGGATAAAACAGCAGGATGCGACACAATAACAATGTAACACGCAGCTATTGAAACAAAAAGAGTCAAAATTTTGCAACTCTAGCACTGCACTGCGCTTGACACCCAGAGATATAAGATATATAATCGCATTGCCCTGAAATTTCACTGGAAACACTAGTGATGTTTATACATTACTACTTGGCGGTAGAATAACTGGCAAAGGTGTGTACCTACCCAGGTGGACTCTGCAAAGAGTCCTGCCACTACAAAATTACGATAGAAGATTCTTCACCATATATTATCATCAGTGGTACATTAATCAATCGTGTGGTATCATCGCGTGCTGGTGTCCAATAAACCAGCGTACGTGTCCTGCGCCTGCGCCGGGGAATAGTTCACAAAACGCGAACGTGACAGGAACCCGTTTTAATTGATGTTTTGCGTAATTGGTTGCCAACGCCGCACGTCATTTCATTCGACAGTCATTTATTTCATTCTAAAAAACAAAAACGGACTGCAATTTAAAATTAAAGTCAAACTCTCGACCAAATTGCATAAGAAGATATTTAACACAAATACGTAGTTAGGTTTGATAAAAATCTCTTAAGGCACAAAACTGATGACGTCACTTTTGGGCGTGGTTTAGAAAATGACGATATAAAAGTAGTGAAACGTCACGAAACTAAATGGTTCTCAAAAAAAAGGCTAATGAGCATACTAGATGTGCATACGGAATACGGGGGTAAGTCATTCTAGCTATGGGTCGTTTCTGGCAATCACGAAACTATTGATTGCTATTGCTGGTAATAGCGGTATCTGAAACTATTTATTCTAATAAATAGTTTTAGGTCGGTTTTTAGTTATTCCCCATAGCGGTTTTGAACGAAAACTGTTTGTTTGCGGCATCACGTTGCTACGACGGGAGATCGAGTTACACGTCTGTAGCTGGTTTAGTAAGAATAACTAGATATTGCGCGCTCCGATAGCGGTTTTTGGCTGTAGTAGAAAAATACTGCTATTGTAACTAATGACGTCGCGTAACGACCACGACTACGTCATTCCGATAAATGTAAGTAAATATTAGTTTTTGTTCATATTTCAATAACTACCTCGCTAATTTTGATAATTATATTTATTTGGAACCAAACCTATAAATTATTACTTAGGAAACAAAAAATTAACCGTCCAAATGAGTTCACAATTGGCGGAGCTATTATCGCGTAACATACATACAATCGAACATACAAATGAACTGAGAACTTCCTCCTTTTTTGAAGTTGGTTAATGTATTATGGAAGAAATATGCGTAGCCAAAAAATACGAATAAGTATACCAGAGACCTGGGGTATTATCTTGCAAGAAAATGTTTTTTGGATTTTCCTTTTCGTTTCATACCAGCGAGCAACACGGAAGGGAGTAGGCATACACAGCGTTTCCCCTCTGTCAAAGTACAAGTCCGCGTGGACCATGGAGTTTGATAATATACTGTGGCTGAGGACAGGGCTAGATTTGTGAATGGTGCTTTATTTTTATGTGTTAGTGATTTGGCTGTGTGAGTATGATCAGCAATGAATCGGTACAGGTATGTTTTGTATGTAATAGTGCGGCTTTGCGCTAGTCTGCAACTTTCCCCTCCCGCAAGAAATTACAGAAAGATTTTAACAATATTTTTAGCTAAGGCTACTCCCTTCTGTGCTTGCGCGGAAGATCGAGTTGCTCGATGTTTCATACGGAACATGCGTTTGCGGATTATTTACAGTGCACAGATACAACAACGTATCTACAGTCTACGTGTAGAGCTATGTGACAAGTTTCCATATACTACGTATAGAGTTGGGTCAAACTGAAAGTTCTTAGAACTGGCCACTTATAAACAATATAATAAAAAAATAATTCTATAATTTGAAAATAGAACTCTTTGCCAATATTACTGAGTATATACTTCATTCATTTGTCATTTGTTTTACGATTTGGCGGCAAATTGAAAATTGTCTGTGTCATGTCAACATGAATTTAACACGAGAAAATTTTCGTGCAATGATTTTTTATGACTTTCGATGTTATTTAAGTCAACAAGAAAGTTATGATAGACTACGATTGGCCTTTCACGATGAAGCCCCATCTCGTGCGACTGTTTACAACTGGTTTAATGAGTTTAAACGTAGTCGCACTAATCTCACTGATGATTTACGTGAGGACGGCCTTCTACGGCGACGACTGAAGATAACATCTGTGTTGTGCGGCGTATGATAGAGACTGACAAAAGAGTGACCTATCAGCAGATTCGGACAAGCTTAGGCATCAGTATGAGTCAAGTGCACAAAATCCTACACGAACATTTAGCGGTCAGGAAGCTTTGCGCCCGGTGGATACCTCATAATTTGACTGAGGCTCAAAAACTCCATTATGTGGATTGGTGCCGTAAAATGATTGAAAGATTTAACGGAGGTGACTCAAATGCTGTGTTCGACATACTAACAGGTGACGAAAGCTGGATTTACTGTTATGATCCTGAAACCAAAAGACAATCTGCTCAGTGGGTGTTTCCTTTCGAGGAGTTGCCAACTAAAGTGAAGAGAGATCGAAGTGCGGGGAAAAAATGGTGGCCTCGTTCTTTGGAAGGATAGGTCATTTCGCAACAATTGTGTTAGAGGATCAAAAACAGTTTCTGCAGAATGGTACACTACCAATTGTTTGCCACTTGTCTTGGAAAAGTTCGAGAGAAACGACCTCGCAGTAGAATCCTCCTTCACCACGACAACGCCTCATCGCACACCGCCAAGCGAACGATCGACTATTTGGCGACATCAAACGTTGAATTACTGGGTCACCCGCCGTATAGCCCCGACATCGCGCCTTGTGATTTTTATTTATTTTCAAAAATTAAAGAAAAACTTAAAGGAAAGCGGTTTATGAATGCTGAAGAAGCGGTGGCTGCGTATCGCGATGCCATTGAAGAGACCCCTAAGGACGAGTGGGCAAAGTGCTTTTCCCAGTGGTTCCATCGCATGCAGCGGTGTATTGACGTGAATGGACAATATTTTGAAAAGATATAATAAAACTCATAACTGGCTAATGTAATCAGTTTTTGATTTTCTAAGAACTTTCAGTTTGACCCTCGATCGATCTAGCTAGGTTTTATTTTTTAACAACATCATTTTATACGCGTTTTTAGACAATGAAACACTCCTACAATGTCATTAGAATACGATAACTTATTTCGCCACTGTTCTTCAAGTCTAAATGGCTCATACGGAATATGCTCGCCCTCGAAGTCAACATGCCCCGGTTCGAATTCTGATGGTTACATTAGGATCTTTTCTTTTTGTTATTTTTTTTTCTGAGATTTTTTTTTTCTTAGAGCCTTTTATAAACGCTTTTAAACCGAGCAAAGCTCGGTCAACCAGGTACTGACAATTATTAACAGGCATCAAAATACAAAGAATGCGAACGAGTTGTCGGACCAATTTACACCAGTCAAGTTTCGTCATAGAACACGGCGTTGAGTTTAGATTCCCAGAGTGATCTGGGTGTATGGTGTGCCGTGTCGCAACACATCACACATCCTCGACAGCACCATTACCATTCCATCGCATAATAAAAACAATCCGAAAATACGGCGAAGAGATCAAAGCGGCAATTAGGTCGCTGATACGGGATACCGCTTCAAACGGCGCCGGCGCACCGAATGCACGGGATATGGGGCTCTGGGAGTGTGCGTGACGTCACTGTACTACCATACTATGGCGTCAAATAGAAATTGCAGTAAAATATTTTGCATACGTATGTCACACATAACGTCTGATTAAGGCTGACTGTGACACATTAATAATAATATTTTATATATCAGCTATCTAGTGGTAGGCTTTTATAGTGGTAGGACTCTTAGCAGAGTCCGGTTATGGAAGTGCAACACTTTTTCCAGCTACTCTACCGCCAAGCAGTAATGTGCAATCATTACTGTGTTCTGTTCGAAGGGCACTGTTTGCAGATAAATTACAAGGCTTAGAGATATTACATCTTAGATCTCTGGGTGACGAGCCCAGTGCAGTGCTAGGTAATGATTTGAACTCTTCATGTTCCAATAGCTGCGTGTCACTGTGCTGTTCTGTAGCAGGCATGTTGCTTACTATCAGGCACAGGTCCTGCTCGTCTCGCCACGCTTCATTTAAAAGAAAAAAATAACAAGTTTATCTTAAAAGTACTTCTTCAGTCTATATTTGACATAACACAGACTCAGGTAGAATGTTTGACATACAACAATAAAATAAAATAAATAGTAATGAATTACTTTACTGATGAGTTATTCGACTGTAATAAAACGAAAAAAACCAATGACATATTTGATATACATCATTAAATTAAAAGCACTAAAAACATCGACAGAGCAATGAAATTTTATGCGTCCTTTCGAACAGAAGCCCATAAAATTAACTTGTAAGTAAGCAAAAACGGCGCCATTATAGTCAAGTTACACAATGTGACTCCATTTAAGTACGACCATTTAAATGTAGACTACAAGTCGCAACTCTATTAATTCATTTCAAATTAAGATACCAACTGAACTAGGAGAAATAACTTTTTTTGGTGGAAGAAATGCTTTGTATTATCCAACTTAAAGGCTAACTAGTTCTGGCTCAATGAGAGTTTATTTTTAAATAGACACCTGTTTAAAAACTAATAACAATTACTATTTTGAAGTAACAACTGATTTTTTCACTATGGCCAGCAAAGGAATTTTGTTTTCCATCATTTTGTCCAAAAATAATACGTTTTATATTTTTGTAGATTTTAATACATAAGTATTTTAATACAACATACCAAAAAGAAATTATTAGTATTCTTTTTTTTTGTTACGTATCATCATCATCATGTGGTTAGTCAGGTTAGTCTATGACGATTATAGTTTTTTTTTCAACTCTGGTGTTTTTTCTAATGTTAAAGATAATATTTGAAGCTGAACTCGTAGTTTTTGAGTTACTCATTACAAAGCAAAGTTGGTATTTTTAACGTCAGAAACACAGTACAGATTACAAATTCTTAATAATCTGCAAATAAAAGTTAAACTGTGGACTTAAAAGTAAATTCTGTAATAAATCAACACACGAACACCGATTTTTTGTACAGGTACTTTTTTGTATTAGATTCAGTAATAATTTTTTTTTTCGAGTTATATTCGTATTGTATGATAGAGTGAGATGATATGAAACGTTCTAATCGTCCAAAGTACAATCTTAACTAGTCATAAATGTCAAAGTGTTGATGTTTGGTGCTCAATTACGTCGGAACGGCTGAGCGCATTGGGATGAAATTTTAATATTAGGTGGCTTTTAGTCTCGACTAGCACATAATGTTCCATTTTGGCAAAAACACGATAACAATAACAACGTGCTAGTTTAGTACAAAACGGTTGTTCTATAGATAATGTAATACAAATAAAATGAACTCCATCGTATAAATGAACAACCACAAAACATGGAAATACTCGTATGTACAAGTAATACAAACGTGTAACTTTAAAAATGTGACTCCAATTGTCATAAAAGTACTCCTGAATAATGTATCAGACCATATATAATGTGATATTAATTATTATGTCAACTAGTACACTGCAAGGTAGCACAGATTATTAAATATCAGAGTCTTTTTTACTGATATATCTTGTTTTTATGCAAGTCCTGCTACGAATTGTGAGCATCGCATGTTGTTCATAACGTCTAAGTGTCATGCTTCTTTTTAAACAAAAAGGTCAACTCTCTGCCTGGGCCACACTAACAGGAAATGCCATTAATTATCGTGTTAACGGATGTTAATCGTATCTGTAAAATAAACCTTCTGGATACGTCCATTAGGTGTATTTTACACCTACGGTTAACGCCCGTTAACGCGATAATTAATGGCATTTTCCGTTAGTTTGGCCCCAGCATAACACCTCACTGTCCGTCAATCGGCGATTTACCCTGTAATTTATTTATTTATTTAGAACATACAGTCGAATCTTAATGAATAAGTAATTATGATAAATTTAGTAAGGATAATAAGAATAATTATCTGGAAACATTGCCATTCCATCGGCATACAGTGATCGCCAAATATGTTTACACTTTCAGAGATCATCATTCTGTATAATAAAAATGATATGTTGGTTTGTGTACGCTTCAAAAGCTCAAAAAGTACTGCACCGATCAAGCTGAAATTTTAGAATGATATTTAATCCGCATCAAGGATTATTTTCATCTAATTTTTGCATCACAATGTGCCACAGCGAACCGTGACAGGGTACAGCTAGTGTAGCATAAGTTCCAAAGGCGTGGTACATGTACTTGCCCAGGCAAACCGCGCAGAGTCCTATCACTCCAAAAATGTACCCATCTGCTCCTTTACCTACTCTGCAGCAGTTCCTATTTTCATAATTACATTGTAACATCTTCATATGATAAATAAGATGGACATCGTTTTTGCACAACTGAATATAATAGAATAATTATGCGAATCCATTATAACGGCGATATGAAACGGTAATCATAATTATTTATGAGTTGAATTTGTTTTATTTGTATTTATTTCAATAATTAGTAGACACCAAAGTAATTTATAGAAAAAAAGGTATGAATTTATAACTAATTCATATAAAGTTTAGTGTAGTGTAACCCCAGCTTAAATAAAAAAGCCCAAAGCACTGCCTCCAGTCCACCAAAGGTTCCCGCTGCTGAAACTCGGGGTCTTGTTTCACAAGGAGAGAGCCAAGGTCATGATCCACCATACCAGTCAAGTGTAGGTTGACTTTAAGTGCTATTCAGTAATTTGGATCAGTGATATCATTATCTTACGACTGGCCTAGTCGGGAGAACAGCAAACTACCGATCTGGAGTCCTTGGCTAAGTTCTACTCTACCTACTACTGTATTTTCGATGTCATGTACGGTATGCCACTAGCATAAAAACGTTGAAGGAAGACATCGTGAGAATACCGATATGTACCGAGAATCATCTTTCGAGATTATATGTCATCCACCAACCCGCACTTGGCCAGCGTGGTGGAATATGGTCTAGACTCTCTCCTTGCAAGAGGAGGCCCCGAGTCCACCATCTACCATCCACCATCCACCATCTCGCCGATGTTAAGCGATGATGAGATCTACGATGGAGCGTGCTTACCTAGAAAAAACCGATTCACTCTCGATTTGAAGACACCAAGATTGTAACCATCAATCATAATTATAGTGTCCTTAGTATTATCAGTAGTAGTAAGCTAGATAGGCACTACTAAGTTAGCAGTTAGTTACGATTTATTCAACGTGGTTAAAGATCGAAGCAGTAATTGAAAATACTGGTCTATTTACATCTATGGCAAAAAAAACACAGAAATACTTCACCATAGATCAGCTAAACAAAACTATTTAACATAAGCATTATTTTTTATACCACGTTTCACTATGACAGTAAAAACAACTACTAATTCGCAATTTGTTCCTCATTATGCAGTTCGCCATACGAGTGATAGCGCGGCAATTAATATTGCATTTTATGGTCAGGCGAGGTGTGTTTTGCGGCCTGTCTCTGTTTGGTCTAATTCTATGGTTAATGAGAAGTGTTCACACAGCGGTTACAGCTATGTCTTTAGGGTTCCGTAGCTAAATGGTAAAACAATATCCAACTGAAACTCCGCTGAAAGTCTGCCAGTCTATCTACCCAGGCTGTATGCTGTATTTTATAAACTGTTAAAGTTATTCATACTTGAAATTTTCACAGACGATGATTTTATTTCTGTTGACACCACAACAACAAATACTAAACATCAGAATAATAAAATACTTAAATGCGCTCTCCCATACAGCAAACGTGAATTTTTTCTTAATATCTTTTTGTGGGGATAATAAGAGATATTTATTGTATAAAAATAAAACCTAGTTAAGAATAACACATAAATATGATAAATATTAAACAAATATTTGTGCCCATAAAACAAACGTGTCTTTGCTGTTTTTTTCAGATACCGCTACGGAACCGTTCGAGCGCAAGTCGAATTCACACTTGGTTGGTTTTTTTACATTAAAATGCTGTTCATACATAATTAAAAGTGTTAAGTTGCGAAGTCGGTTTGCATGTAAAAACTTAACTGATAAATTGTTTAGCTATCGTAATAATGGTATTACATAGCATCGCCTGTGGTTTTACCCGCGGAGTTCTTTTTCCCTCAAATTTCCCGATATGGAAGTAGTTTTTGTGTTATATTGCCAAGTGTGACACCACTGTTGGTTTTGACGTGACAACGTCTTATAAATTGGTTTGCCGGGTGACACTTCAAGAAACTGCGTTACGCTCCGCTCACGTTATGCGCTCACAACGAGAGCGAGTGAGAGGCACGCGTCCCTTCCACTCGGGCATGGTTCAATACTCAATCATTTTATTGCTAACATTATGGTACATTTGATGGTTAGCCCGCCTAAGAGCGAGAGAGACAGACATAAAAAGTGAAAGGCACGCGTCCCTTCCGTAAAATTATTTTACCACTCAAAGTCGTTGTCACGTAAAACTTTCGCCCGTATACCGACTTTACAGGCAACCAATTTTTTTTGTGAAAATTATCTAATAAAACAAAACAGTGGCGCCACCTACGGCGAAATTGGGAATTGTCTTTGACAGGTATTTTTGCCTCTTGAAAACGCCCCATTCTAGACCATTGTTTTAACATTTATTAACCGACTCCAAAAAAGAAACGAAGTTCTCAATTCGGTTGTGTGTTTTTTTATTTGAATACTTATTTGATGGCTTCTTATTAGCTTTGGTCGAGTGCCTGAATTCAATGTTCAGTTGAAGTCAGTTTTTTGTAGTGGTAGGACTCTTGGCAGAGTCCGCCTGGGGAAGTACCACACCTTTGCCAGTTATTCTACCGCCAAGCAGTAATGTGCAAACATTACTGTGTTCCGGTTTGAAGGGCAATGTTTCCAGAGAAATTACAGGGCTTAGAGATATAAGATCTTAGATCTCTGGGTGACGAGCGCAGTGCAGTGCTAGGTAATGATTTGGACTCTTCATGTTCCAATAGCTGCGTGTCACTGTGCTGTTATGTGTCAGGCATGTTGCTTACCATCAGGCACATGTCCTGATCGTCTCGTTACTCTTTATTTAAAAAAAAAAAATAGATTTGAATGAAATTAAATACCTACGTAGTAATTAGATTATCTTGATTAACACATGTGCTACTTTTCATTAAATTAAAGTAAGTGACTGTAAAGCTGTGACTTACACCGTGCGGTACCAACTGCACGCTGTTGGTTTTTTTTTTTTTATTTATTTAAATTAGCCACTCCACAGACACCGGGGTCCGTGATCTTTGTCATTACAATTATATATTATTTTTTTTACACATTTCTTGGATAAGGAGAAGAAGAGGAAAATAGGAGGGGAGTTGGGTACATTTAAAATCTAATTCTAGTGCTCATCTGTAGAGCCGATCACTACCGGTTGGGATTCCGCTAGTAATCGACTCGACATCAAGTGTTTGCCTTTTGCCATTTGCCTAAGCTGCCTCCTCCCGGCCCAGAGCCTCCACAACGGCCGCATTTCTGTCCCTGATGGCCATCTGTAGGTTGAAATCTCGGATGGTCTTCGGTGATGCAGCCCACGCTCGCCGCACGAACCGACCGATGGCGTCGTCGGTGTCGTCAGCGTAGTATGTGAAGGTCCCCGTGTGCCGTGAGATTGCAACAGCCGCATGGGGCAACAGGCGCTGTTGGTACTTTTTCAAGTATGTTTTTTTTTATTATCAGTTATTTTTAATGGTCCGAAACCTTATAACCATTGCAGAAATTCCCAAAGTCTTACAAAATATTTCGATTCTCCTTTCCTAACGGTACTGTTGCTTTCTACGTAGATACATTAGTTTACACTTGAAATTTCTTTCTCAGACAATTTGTAAGCATTATACAATATTCACCAAGTATTACTTTATTTCAGAAAGATATATCTATAATATTGTAAAGCTTTAGAGGTTTTTTGTTTGAACTCGCTAGTCTCTGGAATTACTGAATCGATTTAAAAAATTCTTGCACTTAAATACCGACATGATCCTTGAATAATATGCTACTAAAGATACTACTGATATAAAGTAACACTTTGAAATTAATTTCCATAACTCCAGTTCCACAAAAACATACAACCCTGGTTCACATTGTCTGGTCTATAATGTAGGCCAGACGTCAAAAAACAGTCATGTAAAACGTATACACGATCAAAACATGAAAAATGTATACCGGCACTTGACAAATGAGCCAGACGCTGCACTTCTTACTGTCAGCATCGCGCATAAACACCTCTGCTCAGACGCACCTATCTGCAACTCAATAAACCCACAGACATACATATATAAACAGTAAGGACTAATTTATTTCTATAAAAAATATGATTAAACTAGAAACATCCCTTGGTTTGACACATGTAACTTTCCCGTAATTTTCTCTCAAGAAATTTAGCCTATGTGCTTGTTTGTACCATGTTTGTTTATTCCAGAACATACGCCAAACAATGTGCCAAATGTAAACCTAAACAACAAATTACAGCTGGTCTATGAATCATCATCATCATCAACAGCTCAAAAATTTCCCACTACTGGGACTTGGGCCTTTTCTCGCAAGGAGAGAGAGTTAAGGCCATAATCCACCACACTGGCCCAGTGCGGATTGGTGGATGACACATGACCTCGATAGGTTCTAGGTACATGTCAATTTTCTCACGATATATAATACTGATATAATTATGTAGTCCTACTTATGTATAAATGTCATAGTTTGTATGTTTGTTACTCAATCACATCCTGACATCTAAAACAATCAAGTTAAAATTAAGAACACAGTTAAATTATTGTCTGTAAGCACTCATAGGCTACTTATATTAGATCCATATACGTACATAATTATATGAAATTGATGTTATGTAAGGGAGGAACAATAAGAAGTTTAAAAAATAAAAGTGGTCAAGTGCGAGTCGGACTCGCCCATGAAGGCTTCCGTAGCAGCAAGTAACATTCTTGTAGTTCGTTGTTACTTTAATCAGTGTTTTAACAATAGTGAATTTATGACGTATTAAAATAAAACTACTTACTAGATCTTATTCAAACCAAATTTCGTTGATAGTTTACATGGTAATGTACATCATACACTTTTTTATTTTTATCATTCTCTTATTTTAGAGGGGACACACTTTTTACCACTTTGGAAGAGTCCATCACGCAAACTATTCAGTTTGGAAAAAAATATGTTTCGAACCTCAATACAATTTTTGATGACCTATCCATAGATACCACACACGTATGGTTTGAACAACAAAAACATTTTTGTGTTTCAGTTCTAAGTATGGGACACTCCTAAAATTTCTTGTTTTTTTCTATTTTTTGTATCAAAATCTTAATGCGGTTTACAGATTACATCTACTCACCAAGTTTCAATAATATAGCTCTTCTAGTTTTGGAGAAAAGTGGCTGTGACATACGGACGGACAGACAGACAGACATGACGAAACTGTAAGGGTCCCGTATTTTGGTACGGAACCCCAAAAACAAATAAAAGTATATACCATTGCCACCTAAGCATTTTTGATTGATAGGTAGTTTATCTACTGATCCATTTACTAAAAAAATATTTGGGCGGGAATCAATAAAGTCTCAGGCGCTTTGGATTGCGCTATTAGAGATCCATTTTTTTGCTTCCAAGAAGTTATCCAAATTTCGATAAAAATTGTAAGTACTAAGTACCGGGGAGTTGGTACTGTGGATATCCTAATTCCAGAAAGAAAACATCGGAACTAAAATCGCACTGTGTTTTATTTTGCGATACCGCCACCATACACCATTAAGATAATCTATCTTTATGACTTGTAATTTCCCTGGAAACGTTGCCCTTCAAACTGGAACACACTGATGTTTAAATAGTGTTGTAGCTGCCACCACACTGTAGTGTTTCAGGGATGTTTGCGGATGCTCAATTAGATAGTTTTGTGGCAATTAGACGCAAGCGAATGGCATCCCTGCGTACGGGGAGCTCCAACAGCTACCTCCAGCTGTTAGCCTCGAGGATGGATCTGGACTGCCCGATAAAGTAGCACTGGACCAGGCTGCATGTTGAGCACTCCTGATCCAGACCTAAATTTGCACTGCGGTGGTGCAGAATATACTGTGTTGTAAATGTTGTGCTGTAGTGTAAATGTTTGTCATGTGTAAATTATTTGTGTAATTATTTGTGAACTTTGACATTATTTTATTGTGATTGATTTTATTTTATTTCATTGACTTTTTATTTAGTTTGAATTTTATTGTTACCATTTTGATTTAATTTGGTATGATAAGGAAATATAAAAAGTAATTTGTTGTATATAATTTCTGAAATAAAATTTTTATTACAAGATTATATTATTATTATTAAATAGTACAACTTGGCGGTAGAATAACTGGCGAAGTTCTTCTCTAGACGGACTCTACAAAGAGTGCCACCACCAGATAGAGAGTTATTATTATAATACTTTTTAACAAAAAAAAGAACCGACTTTCAACGGAAAACTTATAAAGTAAAAAAGTTTTCCTCGATTTCTCTAGGATGTCATCATCAGATCCTGGTTTCCTTATCATGGTACCACCCTTGGAATATCTTCTTTACAACAAAAAAATAATCATCAAAATCGGTTCATAAACGACGAAGTTATCCGCGAACACACATACGGTCGAATTGAGAAACCTCCTTTTTTTGAAGTCGGTTAAAAAATTAACTCTCACTACTCTTTGTCTCATAAAATTAAGTACCTACGTTTGGTAAAGGTAGACCAACTAGGTCTACCTTTATTTTTTGAATTTTGTATTTGGTTTTAAACAATAGTATAGTTGCTGGCAAACAAGTTGACCCAATCAAATTAGCTGCGCATGGCTGCGCGGAAACGTTTTAAGGTATCTTTGGTGGAAGTGCACATGCACAAACTTTCCCCTTCCAAGTCACTTTTGGGTCAACTTGTTTGCCGGCTACTATAGGTGCCTAGATTTGCACTAGACCGCCATCTCGCCTGATGTTAATTGACGACGCAACTTACGACGGAACGTGCTTACTAGTAGAAACTGATTCTCTCTCCACTTAAAGACACCAATACTGTAACCGTCACAACAAACCACTCAAGCAACGCATTCCACCGTCTAGGCGTTCTTCATACGGTTTTTTATATTAAGAGTGATAAGACGAGCAGGACACATGCTTGATGGTAAGCAACATGCCTGCCACATAATAGCACAGTAACACATAGCTATTGCAGCATGAAGAATCCAAATTATTACTTAAAAGCATTGCCCTTCAAACCGGAACACAGTAATGTTTGCACATTACTCCTGCGCGGTAGAATAACTGGCAAAGGTGTGATACTTCCCCAGGCGGATTCCCCAGGCGTGGACTCTTGCCAAACGTTTACAAAAACCTTCAAACCTTCTCTTTTGAGTTTTTAGAACGCCGATCTTGCTTTTTCGAGCAGTCTTTGAGCAGTCTGATAATAATACAAGAACAAAATTAAAAATTTTGATGAACCCCCGACTACCTCGTATCTCGGATTATCTTTACCTATAACGTTTTACTAGTCAAGCCCTTTCATTTGATACCCATATTAAAGGAGTTGTAAAAAAAGAAATGTATTTCGCCATTTTGTGGTAGCGGCCATCTTGGATTTAAATTTGTCATTGTGCAAAGTACTCTACTAGTCAAGTCCTTTCATTTGATACCCATATTGAGGTAATAGTGAAAAAAAATATATAACTCGGCATTTTGTGGTGGCGGCCATGTTGAATTTGAAATTTGTTATAGTGTATAGTATTCTACTAGTCAAGCCCTTTTAATTGATACCCATATTGAGGTAGGTTGTGAAAAAATATTTTGTCCGCCATTTTGTGGAGGCGGCCGTTTTGAATCGATATTAACCAAACATAGCTAAGAACATCCGCACGGATATTAACTTTCAAATAAAAAAACCGCATCGAAATCGGCCCATCCGTTTAAGCTCTACGGTGCCACAGACAGACACACACACAGACAGACAGACAGACAGACAGACAGACAGACATCGACGTCAAACTAATAACACCCCTTTTTTTTGGTCGGGGGTTAAAAATAACGTTTGGGATAAATGTAAAGTATTTAATTTCTTTTGTTTTCAAGAGAAAAATATAAAGTATGGTTACTGTTATTCTGTTGCGACGTCATAAAGAACTATTTGCTTAAAAAAAACGTCCAAAAGTAGCAACGAAATAAGATTTATTGTGAAGGAATATCACTAAAGATTCAAATGAATTCAATGCAGTCTCGTTTAGGTGCTTGGAGATATTTGGAAGTTAGTAATAGACAAAAAATACACTATGCACTTCTAAAGTCTGTCTGGGGAAGTAGATAGATAGATAGATAAACTTTTTGTTGCACTTAACAAGTAAACAAAGTTACAAAAACATATAAAACTTAAAAAAAAAAACAAAGTAACAATTGGCGACCTTATCGCTAAAAGCGATCTCTTTCAGGCAACCGCTGGATGGAACAGGAGAAATGAAGAATAAGAAGACGGGGAAGTACAAACAATAAGTGAATGTTATATTTAAAGTCTGTAAATATGAAAATTAACTTACAGGTATAATCTAGACACCTAGAAGGACCTCACCTCTGCCAGTTATTCTGCCGCTAAGTAGTAATGTGCAAACATTACTGTGTTCCAGTTTAAAGGGTAATGTGTATGGTGAAATAACAGGGCATAGAGATAAAATATCTAATATCTCTGGGTGACGAGCGCAGTGCAGTGTTAGGTAATGATTTGGTATCTTCATGTTTCAACGGCTGCGTGTCACTGTGCTGTTATGTGGCAGGCATGTTGCTTACCATCAGGCACATGTCCTGCTCGTCTCGTCACTCTATATTATAAAATTAACTAATAAATTATTCATCACGCTAACATAATGCATGAGAAAGTTTATGAGCATAGATAGGATGTATGTTTGTACTTGTATGTTGTCTTTTGCGCAAAAACTATTGAAGGGTTCTTGGTGAACTTTGTTACATAGAACTTGGATCTGGATAAAACTTGGTTTGATAGTAGTCTAAAATAATACGTGGGCTGCTTTTGATCCCGGGAAATAACGGGATCGGAAACTACGCTGGTGAAACTATGAGATGGTGATAGTTATTACATGATATAGTTTTATAATCAGCTATCTGGCTGCCATCACACAAGCTTTGGGCCAGATGGTGTTGTGTGTGAATTGTCCACCAATATATTTATATATATATATAATATAGAGTGACGTGCGCCTTTTACTTATAACATAGAGTGACGAAACGAAAGGACTTGTGTTTCATGGCAAGCGTTTTGTCTGCCCATAACAGCATAGTATCACGAAGCTATTGGAACATGAAGAATCATTACAAAGTGTACGACGCTCATCACGCAGGTATTAAGATGTTTTGTCTCCATGCTCTGTAATTTTTGTGGAAGCATTATCAAACCAGAAAACAGTTAGCACATTATTGCTTAGCGGTAATAGAACTGGCAATTTATACTAATATTATAAAGCTGAAGAGTTTGTTTGTTTGAGCGCTAGGATCTCGGGAAGTACTGGTCCGAATTGAAAAATTATTTTTCTATTGGATAGCCCATTTATCGAGGAAGGCTTTAGGCTATAGAACATAACGCTACTATTAATAGAAGCGGAGCATGAATCAAGAATGTAACAATCGGGAAATATTATTCCATTTTGAGAGTTTTCGTACGTTTCGTGCTTTGGCATGACACATGACAGCATTTGTCTAAGAATGCGTCATTGAAAATAAACCGTTGCCATAGATTACATACCTCACCTTTGCTCACAGATTAAACACCTCCCTTTGCTAATCTAAATCTGAGTTGGTACGACCAATTTCCGACAGGTGGCGTAGCAAGTAGCTGAAGTGGTGTTTTGTTTGAAAGCGATATTCTCAGGAATTAATGAACCGATTTCAGTCATTTTTTCACGGGATCCTGATGAGTGCTATATAATGTACCACGGGCGAAGCCGGGGCGGACATCTAGTGTTGTGATACATTTCCCAAGGCTTATGTTTCAAACCACTACTGCCTGATGATGAGCACCAAAATAACGCTCAAAACTTTTTTTTGAAGTGAAAACTTCGTCTGGCGCGCCACACACAGATTTTTCGTGGGCTGTGAAATGAATTCTAGCGTCACGCTCGAGAATAATAAGAAATCTTCGGGTAAACTCGGGAGCATGGTCATGGGGCATATAGAAATGCGTCAGCATTTCCCATTGGGCATCTTGGAATGCGTCAGCATTTCTAGATGGCCATGCTCATGACCACGCCCTCGGGTTTCACCCGCGTAGTTTCCAAAGTAAGGTATAAAATTTGGAGTTATGAGTTTTCACTTCTATTGGCAGTTCCTATGACTGTCAATTTTTTTGTGTGATGTTCTCTTTTTTTAGAGTGACGAGACGAGCAGGACTTATGCCTGATGGTAAGCAACATCACTGCCCGTAACAGCGCAGTGACACATAGTTATTGAAACACTAGATGCCCGCCCCGGCTTCGCCCATGGTATATTATATATCACTCATCGGGATCCCGTACATATCCAACGGTGAAAGAATGACTGAAATCGGTTCAATCATTCCTGAGAATATCGATTTCAATCAATTTCAATCTTTGACACATGCTCTCATGTGTCATGTCAAAGCACGAAACGTACGAAAACTCTCAAAAGGGGAATATTTTTTTCCCGATTTTGTTACATTCTTGTTTCATGCTCCGCTTCAATTAATAGTAGAGTTATTTTCTATAGCCTAAAGCCTTCCTCGATAAATGGACTATCCAATAGAAAAAGAATCTTTCAATTCGGACCAGTACATCCCGAGATCCTAGCGTTCAAACAAACAAACAAACTCTTCAGCTTTATAATATTAGTATAGATGAAGAGTCCAAATCATTACCTAGCACTGCACTGCGCTTGTCACCCAGAGATTTAAGATGTTTTATCTCTTTTCCCTGTAATTTCACTAAGAACATTGCCTAACAAACCGGAACGCAGTGATGTTTGCACGTTACTGCTTGGCGGTAGAATAAGTGGCTAAGGTGTGGTACTTCAACAGACGGACTCTAAAGAGTCCTACCATATTTGTGTTGGAACGTCATCTCACTCAAGTGAAGATGCGGTTAACAATCTATATCATCTAATCCACCTAAACATTTATCCATTGGACTACTTTGATATTCAAAAAGGCAACACAGTTTCATGGTTGAAAAAAAGAAGTTTGACGCCTTAATTTTTTTTTTACAGCTACTCGTATACAGTCGAATGAATTGTCTAGGTGGAGTTTTCTGAATATACTCGTTGGTATACTCTTTGAGATTTTTCAGGTAGAGAGTGATTTTCTTCGGTCCGTTTCCTTAAGTAAACGCGCTCCGTCATCGAAATGTTGACAACCGTATATTTTTCAATAGTTAAAATACGAGTACAATACGGCTAAACGCGTTTACCTAGAAGAAAGATTCCTTCTAGGTTTTTGGGTTTAGAAAATCTCCAGATTATAATTATGTGAAACAGCCACTCAGGCCATGCATAGTTTACATGGTAATGACGTACTTTTTTCGAAAGTGAAACCTCTGGCATTTAAGTCTTTGCTTGGTAAGGAGAGTGAACGCGCGTAACCGCTGTCCGTTTGGCATTGAAACTTGAAAAAGGCCGCTGCACGCGACTGAAACTTGAGTCAGACTTGGCAGACCATACTACACTTGAGTTATCCATAATTTTGTGATATATGTTTAACAGCCATGTTACTTTTCATACTAAAAATGCCTATAGCAGGGGAATGATGATGACCTGATTCTTTATAGGTACAATTGTCTAGTGTCTAGACCTTGAGTCTCAATACAATAGACTTTTTTGGCGTCTGCAGTAGAACAATCCTTGGAGTTTATTGATTGTTTTATTATACTAAACATTCAGCACCGAAATATCTTTAAATTTGCTCATGAAATTTACATTTATCGTTTGTATCGCGCCGCGGAAGTCAGGCTTGATTAATAGGGTTACGTTGAATGCAGTTCCCGTCGTATAATTTTGGGATTTGGGAGTCCAGGTCATTCCTGCTTTGTGAGTGAATTATTTATATGTCTGACCTTCGTCGGAAGTGCAGCTGCATCATTTGCTATTCCGGCAATTGAAGCTGTACGTGCAAAGGAAATTGAGAACTGTAGGTAAGTACCTATACCAAATGATCCAAAAAATGTTTGGTTACTTTTTACGAAAACTGCTTTAACTGCATTTAGCACTCTTTGGCACGGGAAAATGCTAGGGGACATTATAATTTGCGTTACCTACATCTATCTATCTATCTGCTACGTTCTAGCAGCGTAGCAGATAGATACGTGCGCCTGCGCTTTTTGCATGGGTGCAATTTTGTGAGTTCGCGTCAACGCCGTGAGTGTATTGCATTATATTTGTAGCTATACCGGTTAACGTATTGTGCAAAATTAGTGCAACTAAATTCTAAGTTATAAGTTTTCACTTCTATTGGCAGTCACTATGACTGCCAATTTTTTTAATGCTATCAACCAGGGATTGGAATAACTTGCCATCTTCTTAGTTTCCTGAGACTTACAACTGGGGTGTTTTCAAGTCGAGAATACGTAAGCAAAAATACGCTTCCTTTATATTCCTACTGCTGGGAATACAAGCCTTCTATCACAAGGAGACAATCAACAGTATTATGCACCATGCTGTTTTAGTACAGGTTAATGGCTGACGCATATCCTCGGAAAAATTAGCTAGGTACACACCAGGCTTTGCTTTCGAATTACGATGGAGCACATTTAATGATAAGGTTTAGGACTCAATGATTACTCTCTGAGTTAACAACTCAGAGAGGTACATAAAGTCTCTCTACGATGCGAAAGACTATCAGAGAGATTCTTCCACATTAAGCAAATCCGAAACTAAGAAAAACGAAAGAACTGAACTGTGTCAGTTTTACGATTTCACAAGATGTGAGTTAATGTTATTCAGCTATGGTAGCGACGTTTCCCTCAAAGCTTATGTGAACATTTCCTAATATTAGTTGACTGAGGATAAAAAAAAAGAAGACTTTATCTCTCCGCATAGCATAGCATAAGCAGTACACTAAATGTTCCCACTGCTGGGACTCGGGGCCTTCTCGCAAGGAGAGAGTTAAGGCCATAATCCACCACGCTGGCCAAGTGCGGGTTAGCGAATGACACATTACTCGAAAGATTCTACGAACATGTCGGTTTCCTCACGATGTTTTCCTTCACCGGTTTTAAGTTTAGTATTATGCACGTGACTTCGAAAAGACAGTGGTGCGCGTGGTGGGATTCGAACCCGGGGGCTCCGGATCTGCAGTCGCCGTTCTCCCGACTAGACCAGCCGTAACTTTTCTGCGTCTCTCTGCCTACATATTTATTCTCTTCATTTTGGCAGTAACATATATTAGCCTCAACAAGTACTGTGTATACCTACTAAGAACCTAAGTGATTGTACAATGCGTTTTTACAGAAATAACAATTGTTTAGCCAATTTATAAGCAATACCTTACCTCAGAGGAAGCAAAATTTACCTACTTACCTACTATTTTAAGTTAAGTTACTCTGGTACCTAATTCTTATTTTAAAATCTTTATATTACTAGCTGTACCCTGCCACGCTTCGCTGTGGCACATTGTGATGCAGAAATTAGATAAAAACAATCCTAGATGCAGATTATATATCATTCTAAAATTTCAACTCGATCTGTGAAGAACTTTTTGAGTTTTTGAAGCGTAAACAAACCAACATAACATTTTATATATAGAGATTGCTAAACTAGTGGTTCCTTACCCACGATCTACGACACAATAAAATGTTATCATATTTTTATAATTATTGACAGTACAGAACCAGACAGACAGAGTAGTGTAGTTGTACAGAACCATTCCAAATGTTTAGGTTTAAGCACGGATATTCGGGTTTAAGCAAATGTTTGTGAATGTGAATTACATGATAATAAATATTGTCTATTCTATTGTATTCTATTCTGACAATTCCTCCTTTATGATCTTTATGAGCTAGAAACTGTGCTTAGTTAGAAATGTTCACATCATGGGAGAAAAAAGTTACTGTCTCTCAGCTGTCTCTTATATCAGTTGGACTCTTACCTTACCGTCACTGGATACTAGTGTCAATCTTCAAAGACTTCAAAGACTTTAAAGACTTCTCCCGCATATCTATAGCTAGAAATAAGTCGGACCTTTTCGTCTTTTCGAGATAACAGTTGCATATTTATGTCAGATGACCAATAAGACATGTTTACATTCCAATTATAACCGGATCTTTCTCCTAATAAGATAATTTCTACATTTCCAACCAGTTCTATCAACATGACAGAGGAATCATCTAACCATCTATTTTAACGCGCCAAAAAGTAGCTGTGAGTCACACAGCCAGATTACCTATCGGTACGGTTATTTCACCCAAATTCAGGTATGTAGCGTAGAGTAGTTCTCATAGTATTTCAGTTTTGTTATTAAGGAGTAAAATCCCCAAATCCATGGAGTTGATTTCATTTCACCCATAACAACTTTTGCAATGTTTTACGCAGCATTTTTAATATTTCGTTTCTTTCACGTTTAAGGTGGTGATTAAAGTAATTGAGTTTAATAGGTGTGATTAATTGCTTTTGCGGACACTTTTGTTAATTGCAGTTAATTTGTGTCAGAAATTGCTTTCATATTAATTCCAGACGGGCGGTGGTATAAAACATTTAAGGGGGTAATCTTTTTAATTGCTCGCTGCATTGCTAAATAAGTAAGACCAAGGTCCGTACCATGAGCTCTTTGTACAAATATAGTTTCATTCAATTGTGGTAGTTCAATTTTTGTAGTGGTAGGACTCTTGGCAGAGTCCGCCTGGCGAAGTACCACACCTTTGCCAGTTATTCTACCGCCAAGCAGTAATATGCAAACTTTACTGTGTTCCGGTTTGAAGGGCAATGTTTCCCGAGAAATTACAGGGCTTAGAGATATAAGATCTTAGATCTCTGGGTGTCGAGCGCAGTGCAGTGTTAGGTAATGATTTGGACTCTTCAAGTTCCAATAGCTGCGTGTCACTGTGCTGTTATGTGTCAGGCATGTTGCTTACCATCATGCACATATATTATGTACGGATCGTCTCGTCACCATTTATAAAAAAAAAAGTTATCTTTTTTAAAATGCTTATACAGCATTGACATTCATAAGCAGCCCACAGTTCCCACTGTTAGGATTGGGGCCTTCTCTCGCAAGGAGAGAGCCAAGGCCATAATCCACCATTCTGGCACAGTACGGGTTGATGGATGACACATGAACTCGAAAGATTATCGGTACATCTCGGCTTCTTTACGATGTTTTCGTTTACCGATGTTAAGTTTGCGGCATTGCGCACACGACTTCGAAAAGACAGTGATGTGCGTGGGATTTGAACCCGGGGACTCCAGATCGGCAGTTGCCGTTCTCCCGACTAGACAAGCCGTAACTTAATTAATATATAGGTGTTGATATCAGCGTGGTAAAACCACCAGCCTATTTAAGTTTTTAAATAGTATGCTTGAGGATGTAGGTAATTTTTCGACCTGAATTGGACGCTTAGAAAGCAACGCTTTCGACATAGTACATACATAATCGGAGAGTATGCAACTTATCTGCTGGATCTTATACCTTCTCATTATTTTTACGACTGGCCTCGTAGCTTAGTGGGTAGTAACTCTGCCTGCGACGCCGAGGGTCGTGGGTTCAATTCCCACCCAGTGCAAATATTTGTGTGAAGAATTCAAATGTTTGCCTGAGTCTGAGTGTTTCTATGTATACTAAGTATGTATTTAGAACTATATAAGTATTATATCAGCTATCTGGCCGCCATATTACAAGCTTTGCTTAGTTTGGGGTCAGATGGTGTTGTGTGTGAATTGTCCACCAATATTTATTTATTTATTATTTTTACGTGGAAATCAAGGAACTTTCGCTTTTTGAGATCCTAACGAAACAAACTCTTCAGCTTTATAATATTAGTATAGATATGTATCAGGAGAAACGCCGGGGCGGACCGCCTTAGTCTACCTCTAACCTATGTAAATGGCGTTCCACGTAACTCACTATATGGTGTGAATTTACCCCGAGGTGTTTCCTATTGATAAGCCAAGTATCGCGGCACGTCCGCCTGTCCAACTTCAGACAACTTAATTGCCTTTAAATTGTTCAACTTTATAGATATAAGCGGATGGGGCTATGCTTTGCCAAAGAAATCATCATCATCATCATCATCATCATCATCATCATCATCATCATCATCATCATCATCATCATCATCATCATCATCATCATCATCAGCAGCAGCAAGACGTCCACTGCTGAACATAGGCCTCCCCCTAGATTACCACAACGAACGGTCCTGCGCAACCTGCAACCAGCGGTTTCCAGCAACCTTTATGAGGTCATCTGTTCATCTAGTGGGAGGCCGTCCAACACACTATCAAAATACAAAGAAAGAAATACACTATCGTTATTAACTACTTTTGAGAAGTTAGCTGAGATATTATCAAAAAAAGACATCCCCTCAATTTGAGTACACTTCGTCGTGTCTTTTTGGAAATGATCTAAAGAAATCTTTGATTAAAGGAATGAAGATTTCTCCCGCTTTTACCACGGTAATGCCCGACATCGCCTGCAGTGTCAATTCTATGTCACAGGATGAGTAGAATAAATGTATTTGATCGACCGTTTCCACCACATTCTAAAACCATCATGGTCTCGGTTTTAGCCAAATATAGCAGCAATCAAGTAATAAGCATAATATATAAAAATAAACAGTAATTGAAATGTTTTGAAAACATATTTTGATGAAGTTTTAAGTGACGCCACTTTATTGTACGATTTTTACGATAACGTGTCGTCACAACCGCCCACTCCCGGACTTTGATGATCTATATCTTTGTCGTTTATTATTAATTATTATTATTAATTTAAACGTGACCCATATTTTTCCATAATCTACCTGACTAGAATAATATATTTTTCACCAAGTCATCATCTCAATGAAATTTTACACTTTACTCGAACCGAGTGGTATTGCGCGTGACGATGGCAAAAGACCTGACGGCATGACTGTTGTGCCTTGGAAGTTGCGTCGAAGCCTAGTGTGGGACGCAACGCGTGTCGATACTTTGGCACCATCACATCTTCCAGAGACACATAGTAGGGCCGGTGCAGCAGCTTATTCAGCTGAGCGACTCAAATGTCGGAAAAATGCAACCCTCGGAAGTGGTTACATATTTGAGTCCTTTGGGGTTGAGACATTGGGCCCGTGGGGGCCGGGAGCTCTCCTCATCTTCAAAAGCCTTTCCGAGCGTTTGGTCGACGCGACGCGGGACCGAAATGGCCCAAATATTTGGCCCAACGCATAATCATTGCCATTCAGCGTGGTAATGCCGCAAGCATGCTGGGTATGCTTTCGGTTGGTAGTGGCCGTGAACATCTTGATTATCTGTAGACCTTCATTGGCCTATGGGTAATTCAGGTGTGCTTAGTGTAAGTAGTTAGTCAGGTATGTAGCGTTGTGTAGTTTTCATTGTATTTTAGTTTTGTTAATGCAGGTTCTGCCTCTTTAAAAAAATGAAATATTTACTGAGCCATTTATCACAGGAGGCACAACTTTTTGCACCGATGATGCTGCTGCCCGTCACCAACTGGAATTTATGTTTGTTCTTGTGATGGTTTTACTGCAATCAATCAGTTTCCCCATATGTATGTACATATATATGGCTCTCAAGCGGGGAACACAGATCCCACATTCCTTGGCCACGCTCTCTCTTGGTTATGCCCCTGGGACACAACTTATCCAGCTTAGAACAAAGGGTAGGTATACAGAGTCCTCAAAGGTAAGTCACGCTTTAGCAACACTATGATGTTGCAGTTGCCCATTGGTACACATTTATCATCAGGTCACTTAATTGTCTACTCTTGCTGGAAAAATGACAGGTCACTTAATTGTCTACTCTTGCTGGAAAAATAAACTCGGATTTCAGATTTTGTAACAAAGAAGTTGTATTTTTTACTTATATGAATGGAAGTTGATGATTAACATCGCGCTTATCCATATCGGCACAGAGGCACGTAGCAGTTTAATTTTGAAGAGTCTGTGCCACATATCCTGGCACTTAGTACGTTCGTGACCCAGAAATTCAAAATCGCCATATGGTTTCTCTTGAAACATTTCCCTACCAGCCAGTACACAGCAATGTCTTCACGTTACTGCTTAGGAGTAAAATAACTGGCAAAGGTGTGGTACTTTCCCCACTTACCTTTATCTTTACGGATTTCCGTAAAGATAAGAAGTATTAGAACTTTGAATGATAGGACTATTTGCAGAGTCCACGGGGGGTACTACCGCACTTTTGTCAGTTATTCTACCGCCAAACTACAGTGTGAAAACATCACTGTGTCCCGGTTTGAAGGGCAATGTTTCCAGTGAATTTACAGACCATAGAGATAAAACTTCTTATATTTCTGGATGGGCGAGCGCAGCAGTTCAGTGCTAGGCAATGATTTGGACTCTTTATGTTCCAATAGTTTCGTGTCATTGTGCTGCATGCATATATGGACAGGTTGCTTAGTGCTTACCATTCTATACTATAAAAAAATCCATATATTTCATGTTGATGTAATCATCACATTATGTATCCAAACCACACAAATTCCAGCAAACTGACAATCACAACATCTGACACACTGTACCGGGAATCAGCAAGCGTTTGCGTCATACCAAACGTCGTGCGAAAATTGCATGTGATGTATGTCGGTACAGCCAACAATGCATAGTAAATCGTGGTGCATCGCAACCAACGATCGAATGAATAATGCAAGCACACGCTCCGACGGCGGTGATAAATAACGATTATAATTTTATCGAGAATCGCAATAAATCGAGAGATCGAATGCCTGCGCAGGGCCGCGCCGAGGCGAAGTTTTTCCTTTTCTGTGTGCGACACACGAGCTTTATGTTTGTCGTGCAAACTTTCATGTCATATCAGTTCTCGTCAAATGTATTATATACAGGGTTACTGGTAGTCAGGTTGCATAAAAAATATTTTTTTCTGTATGTGTTTTATAAAATCGTAAACAAACGCATTTGATCATATTTTATGATGATCTTTGGCAGTGGTAGTTTTGCATGACCCAAAAAAAATTCTGAGTTAGTACAACCAATATTCGACAGATGGCATAGCAACGCGCGCTGGGTACAGCTAGTGAAAATATATTTTTTTAACTTGAAAAAAATAAATTAAAAACTACCATAAAATAAGAAACCTAGAACTTTCAAGGATATATCAGAATATCTTCGGACAGCATCACCTTCAAATACTTCTTATTTTACTATTATGTTTTGTTTACGATGGGGGTCATTTTCTTTGAATTTGTTTAATTTTTTACCATTATCAGAAATTTTGTGCCCTGTCCTATACCATCGCTTCATGGACTACCATTAGGTCGTCTACTCACGTTCTACTAAAAACGTGATCTGCGAATACCTCTTCTTTTATTTTTTTGTTTGCGATGGAGGTCATCTTCTTTGATATTTGTTTAATTTTTTACCATTATCAGAAATTTTGTGCCCTGTCCTATACCATCGCTTCATGGACTACCATTAGGACGTCTACTTTCTTTTTACGAAAAACGTAATTTTGAAATAAACTCGCGACTTTCCTACTCCGGTTCTAAATTTAAATCTACGTTTAAATGCTCTAAGTCTACTCTAAAGAGTTTTCAAGCAGGCTTAGAACATTTACACGTCATACAATGTATGATCGGACGAAACGCAGTAGAACCGGAGTAGGAATTTAAGTTTTTCGTTGAAAACCTTCCTTCCACTCGACACCACCAAAACGACACCATCGGCGGTGTCGTATGAAACCACTAGTCCATACGACACCACCGACTAATAGTGAGGTTACCTACGTACAAAGTTGTTGATATGAAAACGCCAATTAAGTTCAAGCAGTTTCATTAATGAGGTATGTCATTTGATAAAGTTTATATTTATCTGTCACTCAAATGGTCATCTTGACATTGTTCATTGCAATTTGCATATTATTTATTGTCTTTCCGTCCGAATATTTTAATTTTTCACAATGGACATGGATACTGTGCGCGGTACCTCACCGCCTCGCCAAGTCTGACAAACTTGTGCATGTGGCGGCCACGGAGGTGCACAACAGACTTCCGAGGGAAATAAGAACTGCGTCCTCTAGGGGATCGTATAAATGCAGTGTAAAGCAATGGCTTGTCGGGCAGGCGTTCTACAAGTACTCGGAAATGATGAAGTTGAAATTAACTTAACTCTAATTATACTTAATGTAATTTTACTATGTGTCGGTACTTATAGTACTTATAACATTGTTTTTTTTAATTCTTTATGTGTCTGACATCTATTTTAATTTATTGTATTTAATGACATGGTGATTTGAATTATTGTCTGACATTTTGATTTATTTATTTTTTTGATTTATTTATTTTTTCAATTGATACTACTATGGGTTATATATTCTTAATTAATTACATTTTGTGTAATTCTTTTATATTGAATTTTGTGACGTGTAATATTTTTTATCAATAAATATGATGATGATGATGATTACTTATACTGACGACATAAAATACATAAAAACTAATGGCAGAACAGCACATCACTAGGGTGGTGTCGTATGGACTAGAGATTCCATACGACACCACGGATGGTGTCGTTTTGGTGGTGTCGAGTGGAAGGAACGGTTGAAAGAGAACCTACAAAGGTCCACATGGATGATCGCCAGTTTATTGGATAATTTTCTTAGCTCTATGTCAGCTGGTAACAGAAGAGGTGCGTTTTTGCGCAATCAAAGCGGATTTATATCGGGAACTTGTAGATTTATGAGTGACGGAAGGTGTCGCTTACATAGTGATGCGTTGTGCAAACACGATATTACTTTGTGTCTAGCTCGACGCCTGCGAATACTTAACTGTAGGACGAGGAGTTATGTTTTTTGAAGTGAAAACTTCTTTGGCGCGCCTAAGACAGATTTTTCGTGGACTGTGAATTGAATTCTAGCGTCACGTTTGGAAATGACAATCTTCGAGTCAACTTAAGACCTTGGCCATTGGGCATTTAGAAATACGTCAGCATTTTATGGCCACGCCTTCTGGTTTTACCCGCATAGTTTCCAAAGTAAGCTATCAAATACTGAGTTATAAGTTTTAGCTTCTATCGTCAGTTCTTGTGACTGCCAATGTTTTTTATAGTAAAGACAAGACGAGCAGGACATGCGTCTGATGGTAAACAACTTGCTGCCACATAGCAGCACAGTGACATGCAGCTATTGGAATATGAAGAGTCCAAATCATTACTTAGCACGAGCGCAGTGCTCGTCCCCCAGAGATATAAGATGTTTTATCTCTATGCCCTGTAATTTCCCTGGAAACATTGTCCTTCAAACCTAAAGACAGTAACGTTTGCATTTTACTGATTGGCGGTAGAATAACTGGCAAAGGTATGGTACTTCCCCAGGCTGGCTCTGCAAAAAGTCCTACCACTACAGATGTGATTTGTAGCGTATGTGATAGCAGTGCCCCAAGGTTTTACCCGCGATTTTTTCAGTAATAAAATAAAGTTGTAAGTAATTGTGTGTTATTTCAGATTTTAATATAACATTGCGCCAAATTTCAGTCCGATCCATTCAGCTATTCCGACGTGATTGAGCAACAAACAGTCCTACGACCAACAGCGTACGACTATTTTATTTTAATACTAGCTGACCCGGCGAACTTCGTACCGCCTAACAGTCAATGAATGTCGTGTTACTTTTTAGCTGAACTAATTTAGGCTTTGATGAACGTAAAACAATGATACAAAATAATATACAGTACATACTCCACGTAACGTCCATCTATTTAACGGCAAACTCCCTAAAGCGTCGAAATCAATTGGCTTTGGTTGGTTTAGCTTGTCTTCCATACAATAATACACTCTACATAGCATTACATCCAGTCGTCATAACGACCACAACTGAGTAATAAAAAGTACCTTTTAAGTTGCTAAAATTAGTAAAAACTGCGCATCTGTGTACGTTCTTTTGTCGCTTTATTATCCTAGCCTGCAATAAATTCGACTGTCGGCATCATGTAACAACTTTCTAAGAAATTCGTTCTTTTGTTTACAAATTGGGATTGCTTGCACGTGTAGATTGTTATTGACCATGACTAATAAGTAGGAGTTATCTTTACGTTATCATATTCTTAGTAGCTTACAAACTTTTAAACTGCAAACATGGCTACTAAAGGAATATCACTGTGTATTAACGAAAAATTTTTACTGAAACGCGCAATAGAGACGGAAGAGAAGATAAATGAAAGCAGCTAAATTATTGGAAAATTATTTCCTTTATCGCCAAGATGGCTCAATATTGCAAGATATTAATAAAATAAGTAAAAAAAGTACAAAATAATTAATGGTACAGCAAAAGACGTCCGATAAAAACAACAGACTATACGCAATAGCGTTCAAATAAGATTATTTTTTTATATACGTAACTACCTATTTTTAACACAATTTTCCAACTTTTCTTTTCCTAATTCTGATTTTTCTTACTCCATTTAACGACAGTTCTCTATAACGCCATAAAATGGACAGTCCCTTCAGTGTCGTTATATAGAGTTTATTTATATAGATAGAAACAAAAAAGTATTTTATTATAATGAATGATGATGGAAACATAAATACAGAATGAGAAAAAATAAAATTAAAAAAAATTAAGTAGGTTCAAACTCATGTCAGACAAAAATGATTGAAAACTATGTTGTGCAGATTGGGAATAAAAAAACTCGGATTAATTCATTAATAGGATTTTCATTCAAGCACTTTGTGGTAAACGACATTATTTGTTTTTTGGTTATGGTCAGGCGCAAGAACAAATAAAGCGGATGGTTTGCCACTAAGGCAGCACAAACCAGGCGTTTCACCAGCAAACTTCATTGCTCCACAATGCTGGCAAACAACGTCCATTGGACCAATGCAAACTAAACGATGCAAGCTGTAGTCGATGGTGCAATCATACAGAAACGCTGCTCGATTCAAATCAATACTTGAACCATTTCTTCTTGCACTTCGAAGATTATTCATCTGTACGATAAGCTCGAGGATTTCTCGTTTCTAACCTAGCCGTTTCACGGGCTGCCTCTCTTTGCTCTTGTGTTTGAGAAGCACGAACTAAGGCCCTTCTTTGCTCCATACTAACGCGGCGCTGTTCTCGTGCTATTTCTCGTTCTCCATCAGATAATTGACTCGCGATATTCCGTTGCCTAATTGCATTACGGCTTCGCTGGGAAAGATTAGATCTTCTAGGACGCGGCATTGTTATTAAAATGTGCACTCGCATAAAACCACCAAATATAATAATAGTGCCTGAACTTTCGAGACATAGACAATAGCTCAAAGAGTATATAACCACTACGTATGAATAGTTTATCAATAAAAATCATAGACAACCTTTAAAAAGACATTTACTTTTTTTGTTAACCTGTAGATTTTTTCCCTTAATCTTATAACCTTTACCTACTGATTTTTATTCCCTAAATTCCGTTCCTTTCCGATGATTTTATGTTTTTACTGTAGAATAAATCTTAGGTATTATTTTTGGGAATTAAAAATGAAATAATTAATACATCATTTTCGAAAATGAATGTCTAAAACAAACAAATATAACAGTACCTGAACTTTGTAGACCTTTTACAAAAAATAAATTTCTGAACGCACACATGATGTCTTCAGAAAAAAATAAAGTTGTGGCTTAAAGGTCTCAGCAACCAGGCCATAAGCTCAAAAAAAAAAGTTGTTACACTATTTGACAGGATTGGACAACAAATGTTTGACATGTAATAAATAAATCAGCATCTATTGAAATGATTAAGTATTCAATACACATATCGAGTTTTCATTGTTTTTAAGATGTATTCTGTTATTCGGGACGGAAACAAATCCAACAAATCAAAAACCATGGCAATCGGTCCAGCCGTTCTCGAGTTATAAGTGTTGTAACAAACACGACTTTCTTTTATATATATAGATATTACCTAACTTACTCATCACGTTGTTTGTCCGCAATGGCTTCCTAAACTACTGGACCAATTTTAATGAAATTTGCCCACCATTTGCAGTTTGACCCAACTTGAAAGATAGGATAGTTTTTTATTTCAATTAATAGTCTTTATATGACAATATCCGAGCGAAGCCGGAACTGGCCGCTAGTATTAATAAGCTGATGGCAAAGATGTTGTTCTTCTACCACACAATAGCTTTCCATCAACTCGCATGCGAGTGGTCAAACACGGACCTATACACGATGAAACAAGAACAAAATTAAAAAAGATTGTTTAACCACCGACTATCTCGGATTTGTAATTTGTACAACATTCTACTAGTTAATCCTTTGATACCCATATTGAGGGAGTTGTGAAAAAAGAAATATATTTCGCCATTTTGTGGTGGCTGCCATCTTGGGTTTAAAATTTTTTCATAGCGCATAGTATTTTACTAGTAGAGTCCTTTCATTTGATACCCATATTGAGGTAGATTGTGAAGAAATATTTTGTCCGCTATTTTGTGGAGGCGGCCATCTTGAATCGATATTAACCAAACATAGCTAAGAACATCCGCACAAATATTAACTTTGAAATAAAAAAAATACCGCATCGAAATCGGCCCGGCCCATCCGCTTGAGCTCTACGGTGCCACAGACAGACACATACATAGAGATAGGTAGACAGCTAGAGATCGACGTCAAACTTATAAAACTCTTTTTTTTGGTCGGGGTTTAAAAAATAAGCCGAATAAAAACATACTTTGATAATTTTATAAACCACGCCACAGAAGCACTTGAACATTCCCTAAATTTTAACGAAACAGAGATTGTGCGAAGAGATTCATGTTACTGTCCCATAAAACACCATATCTGATGGGATACTAAAAAGAATGATGTTAAAATTCGTTTGAGCACCGCAAATTTTACGGCGTTGTTAAAAATTATGCGAGATAATCAACGTTTTAATGAGGGTCTGAGAATACGTGTCACTTTTGAAATCGAACAAGATTTTAACCTTATTCAAAATCTGTTTTTATCGAATAGGTTTGCACGTGGACACCTCACTTGATGCCAAGCTAATGCGGTCTACGATGGAGCACACTTACCTATTATCTGAACTGAGGAATTTGTTATGGGTGGTAATCAAAGAGTTTACATATACTACGTATAGAGTAAAACGCTCCACACACGAGTCCTAAAATCAGAGTAAATGACGTAAAAGTAGTAGGGAGGAGCTACATCGCACCATATGATTGGTGATTTTTGGTGCGATGTTGGGTCCGCCCCACTAGTTTTACGTAATTTCCATTGATAATAGAGCTCGTGTGTAGAGGGTTTTAGATTTTCCGCACGGTTCCCTTGTGTCAATCGTAAGCAGATGACGTGCATACTTTCTATGGCAACAGAGTGATGTGGCGCGACAAAAGTATGGCACTTCCACAAGAGCGACAAGGTAAGAAAGATGCTACTCGTGCTTTCGGTGTAAAGCGTTTGTGCCAACTTTATACGTAGTATATTTAAACTCTTTGGGTAATGTTACGTAAAACTATCTACGTAGAAAAATTTTATAATCGATTTAATATTACTATATTACTCAAAAATTGCATAGCTTTATGGCTCACGTTACTCTCGAGTCGCTTTTAATTGTATGTAGGTTTGCATCAGACCACCAATAGACCTTTTATTATAGGATAGAGTGACAAGACGAGCAAGCCATGTGCCCGATGGTAAGCAATATGCCTGCCACATAACATCACAGTGAAACGCAGCTATTTTTTTTTTTTTAACTATAATAGGTTTGCACTTGACCACCATCTCGCCTGATGTTAAGCGATGATGAGATCTACGATGGAGCGTGCTTACCTAGAAGAAACCGATTCACTCTCGATTTGAAGACACCAAGATTGTAACCATCAGGGAAAACCCACTCAGGCAACGCATTCCACAACTTAGACGTTCTTATCACAAACGTGGAGTCAAACCTCTTCGTTCGCGTTTTTGGAACATCAACCATGAAACGATGTCGCCCTTTTGTGGAACAAGAAGTCCGATAGAAGAAAGGGCAAGGTGGTATTAGATCATGCAGATCAGTTGCACACTCTCCGAAGTGTATCTGATAAAAAAACCGATAAGCTAGCGATTTTGCGGCGACGATCAAGACTTTGAAGTCTTTTACGCACAAGAGCGTCATTGCCTATGAGTCTTTTGGCACGTCTCTCAATAGATTCCAGAGTCCCCAGCTGATACTTAGCCGATCCATCCCAAAGGTGCGAACAGTACTCCATACAGGGTTGAACATGAAGAGTCCAAATCATAACACTGCGTTGCGCTAGTCTCCCAGATATGTAAGATATTATATGTCTAAGCTCTGTCATTTGTCTGGGAACATTGACCTTCAAACCGGAACACAGTAATGTTTGCACTCCACTGCTTGGCGGTAGAATAACTGGCAAATGTGTGTTACTTCCTCAGGCGGGCTCTGCTAAGAGGCTACTACTACGGTACTAAACTAATGGTAAGTAGTTAATGTTCGGAATGTGGCAATAAGAAATATGTGATCTCTGTGTAAATATTTTAAAGTAATTTAATTATTTATTAACAAATAATAGAGTCACACAAAAACACAATAGATATGTCACTGAAAAGATTAGTAATAAAAGTATAGTAAAAGTAATTTTTGTATTTTTGTGTAATTTTTTTTTTTTCAAATGTACAGTCAATAATTTAGGGTACGATTATTCTATATCTGCGTAATACGACCATTTCATTTTCTTACTTAACGATTCAAAAGATCGTAACTTGTAAATTTACGATTATGGCGCGACTTTAAAAAGATTATCGAAGACTTTAAAAGATTATTGAAGTTTAATGCTGGCGTTTTATTGCAGTTTCGTGCTTATTTAATAAATATTTTTATTTGTTGTTGAGCGTCGTAAACGGTTGGTGGACAGGCCTCATTTGAATGTATGACATTATGTTTGTGTGACATTTTTATTGCTTAGTTTGCATTTGCGGCTTTTTAAATGAGCATGCGAAGAATATTAATAAGTGTAGTCGATAATTTTATGTGGAAATAGTGTCTGTAGGCCGATAGAGACACGTTGAAGGCACCTCCGTCTATATTTATACATTACTAGCGGCCCTTTCCGGCTTCCCTCGTAAATAGATACCTAGATACCAACTGTAGCGCCATCTGCTGGGCTGATTTGTAAATCTAAACTATCCAGGGCCCTACCCAAACGTATACAAAAAAAAAATTCAAATCGGTCAAGCCATTTAGGAAGAGTTCACTTACAACGAAAAGTGGCATTGATTTTAATATATGTATGTATATAGATTACGTGATCTTAACTGCGTCGCACAATCTTCTGTATTTTTTTGATAAAATGTTCATACTTTTTATAGTTTAGGTATAAGCTATTCTAAAATTTTCTTCCTAATTTTAATTTTGTCTAGTCAGTCCTAGTGACGTAATTAATGAACAAATATCCAAACATGCATCTAATCCGAATAATTTTCAGCGCATTTTATGCTTCAGCCTTCTAAATACTTCCCCGAGTGAAAAAATGCCCAGAGCTTCAGCAGTAGCAATATTAATTGGGCTGGTGTCCTTATATATAGGTATACAAATACAAATACAAAAATCTTAATTGCTGTTTGCAGGTAAGATATGATAGATATGATACAAAACATTTAAATAATTGACCCATACAAACTGGCCTCTTCTTCTAGAGGCATGCAATATGTCTGGCAACGCAGTTTCCATTGGTCTGAATTTATACAATGATAATAATAGTTATTTAATGTATTTTTTTTTTGTGTTTATACAAAATTTATTTAATATTGTCAAAATAAAATTACAAAGCCGTCAAAAAAGAAATTAAATACAAAAACACGCAACAAAAAAAATGTTACTGGTCAAATAAAAACTCCCCCACGCGCCGAACGTCGCTCAAAGGTCCCCATAATACTGGCCGCATTCCCCCCGCTGGATCGCCATGGAAATCCGCTGAACCAGATACCAGCCAGCCCGGGAATCGCGTCCTCTGTCACGCAAACGCCGTCCCAGGTCCAGCACAAACCTTCGAGCCTCCACACACCACGGCCCCGCAGTCTCGACAGCAAACGGGACGGTTATTTAATAGTATATTTAGTTTATATAAATAAACGAACAGTTGTAGTGGCGTGACACTTTGCAGAGTCTGCCAGGAAAGTTATCATACTTATTGTAGTTACCTTATCGCCAAATGTATGATGTGCAAGCAATACTGTGGTCTTGTTTAAAGGAAAATGTTTTTAAAAACAGAACAGGTCGAACAGGCGACATGAACAGTGCAATGAATGCTAGGCGGTGATCACGGCAAATAATTTAAAATAGCTGCGTATTGTTTTGACACAAATATTGCTTTATGTTAAAGAAAGTGACGCCATGTAGAAAAACATTGGCAGTCATAGGAAAACTTATAGGTAACTCAGAATTTGGTAGCACACTTTGGAAATTACGCAGGTGAAACCGGAGGGCGTGGCCATGAGCATAGAAAATGCTGACGCCATTTTTAGATAGCCAATGACCATGGTCCGGAGTTTACCCGAAGATTTCTTTCATTCCCAAACGTCATGCTTGAAATCAATTCACAGCCCACAAAAAATCCGTCTGTGGTGCTCAAAAGCAGTTTTCCTTCAAAAATAAGATAACCCTTTCTGAATAACCTTGTATAATAAAATTAGTTGTAAATAACACTTATTGGCAACTTATTAAAACAGTTTCTTATAATATTTCAACAAGAATATTGGAAGTTTTTTTACGATCGCAATAAACCTAATTTTGTGACTGATCTACTTGAATTTTACGCTCTTATTATGTTTAAATACCAAGATGTTAATAAAACGCTATGATAATTTTACAGCCTCGATATGAACATTTTACAACCGCCATGAATAACGATTATTCTGACAATCGTGTCGATAATGTGAATCGGTTGGTTTTTATTTTCGATCCCATTAAATGCCAAATTAAGAGCTACCAATCTTGTTTTAAGCTGGGACTAATAGCATTACCCAAAACCTAAACAAAATGAAATTGGCAGTCTTAAATAAATAAATATTGGTGGACAATTCACACACAACACCATCTGACCCCAAACTAAGCAAAGCTTGTGTGATGGCAGCCAGATAGCTGATATAATAAGCTAGTCTAAGGAACTGCCGATAGAGTGAAAGCTTATAACTCCGAATTTGATAGCTTACATTGGAAACTACGCGGGTAAAACCGGAGTACCAGAGGCGTGGCCATGAGCATGGCCATTTAGAAATGCGTGAGCATTTCTAAATGGCCGGCCCTTGGGAAATGCTAACGCATTTCTAGATGGCCAATGGCCATGGTCCCGAGTTTACCCGAAGATTTCTTAAGAATTCATTTCACAGCCCACGCAAAAACTGTCTGTGGCATACCAAAAAAGGTCTCACGCGCAAAGAACTTTTCTATGTGCGTAATGCATCTAATTTAAAAACTACAAAGGAAAATATCGTGAGGACACCGACATGTACCTATAATTTTTTCAGATCACTTGTCATACACCAACACGCAACGGACCAGCGTGGTGGATTATGACCCTAACTCTCTCCTTCCGAGAGAAGGCCCCGAGTCCCAGCAGTGGCAACATTTTGTGGGTTGCTTATGACAATACTCATGCTAAAATGGTTGGTTTTTTTTTCGAATCGGTAGTAGTTTGCGTTTGACTGTCATTTGAGTTAAGCCCCGTTTGTACGTCACAGTATTTTTTTCAGTGCGTCAGTTAAGAAAACATCGTGCAGAGGCCGTTGTTATTACTTTTGAAATAATGTTTTATTTATACACACTTAAAGTTTGTTTATGTGTATAGCTCTGTATAGATAAGTTCACCTTTACCTTTAGTAAAAGAATATGAGGTCCGTTTATAAAGTGCGCTTTGATATTAAATTAGAATTAAATTGCCTTCTTAATTGACATAGCGTGTCTGATGCATAAATATAATCAGTTTTTTTTTATTTGCCTCAATTGTTATGGTTTATTTTGGGGCGGTTTCGGTCACCTAAATCAATTAGTATTCTTGTTTCAAATACAAATGGACAAATTAAATAATTTACTGTTTTAAATTTTTAAATTCAGATTCACAAATTACCCTTATATGCATGAAAAATGTAACGCAGTTTTTACGTTCTAGAAAAATCTATTACATAAAATGTCCCACATAATTTGCTATATTATTCATTCTAGTAATCTTTTTTTAATGTTCTTTTAGCAATAAAACGTTTTCAACAGTACCTTGAATAAATTGAATAACTTTCGACATACAAACATTACGATCGCAACAATAAAAAAAAAACACTCTGACAATGTATTCCACAGCTTGGACGTTCTAACGAAAACAAAGTCAAAAAATATTATTCTTATTAAATTATATATTAATAAACAAGACCCTGTCTCTGATGAGAGAGTCGATTTCGATTCCACTCGACACTAAACGCTCCACACACGAGTCCTAAAATCAGAGTTAGTGACGTAAAAGTAGTGAGGAGGAGTTTCCATCGCACCATATGATTGGTGATTTATGGTGCGATGTAAGGTGCTCCCCACCAGTTTTACGTAATTTCCTCTAATTTTATGACGTGTGTGGAGCGTTTAAGCCGCTACAGATTCTTCTTACTAGTTTAATATGAAAGTACCCTCAATCGTCTAAATCCACAAATTCTTTGAGCGCCATTCGCCCGCAGACATTTTTACCCCGACCGTACTTAAGTAGGGTGAGCTTCGCAAGCGGCCGCCGGCGGCGACACCGTCGCTTCCGGTCCCCGGCAGAGGGCGCTGCAAACACGAGCCCCATTTCCTGTCGGCCGGCGCTTCCGGCCTGCGACTGATTGCAGCTTTATTAAAAACTGACACCTGAGGCGATGGGACGACCTGCGTCTGACAGCTCTTTTATTCATATCTCTTGTATTGGCGCTGTCTCGAACTGTGATTTTATTATTTTATTGGGCAACATCATCTTTAGCTTAATTAGCCTTTCAATTAAAGGCCTTAAATTCTTGTTACTAACAGCGCCACGCGGTTTTATCCGCGTAGTTAATGTGACAGTTATTTTGCCAAGATACAAATCCTATGTGTTATTTTAGGCTATGTTCTAACGGTGTGCCAAATTTCAAGCCGATTTAAACGGATCGGACGTTTCGACGTGACTGAGCAACTAACGTCGAAACTAGCACATGTATAAAATTAGTACTACCACACTACTAAAAATATAATCCAGAGCAAACGTTGTACTTCCAATGACAGCTTTCTAAAGTAAAGAGCTTTGCAGTAACATTTTGAACGGAAAAATTAAATAAAATTTAAATATTGGTTGATATTTCTTTCCATAACACCAAAATTGATGACGTCCTGAAGTGTGAAAACCAGATAGCTGTTATTTATACATGTATGATTTCAAATACATATTTATAAAACACAGAAACACTTGGATGTCTGTTTTACGAAATCATTTGTCCAATGCTTAATGTGAAGTAGCCTAATTGATTACGCAAAGTCTACAGTTGGATGGCTACTTACTAAATAGAATTATGAATCTTCACTTAAAAGTTATGAATCTTCTTACAGAGCAGATAAAAGACGCTACATAATACAAGAACAAAATTAAAAATTTTGATTAACCCCCCGACTACCTTAGATTTGTTATCTGTAGAACATTCTACTAGTCAAGCCCTTTCATTTGATACCCATATTAAGGGAATTGTGAAAAAAGGAAATGTAATTCGCCATTTTGTGATAGCGGCCATCTTGGATTTGAAATTTGTCATAGTGCAAAGTATTCTACTAATCAAGCCCTTTCATTTGATACCCATATTGAGGTAGTAGTGAAAAATATTATATAAGTAATTCGCCATTTTGTGGTGGCGGCCATCTTGGATTTGAAATTTGTTATAGCGTTTAGTACTCTACTAGTCAAGCCCTTTCATTTGATACCCATATTGAGGTAGGTTGTGAAGAAATATTTTGTCCGCCATTTTGTGGAGGCGGCCATTTTGAATCGATATTAACCAAACATAGCTAAGAACACCCGCACGGATATTAACTTTCAAATAAAAGAAACCGCATCGAAATCGGCCCATCCGTTTGAGCTCTACGGTGCCACAGACAGACACACACACAGACAGACAGACAGACAGACAGACAGACAGACCGACAGACAGACAGACAGACAGACAGACAGACAGACATCGACGTCAAACTTATAACACCCCTTTTTTTTGTCGGGGGTTAAAAATACATTACAAATTTATTATTAACGAAGGGATGTTAACAATTTTTCGGAGTTGCTTTTATTTTGAAGATTTACGCTTGTTTAGCATAAAAAATATTTTATTTGAAAACATTAGTTTTTCGATAAGTGAAAAAAATTATAAAGTTATTGTTATTTTAAGTTTATATGTTTCCTTACATTTACTTAAATACAAACAATCAAAATCGTCGTCGCTAAGATCACAAACTATACATAAGAACGCAGAGAAGTAAACAGTATAGTCAATCTTCGACAGCTTGTTTTGCGGTTAGTGACGTATTAAGCCATATTTGTGTTTTCAGTCATATAGCGACAGATAAAAAATATAGCATTTAAAAACATTTATAATAAATTTGATATTAAATTATAAAAATGTGATTTTCAATATTTTAATGACACAAACTATCATAAAATTAACACTAAACGTTAGTTTGTGATTAGTATTAACATCACTAATGTCGAAATTGGTGGAGATAAGCCGATTGTAAATACGTTTCTTCTACATTGTATCCCGAATCATAACCCTTGGCAAGGCCGTCAAGCGTTATCCTCAATCAATGATTGCAATACAAAAAGTCCTTCAGTATCGGTTAGATAAAAAAGCAATTCTAAACTTCGCTTTAACGGCACTCAGGAAGAAAACAAAGAATAAACCTACTGTAGGTAGCCATTATTTTTTCCGGTAAGCATTACATTACACACGACAGCGGTAAGTGGTCACCAGGGACTGTCGCTGACCATTCCCTATAAAATACGTATTTACGACCGCAAACTAACTCACTGCCGATTATATTTTATGGGGAGCTGAAAATATTGTTCGCTCTTTATTGTTTTGGGGTGGAATTTATTGGCCCGGCGTTGGTTTAACTTGTTACATGACAATAGTTGTTTTTGTTTGAGGGTACGTGAGTAACGACCTGAATTTAAGGTCGATATCACAATGATTGTGGGGTTTTATTGTTATACATCATTGGTGTTATCTTTTTTATTTTGTAGAATGACAAGGCGACGAGGAGGAATAAGACTTGTTTTGTTTTCGGTGTTCTGGTTTCAGTTGGCCTCTACAATCAACATACTGACAAGACTTATGACGGGAATGAAAACAATGCTACTAAGTGCAGTTTAAGAGGAAGGGTTGGAACCCTCGATCATTTTTCCTTGCCGCATGATTTTTGTACGGCATTGCGAAATAATGGATTAGAAGAGGTATTGAAACGGTATGGAACCAATACCGTACATAATCAAATTTACTCTGTAAATCGTCGGAAAATCATCATTTTTTCCAACAAACATTTTAATGTTTAATTTTGGTCGGGAATAGAAGTCATTTACCTTTTAAAAAAGCAAAAAGTCCCATGAATGTCTTTAATCTTCTTATACATATTAACAGTTAAAGAAATGATGTATATACAAAATATAGTTATTTCAAATGGTGAAATAGCAACTAATATTCTGGGTCATTTACAAATTAATTTGTTTAGGTTTACTAAAAATCCAGTACCTAATTTTAGTTTTTTTTATCTCTGTAAAAAGAGAAAGGCATTTTTCTGTACACTTCTTATTACAAAACTAGCAGCTCGGCTTGGCCCGTGGTACATAATACGTATATAGCGTATATCACTCATGGATCACGTACCTACTTACTTAACCAACGGTGAAAGAATTTTTGTAATCGGCCCAATCGTTCCAGATATTTTTTGTTAGAGTTCAAACAAAAAATCTCTTCAGCTTTATAATATTACTAGAGGTCGCCCCGGCTTTGCCCGTGGTACATTATTTAACACACATCGGGTTTCCGTACATACCCAACGGTGAAAGAATGATTGAAATCGGTTCAGTCATTCCTGAGAATATGGCTTTCAAACAAAAAACCTCTTCAGCTACCTGCTACGTCACCTGTCGGAAATTAGTCGTACCAACTCGGATTTAGAAACAAATTTATAGCAAGGTTCATATTCAATGACGCAATCTTAGACATATGCTGTCATGTCAAAGCACGCTACGAAAATTCTCAAAATGGAATATTTTCTCCCGTTTTTGTTACATTCTTGATTCACGCTCTGCTTCTATTAATAGCAGCGTAATGTGACGAGTATATAGCCTTCCTCGATAAATAGACTATTTAGTAGAAAAATAATCTTTCAATTTGGTCCAGTACTTCCTGAGATCCTAGCGTTCCAATATACAAACAAACTCTTCAGCTTTATAACATTGGTATACATTATAGATGGTTTATTTTGCTTCACATTTACACGAGCTAAACTGAGCCTAACTTTTTTAAATGCATCCTACGCTTTCTATGCTAGCTAGCTTTGACATTGGTAGACAGTAGAGGCCACTGTCTGGTATCGTCAGGATGGCCGAGCGGTCTAAGGCGCTGCGTTCAGGTCGCAGTCCACTTCTGTGGGCGTGGGTTCGAATCCCACTTCTGACAATTATTTTTGCCAAAAAAATACAACGTCACGGAGAGGCCCGTGTCAATTAGCACTTTTCTAATGACAATTATATCTCTGTGAGACGAGCGCAGTGCTAGGTAATGATTTGAACAGTTCATCTTCCAATATAGACTACAGGCCCGTGAACAAAATGTATGGGTCATATGAACCACCAAGAGACCTATGTAGGATGATAGAAGGGTATAAAGTAATAAGATTCAGCACTATGCCGTCACTTATAAGCTGTCCAACTGAGTGCAGTTGAAGAGGGGAGGTTGGAACCTTCGATTATTTCTCCTTGTTGCATGATTTTTGTACGGCGTTGCGAAATAATGGATTTGAAGAGGTATTAAGTAAGTTTTATTTTGAAACGCCATAAATTCGATATTGCTAAAACACTGATTAAAGTAACAAAGAACTACAAGAACTTTTATTTTATGTTACTTGCTGCTACGGAAGCCTTCATGGGTGAGTCCAACTCGCACATGACGACTTTTCTGTTTATGATATAAGTACTACTATCATAATAGATAGATAGATACACTTTATTGAACACACCAAAAAAATAATAATTTAAAACTAGAAACAATTTACAAACTTAAGGCTAGTGCGACAATTGGCGGCCTTATCGCTAACAGCGATTTCTTCCAGGCAACCTTAGGGTGGAAAAAGAAAAAAGGAATGTTATGAGACGGGGTGTGCAATTTAAATGGAAAAAAATACAATGAATTAACAGATATCCTACTTAAGCATTATTTATATAAAAATGAAATACAAATAAATATACACTAATACATACTTACAATAACTACCATAATACACACAAGAATACATACATATACTAGCAGCCCGTTCCGGCTTCGCTCGGATATGGTCACATAAAGCCTATTAATCGAAATAAAAACTATCCTATCTTTTAAGTTGGATCCATCCAACGTGTGTAACGTTGTCAAAATTTGATTAAAATCGGATAAGTGGTTTAGGAGTCCATTGAGGACAAACATTGTGACACGAGATTTATATATATTAAGATAAACCAAATAAATAAACAAATCCATATTGTTAAGTTAAAAAAAAAAACAAACAGAAATGAAAATAAAGAACAGTAAATTGATAAGTAATGCAACAGTTATCATGAGGCTACAATTTTGATAAATAGAGCTGTTTGACATGTTTTTTGAAGAATACTCGTTGTATTAGGAGTAAGATATTGCATTAAAAATTAAAATATTCCTATCCTTGTCAGTTTGCTTAAAATAAAATAAGATAGCGATGTGTTTTATTTTTGCGCTATTTGATTTTGTTTTGTTTACCTCTACATTCCACGTCTTCTCATTTCACGGTCTGTTTGTTCGAACATTTTAGTGTGACCACGCTAATCACTGTAGAAACTCTTTGCTTAGTTACTGTTGTCAATATTGGCTCAAAGAATTTTGATGGATTGATGAAAATCATCGCCGTGGTATGTAGACTGCTACAAATATGCTAATTGGTAAATTGATTCGTGTATTATTGTTTCTCGGTTTCTTTTTAAGAGTGTTTGGTGTTTTACTAATATAGCTCTATATAGTAGGTCAGCGTTTGACTACCAACTCGTTTGATAATAAGCAATAGTGTGTTGACGTAGAGTGTTGATGACGCACGCAAACCTAAAAAATACATACATACATACTTACATACTGTGACCCTTAAAAATGTTTTAGTATAGTTTGCAGGACACAATGAAGCCGGTAAATTTAAAAGTTACCTCTTCTGGTTGGCCAAGTCGTTCCTTGATATACATAATCTATGAGCGCGATGGCAACTCAAGCCGAAATCGTATTGTCTTCATAGTCTTAGCCGTCGTAAGAGATGCATATTATCAATTTAGTATGATAAGTATGGTAAGTACATTGAAAGAGTTTAAAGTATGATCCATTTGCGTTGGTATAGTTCGTTAGAAAGATTGAGTCACTAGAGCTCTATGCCTTCAACGCCATTCAAAAGTTCGATAAGCCATAGAGACTACTTGAGGATAAAAGCTATAGATCTTTAAAAAAGTTAATTTATTGAGTAATAATTCAGTTGATATAGCAGGACTCTTTTGCAGATAGTTTTGCCAGTTATGCCCATTTACTACTATGTTATGAAGTGAAAATCTGTGTTGCGCGGGAAATCACACAGCAAAAAGAGAATAATGCTCTTGTATTTCTGGCTGACAAACGTCTTATAAACTCTTCATGTTCATATAACTGCGTAAAATGACCTGTCTTGTGCTCTTGTTGTTGCTGCTCTTCATCAGCCGCACTTCTTGTTTGTTTTGTCACAAAATTTTATAAAATAAACTCCATTAAAAAAACGAAACCTTGAAAAAGTTCCGGTCTTGGTCCGTTACTATTGATATACGTATAAAAAATAGTAAAATAGTAGCAACCTCACCCTTCTTTAGAATTACCAAACCAGTTAGCGACGTCAAAAATAAATATTTGACTTTCTTTGCGCAGTCTACCGGCTATCTTTAGCAAGAATATGATAAAACCTCCATGTCGTGTCACGTCTGACGTTCTCAGAAGGACCTACGGTCAATATGTTATTCTAAATATGGAAAAAATCGAACAGTTCAGTTGTAAAGCGTCACGAAACGAAGAATATTGGTTTTACGTTCGTGTTGACTCGCTAATTCGTTAAGGACGACAGCAATGCCGCTTCTCTTTGTACGAAAGTCTGTCAAAAAATCTCACTGAAAGTAGCATTTTAGAGATTATTTTGAAGTGAAATCTTTTGTCACACCACAGACAGATTTTTCGTGGGCTGAGAATTGATCTCAAGCATCACGCTTATTAGAAATTAGCCATGGTCCCGAGCTATGGCCAATGCTGACGCATTTCGAGATGGACATAGTCATGTCCACGCTCTCTTGTCTCTGGTCATAGAATAGATAATATAGATAGAACGGACACTCCCCACCCCCCCGCCAATTTCAAGCTTCCTCACCCCTCAGGCCGTTTCGGATACGCTAGGAGCCCTCAACGAAGGGCTGGTATCGAACATCTAATTCTCGATGAAATATCATCATGGTGGGTTGTTGTGCTGTTTACGGCTGTCCGTCAACTAAACGGGACAAGATTAAAAGCTTTATTTAATTTCCTAATGATAAAATAACGTAAGATTAGAAAGCTTTCAATAACGTTGCTTTATAATATTACTAGCTTTGCTTAGTTTGGGGTCAGATGGTGTTGTGTGTGAATTGTCTACCAATATTTATTTATTTATAATAACGAAGTCATTTTTAACTGAAAGTTCGTAACTTACACAGCCAGTAACTTATGTGCCCAAGCACGGATTAATAATGCCTGGAGGAATAATTATAGTGACAGAATAAAGTTTCCTTCATGGGTAAGTGTAAATAGATATCTAGGTACCTGATCTAATCTATCATCGGTTTCGTTTCATTTTACGCGGCAATACAAACACCTACAGATTTCTGAAACAATTTAGAAATCTGTGCAAACACCCTTTTAATCAGAATAGTATAATTTGGCTCCATTCTATTTATGTAACTCAACATTATAGCAAGTTTATAGACTACGTCACCAGGTGAACTCAAGGGGGCACAACTATTCAATAAAACAATTCAGTAGCCCTTGCGCTAACGCACACATTCACGCGTGTGTACGAACGACATCTGCGTAGTTGTGTGAAGAGTAGACAACTCCACAGCGGCGTTTGTATGGAATTTTAGTGGAGTGTCCGGGGTGTGCTCTGGTGGTCATTCGCGAAGTTTCCAAAGCGAGCCATCAAATTATGACTTATAAGATTTTACTTCTATCGGTAGTTCCTATTACCGCCATTTTTTTTTTTTCTATTAGTTTTCTCGTAGCAATAAAAGTATCGTTTTATAGTTGAGGTTCTAAGCATTCAAACGAGGAGGTTGCCTGCAAAATGCGTTGCCAGCTTTGAATGGGGTTTTCCCGATAGTAACAATGTTGTTGTCTTTAATAATAAAGGTAACAAAGTCGAAAGTAAGTATTGTTTTCTTCTAGGTAAGCATAGTTCATTATGGAGCACGATAACTCAGAAGAAACCGATTAACTCTTGAATTGACAACACACATGTTTATTAATTTATATCCATTCGGGTATTCTGAGTCAGGCAACATATTTCAAATTTTATAAGTTTTATTACGAAAAAGAAGTTTATTTTTTGAGTTCAGCCTACCCATGTAGACTCAATTTATTATGTACAATTCCAGTTTTAAAAATATATCTAAATTTTCCATACAAAATATTAAATTAGATACTTTTTTATTTACGAAAGTAGTTTTTGTCTATTTAGCCATGTGGGCATGTGGAGGTAATATTACGTGCTACTTTTGTTAATACAACATCAAAGGGAAGAAATAAGGTTTTTTTATAGCATTTAAAAAATCGCCTTAAAAATCTAAGATCGCCTTTAGTGCCCATTACGTTTTTGTTATTTTATATGTTACTTATTGTCAACTTTGTTTATGGTGCCAATAAAGTGTTTTGTATTGTATTGTATTGCATTGTAAAAATTAGTAATTTGCTAGTTGTACTTAAACCAAATGCCAAAACTGTTTCAAAGTTAGATTTCTCACTGATTTGTTTTACCTCTTATTCTTATTTAAACACTAATTTAATCTGAAACTCAATTGCTGTTAGAATAGTAACAAATCGATTGCTATAAAATGGTGAAAACCTTCGGACAAGTAAAATCCAGAGTTAAAGAAAGACCCTTAATCCTCAAAGCTGCGATCAGCGAAAACAGGTGAGTCGTACAGGGGGCGTCGCAGTCGTTACAGAGATGGTTACGGTTACGAGACCCCGATGGAGCGGCGATAGGCGACTGGGCGTCTTGCTTTCTGACCCCGGTGGGGTACACACTGAGTGCAAAATTATTATTTGGTATTTTTTCTGTGAAAAATCAAAACATAACGTAAGCAGTCCACAAAATTTTCTAATTGCTGAGACTTGGGGCTTTCTCTCGCAAGGAGAGAGTAAAGACATAGTCCACCACGAACGCTCAGTGTGGCTTGATAAATGATGTCTCACCTCAAAGGATTCTAGGAACATGTCGGTTTCCTTACGATGCTTTTAAATTAGCGGCATTAAGCATAGATGCGCCGCATCAGCAGCTGCCGTACTTTCGGCTGGACCAAATTTTACTTTATTTTTTAAATTATAGTATGACGAGACCAACAGTATACCTGATGGTAAGCAACATGCCTGCCACATTACAACACAGTGACACGTAGCTATTGGAACATGAAGAGTCCAAATAATTACCTAGCACTGCACTGCTCTCGTCCCCCAGAGATATAAGATGTATTATCTCCATGCCCTGTAAGTTCACTGGAAACATTGCTCTTCAAACCGGAATACAAAAATGTTTGCACATTACTGGTTGGCGGTAGAATAAAGCAAACGTGTGGTACTTCCCCAGACGAACTTGAAGTATCATGGAGAAGCTTATGCCCAGCAGTGGACGAGGGTAAGCCGATGTTGATGATGGTGGTTATGTGATTAGATATTCTTGTTTTTTTTCATAGTATTTAAGTGACGGGATAAGCAGGACAGGTCCCCAATGGAAAGCAGCACCCCTGTTTATAACAGCTCAGCGTCACGGAGCTACTGAAACAAGAAGAGTCTGAATCATTACCTAGCACTGTACTGCACTCGTCACCTAGAGATGTAAGGTAATTTATCTCTAAGCCCTCAATTTTTCTGAAAACATTGCCCTTCGTAACTAACGTAACGTAACGTGTTGTTAACCATTGTTCAATGACTCATGTGCTGACTAATTATGAAATGATAAATTGTTATTTTATACCGACTTCCAAAAAAGAGGACGTTCTCAATTCGGACCTTCCTTCCACTCGACACCACCAAAACGACACCATCGGTGGTGTCGTATGGAATCACTAGTCCATACGACACCACCGACTAACAGTGAGGTTACCTACGTACAAAGTTGTTGATATGAAAACTCCTATTAAGTTCAAGCAGTTCCATTAATGAGGTATGTCATTTGATAAAGTTTATATTTATCTGTCACTCAAATGGTCATCTTGACATTATTCATTGCAATTTTTCCGTCCGAATATTTTCATTTTTCACAATGGACATGGATTCTAATACTGACGACATAAAATACATAAAAACTAATGGTGGAACAGCACATCACTAGGGTGGTGTCGTATGGACTAGAGATTCCATACGACACCACGGATGGTGTCGTTTTGGTGGTGTCGAGAAGGAAGGAATTCGGATGTATATTGTTGCTTTTTTAGGTACAATACTCGATAGCGCCGCACACCGGTGAATCGATTTCGATGTTTTTTTTTTGTTTGGTAGATCATAGTTTGGTTTGGTGGATCGTAAAAGATTTTTTTTTATGTGACCACATATAAATTTTATCGAAATCGGTATGTTTGTATAGCGGTTTTGAAAATATGAACAAAAAACATCTAAAATTTACCTTCGTCACCTAGATTACTGTTTGCTTCCTATTGAATTTGGTGGTAACTATGCCTGAATTTAATTTTAAATTGAAGTCGAGATTTTGTCTTTTTGGAAAAATAAACAAATGAAATCTATTTCATGGATGAAAATAAAATATAATTGAAGTGAAAATTTATTTTGGCGCTCCACATACAGATTTTTCGTGGGCTGTGAATTGAATTCTAGCGTTACGCTCGGGTATGATAATAGAACTTCGGGTAAACTCGGGGCCATGTCCAATCTAGAAATGTTTAGCAAAATGGATGCCATGATGGCCAGGCCACGCACTCCGGTTATAACTGCGTAGTTTCCTAAGTAAGCTATCAAATTCTGAGTTAAACGAGTACACTTCTATCGGCAGTCCCTATGACTGACAGTTTTTTCTTTCTTTAATGTAACGTTGACATTGTTAGGGTTCCGTAGCCAAATGGCAAAATACGGAACCCTTATAGATTCGTCATGTCTGTCTGTCTGTCTGTACGTCCGTATGTCACAGTCACTTTTCTCCGAAACTATTAGAACTTATACTAAATATACTAAAAATATTTAGGGATGCCCCATACATAGAACTGAAACTCAATTTTTTTTTTATCAATATCACACGTGCGGAGTATCTATGGATAGGTCATCAAAAATGATATTGAGGTTGTTAACATATTTTTTTCTAAACTGAATAGTTTGCGCGAGGGACTCTTCCAAAGTAGTTAAAAGTGTGTCCCCTTGTAACTTCTAAAATAAGAGAATGACAAATATTAAAAAAAGTGTGTGATGTACGATACCATGTAAACTATCAACGAAAATTGGTTTGAATGATATATCTATTAAGTAGGTAGTTTTATTTTGATACGTCATCAATTGACTATTGTTAAAAAACTGTTTAAAGTACCAACGAAGTACAAGAACTTTTGTATTATGTTACTTGCTGCTACGGAAGCCTTCATGGACGAGCCCGACTCGCACTTGACTACTTTCATTTTAATGTATATTGTCACTAATGCCCAATCCCGTTATTTTTATGCGTTAAAATTAGCCAAAGTTCTATTCTATATTTTGGCTACATTTTAGCTGTGCTCCAAATCACAACTCCGTTCAGGTGTTCCGACGTCATTGTGCATCAAACAACCAAACATAAAAGAAAGTTATATATTTATTATATCAGTAGAATAGTTTAATTTATTTCTTAGAAAATTTCCTTCTGTGCCACGGAGTAAGAGACAATCAGAGGTGGCAGCTTAACGTCAGGAGTAACGAGGTCTGGGGTCGGGTAATCCGACGATCGCCGAACGCAGATCCAATTTCCTCGGGTCGGGCCGGAACGCGTGTTATTTTACACGCCTATTGGCGGTTACATGGTTTATTTTATTTCCTAAATCTGTGGACGGAATTTGTCAAGACGATTTCGTTTTGTCGACGAGGTTTGTTTTACCAGTGCGTCAGAAAGAGGGTAGTTTTTCGGAAGTGTGTAGGTATGAGTGCGTAGTCAAATTTCTAACACAGCAGACCGTTAGGGTGGACCCTAACGGTAATGAATATATAATCAAAATATTCATTAACGTTGTTGCATATTTTGAAGTGTTTTGCAAGATAATTTGTATGTGTTCTTGACTACAGTACTTTACAGTGTATTTAACTAATTAGAGGAATATTCTAAATATTTAATTGCGATCATATGATACATTTTATAAACAAGCGCTAGAAATTCAAATATGTAAAGGTAGCGGTTCGCCCGGAGGCCGCGACACGAGACCGCGACCGGAGACCGCGACAGGCACTTGACTCTATAGAATTGTATGAGCGCCAGTTCGCCCGGAGGCCGCAACACGAGACCGCGACCGGAGACCGAGACACGTGTCGCGAGACATGTGTCGCGGTCTCGGCGCGAACTGGCACCCATACAATTCTATAGAGTCAAGTGCCTGTCGCGGTCTCCGGTCGCGGTCTCCTGTCGCGGTCTCGGCGCGAACTGGCGCCCATACAATTCTATAGAGTCAAGTGCCTGTCGCAGTCTCCGGTCGCGGTCTCCTGTCGCGGTCTCGGCGCGAACTGGCGCCCATACAAATCTTTAAAGTCAAGTGCCTGTCGCGGTCTCGTGTCGCGGTCTCAGCGCAAACTTGTACCTTTATACAAATTTTGACACAATAATACTACGACATTGACATAAAACTTATGCTACTCAGTATTTAACATAACTATATTTTTTCGTAAGTTTTTTCCACCACAAAAATAACAAAATGAAAATAATTATAAAACACCATCTGTAGTATGACGTGCAGTAGCAGGGTTGAGCCAAAATCAAGGGGTTATGGAACACGAAGATTGAAACACCTCATGGGGATGCATGATGTGTCCTGGGTTGTGTTTTGCATCTGAGGCTTGATCCAGATTTGTCTAGCGGAAGCCTTTGATGATGTAAGTCGTAATTTTTGCTATAAAACCGTTCACAGAAACTGAAAAAAGTAGATTTCCTTAGAGAATACCCATTTTCTGAATCCTACCCAGAAATAACACTAAAGATAGTTTTTAAAACTATAATTTGTAAGGCCTACTGTCGTCCTGTAAAAGCTGCAAACGTTCGACGCACGCAAAAGGCAATATCTCATCGTTGGTATGAATAACGACCAAACTGCCAATTACACTAAAAAATGTCCGTGGGCACCAATTAAAATGATTTACATATCAATAAATCGTCCGTGTTTCGCTCGACGACGCTTTAAAAGTTGTGTCTGACCGATACCGAGGGGTTCTGTGAGAGGCACGGTACAAATAAATCAACTTTGCTGTGGCACATTTACGAGTACGAGTATAGAGCTCTGTTGTTGTGGTATTGAGCTTGGCAAGATGTGACGAGACTAGACGATATGAGATGAGACCAGAATATGTGAGACTAGATGTCCGCCCCGGCGTTGCCCGTGGTACATTATAAAGTACTCATCAGGATCCCGTACATATACAACGGTGAAAGAATGACTGAAATCGGTTAAGTCATTCATGAGAATATCGCTTTCAAACAAAATACCTCTTCAGCTACCTGCTACGCCACCTGTCGGAAATTGGTTGTACCAATTCAGATTTAGAAAAAAATAAAATATTATCAAAGGTTTTAAATTCAAGAGGTTTGTAATCTGTGATATTCAACGACGCAATCTTAGACACATGCTGTCATGTGTCATGTCAAAGCACGAAACGTACGAAAACTGTCAAAAAGGATTATTTTTCCCCGATTTTGTTACATTCTTGATTCATGCTCCGCTTCTATTAATAGTAGCGTTATTTTCTATAGTCTATAACCTTCCTCGATAAATGGACTATCCAATAGAAAAATAATCTTTCAATCCGGACCAGTACTTCCCGACATCCTAGCGTTCAAACAAACAAACTTTTCAGCTTTATAAGATTAGTATAGATGAGGCTAAAAAATATCAAATGAAATGAGATGAAATAAACTGAAGTGAGATGAGACATAATTATTTAGCAATAAATACTATATTTGTCATTTACACATTTTGTGATAATACTTTGATCAACATGTTCAATCTTAATAGGACTTCAAAATCTCCTACAGTACCCAGTACCCACTGTAGGATAATGGCTTGTGTAGGACTTGTGATTATTGGTTACATAGTAGGTAAACATTAATCTATCTATTTCTTACTTAAACTGCAAAGGGAAAAATGTATGTTTATGAATATAATGTGTATACTAAATAATAAATAAAACTAAGCTAATTTAAAAGTTATTTTACTAATTTTATTCTAATTTATCACTTGGTAACAGAGGTATATTTGAAATCGATTTAGGTTTAGTATCTCTACGAAAATTTCAACTTTGTTACTCAATCCGAACGATATTGGAGTGGCTTACTAGTGCATTAGTTATAAAATTGATTAACAAATTATTTAAATAGCGTTGTATACATATTTAAGTCGTGACTGACCGATCACTATGCAGCTGAGTAGAGACCATTAATTAAAACTGAAATGGACTGTTTGTGTTCACACGCGAACTTTTTCTGCAGAATGCTGTCAATATTTACACCAATTTTTTAGGGTTCCGTAGCTAGATGGCAAAATACGGGACCCTTATAGATTCTACATGTCTGTCTGTCTGTCACAGCCACCTTACTCCAAAACTATAAAAACTATACTATTGAAACTTGGTAAGTAGATGTATTCTTTGAACCGCATTAAGATTTTCATTCAAAAAATAGAAAAAATAAACAATATATTTTTGGGGTGTCCCATACTTAGAACTGAAACTCAATATTTTTTTCCGTCAAAACCACACGTGGGAGCTATTTATGGATAGGTCTTTAAAAAATTATATTGAGGATTCTAACATTTTTTTTTCTAAGCTGATTAGCTTGCGCGAGAGACTCTTCCAAAGTGGTAAAATGTGTTCCCCTGTAATTTCTAAAATAAAAGAATGACAAAATAAAAAATGTATGATGTACATTACCATGTAAACTATCAACAAAAATTGGTTTAAATGAGATCCTTAAGTTAGTTAGTTAGTTCTTTCTAGTTTTATTTTAATACGTCATAAATTTACTATTGGTTAAAACACTGATTAGAGTAACAACGAACTACAAGAACTTTTATATTATGTTACTTGCTGCTACTGAATCATGTCCGACTCGCACTTGATCACTTTTATTGTATTTTGATATTAATATTTTCAATTAATTCCTCCACTACTCGTATATTAAAGTCATAAAATAACACCCATTAACAAGAAAAACATCACCCCCTGAGAGCAATACATTTTTGAGAAGCCACAAAATAAAGGCCGGATCACACGAGCAATTAATTATTTAATCTATGCTCTGGTGCAGCTTTACGAGCGCATCGCGTGTGCGTCGCCCATAAAATACAGGAACATCGGGGTGTAAACACACTACGCGATGAGACGAGCGACGCGACACGACTACGACGAATCGGTCAAAGTATGACATTTTGTGAACATTACACAGGACTGGTGCGAGTACTAAATTATTATTAAATATTTAGTAGTTAGTATTCATTTAGATGTGGTAGGACTCTCAGAAGAGTCCGTCTGAGGAAGTACCACAACTTTGCCGGTTATTTTACCGCCAAAAAGAAATGTGCTAACATTAAGTACTGTGGTCCGATTTGAAGGGTAATGTTTCCAGTGAAATTACAGGGCATAGAGATAAAACAACTTATATCTCAACCCTGAGATATAAGTTGTTTGTCACCCGACGAGCGCAGAGCAATGCTAGATAATAATTTGGATTCTTTATGTCCCACATTGCTACGTGGCAGGCATATGTCTTATCATCAGGCACATGTCGCAAATGACCTGTTCGTCTCGTTACTCTAGACTATTTTTTTATTAACAATAGTTTTTAAAACATTTGAAACAGTAATTTATATCGAATAGCTATTTTTTTAAATAATATTATCTCTGCAGATATCGTTAAATAAAATTTGGGCTAGCGTAAAAGTCTTAATTATCTGATCTGTCAAAATAGAACCCCTGAAATTTTTATTTTCATGATTATTGCCAAACATGTGAAACGTCTCTGCTCCATTTGATACAAATGCAATGGTCGCTGTATTCCAAGCAATAATTAGTTGTTCAAAGCTTAGGTTACAATCCGTTAAAATTTTGAGATAAGTCTAATCGGTTTTGACAGTTTCGTCATTTATCACGACACTCCACAAGTTAAACTTAAAATAGAATTAAATTTATTTTTAATAGGGTGGTTCTTGGTGGTCTTTTCAGACCCCAAACAGCCCCAAGGACGATGTCACGTGTCATCCCGGTGCGTTTTGACCGCAGTTTGTAGGAGATGGATGCCCTCCAGGGCCCAGTGTGTGGCTAATTGCAGTATTACGGGGTATTCTCGCTTATTTACTCGCAAGATAATGTATTACCCTAGATGAGGGCGATAACTGAGCACCAAGCGACTTTAATCACACGAAATATTTTATCTGCATTCCAAATTTAGTGCATAATTGCTATTCATTTTTCCAACTTCTTTGCTATTCATTCTCGGTTTCATTTTACAAAAAACACATTTGCTATGCCAAATGGGGCGTTATCATGAAGAAAATAGACCTGTCAAAAACAGTTCCCAATTTCACCGTTGGTGACGCTACTGTTTTATTTTGTTAGAGAAATTTCACAAAAACCAACAGTGGTGCCACACTTGGCAATGTTTTGATCTATCTTGGACAAATCTTTTTTCGTCTGGAAAACATAATCATCATATATAGTAACCTTAAAAAAATCAAAGCCTGAATATTGCTGGGAAGTTGCTAGCTTATCGGTTTTTCATCGGAATCACTTTATAAAATGTCCAGCTGATGCATGAGCTTACACCATTTTTGTTTATTTAAAGTAATTGGTGAAATAATACTGAGCTGACAGCCGTTGGAGAAGACCACGGGAGAAGACTCATACATAAGTGATTGCTTAAATGAAATATTTTCAAGTTTTAGTTTAACGCTAGACCGACATCTCGTCGTGACGATGCGGTCTTCGATGGAAGGTGCTAGAAGAAACCGATTTACTTTCAATTTGGAGAAACCAAGATTGTAACAACAGGGAAAATCCCACTTAGGTAACACATATGTTCAGTGGTCTCTTCCGACACATATGAGGCGAGTTTTATTCTGAAGTACAGACCGCAAATATGTAGCTAAAAGCAGTGTGGAAATAAATATCTAAAAGCAGTGTGCACCGCAAATAATAGCTAAAAACGGTGTGCATAACTAGATGGAGTTGACTTACGATTTTAGCACTGAATAAGTTTAGTGATATTTTTTGTGACTTAACTTATCAACCTTTCATAACTCCTCATTTTTCCAATACACGTTTTTATTTAATTATTACTTATCAGAGAGATAAAGTGATGTTTTTAACATAGTTTATATTTGCTACTCAGAATAACTAAATCCAATCAAAGTACATTAGGTCATTGACTCAAAGGAATATATTGATGAAAACTTTGAGAAGGTACATATAAAGTCCTAATATTTTAGATTAAAAATAAAGACTTAACGAATTGTTTTATTTATTTTATTATTTGTAGTTGAAATGATTGATAGCTTATGCAGCCCCCTTGCTTAGACTCGGGACATTCTCTCAAGGGCCAGGATAAAGTCAAGGCTAAGAGGTAAATCTTCAATGGTGGCCCAATACGGGTTGGTAGATGACGCAAGACCTCGACAGATTATAGGAAGCTGCCTGTGGCTTCACGATGGTTTCCTTCACCGTTTTGAAGCCTGCGTCACATTAGACATAGATATCTTTTAAAAACTGGGATAGCTTTGTGACAAGAGTCCGATTTAACGAATTTTTGGTCGTAATTTTTCGAATGCGAATGTATATAAAGCTTGACAAGATTATCAATAGATTTAACAGTGAAGAAAAATATCATGAGGATACCGATATCTTTCACGAATAATATAGCATTTTAGAATATACATATCATCATCATCGTTAGCCGGCATTCGTCCACAGCTGGACGCATTTACGCCTTTCCAATATTGTGCCACCAAATCCGGTCTTCGGCTCTCTGCATCTATCCGCTTCCAACTGTCTTCAGGTCGTCGGTCCACTGAACTCGAGGCCGTTCCACGGGACGTCTTGAACGAGATCTTGATAAATATATGTCAACCCAAATTTGATCTCTTGCATCGGTTCCTCATGTCTGAGGATCGTGGTCCGCATCAGAGTCATCATTTGACCAGCAAATTTATAAATGAATAGATAAATCTCATTCAGTATCTATTCTAGATAATCTGGTCAACCAGACGTTTAAACGTTTAAATCCCTGGGCTGTATGTAAATTACTTTAAAATAAATACAATTTTAAGTTTCTTTTGCAATCTTTCTCGTTTTTGTGGTATTAAAAAAAAAAAAAACTGCGAGATCAGTGTAGTAATTATTTTAAGATTCTTATTGGATTTAAAATTATATAGTTTTTACTATAAATGTCTAAATCGAACCTACCTTTCAATCAGTGTAAAATACAACTAGTTGATTATAAAGATTATAAAGATCCTTTCAAAGAGTCTTCGAAAAACTAAAAACCTGTTTCAAAATTTGAGAAAGACTTTGCACCTTGAACGATATATTAAAATGAATTAACAATCATTAATATTAAAAAAAATACGTTTTAGTGCATTTACATTTAATAAGATATTATATTATACCTATTTTGACTATTATGGCATTATAATATACCTTCTAAAATATATTCTAGGGTCTTCTTCAAGAACCAAAACGGGTATTTTATTTCTGAAAGACTATTGGTACCAGACCAGGTCATACTTATTGAGAAACACAGAATTGGGTAAGTTATTACATAGCTTGTAGTAAATGATGATAAATGTAGGTATAACAAAACCAACCACATGACATAAACAATAGAAAATATCAGTCAATTGAATCTTTCAAAGGTTTCCCTTTCGTTTCTGGTAATACAAAACAAAATACGATCGCTACTAATGGAACAACAGCAAAAACTAAGGAAGGAATCCACTGAGGTGTCTGTAAAGCTATGTACGGAGCTATCATAGCACCTATCTTTGCTCCAGCAGAACTCAAACCGTATGCCATATTTCTCAACGGCGTAGGAAATAATTCCGACACATAAACGTATAAAACTGCAAATGCGGTACATGTCGCAGCAAGTCCAGTTAATGCAACGATGGTACACAGCCAATGACCATGTTCTATGTATATGATGGCCACCATAGAGACACTGGTGGTAAGGAATGATCCAATAAGGCATAGTTTTCGTCCAAGTACTTTGTTGAAGACAATGGCTACCGGCAGAATCGACATCTGAAATAGTTGAACGAAAAATGAATCCCAAGCATCATAATAAACATAGTAAAATATTTTTTTCTCTTTGACAATTATATACAACTACTCGTACATTTGGGTATCGTCTCGCTTTGGAGGAGAGAGCTCTTTGCAGGAGAAAGCCCCAAGCCCTAGTAGTAGAAATATTTAGTACGCTGCTAATCTTAGGTATCCCATTAAAAATAAAGAAGATTGACCTCGGACGGGCCCCGTTTTTGTGACCAAGTCTTTAACTTTATGTTATTCATAAATTACATCCCATTTTTTCGAGTAAGTATGTGTGTTTTTGTCTACTTTTATTATACCCTTGCATTGAAATACGTAACAAATATTAATTGAACTGAATCTGATACATCCGCCAACGAAATTTTATTTATGTGCTGCCAGATGTCATACAATATTTTAACGAAAATCGTAATCAATTATTTGTATCGATACTTACTCATAATTTTAAAGTTTAGTTTATATCAGACACTTACTTAACTTAACTGTATTTTTAGTAACGTTGTATTCTTTCTAAAGAAATTACACAAATAGCTATTTATTCATTCACAAGATTTTTTAGAGTTACGTTACAATGAAGAAATGACGGGAACAAGAACTATGCAAATAAAACTACTGATATACATAAAAGGCCGAAGTAAGCATTATTTACCTGTATCAGTCCCAGCAACATAACCGATATAAAAATATCAGTTCCAAGAAATGTAATATACTGATTTATTCCAAAGAAACAAAATCCTCCCATAGTCCAAACGATTATAGAGCTGAGCGTCCTTAATGTTAAGCTTTTTGTTTTAAAAAGATCAAAATAAGTCAATCCTGTGCTGGGTAAATGTGTCGATTCCATGTTTTCTAAGGCATCCGTGACGTATCCTCTTATATTCTCGGTGTTGAGGTTATTTCTGAAAATAGGATTAATTGCTGGTTTATTTCAAAATAATATACTTAATGTTTAATTATTCCAATTCAACTTTCAATGTCAAAATTAATTGCCTGTGAATTATAATGTAAGAAAATATTACTAAATGTTGCCAGTGTTTCACCTGCGTTATTTCACGAAGTGTATTGGCAAGAGTAAATATGTGTACCTAATTTGTAGTGATCTTTGCACTATCAGCATGGGGAATTGTCACATCTATGCTAGTTAATCTACCACAAACAGTTATGTGAAAACATTAATGATAATATTCTAGCTTAAATAGTATTGTTTCACAGAAACATCTGGTCAAAGAGATAACTCATTTTAAGTATAATATGTTCTTAAATGAATACAAATATCTTTCGGTGACGAGCGCTGTATCGTGCTAGGCGAGGATTTGATTTTGCATGCTCAATTAGCTGCGTAGCCCAGTAGCTGTTATGTGTAAGGAATTAAGGATGATGTTCAACCATAACAGCAGCATGTACTACTCAAAGTTATTTATTATTCATAAAAATTAAAATACCTTTTAGCAGCTCTTCTTAAAATTTTAATAGCTTCATCAGATTTTCCCCTGGATACCAACCATCTTGGCGTTTCTGGTAAAAATATCACCAGAATAGCTATTAATAAGGAGATCATGCTATACCCTGATAAATAAACTCTCCAACCCACAGAATAATACGCAATGCCAGATAAAGATGCTTCAGATAGGCCATCGGGCAATAAAGTCAATGTTCCTGCTATCTCTCTGTACTGTGGGCCAACTGTTTCTAGAATATATACGATTCCGATTATCATGACTCCACCAGACGCTATTCCGACGACGAATCTTACTGCAGTGAAGATCCAGTAGTTTGGAGTGAATGGGGCAGCGAACATAAAGAAGATGTTTGCAAATGTGGAGAAGAGAAAAGCTTTGCGACGTCCAAATCTGAAACATTAAAAGTATGGTATTTATATCTTACTAAAATTGTAATGACCAGCAGTACTTAGCAGTTTTACCCGTTGCCGTTATATTTCCGCGATGAAAATAACCCTATGTGCTATTCCAGACTAATAATGTAACTGTTACAAATTTCAAACCGATACGTCCAGATATTCTGACGTGATTGAAAACAAACAAATAAACATCGAAACATCTAATCATTTAAACTTTCGCATTTACAATATTAGAAGGATTTCTGAAACATTTCAAGCTATAATTTTTTCTACTCTATATAGTAATATAGTACGGAATAAACCAAGACAAAGATGAAGCTGCACGAGAGCGTGCCCCATGCGGTAGTTGCAATCTCACGGCACACGGGGACCTTCACATACTACGCTGACGACACCGACGACGCCATCGGTCGGTTCGTGCGGCGAGCGTGGGCTGCATCACCGAAGACCATCCGAGATTTCAACCTACAGATGGCCATCAGGGACAGAAATGCGGCCGTTGTGGAGGCTCTGGGCCGGGAGGAGGCAGCATAAGCAAATGGCAAAAGGCAATTAGGCAAACACTCGATGTCGAGTCGATTACTAGCAATGTACCCAACTCCCTCCTATTTTCCTCTTCTTCTCCTTATCCAAGAAATGTGTAAAAAAATAAACATATAATTGTAATGACAAAGATCACGGACCCCTGAGTCTGTGGAGTCATCATCGTCATCATCAGCCGCAAGACGTTCACTGCTGAAGATAGGCCTCCCCCCTAGATTTCCACAACGAACGGTCCTGCGCAACAGCGGTTTTCAGCGGCCTTTATGAGGTCATCTGTCCATCTAGTGGGAGGCCGTCCAAGCTCGCTGTGTGACTTTGAGCTTCGTTATGACGCCCACAGTCTGTGGAGTGGCTAATTTAAATAAATATTATACATATATATATATATAGTACGGAATATAGTAAGTTTTGAACATTATAGAATAACTGACACAATGGTTCGTCCCCAGGTGGACTTTGCAAAGAGTCCTACCACTACTAAAGAGATATTGATCCATTAGGGAATGACGTTTATCAATCACTACATAATTAACTCAGAACAGTCTCTATTAATTATTTAAAAAAAATAAAACTGGTTGGCGATATGTACTTACCGATCAGAAACCCATCCAAATAAAGATACACCGCATAAAAAGCCAACGATTAACATTGTTTGAGTGAATCCTTCCATCCACATGTTTTCACAAATTAAATTAAACTCTGTCGTTAACGTTTCTTCAAACACATGATTGGTGTATTCATATGTTTTACAATTTTCATAGCACACAGAATATTCAGCTGCCATTGTTTCACCACCATCGAATTCTACACATGTGTAATTTGTGCTAGGAGTTAGAAATACTATAGAAAACATATTAGTCATGGCTGTATATCTCATGGCTGATGCAATAATACATACACCAGCTTGCCATAATCCAAACGCACCAATACTTTTTACCAAATAATCTTCTTCATTGTTGTTTCTTATTAGTTCTTCACTGTCGTCATTTTCATTTTGTACTGTATCAGTTTCCATTTTAAATTTTCTATGTAGCTTTTTCCTCATTCACTATACTACACTTACTATGGTTTTATTTTTTTTGATACTCATAATTCTAACTTTATTTTTTTCTATAAAATCTATGAAATTTTATTAAAATGCACTGTGAATCAAATAAATGCAGTTTCACAACTGTCCCAAATATCATTTTATAATTTATCTTCATAAGCGTCAACAGGTTATCAATATAAATGTTAATTACTTTCTCATTGATTTTATAAGTTTATTGACCTTAATTTATGAAGCAACAATATTCACATTTTAACGAATGTTACAAAATTTATCGTCACTGCTATGATAAGCTAAATTCAGATATTATCGACTAACCCAACGTGGCTTTCAAAGCCAACCGATGGAGGTAATTTACAAACGCATTTTAACTTTCACCACTTCAGTATCAAATTTCCCCAAAGTCATCGCCGATCGATCAATTAAAGAAAAACAACTTATCATTCCCAAAAAGGGCCTCGAAACCATTATACAAGCACATTAACAAACAAATGTTCACACTTAACCTTTCTTTTGGACTTGCGATATACATCTTTCGACGAACGTTCATTATTACTTGTCTACCCACTTACAACTTCACCTCTTTTATTCTTTATACCTTTGTGTGTAGATTTAAATTGGCCTGTGTTGATTGGAATGGTAATTTTGTTTTGGTTTTTAACAGGGGGCATCTCAGGTGTCTTGGAAAACTTAATTTATGTTAAACTCGTCCACACGGCGATTATTTAACAGCGGCTGGCGATCGAAACGATAAGAAAGATTAATTTGGTAGAAGGTTGGGGTAAAAAATGCGACGACATTCGACCGGTGTGGTAAAGTCGTTTCAACCAAAGCGTCAGACATTTGTTTGTTTTAGGTGGTTTAGTATTGAATGCAAATGAGTTGAATTGTAAATTTAACGGAGTACTCAAGTGTTTTTTTCGAAAATAAATTATTAATTTGTGCTTATCTCGTTTTGGAATACTAATTAATTATACCTAGTTACTGTTGGTTTTTAATGATTATTTGTTTGTATTTATTACCACAGTATTATGTTTTGAGTATGGAGCAAGCTATTGGGTACTTAAGAAATTTAGTACTTAGGAGTTCTGAACCAACTAGCCAGGGGACAGAAGGACTGCTTGCGCTTAACTAAAATGTTGATGTTGATTGAAGAACAATAACATCAGCAACCTACCAATAATTCCCACTGCTGCTACTCGGGCTCTTCTGATGCTAGAAAATACTCGGTCCACAATCCACCGCGCTAGACCAGTGCAGTTTGGTGCATTAGGCATGACTTCGAAAAATTCTAGATAGATCCTACATGTTAGTGTCCTCACGATGATTACCTTCGCCTTTTTTAAGCTAGCGGCACATGACTTCGAAAAGACAGTGGTGCGCGTTTTGAACCAGGAGCTCCGGATCGGCAGTCGCCGTTTTCCCAACACTAGACCAGCCGTAACTTAAAGAAAAACAAATGGAAACCCCACAACTATCTAACTTACTCAGAGGTAATAGAATCACAGGCGGGTCATGACTTACGCAAGATTCAAGTCTTTGTTCCTTGCCAGAAATGGGCTCAAGACACAGCAGATGCGTAGGTGTATTTTAATAGCCAAACGAATTAGGCGTATGAAATTTGGTCAATCTACATAAAATATAACATAATATGAAATCAAGAAAGGTCAAAATACAAAAGTCTATATTACTGTTGCAAGGCAAGTGTCACAACATATCAGTAGTCACTATTGTGTGTGGCTTACTACCATTAAATCTGTGCCTACAAAGTGGTCGTGGGTTCGACCCCACCCAGTGCAAATATTTATTATTTACTTGTACTCTAACTTATCCTGTTTGGTTTCTGTGTATAATGAGTATGTATGTATTTAAAAATATATAAGTATTATATCCACTATCTGGTTCTCATAGTACAAGCTTTACTTAATTTGGGACTAGATGATGTTGTGTGTGAAATGACCACCTAATATTCTAAGTCATCGAGGTCTACGAAAGTAAATTTTAGATTTTTTTCATACTTTTCTTTAAAACCACTTGACTGATTTCGATAAAATGTTTTTTTTTTTTTATAATTTAGAGTGACGAGACGAGCTGGGCATGTGCCTGATGGTAAGCAAAATGCCAGCCACATAACAGCACAGTGACACGCAGCTATTGTAACATGAAGAGTCCAAATAATTGCCTAGCACTGCACTGCGCTCGTCACCCAGAGATCTAAGATATTATATCTCTAAGCCCTGTAATTTCTCTGGTAACATTGCCCTTCAAACCGGAACACAGTAATGTTTGCACATTACTGCTTGGCGGTAGAATAACTGGCAAAGGTGTGGTACTTCCCCAGGCGGACTCTGCTAAAAGTCCTACCACTACAGAATATGTATATGGGAATATATAAATGTATATGGGACCACCTCATTATAGTGGTAGGGTTCTTTGCAGAGTCCGCCTGAGGAAGTACCACACCTTTGCCAATTATTCTTACGCTAAGCAGTAGTGTACAAACATATTACAGTGTTCCGGTTTGAAGGGCAATGTTCCCAGGTAAATTACTGGGCTAAGAGATAAAACACATTTTATCTGCGAGCGACGAGCGCATTGCGGTGCTAGGTAATGATTTAGACTCTTCTTGTTTCAATAGCTGCGTGTCACTGTGTTGTTATGGACAGGCTTGTTGGTTACCATCAGGCACAAGCCGAATCGTCTCTCGCTCTCCCGAACTTTAAAATTGGAAATTGATTCATAAAATTATCGGAGCTACCGCGGAACATACTTCCAAAAAACAGTCAACCAAATCGAGAACCTCCTCCTTTTCTGAAGTCGGTTATAACAATACATACTTTATGAACTAAACTTGTTATCTCAGCTAAGATTAACGTTACATTACAAGTGGTTGTTTGGTTATTTAGGGCGAGCGACCCCTGCCACTACCCCCAGGGGTCAGCGGTGAAGCAGTGAAGCTAGCTATAAGCCGATAATCCGGACGAACGTCACGATAAAAGCTAAGCCAATCTATTGAGAACGATGCAAGATTTGTGGGTTCGATTCCTATCCAGTGCAAGCTCGTGTGATTAATACAAATATTTGTGGTTTGTATCTAGGTTTTTTTATATGTATTTCGGCGGCACATAGTCTCGCCATCATCATTATTCTTCGCATCCTTCGGCTGTGGGCATAGCGGCGGGTAGTGTTGGATGAAAACTCGCTAACACAATCGAATTTATGAAGCACAGGTAACAAAGTTGGTTTTATAGCGAAGTACGTATCGCAGAACGCGCGATGGTTCAGTGCCGACCGCACGCGTCGAAAGCCAAGAGAGAACTGACTCAAACGATCCGTCCATTCGACAGCGCGCGCGCCACTAACTCCATCGAGCGCCACCAGGTGGCACTTGCGTTCCAGACATTACTAGATTGCAACACTATTGAGATTCGATTGCGTCTCGATTATGATTCGATTACGACATGTATAATAAGTGTGTATTGATTATGTAAATATTACTAGCGGTCTGTCCCGGATTTACCCGTGGTAGATATATGTATGTTACCCTACAGCATCCAGGGTTTCAGAATATATTCAAGGTTGAAAGAATTTTTGAAATCAGTCCAGTAGTTCCTGAGATTAGTGCGTTCAAACAAACAAGTTCTTCAGTTTTTTTTTAATAATAGTACCCATAGTTTATAATGTATATCAGCTATCTGGCTTCCAAAGTAGTGCGTTGCTTAGTTTAGGTTCAGATGGTGTTGTGTGTGAAATGTCTACCAATTCTAGATGTGATGTGTTTTTATGATAAACTATCGGTGTTGTCATAGCACGCTTGTCCGTAACAGCTCAGTGTCACACCTATAAGAACATGAATAGTTCGTATCAGTAAGTACTTAGCACGGCACTGCGCTCGTCACCCAGATACATATAAAAGATGATTTGTCTCCATGCCCTGTTATTTCTCTGGAAACATTGCCCTTCATAGCATGAAACAGTGATAGCTTTTTACGCTTGGGTGACGCTATTCTCTTTTAGCTAGCTACCTCTACGATCTTTTCATGGTGTAAGATTTGCATAGTGTTGTACTGTGGTGAGTTACTACCATCAATCGCAATCAAAAACTCATTTTCGGTTTAAAAACAGTAAAAAGCTAATGGAAGGAATAACTCAAAATTATCTGCCAAGTTTCTCAAGCCGTCGAGTTCTTAATATTGAAGCTCTCACTTCGCAAGTTACAAGATACGCCCGGAGCGTCGCGGACGCAGGAACGGGCCAATTCAATTATATTGTCATGTTGAGATAAATGACGATAAACACCCGTCATGGCGAAATTACTTCCCAACGCCACAGAGTGGAATAAACAGCCCGTTTTATGTTCCCTGACCAGGATTGTAAGTCGTCTGTCAGGAAAGTAAAAGTAAAAATTGATTGACATAAGCTTAACATAATTTTTCGAACTCGATGAAGTAATACCTCTTTTGGTGAAAATGTTGAAAGTATATTTTTACGATGCACTCACACCGTCACTCAAATCTGACACTTTTTTATAGTGTAGAGTGATGAGACAAGCTGAACAAGTGCCTGATGTTAGTAAAACGCCTGCCTATAATAATACAACGTCTCGTAGCTATTGGAATATGAACAGTCCAAATTAAATATAAATAATAAATAAATATTGGTAGACAATTCACACTTAAACCCATCTGACCCCAAACTAAGCAAAGCTTGTAATATGGCGGCCAGATAGCTGATATCATATGTATATAGTTTTAAATACATACTTATTATACATAGAAACACCCAGACACAGTGGAAATATTTGAATTCATCACACAAATATTTGCAATGGTTGGGAATCGAACCCACGACCCTCGGTTTCGCAGGCAGAGTTACTACTCACTAAGCCACGGGGCCAGTAATTTAATTGTTACCTACCCCTGCACTCATCACTCATAGACATAAGATTAACTATCTCTTTATCTTTAATATATCTGGGAACATTGCCCTTGGATTCGAAATAAAATGATATGCAAACATAATTGTATTTCGTATATTCATAGCTTGGCGGTAGAATACTGGTAACTGGCTAAGGGTCAGCGCAGACAGAACGCGCAGTCGAGAGCATTTTATTAACGCACTTGAAATAAGTTACTAAAATAAAGTACATAAATGCTTGAATCTGCCAAAAGATGCTCGCGCGTCCGCGAAGATACGCGAGAATACGGTTCAAGCATTTATACACTTTATTTAAAAAAAAATATATATATATTTTCAAGTGCGTTAATACAATCCTCTCGACTGCTCTCCGTTCTGTCTGCGCTGACTTGGCGCTGACCCTAAGAGGTTACTTTCCCAGGAGGATTCTGCAAAGAATTTATCACTACTTTCTACTATTATCTACTTGTAGTGGTCATATTATGATTTTCTTGAGACAAATTTACTCTAGATATAAGCCTTTTTTTTAGATTTAGATTTAGTTGTTCCTTAATTCTAATCTCACTTTAAATTTTATCTGTAACTTCCTCAAAGTTACTCTGTTTAGAGGAGAGCCTGAAACCCACGACACAGGATAACCTAGTGTGGGTTTCAGTGAACACCTTGAAGCTGAAATTGTATTTTTCTTCTGTCTTTACTTATGACGTCCTGGTGTAATTAGATAGGAATGTAAGTTTACTATTAATAAACTATTATACTATTAATAATAATAATAAAAAAAACTACAAAAGAGGATGGAATATATAATATACAATAACGCTTGCAATATAAGTTCGTATCTCGATAAACATAATATATTAAAACTCTAGATATTTGTCTTGACTCACTCTTTATGTGAGAATGCCCCATGTTCCAACAGAGATAACGTTAAATGTTGCTATTATGCAAGTTTTCTCATATAGCGTTAAAATTAACACAACAGTTAATTTAAATAGTAGTGACGTAACACGATTGCGATTGTTTTGAGATATGACATCATCCAACGAGACATTCGTTTAAACAAACAATCGAATTTAGATAAGGTATTGGTGTATTTGGATAGCGGAGTGTTCTACAAACATTGCCACATAGATACTTGACGTGATGTAAGTACATAATATTTATGATGCTATTAGTCTCCCGCGATTGCAACTGCGTAAGATTTTGAATTAATAAGGATAAACAGTAGACTAAAAGTAAGTAGCCCACTAAATGTTGTCAACGCCATAATTACTGTGTTCCGGTTTGAAGGGCAATGTTTCCGGAGAAATTACAGGGCTTAGAGATATAACATCTTAGGTCTCTGGGTGATGAGCGCAGTGCAGTGCTAGGTAATGATTTGGACTCTTCATGTTCCAATAGCTGCGTGTCACGGTGCTGTTATGTGGCAGGTTCGTTGCTTACCATCAGGCACATACATGTCTTCCTAAGCTCGTCCCTCTTTATTTAAAAAAAAATTGACAAAAGTTGACAGATAACGCATGATCTCGAAAGATTCCATGAACTTTGTCATTTTCCTCACGTTGTTTTCCTCCACCGTTAAATCCAGGGGTGACGATAAACTTGTACATCATAGCTAACTAATAGTACTGAAAGTTGCAGATGGAATTAGAACTTACGTCCTTTGTCCGAGTCTTTGGAACATCAATCATGAAACGATAACGCTTTTTACCGGCTATGCTATGGCTATGCTGAGAGGCTCTCAGAGGGATTGTATTCGTAATGAGATAATCGGTCAGAGAACTAAAGCTACCAATATAACTTAGCGCATCAGCAAGCTGAAGTGTCAGTAGACTGGTCAGTGGTCATGTCTCCACATCCTGCAGAACCGATAACCGTTGGGGTAGAACATCATCGCTTAGGTCAAACGAGATGGCGGTCAAGTGGAGACTTATAAAAGTAAAAAGACAGGTTCTGGTATGGAGTTAGCAAACGTGGTGTAAGACGCCCTGAGACAAGATGGAGTGACAAGACGATTTACAAAAGACAGTCAGATTTGATCATCGAGCAACTCGATCTTCTGCGCAAGCACGGAAGGGAGTAGCCTTAGCTAAAAAATATTGATCAAATCTTTCTGTCATTTCTTGCGGGAGGGGAAAGTTGCACACTAGCGCAAAGCCGCACTATTACATACAAAACATACCTATACCGATCCATTGCTGATCATACTCACACAGCCAAATCACTAACGCATAAAAAATAAAGCACCATTCACAAATCTAACCCCGCCTTCAGCCACAGTATATTATCAAACTCCATGGTCCACGCGGACTTGTACTTTGACAGAGGGAAAACGCTGTGTATGCCTACTCCCTTCCGTGTTGCTCGCTGGGCTTAATAGATAAAAATAGAAGCTACATATGTCTACGACACTATACATACTATTATATCTATTATCCTACTGATGTTACAAATGTCGATGTTTCAGTGTTTGTATGTTTGTTACTCAATCACGTCATAACGTAGGTACATTCCGCGAGGTATAAGCTGAGCTTTGCATTAGTGTGAGTGATCACCAATCAGGCAGGAGCGCGGCGAGACAGAATGGCGCCGCGCCTAAGGCCGGTTGTCACACCTACACTATCCATGTACACTCACACAAATGCAAAGCTCAGCTTATGCCTCGCGGAGTGTATGAATGTATCGGGCTGAAATTAGGAACACAGTTAGATTATAGTTTGAAAAAAACAAACAGGCTCCTTTTTATCCCGAAAAAAAAAATGGAAACAACAGGCACGGGAACAGCGTGGGTAAAACCGCGGGGTGCTCTAGTAGGTAGTACATGTGACACGACTGTGGGCTGATAATGATAATGATTAAAAATCTCGTAATTAACAATACTAGTGTATTATGTACATTGTCGGCATTTTAGGATGTTTGTGTAACTTATTTAGTACTCCTACGTGTTTGATTCACACTTCATAACAAAACGTTTCGAGTGTAGTTCGAGCCTCATTACCGCTGTAACATTCATGTTTAGTGCTGTGCTAACATAGCTTCTACAAGATAGAATGGACACTTTTTATCACAATATTAGTTTTAGTAGTAGGTATGGTTCTTAGCAAAGTCCGCCTAGGGTAATAAATAAATAAATATTAGTGGACAATAGACACACAACATCATCTGGCCCCAAACTAAGCAAAGCTTGTACAATGGCATCCAGGTAGCTGATTTACACAGAAACACCACAAATATATAAATACCTCACCTTTGCTAGTTATTCTATTTATAATAAGTATGTATTGGATATAATATGTAGACTGGCCTCGTGGCTTAGTGGGTAGTAACTCTGCCTGCGAAGCCGAGGGTCGTGGGTTCGATCCCCACCCAGTGCAAATATTTGTGTGATGAATTCAAATGTTTGTATTGTGTCTGGGTGTTGGTGAAATAAAAAACTACCTAATGAGCAAAGCATATTGTACAATACACTGTAGATGATTTTGTAAAGGACAGCAATATTTGAAAAAAAGGAATATGTCAAAATTAGAACTATCGAGTAAGGTAGAACAATACAAAACATTAATGTAAATTTGTTTAAGTACTGTATGTATTCATTATTTGGATAATTTGTTTTTTCACCATGACAAAGCCTTTTTACAGCTGCATCTAAATGACAAGGCCCCTTTACAGCTGATTATTTTTTTAATTGACATTATTCTTTAGTATTATTTTATTATGTACACAGATTATTTATGTACTAGGTATATAATTTTATTGTAAGTGACGTTACCAAGTGTTCTTTTGAAATAATGGTTCGAATAAATAAATTGAATTGAATTTAATTTAATTGAATTGATATAAGTATTATATCAGCTATCTGGCCGCCATAGTACAAGCTTTGCTTAGTTTGGGGTCAGATGGTGTTGTGTGTGTATTGTCCACCAATATTTGTTTATATTTATTTATTCTACCGCCAACCAGTGTGTGCATTAATATGTTTGGTTTAAAGTGCAATGCTTACAAAAAAATACTGAACATGGAGATAAATCATCTTATGTATGTCTCTGTTCGACGAGCACAGTGCAAAGTCAAAGTCAAAGTCAAAGTCAAAGGTGTCAAAAGTGCCGTGCTCGGTAATGATCTGAATTCTTCAGGTTTCAATGGCTGCGTTACACTGTGCTGATAAACGTGTTGTACTGGCATACGTGTTGCTTGCCATCATGCAGATGTCATGCTCGTCTCGTCATACTATTCAATAAAAATATTGTCCATAATGGTACATTAATCCCAAGTTTTATAGTTTACAAATTTTAATTTCAGCCAACCATGTCCAAATTTTAAGCAACCTCTTTTCTTAAAATGTTCGCTATTAGCAGCTTTTATTGGTCAATCCTTTTTGTGGGCAATTATTTCATCCTCAGCCAACCTGGTTACATGGGTTTTATACAAAACTTACAACAGTACGCGATTTTTTTCAAGTAGAATATAGAAAAAGAAGTTCTAGCTTTGGTATAAAAAGTAGCCTATCTCCTGTAAAAAGCAGCCCATGGTTACTCCTGACTAATATCTAAATTACAAAATTTAGACTGATCAATTCAGTTTTTACAACATGATTGAGCAGCAAAAAGTTTGAACTTTCATTTATAACACACTAGAAGCGATCCTTGATTTTACCCACGTAATTTACCCAATATAAAAACCCATATGTTATTCTAGTCTATATATTCTAACTGTGTGTAAATCTAATACCATTTCCACCCCAGACCTTAATTCAATAATTTCCTATATAAGTCTATGCCTATAGCCGTCCGATAAACCGAAGATTGTTGAGTAGAAACTCAACAAACTTCTAACCTTTTTTAGAGATAAAACTATTTTCGGGATATTTCCGCAATATCCCAAGCAATAGCCCAGTTCATTCAAACGTTCCAATACGATTGAGTACCTAAAACAAACATTCAATATTTTAATATCCAAACTTTCTCATTTACTCATACACTATGGGTATTACGATAAGGTTATAGTTGTAAAAAGTAGGATCATAAATTTGGTTCTTGTAACAATGAAACTGTTGTATTGCAGGCAATTCTATGTTATACAGTGTCTATGTTCTCCACTCGCTAATGCAACTAAATTGAAATAACCAGTTCAAGTATGAACTCTTCAAACAGCACAGGCACGAGCGAAGCTCTAATGATGGTAATTGATTTGGCCAATTTGAACTTCTTTTAGACGTGAAACGATGCTTATAAGCGTAGCCATCACGTTTTTTAACATTTCATACTTAATTTGTATCTACCTCATCATAGACCGCATCATCGCTTAACATGAGACGAAATACAAACCAAGAGCCTACAATTGACATAGAATAATCCCAAAAAAATTTAATCCCATAAAAAATCTTCCGAAACCTGGCGTAAATAGACTGGTTCATTCGCACTAGTTCCATTGCTTTGTTCCATGATGGAACTACTGCGAATTTTTTTTCGCATTAGTTCCATTTATTCATAAAGACGAAATGATGGAGCTACTGCGAATACTCAAATTTGCGTACAATCGCACTAGTTCCATTGCTTTGTTTCATGATGGAACTACTAAGAAAGTTTTTTCGTGTTAGTTTAGGTATGCATAAAGATGAAATGATGGAACTACTGCGAATGCTCAAATTAGAATTCTCATTTGTACCATTGTGTAAATTATATATCATCATCATCAGCCGCAAGACGTCCACTGCTGAACATGGGCCTCCCCCCTAGATTTCCACAACGGTCGGTCCTGCGTAACCTGCAACCAGCGGTTTCCAGCGACCTTTGTGAGGTCATCTGTCCATCTAGTGGGAGGCCGTCCAACACCGAGTCTTCCGGTACGTGGTCGCCACTCGAGAACCTTTCTTCTCCATCTGTTGTCAGTTCTGCGAGCGATGTGGCCTGCCCATTGCCACTTCAGCTTGCTTACTCTTTGAGCTATGTCGGCCACTTTTGTTTTTTTGTGAATATCCTTATTACGGATTCTGTCGCGCAAAGAGACTCCGAGCATAGCCCTCTCCATAGCTCGCTGTGTGACTTTGAGCTTCGTTATGAGGCCCACAATTAAGGACCACGTCTCAGTTCCATAAGCATCACTGGCAACACGCACTGGTTAAAGACTTTTGTCTTTAGGCATTTGGGTATTTTGGACTCAAAGATGTGGCGAAGTTTCCCAAACTCTTTTTGACCTCTTTGTAGAAGTTCGATCTACCCAACAATAACCGGTACAGGTGAGACATGAACATTTGACATGACCTTCGTCTTGTCTATATTCATCCTCAAACCTACCTGTTGGTATACTGAGGTCCCTGAGCGTAGCACCGAGGTCCTCCAGCGACTCCGCCACAATGACTATGTGGTAGGCAAACCTAAGGTGAGTGATGCATTCGCTTTGATATTGATGCCATATCCAACTCAGTCCAGTAGCTTGAAAACATCTTCCAGCGCGGCAGTAAACAGTTTCGGAGATATAACATCTCCCTGTCTCACGCCTTTCTGTAGCTGGATATGTTTTGTGCACTGGTCCTGTAATCGGACACATTGTGGCGTTGCTATAAATACACTTCAACACTTCGATATAGCGATAGTCAATGCGGCATCGCTGGAGAGACTGAAGCACTGCCCAGGTCTCGACGGAATCAAAGGCTTTCTCATAGTCAACATACGCTATACATGGTGGCTGATTATACTCCTCAGTTCTCTATACAATATGCCGAAGCGTATGGATGTGGTCTATGGTACTATAGACTTTTCGGAAACCGGCTTGTTCGGGTGGCTGGAAGGTAAACTATACATGGATAGGAATCTGTCGTAAACAGAATCTGTCCTAAACAGAATCTGGCTTAAACCGAATAAACCGTTAAAAGAAGCAATCAACTTCAGAAATACCTCAGCATATCTGGTTAATAATTTTATTTAGGTCAACATTATTAACAACAAACACTACAACAATTATTAACACAACAACATATTATTTTAACCTATCCATTTATAATTTACACAATGGTACAATGTTACAATGAGAATTCTAATTTGAGTACTCACAGTAGTTCCATCATTTCATCTTTATGCCTACCTAAATGGAACTAACACGAAAAAACATTCGCAGTAGTTTCATCATAGAACAAAGCAATGGAACTAGTGCGATTGTACCCCTAATTTGAGTATTCGCAGTAGTTCCATCATTTCATCTTTGTGAATAAATGGAACTAATGCGAAAAAAAATTCGCAGTAGTTCCATCATGGAACAAAGCAATGGAACTAGTGCGAATGAACCATAGACTGCAGGCCCGAGAACAAAATTTATGGGTCATATGATGCAGCAGGAGACCTATGTAGGATGATAGAAGGGTATAAAATAATAAGATTCAGCACTATGCCGTCACTTGTAAGCTGAGTGCAGTTAAAGAGGGGGGTTGCAACCCTCGATCATTTATCCTTGTCGCGTGATTTTTGTACGGCGTTGCAGAATAATAGATTAGAAGATGTATTGAAACCATAAAAATTATAAATTTTAATTTTTTAATTATTAGTTTGGCGGAAAAATTCCTGATGTTCTCACAATTTACAGAGTAAATTTGATTAAATTTGCAACCCCCAAATCTTCAACTGCACTCAGTTGGACAGCTTACAAGTGACAGTGACGGCATAGTGCTGAATCTTATTATTTTAAACCCTTCTATCATCCTAGATAAGTCTCCTGCTGTATCATATGACCCATAAATTTTGTTCACGGGCCTGCAGTCTATAAGCTCAACTTCGAATCAAGTTTCACGAAGAAATATTGTCATGTACCAATTTGATGAAGGTAATGGGGCGTTTTCAAGAGGCAAAAATAACTGTCAAAGACAGTTCCCAATTTCGTCGTAGGTGGCGCCACTGTTTTGTTTTGTTAGAGAAATTTGACAAAAACCAACAGTGGTGCCACACAATATTTAGAACTATATTTGACAAGTTTTTTTGCGTCTGAAAAACGCTTCATTACAGCGTTTTGGGTTATAAAGTCTACGACTGTAATATGACAAACTTTGGTTTCCGTATGTCTACCTGATTTATTTTGGACTGATATATATATTCTATACTTTATTCTTCTTCATATCTTTCGTATTGAATATAGTGTCCTAACCTAAACTAAATAAGCTAATCATTTCCATTAGCTTTTTTTATTTCTTTTGACAGTTTTTTGACGTTATAACAAATTAACTTACAAAAACGCTTAAAAACACATACCTAGCATATTTGCTGGTTTAAAACACAAATTTATTTAAAACGTGTCATTATATTTTTACATTCTAAAATTTACTTAATCACCTATATTATTACCATTTGCATAACATAAATATAATCACAATAAATGAGCACCGATTCTCATTTCTCGCTAAAAATATCGATTTATAAACGAATAAAATTTGCATGAATTATTTACGTAATTGACGCCTAATTAAAATCAAACATGTTGCGCTGTCTTCCCAATAATTTATTGCGAAATAAATTTATGATAGGTTAAATTTTTATGTCAAATTTTGTATATTAATTAGTAGTTATTTATTAACAGTTTATGTGACATAAAAGCCATTAAACATAAATATTTTGTAAATGTCTCGATTTATATTAATGGTTTTATGTTCAGTTGTTTTATGATCAGCCTCGAAACGTTATAAATTATACTTTACGGCTAATAATTTATGCAAAATAGATTGGCAATAATTAATATTTATGTTCGCCTTAATGGTGTGTTATTCGATTAATCGAGGGTATTTCCAGCAACAGACTAATAGCTTTCCATATTGTGATTTCAAATGTGTGTGCTTAATAAATAAATGTGTTAATGTGAGTCGCGCTCACATCGTCAAACTAAGAATTAGATGTCAGCACCATCTGATAAAATCAAAAACAAACGCCGGTTTAACTGGAGCTTTGATTTCATAGAATCTTAGCAAATCTAGGGCTCAAGCTATAACGCGTCAAACCATTTTGATTCGTCTAGGTTATAAGGGCTGTGTATAATTAAGCAATTAAGCAGTGGTTGGAACGGGTTCGTATCGAAAAGACAAATAGGCCGAACGCCTTAATAGTAGAATGTCCTAAAAGCAAAACGGCATATTAGTATAACGTTCTACTAGCAACATGACCTAGTAGCAAAACGGCCTAATATTGAAATGACATGGACATTCATGTACACAAGAAATTGAACATGTATTTGCTACAATGGATTAGAGTGTTGGAATCGAAGATTCAATTCGAAGATTAGACCAAAACCGACATTCCTATCGTTTTTGAACTCTCTCCGCAAAGAGGACAAATGGCAAGATTTTAGATTGCATCGAGCACTTTTCAAAAGAGAGCCACGCAGAAAGAACCAGCTCATTTTCGAATCAAAATTTGAAAATGAAATGCAGAAGCTACAAGAAAATAAAATTTCTGCATTTGATTTTTTTGAAAAAAGTGACACATTTAAAAAGAATTACTATGTTCGATGATTATTGATTGCAAATAGGTAACATTTGTATTATGAAAAACCTGGCATTAAAGATTTAAGTTCATGAATGTATATTTTGTATTGAATTGTACTATGTAGGCCGTTCAGCTATGGTGTCATTTTGATATTAGGCCGTTTTGCTACTAGGTCATGTTGCTAGTAGGACGTTATGGTAACACCTAAACTATTACGGGTAGAAGTGTTGCCGCTATCGTGTTGCACACAATGGTCACTGTGAGATCTTGAACGTAGCTCAATATACTCGTAATGCATACACGCATAGCAATGTTTTGAACGCAGCTTTACAAGCTTTGTAGTTGTGGTACAGAGGGCTCTGCCTCTCTCCCTCTCTTATGTCATCATGCTGTACGTGTAAAGTCGTAGCGAGAAGAATAAAAACTGATTAATTAATTCAAGTGGTTTTATTGAAGATATGACAGTCACAATCAATATTGTGTGTGTGAAAACACGTGAGTTTGGTAGAACATCGATATGGAAATTAATTTTAAATAAATATATAAAAAATAATTGAATCGAGTGCGAAATTAAGAAAGACAACATATTTAATTTAGCGCACACTATGGATGATTATAAAAACGAGAATGAAAAAAAACTGAAACTATATTTAATTATTTTTTTATAAAATATAGCGATTCAGACGGACATCGTGGCGGGTTGTGGCGTGTTATAAATATTGTTAGAGGACATTTCATATTCCCACTAATTTGATTCAGAATCTTCTTTCATGAAGAAAGAATCAAAGTAACAATCCAAGTCAGTCTGCTCTGAACAAGTGCGGGTGGGCTGATGACACATGTCCTCGAACTATAATTTTCTTGGAAAGTACCACGTTCCTCACCATGTTTTACTTTATCGTAAAATTCAGTGGCAATGATACATTTGTAAATTTGCACTTGGAAAATGTCTAGTGAAATAGAACCTATCGTCCCTCTATCATGTCTCAGGGCGTCACGATATACGAAAGGCTCCTATACTGATGATCCTGCTGATGAAATTGAACCTACGTTCTTACTTTTGTTAAATCCGACGTTTTCGTCACCAAGTTACGACGACGGCTTTTCACCATCAGAAATATTTTTCACATATTTAGCCCCAACCTTAGCAAAGTTTGCAATGTGACCATGATGTATGAATATATCTTAAGCAGCCCACTAATATTCCCACAGCTGAAACTCAGGCCTTCTCACGCAAGAAGAGAGTCAATGCCATAATCCACCACGCTACCCTGTGCGGTTTGTTGGATGACGCCTGACCTCGAAAGATTCTTGGAACATGTCGGTGTTCTCACGATGTTTTCCTTTACCGTTTTTAAGTTAGCGGCATTACGCACGTGACTTTGTAAAGACAGTAGTGCCAGTGCATCCTCACTCGCTCAAGGTCGCGCGGTTTTAGCCTACAGCTAGACCGTTCCTCGCACGGAACAAGTGCCAGGCGGTTGTCGAACGCACGGGCGCTGAGAGCTCGCGCAACACGTTTCCCGCTCAAAATGACGTCGCGTGCATATTGTGCTGTATATAGATGCACGAGTCAAAAAACAAACATAGAATTATCATTTTTTGTATTGCCTAAGTACGAAGAAAGGTAAGTTATTTGATTGATGTACATCAGTTATTTTCTGTAGGTACATATTGAAGTAATGCCTTTTATAGGTGTTTTTTACAGATTATGATTGTGTATTTAAATAATTTGGTTGATGTTAAGGTAATGTGAATATAATCTGATGTGTGTTAAGTTATTTCATACCGTATACTTACATTGAAATATTTCCTATAACTTAATATGTAGTCCGATTCGGAAGTCATTATTTCCTATTTTCTAGTTGTACAAAAAATACCATTATTTTTTATACTTTTCTGCTAACCGTACAAAAAGTACGGGACATTATAAAATAGCTTGTAATCGAAGCTGGTTGTATGTATTAGTGTAGGTACATTAAAATATGTTACATTTTTATCAAACAACATTTTGACGATCAAGTAGAATAAAAACAGTCAAAGTATACTTTTATTGTTTTAATTTCAATGTGTTCGACCCTATGTTACGGCCTCTTATAGCTGTCTTGCGCGTTACGAAGTAAGTAGGTAACTAAAATATATAATCTGAGCTACAATGCTGACTACCTACATAACGAAAGGTTAATTTATTTTTTTATTAGATAATTAGGTCGACAACCCTTTCGATGCGCGTCATTCCGCGCTAGACAGCGACAGAGTTACGCGTTAGAAGAGAGCGCAAATGTTTAGGTGAAAATCGCGATAGGCATTGAGCGCTAATGCGAGCTGAATTACACTTTGTTGCGTCCCAGCAAGAGTCGCTATTTATGTAAAATGTTTCGCTAAGTGAGGGTTCTGTACTAATATTTATTCTATGGTAGTGCGTTAAATTCAAACCCGGGGGTCTACCGTCTAACGAAAACTGTCTTAGCTTTGATATCGCCCTCTTTTCATTTCTATTGAATAGATAGAGACAGCAAAGCCATAGCCTATTTAGTTAGGCGGTAGAAGGCCCGAGCTCCGAATCGGCAGTTGCCGTTCTCCCGACTAGACCAGCCGTAACTTTAACATAACGAAATATGCTTTTTGGTTTAGTTCTGCGTAGCCTAGCGTTTACCATACTGCTCATTACTCGTTCTTGATCCGGCATTAAGCTGTCAAAACATGCGCTGGCGCAGATTTAGGGCCGGACGCCGGTCAAAAGGATTATGATGATAAATGATGACACTTTGGGGGTATTTTTAGATCATAAAGATAGAATTATGATCGCTTTGAAGGGAAACTAAAATGATATATGTAAATGTAAATATCTTTTATTCAAAACTTAGAATCGTATATTTTCAGACGTCTAAAACATTATTTATCACAAAGTCAGTTATTATAATTTAATACTAAAACTGCCTAATACAATTATAGTCAATATTTAATTAATTAGTGATATGAAAGCAGCATCAGCTGATGTGTCTATATATTTCAGTGTTGAAGTACCTACAAAAATAACTAGGTATGTCAAACTAATATTGTATTCCAATATCCACCTGACAAAGTGTCACACCTTTACAGTTATTCCACTGCCATGGAGTAATATGCAAATGTTAGGTACCTACTAAGTTATGGTTTGAATAGCACTGTTTCCAGAGAAATACAGGGCACAGAGATAAATCATCTTATAGCTCTTGGTGAGGAGCGCAGTTCAGTGCTAGACAATAATTTGGTTTCTCCATATTCTAACAGCGGTAAGTATGACTTTTCGCTGTATTGGTTGCTAGAGTCTGGCTAACGAAAGTTGATACTGAGAAAGCGCGGCAAATTTAAAATACATCAGCATGGCATCCCGAAACTGAAAATCTCGCCAAAAATAAACACAAGTCAGCTACTACGAAACATAAAAAACACGCCATTTTGTTGCGTCAGAGATGGGGGTACCATACACTGATACTGATTCTACCAAATCTTTCGGATTATCGCCGAAAATTAACATGAAATTGCACAAGCTATTCTCTATTAAATAGCGTAATTAATGAATCTATTTGTTAGGCCAACTTAAGGCTTAGTGTTGCTCTTGAAATAATCGCCAACACGTACCTACATGCGTCGTACTCATTTTTGATGAAAACAATTTCAGATCACATACGAATTTTTAAAACTTATTTCATATAATGTTTAAATCAGTTTGTTTTGAAAATGCCTTTTTTGGAATCAAGTGTCCCTAAGTACTTTCTATTTAAAATATCCCAATTCGTAGGGTAAATACCCGATGGTAGGAACACTGAAGTGTTGTCATGTAAAAAATTTGCGAAAAAATCCAGTATCTACTTTCGTTGGCCAGACTCTAATAATGGGCATGTATTTTATCTATTTACTAGATGTCCGCCCCGGCGTTGCCCGTGGTACATTATATAGCACTCACCAGGATCCCGTACATATACAACGATGAAAGAATGACTGTCGGTTCAGTCATTCCTGAGAATATCGCTTTCAAACAAAACACCTCTTCAGCTACCTGCTACCCCACCTGTCGGTGAAAAAAAAATTGATTACCAAAGGTTTTATATTCAAAAGGTATGTAATCTGTGATATTCAATGACGCAATCTTAGACACATGCTGTCATGTGTCATGTCAAAGCACGAAACGTACGAAAACTCTCAAAAAGAAATATATTTTCACGATTTTGTTACATTCTTGATTCATGCTCCGCTTCTATTAATAGTAGCGTTATTTTCTATAGCTTATAGCCTTCCTCAATAAATGAACTATCCAATAGAAAAATAATCATTCAATCCGGACCAGTACTTCCCGAGATCCTAGCGTTCAAACAAACAAACAAAAAAACTCTTCAGCTTTATAATATTAGTATAGATATTTAAAAAAAAATCAAAGCACAGAATCGGGTAAATGGTTGCACAGTTTCTCCATGGTTACGGGAAACGTAGTTTCGAAGTAATTGGTACAAATATTTAGCATAGAAATGACGTGGCTAAAAGATGATCTTAAATCTTTGGATGTCGAGCGCATCGCAGTGCTAAGTTTATGCCAGTTTATGTAAGTGCCAGCAAATGTTTTGTTTGTCTCGACTGTATATTTTTTTAAATACTCGTTTATTTCACAGGTGGGTAAAGGTCTGCTCATTTTTTTCCATATAATCCGGTCCTGAGCTTCCATCGTCAAATCTATTTCAAATGTTTCGAGCTCGTCTTTCCATCGCGTTGCAGGGCTACCCCAGAGTAGTCCTGCAATGCGACCAGTCGTCTAGCCGATGACGTCTACTCCGTAGAGCCCCACCGATCAGGTTGCATTATGCTCATCATTATGTTATACTAGCGGTGCCCCGCAGTTTTATCCGCGCAGTCCTCCTTTACCTTTACTTTTGCACGTGATAAAAAGTAGCCTATGTGCTATTCCAGACTATAATGTCTCAAATAGAAATTTGGATCTGAACTGTGTTCCAAACTGAAATTTGGAACACAATTCAGACAGTCGTTCCGATTCGATTGAACTTTGAGCTACAAACATCAAAATTTTTGCTTTTATTTACATTTTTATTTTTTTACTTTTATGGGTTTACTCTTGACCGCCTTCTCGCCTTTACCTAGAAGAAACCGATTCACTCTGGATTTGAAGACACCAAGATTATAACCATCGGGAAAAACCCACTCAGGCAACTCATTTCACAGCTTAGACGTTCTTATCACAAACGTAGAGTCAAACCTCTTTGTCCGTGTCTTTGGAATATCCACCATGAAACGGTGCAGCTTCTTCAAGTTACGATTCTTAAAAAAAAAGTCGATGATTGTTGGATCAAATGAGGACTCATGTAATCGTGACTCTTGGGTCCTGTATGTCGCATCGTCTGACAGTAAAAAAGGACAAACAGAATAATTACATTTAGCTATTCTTGCTGAAGTAAGTTACGGCTGGTCTACTCGGGAGATTCGCGACTGCCGATTCGGAGCCTAGGGATTGAATCTCACGCGCACCAATTGAATCTTTTCGAAGTCATGTGCGTGCCTAATTTCTATAACTGAAAAACGACAAAGGAAAACGTTGTAAGGAAACCGATATGTTCCTCGAATCTTTCAATGTCCGCCACCAGGACATCCATCAACCCGCACTGGGTCAGCGTGGTGGACTATGGCCTTGATTCTCTGCTTGCGAGAGAAGGCCCTAAGTCTCAACGGTAGGAACATTTAACGGGCTGCTTATGCTATGATTATAAGTCAATCGCTTCAATAAAATGAGTAAATACGTCAACGTGTTAATTATCGTTTACAATAATCCTGGTCACGGCGATAAATACCGGTAGCTTGTGTGACATATCGAGGTAAGCAGAACAGTTGTAGTGTATGGCGTAAGTCAAAAGAGAATCCGTGTCGTAAAAGTTTTTATGGTACGAGTATTTTGTAGAACAGATATAGTGTTAATTACAGTTTAGTGTGTGGCAACACCGTTCCTCCTCCCTGTTTTGCTGTGCCCGTCGCATGATGTACACGCTGAAGTTGCAATTATGTAGTATGAAGCTCAGTAAAGACATCTAGATTTAATTACTTGCTACACTTGATTTCTTATTGCTACTTGTTGCTACTCGCTTTGGCAGCTCTTACTATCCACACAACCAAGATATGTATTCTATTAACACACCAAAATAAAAATAATCCACAAGTTGAAACAAATTAAACACGTAACGCTAGTGCAACAAATGCCTTTTTTATCGCTGGTAGCAATTTCTGCCAGGCAACTTTTGTTGTCTCGTGTGTATCTTGACCAACCCTCAATTACTCATATCCGAATGTAGACTTAGTTTATCTGAACACTTAATTATTCGAACATTAGTGCGGAAAATAGTCATTGTTGTGTTGAGCTTTCATAAAAAAGTGTTCTTTTGTGATAATCCTAATATCTTACTAATAATACAAAGGTCAATGTTTGGGTGTTTTGCTCAATGACGTCGAAACTAGATTTACAACGGAATATAGACACAGATTATAGTCTGGAATTTGAAATGCGTATTTCTTTTATCACGGAAATAAAAAGAAAACGATTACTTCGTGGGTAAGACAACAAAAAAGCGAAACACAATAAAAAGTTATCTAGTAGAAAACACAATAAAAAGTATTCGATTAATTTTAGTTCTTGACTATACAAAAAACTATACTTCAACGTTAATATCTCGTCATAATAAAACACGTTTCGATTCTCCAAACTGCTCTCACTATCTGTTGGTATAGTTGATCGAAGTTATATTGTATTTAATTTCCGACTTTCTGAGCATTTGGTATGATTACTACAGTCAGTCAAACTCACTTTAATTAAGAAAACGTACATATTTATACCACATTACTAAATATATAGTTAATCTATTTTTTATAATATAGAGTGACAAGACGAGCAAGACATGATAGTAAACCACTAGCATGCCCACAATAGCACAGTGACACGCAGCTATTGGAACATGAAGAGTCCAAATCATTACCTAGCACCGCACTGTGCTTGATTAATCTAACACTCTGAATTAATCATCTATCAGTTGTTAGTTCAAAAAGTTATAACTTCTGACTCGCCCTCTCTCATGCTTTACGCCAGTTGCGTTGACCACTAACAAGTTACCACAAATATTCATAATTCATTTGCAATTAAACAGTTGTGGAAAATATTTGCACTCGGCTAAACCAAGTGCAAATTAAGTTGTTTAATTACATTCATCCTGTTTGGGGAATGTCGGTTTACGCCTGTGTTACAAAGTTGTGTAGCGTGTAACAAGTGGCGCTAATATTTGTTAATTATTCTAAAACCTATATTAAAAGGTAGGACAGTAGGCATGACGTCTCATTTTTGATTTAATGTGCCATCAAAAGACTACTCAATAACAGAAACTTATGTGAAAGAATTAGTTTGTAATCCTAAAAACTTTCCGTAATATCATGATTTTAAAGCACAATTTCGGACTCTCCAAAAACGCTTCAAACAAAAACTAACTACAAAAGCGTGACGTCACTGTGTCGTCTGTCTATGCGTCACGCGTAAAGTTTGTATGGTAGCTATATTAAATATTGCGTTTAGGAAACTGGTTTCACAACAAAAGTCACTTGAAATGGAATGGATTATCCAATGGTAAATACATTTGGCAAATCATTTCGTACTTTTAAAACTGACTTAGGCAATAAAGCAAGCAGCAAATCCAGCATTGAATTATTATAAAGCAAGTTAAACTGAAAAATTTTAAGTTAAAATTGGTATATATTTTATTCTATCCAAATACTGTCATTATATCAAATAATTTAATATAATTGCAGGACCTGTCGTCATTCCTATTAGTTCAGATTTTGAACACCCGCTTATGTATCGTTGCTACAGTTTTTCTAGACAGCATTGGTAGATTGCGTGTATGACAGCTTTGTATCTTATACAAGTGTCAGTTGACGGGAGATTTATGAGAGGAATGGAAGGTTATGCGACTTTATAGGATAACTAGATGCCCGCCCCGGCTTCGCCCGTGGTATATTATATAGCATTCATCGGGATCCCGTACATATCCAACGGTGAAAGAATGACTGAAATCGGTTCACTCATTCCTGAGAACATCGATTTCAAACAATAAACCTATTCAGCTACCTGTTACGCCACCTGTCGGAAATTGGTCGTACCAACTCAGATTTAGAAAAAAAAAGCAAAGGTTTATATGCAATGCACAGATTACTGAAATTCAATGACGCAATCTTTGACACATGCTGTCATGTGTCATGTCAAAGCACGAAACGTACGAAAACTCTCAAAAGGGGAATATTTTTTCCCGATTTTGTTACATTCTTGTTTCATGCTCCGCTTCAATTAATAGTAGAGTTATTTTCTATAGCCTAAAGCCTTCCTCGATAAATGGACTATTCAATAGAAAAATAATCTTTCAATTCGGACCAGTACTTCCCGAGATCCTAGCGTTCAAACAAACAAACAAACAAACAAACAAACAAACAAACAAACAAACAAACTCTTCAGCTTTATAATATTAGTATAGATTATCATAATTATCATTCAGTCGTATTGCATTTAATAAACTGCCATAAAATCTAAAGCGAACACCTAACTTAGAAGATTCAAAGTTCAAAAGTAATCTATTTTGACCGAAATATGATTGCTATACTACCATTTTTACATGGATGTTTCTCCAGCCCTTGCATCTCAAATGAAATTTCATTCAGATCCTTTAGGTAGTGTTTGTTTGTTAAAGTAATACATTCATACATACACACTTTCGCATTTATATTGTGAGTTGGATTTATTACAAAATATGATTTTGTACACTTTGTGAAACAGTTAAATTTAAAAGAATATTCATTTTAATCTAAATTCAACCTTGTCGAAACAATTTGAAGACTCAATTTTATTGAAATGAACGCACTTTGAGAACGTCTAGGAATAACTAGCAAACAGTCATGTTTACAATGTAAGAGCGTAATCAAGTTTTAGCAAAAAAGCCCTAATTTATGTTCACACATTCATCTTACGCGAAGAAAAATGTAATGGGTTAGATAATTATACTATAATGGAATGATTTACGGAGGAAAAACCTGACAACTTGTGACAGGCTAACTACGCGGTAAGTTAGAGAGGACAGAAAAGAACGGGGTTCCGTATCACAATTAAAATTTATTCATAACATATTGTTACAAGTCATTATTACATATTTCTCATTAATTATTACAACATTCCGTCTTAATTCAATTATCAATAATAATATAATAAATATATATATGCAAGGTCAATTCACAAATCGACATATTTTATATTGAATAGGGTCAAGTGTAAACCCATATATGTAAAAGTATTATATTGTTTTTAAACTGTCGCGATTTGAACAAATAATGTTTATGTAATACCTACGGGTACTACAATATAAACAGTACGGAGTCTTATCGTGACCACGGCGGTTGTAATGCTGCCGAAACGTCGAGGTATTTAAACAATGAACTATTCGTGATTAAGCCCCGTAGCGTAAGTACTATATAAATATTATATGTAATATATATATTATTTTTTTCCTTTTTTTTTATTAAATTTAGCAACTAAACAGACTCCGGGGTCCGTGACCTTTGTCATTTGTTTTCTTTTTTTTACATGAATCTTGGATTAGGAAGAAAAGGAAATAGGGGGGGAGTAGGGAACACTTTAATTCTAATTCTAGGCCTATTTTATTTTCTAAACCGCCTCCTCCCGGCTCAGCGCCTCCACCACGACTGCATTTCTGTCTTTGATGGCCATCTGCAAATTGAACTCTCGGATGGTCTTCGGTGTTTCAGCCAACGCTCGCCGAACGAACCGACCGATGGCGTCGTCGGTGTCGTCAGCGTAGTGCGTGAAGTCCCTTGTGTGCCGTGAGATTGGGATGACTGCATGGGACACGCTCTCGTGTTTGCCTTAGTTTTGATTACGATTTTACGATTGTATGTAATAGTATTACTGTGTTCTAGTTTTAAGGGCCACGTTTCCAGTAAAATTACAGACCATTGAGATAAAATATCTGATATATAATAGGATGGCGAGCGCAGTACTAGATAATAATTTGGAATTATTAAGGAAATTATTGACTTCGAAACAAATTCAAAACGACAATTTCAGTCAAATATACAACAATCTTTATTGCTGTGTACTGTATAGTTGACATGATTCATAATGTTTTTATAGTTGGCCTGTACAAACTGTCGTCTTCGACAGGCATGAAATATGATTGGCAGATTGATTTAGTTTAAGCTTAAGTTTAAAATATAACTAGTACATATAAAATACGGGCATATCCAACGGTAAAATATTTTTTGAAATCGAACCAATAGTTCCAAATCTAAGCGTGTTCACACAAAAAACTTTAACTTTTACTAAACTTTAGCTAAAGATTCAGATGATTAATTTTATAGAATGCCAATAGATACAGCGCAATCCGATTAAATTGTTAGTTTCAAATATCACTTTCAGTCTATCAGTTTTGTAATACGGTGTTGATTTATGCATTTTAAATATTATTATGTATGTACTTATAAAACTATTGTAAAAATACTAGTCCATTTAAAGTCATTAACTAAAATAACCCACCTTGAATCGTTCCCGGTACAAATGTGCCCAAAATGGCTGCGCTGCCTCGCAGAATAGAGATGGCTATCCTTTGCCCCAGGAATGAGCCAGAGCGGGAGTCACCACTTTGGCTATGTAAACGAATCCCAATCTCTTGGATTAAATCCTTAAAATTGGGTCCCCAACTGCCCATAGTCTCCAGAACCACCGGAACAAAAAAGTATTGCGGGTCAATATGTATTTTAATTTATTTTATACGGAACCCTAGTTATCTTACATTGTGCACAGAAGTGTAAATGGTTTATTTCACTTCTTGTGAATTGTGTTATGTTCATTGCTATGTATGGTGATTATTGTAATTAGCGCGTTTTAATCAAGGATCTTGTATACTAACTGGAAGGTGTACAGTATATGCATAATCCTACTAATATTACAAACTCCTGTCTTCACTGTGTTCCGGTTTGAAGGCCAATGGTTCCAGTGAAATTACAGGGCGTAGAGATAAAAAAAATCGACGTGATAACGAGGGCAGTACCGAGCTAGGGAACTATTAATTTGTGTATTATGCGCTGTTATGCAGCCTAATTGCTTACCACCAGGGTCATGTCCTACTCGTCTCGTCACTCTTCATAATATATACTAACTACTAAAAAATTCAAACCTTTTGATGTTTACGTTCACGTTCACGTCGTTACACCTGAACGGATGAAGTTGAACACATAAATAAATATGCATTATAGTCTGGAATCACATAGGCTGCTTTTCATCCCGGAAAAAATATGGGAACGGAAACTACGCCGACGAAATCATGGGGCACAGCTAGTCAACTAGCAGCATATTTATGTTTCCACAATAACTTGGCTAACTGAAACATAGGGTGCAAGAATTATTTTGTTATCTTAAAAACTTCCCGTGATATCACGATTTTAAAAATACAATTTTGGACTTTCCTAAAGACGCTTCATACAAACTAACAATACTAAAGCGTGACGTCACTGTCGAGTATTTTCTATGCGTTGCGCGTAAAATTTGTATTTTTTGAATGAATGGGTGTTAGCTATATCAAATATTGCGATCAGGAAACTGGTTTCATAAAAGTAATGCTAGTGAGGATGTAAAAGGTGTTCATCGAAATCATAAAACATACTAGGTAATAGATGTAGACTGGGTTCAATCCTAGGACCTTGTATTTTGAAATAGGACTATTCACCAGTTAGCTACTACGGCGTAACTTAACGGTTTAACAAGGTGTACAATTTGGATTTTGTAGTTATAGTCTTTGCAGAGTCCGTCTAGGGCAGTTCAACACCTTTTCCAGTTATTCTACCACCAAGCTATGATGTAATGGTAATGCCGGTAATGGTAACTGGTAATGCCGCCAGCATGCTGGGTACGCTTCCGATTGGTAGTGGGCTTGAACATCTTGACTATCTGTAGACCTACAGTGGTCTATGGATAATTCAGGTGTGCTTAGTGTAAGTAGTTAGTTAGGTAGGTTTGTAGTGTAGTGTAGTTCTCATTGTATTTTAGCTTTGTTAATAAAGGCTCTGTCCATTTAAAAAAAAAGCTATGATGTGGAAATATCATTATGTTCCGGTTTTAAGGGCAATGTTTCCAAATAAATTATAGAGCGTAGAGATAAAGCGTGATACATATCTGGGTGAAAAGCGCGTTGCAGTGCTAGGTAATGCTTTATATTAGCTTTATTTCAATAACTCCATGACACTGTGCTGTTTAGAGTAGCAGTGTTGCTAGCCATCAAGCACATGGTCATCTCGTCCCGTCAGTCAAAACAGGAACAAGAAAACTTAAGGCCAGATCGTGGGTCTTCTAGCGCTCTAGCCTGTCCAAGGTGGGTGCGTCTAGCTTTTGCCTTCTTTTTCCGTCATTTGTTTTACTGATAACAAAGTGCCCTAGCGCATTATGAAACCCAAAAAAAAACTTTGATAAAAAGTAACCAAATCTATGAGTAAATGTTTTCATTCGATTTTTCAAGACATTCAAGTGTCAATTTAACAATCTTTGTGGATATTTCCACATAAAAAGGGCGCAGTCCGATGCCTTGGTCAAAACAGATTCGCTCTAGACTCATCACAGATCTAACGCCTGGGCTTGTTTTCTATTGGACGAAAAAGTACGTAGCTCGAAAAAGTGCTATCGTTTTATGACCGGAATAAATTCTGATTTATTTTCAGATTTAAATTCTGCTCGAACTCATGGTTCTCACAAAAATCACAAAAAGGCTAGTTTTTTTTCTTTCCTGTATTCTTTCTTGAATGAAGCCCTCATTCTAACTGATACTTAATTTTAATTTAATTTAACTCTGATACCTGATAAGGAGTCAGAAGATTGAAATAATTGATTGTATAAAATGTATAACATTATCTTAAAATTCACTATGTTATTATAAAGTCATTCAAACTTCCTGTGTAATCCGCCTAAGCGCAAAATCAATTGTTTTATAAACTCTACCCACGGGGTGCCAAAAATACAGGCGTAGCCTAGTTTGGGACCCTTCATATGAACTGCAGAGCCAGATGTGACACTATTGAAATATATACTTTTGTTAACCTATGTGCTGCTATTCTTATGGAAATAAATAAATGACTAAAATGAAAAAAAAATGTGTGGACTAAATGACATAAATATGAGCAACAGGCCAATTCCGATGCCCTCAAAAATGAAAATTTTCCACACATCGAACTTAAGTTCCAATATCACAAAAAGTGCTCAGTTTCTTGTCGTGGTAACTTAACAACGGCAGATTAGGGACCTCCAGATACCTATGCCTAGTGTCTTGAACTTGTGGTGGTCAATGTAATTTAGGAACGTGATCACATAATTTACCCAAAACTGAATATTTTAACTGAGCAGAGACATAATTTAACTGAGATTTTTTTTCCGCTCTGGGATGTAGCCGCTGAGCTCTAAAACAACTTAAAGACTTTTGTATTCGGAAATGTGTGGTGTAAAATGCGTATTATCACTACGTACCGTGATAATTTAATAATTCTAAAATCATCAGTCATCCAGCAATCTGCACTACACCAACGTGGTGGATTATGTATGGCTTTGACTCTTTCCTTGCGAGAGAATGTCCCGAGTCACAGCAGCGGAAACATTTAGTGGGCTGCTTTTACGTTTTGGATGCAAGTTTGCATCCAAAATAGTCATTATCACATTATCAATAGTCAATTAGTCAATCATAAAATGACAGTGCTATTTCGTGCCAACCGAAGTGAAAACTTGGTGCAAATAGTATATACCTACAAAATGTGAGTAGCATAAGCACAAGATGTTGACACTGCTGGGACTCAATTGCTTTTTCTGGCAAGGAGAAGCCAACATCATTATTCACGAAGCTCTCATTTCAAAAATATTATCATAAATCCGATAAAATGTTTAGAAAATTGCTTTAGTGCTGTTCAAGAAAAAACGTTCTTGAGCCAATTTGAAATTTTAATTAGTTACTATAATATTTATGACAAAAAAAACAGTATTCTCCAAAAGACAGATCATTTTGGCGGGTCTTTCTACCTGCCAGGTGATTTAGATTGAGGGATTCATTTTGCCCCGCTGCTCACCAGCCAGTTCTGCAGCTCGGCGTTGGGGTATAATAAATCAGAGGACGATGTTTCAAGTTTTCAGCTTGCCTCAAGTACCTACCTAGAATTTGCTACCAGCTATCTGAATATTACATATACAGATGATGATATACTAAACCGGTCTTTTACTAGAACCGGCGACCCACAGGCTGAAAAAAAAAGACAGAGATTTCTCTCTGCAATATTCTGCACAACATTCCTGGGTCACTTTGACATATCAATAAACTCAAATTGTCGGTATGTGCAATAACATTTTCCTTATTAGCAAGTCGCTATGTTGTTGGAGAATGCGTAATTGCAGCAAGAAATAGCCGTTGTAACAGGATAGGTGCAACGGAAAAGTATTTCGTGCGACTTTTTTTTTCATGTTCTTGTATGGATTGATGTAGCCTGTAAGTATTATCAATCCATTTTGAGGCTTCAATGTAAGAAGTTGAGTGTTTATGTTTGAACTTTATATGTCAGAATTATTCTATTAATATTATAAATTGACTCCCACTAGATGGGCAGATGACCTCACAAAGGTCGCTGGAAACCGCTGGTTGCACATTGCGCAGGACCGTTCATTGTGGAAATCTACGGGAGAGGCCTATGTTCAGCAGTGGACGTCTTGCGGCTGATGATGATGATTATAAATGGCAAAATTTGGATGTTTGATGCTCAATTGCGTCAGAACGCAGGAACGGATCGTTTTTTTTTTTAATTCTGTCCCGTTTGGAAAATTCTTTGTTTTATGGGATAAGTGGGTATCGTTATGTGATATTTTAAGACTGTAATCTGAGTTAAAATTTTAGTATTATTCATTCAAATCTGTTGATAAGACTCTTTGCAGAATCGGTCCTGGGAAAGTACCTTTATCAGTTATTCTACCGTCATAGACTACAGGCCCGTGAACAAAATTTATGGGTCATAAATATGATACAGCAGGAGACCTATGTAGGATGATAGAAGAGTATAAAATGATAGGATTCAGCACTATGCCGGCATTTGAAAGTTGTCCAACTGGAAGCAAATTGAGGAAGGGGTTGTGACCCTCGCTCTTTCCTTCTTGTCGCATGATTTTTGTACGGCATTGCAAAATAATGGATAAGAACAGGTATTGAAACTGTATGGAACCAATGCCGTACATAATCAAATGACCAAATTTACCCTGAACATCGTCGGAAAATCATGAATTTTCCCGACTACTCTTATGTAAAAAAAAAAAAATATAGTTTCAATACCTATTCTAATCCATTATTTCGCAATGCCGTACAAAAATCATGCGACAAAAAGGAAAGAGCGAGGTTGGAACCCCCCCCCCCCCTCTTCAATTTGCATTCAGTCGGACAGCTTTCAAATGCCCTAGAACTGCCTAGAACTGCCTATAGTACTGAATCATATTATTTTATACCGTTTTATCATCGTACATAGGTCTCCTGCTGTATCATATTTATGACCCATAAATTTTGTTCATAGGCCTGTGCTCTACGAAGAAATGATGTGATAATTTATATTTTCGAAAAAAACAAAACACCACTTCTATTTATAATTAAATTCACACACTCGATCGAATTTCATATGAGGCGTCTAGTCTTCTAGATGAATGAAAGTAAATTTTAAATTTTGTTCCTATTCTTAAAACCACTTCACCAATGTCACTGGAAGTATGAGCACCAAAATTGATTGTCAAAAGAAAAAAAAACATAGAACCGAATTGAGTAGTTCCTTAGATTAGCGCGTTCAAAGAAAAAACGTGTTCATATTTATAATATTACAATGGATTGTTTGTTTACACAGAAATTATATTATGTACTCGTATGTATGTATATTGTTGTATTTAAAATTAATTGTTAGTAATTATTATTATACATCAAATTATCATTCGGAAGTATCTATGTACTCCTAATTGCACTCCCCGTCTTCCATTATTAATTTCTTTTTTTTTACCATCCTACGGTTGCCTGGAAAAAATTGCTCTTAGCGATAAGGTAAATTGCTACTTTATTTTGTGTTTTTTTCTATGTTACTGTTAGTTTATCTATCTATCTAAATTAAGGAAATTGTTCGATAAAATCGTTATTATTTGCTAGTCGTAGAGCGAAATTCATTGCGTCAAAAGTAGACAACTAAATTATTTAAAACATCTTCTCGTCTCAATTATACGAAACCTATAAAAACCACTTTTATACCTTTCACACAATTACAAAATCGTAAAGATCTAAATTAACGTCTGTAGATTGCGCCAAAAGATATTAAAACAGAGGAAACATTAAGATACCTACTTTACACCAATTAGACTTCTGAAAATGTCACCTCGTGTTTTTAGCCAGTGAGTGACCTAAAATATTAAAGTTTCCGTTAAAATCGTGTAGCATAAGCTCGTTTCATATTCCCACGGCTGGGACTAAGAGTTTTCTTTCACAAAATAGTCAAGGCCTTAATCCACTGCACTAGCCAAGAGCCAAGAAAAGAGGCGGATAACACATTACATATGTTATTCTATTAGTATTAAAATTGACAGGGTTGTTACACATATTTTTTTGGGTTAACGGGAAACTCACGAGTAATATTTTGTCCTTATAAGAAAACGCCAGTTTTTTCACAATGCTTTTCTTCTCCGTTTAAACTAGGCGTTGAAACCATTGTATTTCGTTTATTGGTTTTTGTATTGAGTACATTACTAAAAATTTAACTACTATCTTTCTATTCTATTATAATCTATTCTATTTATTTAAAACACAAAGTGACAAGCACAGTGCGAGTATGAGCTAAGATTTAAGCTCCTAATAATCAGATGACTGCGTAGTACTGTGTGATTATGTGTAGATGTATTTATACTGGAAAAGTTGTAGAAATGTGTGCCATGATAAGCATATTTTACCATTCCCTCTACATATATGTATGTATGATGTAATCATTGTTTGAAAACAGAACAAAAACGGAGAACGAATAAAGATATCGGGACAAAACTGAAATGTTGCTATTCTAGGTCCCGAAAGGAACCAAAGTGCTTTGAACGGATGTCAAAAGGGCTGAGCAGATCGAAACAAAGTGTGAACCTATTATAGTTTAAAAAAAAAACAAGATTAGTTAAGTCTGGAACAACACATAAGTTAGTCAGAAATTACGAGAGGAAAAACGCGGGTGTTGCTAGTTTTGTCATAAAACTAACAACATCTACAATATAAATAAAAACGTATAATTATTTCAATATTAAGAACCTGCACAAAAATTTTATCTTCATAAAACTGAGGCAATAAAATTTCAGAAACTTTAATTTCATCTCTGACGCCTCATAAATTTCGTAATAAAACAAATTCAATCAAAGAATGAGAATATACGTAGAGATACGACACGTAAACAAAGTAATTGATTCTCATTTGGTAGATTGCTATCTGAGGTTTTTATTACCCGTGTCGAGTCGTAAATTAGAAGTTTATAGCTTTATTCACCACTCATTAAGGTTTTATATAAGAATTATGCGAAATTAATTTTAGAAAACGGTTGTAAAATTTATGCGGCGATTCGTAAGCTGGGTTTATGATTCAGTTTCACGCAAAGAGTAGTTCGTATAGATGTGACGTAAAGTACACATACTGTCTTTTATTTTCATCTGAGTTCAATTTTGTATCTTGAAGTATGTAAACTTGTTTTAAACTTGTACACATTTAAACTTGTTTCTTGTTGTTGTTAAAAAACGAACGTCGTACACTCCGCGAGGCATACGCTGAGCTTTGCATTTGTGTGAGTGTACATGGATAGTGTAGGTGTGACAACCGGCCTTAGGCGCGGCGCCATTCTGTCTCGCCGCGCTCCTGCCTGATTGGTGATCGCTCACACTAATGCAAAGCTCAGCCTATACCTCGCGGACAAAATTTCAAGCTCCTGCCTGATTGGTGATCACTCACACTAATGCAAAGCTCAGCCTATACCTCGCGGACAAAATTTCAAGCTCCTGCCTGATTGGTGATCACTCACATTAATGCAAAGCTCAGCTTATACCTCGCGGAGTGTAACACATTTAAAATGAATTCAAGGGTACGTAACTCACGTGTTATGGCCGGTCCAGTCCTACTGAAGTTTCAGCCGCATCCAGCGGTCTTTTTCAAGGTGAGAGCACGCGCAGTATCGCTGCTTGTTTGCCACACTAATAAATCTTACTAAGGTTTGTTTTAAATGCGAAGTTTGGATGTTCAAATGTTCGTTGCTCAATCATGTCGGAACGGATGAACAGATATGATTGAAATTTAGGACAAGTATTTTACTATGTCTCGAATATAATAGTTTTTGACATGCATAAGCTTTGATATAATGTTTATTTTACTTACTGGGTGATTTCAAAGACTCAATCGAAAGCGTTTGAATGTATTTACGTAATAAAACGAAATTCGTTACGAAAACTTTAAAATATTGTTGAAATGTTGCATTGGTTTACTAACCAAGTATTTTCTGCTGCATATTTTCTAGACCTTCATAATAGGTAGTTCATTCGTCATAATAAAGATGACGGTCTAGCACAAAGCTATTATAAATAGAATAAGGTAATTAAATAAAGGAGATTCGAAAATGGCGAATAAATATCTTGAGTTTGAAATTAAAAATTGAATTTTAATAAAAGTAGCAGTTTTTTTGATTTTGGAAATCGTTTACTGGAGATTTTCAATAAAAATATTCGAGTACGTCTTTACAAAAGAAACGTCAAAATAATGATAACTAATGACTCAGGGAGCCTTTGACTGCTAAGCCTTCTATAAACTCTGTATGTTTATTGCGCACGCTTCCAACATAACATTTTATGTTTGTTACATTTGTTGTTTGGGGCGATTGGCTGTGGTGAAGTTTGACTAACTATAGTTTCAGCACAAACACAATCACAAAGTTATGTAGTCGGGTGACAAAAACTGGAACTAGTTATGTCAGTATTCATTTCGTTGCAAAATCCAACAGTACCTCCGCTTGTCATGATTCCATTTAAGTTTGTGCTACTCTAGATTATAAATGCAAAAGACGCATGAGAAGTGGGATTTTCAAATTTATTTTTTTATTCGATTTCAGACAGGTGGTTTTAAACTCAATAGTTTATGGACCTATGCAGCCCACTTCTTTGTTCTTACCGCTGAGGTACATAGATTTGATCTGGTTAACAGAGTCAAAGACACTATTCATCACGCTGGCCAAGTGCGAGTTTGTCACATGTCTGTAAAAGTTTCCTCACAATTTTTCCTTCACACTATATTTTTGAGGCGGTGCAAGATTTGAGTCAGTATAAAATATAATTACACATAAATATGTTAGAAATAAAGATTATTGGCGATGTGTATACCATAGAACCACAGACCATCTAAACGTAGACTCCCAAAGTGCAAAGAAATAAAAATAAATCGTGTTCAACTTTTTCTTTGTCACAAGCTCATTGATTACCGATACAGACTTATAATAAATTACAGCAATGATTTTACTCTAGTGTCAATTGCCAATGTATTAATAAAATTAAGGTAATTTATATGATAATCTGCTACTTTACATCGGACCGGACTTCATTTAACATCATCGTGTTTGTCAAACGAGATATTTTATGATAATGAAGATAAAATCTACAGAAATGGTTTTTAAATGTTGAAATGACGATTTTATGTAGGAAATATTAATGAGATGACTAGAAAGGCTTCGCGGATCTGTCTGCAATTAAAATTGTATGATTAGCTTTAGTTAATTTGTTGATATTATTAGTGATATTTTTTATTGTTGATATTATTTGTGATATTTTTTATTCTCATGAATTATATCATGATGCTTTTGATTAATTGTAAATTAAAGGTTGTTCATCTCTTATCTGTTTTATTTCTAACGTCTTGGAAATACAATTAGAAATTTTATTAATTTTACCTCTCTTTATTGTTTGTGCTAAGAATCATTGTGGTCGTTTCATTGGTTCATTGGTTGTGTATAGTGGTCACGTGATCGAGTGACGCTTCTTGGAGCGAGAATGTAGGTGGTCTGCACTTCTTATTTTATAAAAAAAAAACAAGATGGTAGTTAGATCATGTGCAAAAAAATCAACTGTTTAATAGGGCAATATAGTGGTCTATCGCTTACAGTTCTATTTTTAGACCACGTTGCATTTTTATATCTTTTTCTTTTATGATTTACGTCAGTCGCAAAATAATGGCAGGCTTTTACAAACTTAACACTTGTAAAGTCTTTGTTTCTAGAGCAATTATTTTAATTATTAGTTCTGTAATTCTACAAAACACTTCAAATTCGACTAACCAACAATAAAATACAAATCAATTGTATGTATTTTTGACAAAACAACATTTATGAATAGTATCAGCAAAAATTAAAAAATAACACGAATTCACGTTGATATAAAACTAATAGACTCCTACTAAATATAGATTATTTATGTTAATAAATAAGTGTTTTTGAGAATCACAAAATGCATAATATGGTAAGACATAATTTTAATTTTAAGAACATTTTAATGTTGTAGCTTTTTATGTATTGTAGAAATTTTCTAGTTCATATTATGTCATCCACCAACACGCACTGGGACAGTGTGGTGGATTATGACCTTGATTCTCTCCTTGCGAGAGATGGCCTCATGTTTCAGCAGTGAAAGCATTTAGCAGCCTGCTTATTTGTTTGTCTCACTCTGAACATAGGCCTCTCAGTACATTTCGATTTCAAATATATAAGTCTGTTAGTTTTACTCGCTTTAATTTGTGAAAGAATTTAAAGAATAATATCAAATACAATCGCGGAGAGTGTACAGCGGAATAATATCTTATACCACCCCATCCTTGTTTCCATTATACTGGTTGCTCGAAAAAACAACATTGTTTCAAGGTTCTTTACAACCATACAAACTTAACTATAAAAACCAACAACAAAGAAGTAAAATTCTATTTAATTTATTAGTTTTAGGTACTATTAATTGTAAATATTTATAATGGACCGCATCATCGTATAACATCAGTTTTGATAAAAATAGTCCGTTTATTTCCACTTTTTAACGTTTCAGATTATAACTGAGACTTTCCTTACCATAGAAGACCTTGTATTCCAAAAGCGAGACCATAAGTTGTATTGGGTGAAAATAGATATTTATTTTAACTAGAATTACCTCATTGATCAACGGGAAAAGAAGCGTCTTGAAACTCCCTTAAGCATAATGAGCTTAAGCAGGTACAAGTAGGGTGGCACTTCATGTGCTGAAACGTAAACAAAGCACGTAGTTAACACCTGACACCCGGTTTCCCGGCAAAATGGGCTATGCGTAACTGAAAAAAATGAATAGAAAAAAATGAGATGATATGAGTAAATCAAACATACATAATATTAAAAAATAATCAATAACTTTTTTAACATGAAAACTTAAAATACTACTTATAACTTTACTGGTCGCCTATCCATTCACTCAAATGTGACTTGACAAAAGTAATCTATTGAAATTAAGTTGTCAACGGCTACCATAAAACATCACGATTTGTCTCAACACCCACACGAATCTTTATGACTATTTAAAAAAAGTTTTTCTTTATGAATTTTGAAATTGAAAATTAAAAGTTATTATACTCGTATGATGACAGACGATGAGTGATGTTTATCGTTCTATTTACATTTTTTATATTAATATTTTTATTTTCGTAAAACATTTTAGTAGATAAATAATAAATGTTGTAGTGGACCATCAATCTTTTGAACATCATCTAGACCAAAACTAAGCAAAAATAAGAAATAATGCCCAAAAACGTTGTAATATTTATTCAATAACATTGACTTTAAATTTTAGAAATTATTAAATAGTTTGTTTAGTATTAAAGTTTGTGTTATTTGTAAATTTTTCACTATCCTAATACCTATTCCTAGGCCTCTTTTTTCATCTTCCATTAATGGCTATTGCACGATAATTTAATAAAAGATTAATTATAGTTACACATATTTATATAATTATTGTTAGTAAAACATAATATTATATAGCTATAACATCTCTCACAATAAATAAGATGGAAAAAATGCTCAGAATCATTATTCATCAGTCAACATTACCTATACAGAACAAATCGACTCATAAAAAATTACAAGTTTTTTATTACAAAATTATTACAGCACGCCTGACTGAACCAATGAAATGAGAAGGATGTAAACATTGATGGTCCTAAGTTTTGGTTCCGTAGAAAATTCGAATTTAATTTCTACGGTTTATATCTGGTTTGTTGCAAAGTTGCAAAGAGAGAGTAAGGCTGAGATGGTATGGACAGATGAAAAGAAGGTCACCTGACTACGTAGCAAACTTGGCGCTGCAATTGTTCGCCCCTGCCCTTCAACCGCCTATCTAAATCGGTTATGACTTTGCTATTGCTGGCTCTATCATTTCAAGCGAAAAGAAAAGAGACGGCAATTTAAAAGCTAAGACGGTTTTACTTAAGTGGTAGACCCCCAGGTCGAAGATCCAGAGGCCGATCCAAAACCACGTGGAGGGCTGTAGTGGAGAGGGACATGAGAGAATACGAGTTATCCGATGACGCGATTTCAGGCATTGGGATGAATATTTAAACACACAAGGACACTATTTTTTGCATAAGTTGATCCAGTTTTAGTCCTGTGTTAATCAAGTCCAAAGGGACTAAAAACCAAGCCTTTCTATCATTCTCTCTCAATTTTCGACAGCAAATTAGAGGTGGGCATGGAATCAACGAACAGCTCATTTCAACTGTTTACTAAGCATGAACGGATAGACTAGTTTACAGTTATCTGGTAAACCAGTCGAAAAATGAACTATGCAACTATTATTTCAGTTTAGGCTATTCCGTTTATGACGTAAACTAGTCGAAAATTGTACTGTTTCTTAGACTAGTTCACAGTCGACGGTGAACGGTCTCGTTTCGTCGGCGCCAAAACCGTTGACAACCCACCTCTACAACAAATATATTATGTATATAAAGAGGGGAACAGGAAAGCCATAGCAATTTATGTCAGACCCACGATTAAAAGAAAAATATCGACTAATCTTGCTCATGTACGTCCAATGCACACATACCTACCATATTCTGATTTCTAAAACAATAATCGAACCCCAACACGATTAAATCGAGTCATGAATAAAGATGAAACCAGTTAGAATCGAGACATAATCGATAGTTTATGGACGCAAACGCGGATATGCAAGTAATTGCTAACAGCAACATATATTACATTTATTAACTGGTAGTTTATTGCATGTATAGTAACATCTAGTATAAAGAGTCCACTTTTTGTTCTCACTGTTGGGATTCGAGGCTTGCACTCACAAGAAAGGTGTTAAGACAGTTTACGCTGCGTTGGCTAACTGCATCATCATCAGCCTGTATTCGTCCTCTACTCGACATAAAACGAATCCTAAAATCAGAGGAAATGACGTAAAAGTAGTGGGGAGGAGCCTACATCGCACCATATGATTGGTAATGTATGGTGCGATGTAGGGTCCGCCCCACAAGTTTTACGTCATTTCCTTTGATATTAGGACTCGTGTGTAGAGGGTTTAAGTCTCTTCTATAATACGTCACTCAGCCCGATCCTTGGTCTTACGTCTCCAAAAGCCACCACCTGCTTTTGCTAACTGCGAGTTGACAGATATTGAGTGGAATAGATTTAAAATGTATGAACAAAGTTGGTTCAGTCTCGTGTGTTATAAGCGTATTATATTATACAAGCATTCCATTGTATGTTTTCACTGCTTGGACTCGGAATTTTGACTATCAATAGTGTCAAAACCGTTTATTACACTGGCTTACAGTAGTCGACAGAAGATCAAGCATGTTTTTAAAATTTTCTGGATATTGAGTTCATGCTGTCCCATGTTTTTCATGAGCGTAATATATAAGCATCGCATTTTATGTTTAGGTTTGTTTTTCATAAAATTATTTTTATTCTATCCACAATTTTGAGCAAATTAATATGACTTTGAAAAATGGTTTTTGCGTACCAGCATAGGGAGTAATACATTTTTTTGTCAGATAAGATACTCTGTGGACTCAGTATTGTGATCGACTTTTGCTTAAGTGTCAAAGAAAAAAATGTTGTTCTGTGTATTTCCTAGAGTCCAATGTCGATCATTATCATCTGCAGCTTGTAGGCGTCCAGTGCTGGACGTAGACCCCCCTCAAACAATTCCACAATAACTGGGCTTGTGCCCTATACATCCACCGACTACCCGTGACCGAAACAATACCATCTGTCCATCGTGTGGAGAAGATTGTGATATATTGGTAAAACTTCTTCTTTGGGATTTCTCTTAGCTATCATCATTTGCCTACTTTATGTGCGGTTGTTACGTACGTTTTCTCAATTCGTCTCCATCATTCGTCAAATCTATGCTTACTCCTTTTCTATTCATGTTCTCATTCAATACTAACCCATCTGTTAGTGAAAATAGTTTATCTGCAATAGAATCCTTTTTGGCCTAGTAAAGGTATTTCGCGTAACATCATGTTATTTGAACATATTAGTGATGCAATCTCCCATGATACGAGTACTTCTGTCTATTCATGATGATCGTCATCATCGTCATCATTATCATGATGATTTGATACTTCTGTCTATTAAGATGGTGAAAATAAAAAAAATCAACATTGAAAATCGAGTGAATCAACAGTTGTTAACTAGTATATTAGAAGCTGAGACGTCATTTCCAGTGGTTCTCAACCTTGGAGCGGCAATAAAACGCCGGTTTCATTAAAGCTCAATAAAGTGGTTATAAAATTGTGGATAATGGTCGCTATATAACCTTGTTATCGGCTATGCAGCTATGAATTGTGAATGGAAATTATATGGCGGCTTTCACTTGGCACTTTTAACTGTGTTATTTTTTTTTTTGTATATTTTTTTGGTCATTTTTGAGCCCCGACCAAAAAAGAGGTGTTGTGGATTTGACGTTGATCTCTGTCTGTCTCTGTGTGTGTGTGTGTGTCTGTCTGTCAGTGGCACCTCTAGCTCAAACGGATAAACCGATTTTTTTATTTGAAGATTAATTTTCATGCGGTGTTTTTTACGTAGGTAAATACAAATACAAAAAAATACAAAAATCTTTATTGCTGTTTGCAGGTAAGATAAGATGATACAAAACATTTAAATAGTTGACCCATACAAACTGGCCTCTTCTTCTAGAGGCATGCAATATGTCTGGCAACGCAGTTTCCATTGGTCTGAATTTATACAATGATAATAATAGTCAGCTGATAAAGTCTTCTTCTTTTTTCATTTTTAACTTTTAATCGGTTGTATCATATATGTCATCTGATTCATCGTCTATTCATTTCTGGCTTCTATCCCGTTGTGTTATGTTAGTGTGATATGTTTGATGAGTACAATTACGCCAACGTCTTGTGCTTCAGCAGGATAATGTTATGGACTTTGACAAGTGTGTGGTTTCATGTAGAATCCAAGGTCTTGCAGTAGTAGCTCTTGCAGTTGCAGTAAGGTTTGGTTAATCTCGATTCAAGATGGCCGCCACCACAAAATGGCGGACAAAATGTTTCTTCACAACCACCCTCAATTTGGGTATTAAATGACAGGGTTTAAGTATTAGAATACTATACATTACGACAAATTTCAAATCCAAGATGATAGCCGCCACCACAAATGGCGAATTACATTATTTTTTCGCTACTACCTCAATATGGATGTCAAATGAAAAGGCTTGACTAATGAAATGTCGTACAGATTACAAATTCGAGGTAAATCAAAATTTTAACTTTGTTCTTGTTTAAATAAACACTTATAGGCAGTTGATCTCAGATCGCGTCTACTACCTGACAGACTTTTGACTAGCGCAAAGCTAACCTGTGTTAATTATTATATGGTTCCATTCCCACCCTGTGCAAATATTTCTGTGATGAGTTTAAATGTTTATACTGTGTCTGGGTGTTTTTATGTATAATAAGTATGTATTTAAAAACTATATAAGTATTATATCCGCTATCTGGCCACCATAGCACAAACTTTGCTTAGTTGGGGTCAGATGGTGTTGGGTGTGAATTGTCCACTAATATTTATTTATACAAGATGTGTAAGTTAGAAAGGATAAAACATATTAAATACGTCTTTACATTTACGCACATTTGTCAATTGCTGAATTTTTAGGTCTGTCATGACAATTATTTAAAAAGAACTAAATAAGAAAATAAATATTTTATATGTTGTATTAAAGGTACTACTATGTATTAGTATAATGGAGTCCTCTTTTTATATGTGTATGTGTGTGTCTGTCTGAACTGTCACAAGTTTACTCTTAACTCATGGCCAATATAAAACTCTGCACTAATTCCTTTACAATTTTTATACAGTTGCCTTGTAGCCTTGTTATAAACGGCATTTTTTTTTGTACTGTGTACTTACGTACTTACAAAAGTAATTTTACTGTTGGGAATTTCCTCCACCAACAACATTGAGAGAAACACACAAACAAGTACATTTAAAACAACACCCCTTGGTTTTTGTTGGGTTAAAAATAAAACAGTGTGAGAGTACGTACTATGAAATACTTAGTTTATCTTAAAAAACTATCCGTCATTTAAAATTAATAACTCCAAAGAAAAAAGCAACAAACCTCAAAGTCTCAAGTAGAAGCCGCCATCCCAAATCTGTTATTTATGATCGGCTGTTATACCGATGATGTATGGCACTCATGCATTTATCATACAAACGTGAATACACGCTATACCAAACTAAAATTAATCTTATTCCATTGAGATAAAACACAAAGAGATCGAATTACATGGGATTTTATTTTTGTATTTCTTTTCACTATTGTAAGTAAAGATAAATGTTTTTATTAATACGTAGGCGTATAATAGCCATAATAAATGTATGATGAAACGATTGTAAATGAAATTTGTATGGCTTTTTGTGTCGGTGGAACTGATTTTAGAGATATTAATTAATGTTTCTTACCGAGAATAGGTACGCGTTCGATTGTCATATTGGTTAGTGTAAAGCGAGAGAAAAACTACAATACACTCCATTGTAGTCTTTCTCACATTTGCTTGCTTACAAAAATGTTTTCACTCTCTATTTTAAAACACACAGATTGTATCTTTCAAAGAATTTGCTTTCAGGCAAAATCATTACATATTTTTGATGTTTTTACTGCTAAAGCAGAGTTGAAATCGCCGTCCAAGCTTCTAGTGCCATGGTAGATCAAGGGTCAAGACAGAGATATGTGGCGTGTCTTGGCGTCAGATGCCAAGACTTACTTTGGATTAATGACCCAAAGTCAAGTTAGGTAGTAATTTTTTTTATATACCTATGCATTTTAATTCAAAATAGTTTTCTTGCTAACCAAGGAACAGGGTAAACTCGTTAGAGATGGCTATAGTTTTACAAACGCGAAATAAAATAGTATGGTTACAATCTGTCATTTGTTCTTATCATAATAAACAGTTATTAGTTAGAGTTTATTAGTCTAGTAAAAATCAACGACAAATGATGTTTTATAATTCAAAAACATACTATAAAACTGTTTTAAAAAAAAGTAGTATTGGCCATCTCACCCAGGGCCTCAGTGTGAGTTTTTTTAACTTTTATAGGTTTACACTTGGCCGCCATCTCGCCTGATGTCAAGCGACGATGCGGTCTACGATGGAGCGTGTTTACCTAGAACAAACCGATTCACTCTCGATTTGAAGACACAAAGATTGTAACCAATAGGGAAAACCCACTCATAGCTATATACGGGATAGATGACCAGTGCTTAACTTACCTTTTCCCTTTCCTTTGCTCTGAAATTCAGCTTGTTTAGCTTCCTTCATTTAAACTAAAGTCATGTTTTATAATACAGCAGTACGTCTTTGTAGCCCAGTTTAAGTCTCAACGAGGCAGGCTTGGTCTTGTCTTAATTAACACCTCAGAGGCGCAATATTTCAACTCGGAGGCCACCTGCACGCGTCGTGCTGATTTATTGCACCCCCCAACTCACCTCTAAACCCCCTTCCTAACCCACTCGGGAATTTATTTTTAAATCGTAAACAAACCATTCGTGTCTCGTGTTTTACGTATAGTTCAATCCTGCTAGTACATATGATAAATGCGAAACTTTAAAAGTTTAGGTGTTGGGATGTTTGTTACTCAATCACGTTGGAACTTCTGAATGCATTGGGTTGAAATTTGGGACAGAGAGTTCAGTTTGTAATAGCACATAGTCTACCAAAAGCTACTTTCTTATAAAGTGAAGCAAATGGGGATCTCATCGCTAAAAGTGATCTCTTCCAGGTAGCAGAAGGATGCAGAGAAACACGGAATAGAAATAGACGGGGGTATACAGTTAGACCTAAGGTATCAAATAACATCCATAACATTTTAAAACTTGGAACAGTTATAATAATAATTGGAATAAGTAATTGTAAGCAACAGTTAACTAATACATACATAAATAGTAGATATGCGCCGAGTAACACTTGCCGAGTAACGAGTACCGAGTTTTACTCGGTTCAATTTTTTTATCAACCGACTACTCGGCCGAGTAACTCGGTTCAATCAAATTCCCATTTCGCGCGCGTAAACAAGTACATAAACAGTAAACATGTACTCTGCCCTGTACTCATTCATTAGTATAATTTGGACTTTGATTTTATTACTTGAGATTGTCAAAGATTTCTTAAATAAACTTGTTTTAATTATATCTCCAAATATTCCTTTTCTTAAACCGAGTATACTCGGCATTTAAACCGAGTTATCAGGGCGAGTACTAGAACAAAAAACCCGCCGAGTACGCCGAGGACTGAGTATCAGCCGAGTACTCGGCCCATCTCTAATAAATAGTAAGCTTAAATAAAAAAAGTTGTGGTATCGTGAGACATCAGGTAGGAACGAAGTTCCTTCAGAAAATAAGTAACAACACAATTTGCAAAAAATAAAACTAAACTCATAATATTATTATTTAAGGGACAATCATCTGAAAACTAAAGTTGGCAACACTGGTCTCGGGCAGTTCCTACGCGTCACTTCCCTTGTTATATTTTCGTTACGTTTTTAGCCCCACATTATTTTTCATTTCAGTCGCGCATCAAATCCCTTTTTTTCCTATGCAGTAAGGAATTTCGTTCCAATAATAAGTGTGTTTTCAATTATTGATTTTTTTTTTTAATAAAATAACTTTTTTTGTGGAATTGCAATAATTTTACAAAATCATAGCAATATATTTATGCAGTAGAGATGCCGGTTAGACAAAAGATAATGAACGTTCTAGTTAATAACTAGTAATGATTAAATTTGATTGTATGTTTGAGCAAGTTCCTGATATTTCCATGCAGTTTCACGCATAATGTTTACGAAAAAACAAATCAAATCATTTATTTCCTTGTGGGCTTAGGTTACACAGATTTTAAATATTATATATGATATAGACAAAAACAACGAGTAAGGATGAGTTTACTTGTGAACATGATACATGCATATTATTATCTTCCCTTTTTTATATTGGACTACACGTAACTCGAAAAAGAGACATCGTTTCATTGTTGGCGATCCAAAGACTCAAAATAGAGTTTGACTCCACTTTTATGATAAGAACGTCTAAATTGTGGAATTTGTTGCCTGAGTTGGATTTTCCTGATGTTTACAATCTTGGTATTTTTGTGAGTGATTGTAAGTCGAGAGTGAATTGGTTTCACCTAGGTAAGAACGCTCTACCGTAGACCGCATCGTCGCTTAACATCAGGGTCATCAGGTGAGATGGCGGTTAAGTGTAAGATTATTATAATTGTTAAAAAATTAAGTCTCACAAAATCGCTGCATTATACGTCATAATATAACTACGGCAGTATAGAAAACTCTAATGTACAAATACTTGTGAAGCGAGGAACCGATACAGGTTAAAAAAATATTTCTGTAACGAAATTTTATCTATAAAAAAAACAAATGCTTAACAACATTAGTATTTGTATTTCTATTATTAATTTTCTTTTCTCATTATTTGTAATATAACTGTGTAATCTTGCTGTGTTCACATGCTTAGGGATATTTACCTGCTCAAAACAATTATGTTTTCAATCTTTGTAACATTTTGTAAATTTCCTGTTTTGTGTATAACCAATAAATAAATAAATATATATTTGTAAAATGAAATTTAACAATAATCTTACATCGTATATTCAACCTTCAAATTATGTAAATACAAATAAAAAAGTAACCATTACTCAAACAAATTTACATAATAAAATGTTTACCACCTCTTACAAAATGTGAAAGACAACGCAAAGTAAACTAAACCCTATCCCAATGACTTAAGGGAGACTATTGTGTGTAATCATAACGTAAGTCATTACAGCTCCAGAGGCTCATAATTTTAGGTAGCGTGTTCTAAAGGCGTATTATTTTTAAATTATTAACAGTGTAATGGAATTATTTCGGTATGCAAATTTCGCGAACATGAGGTTTTATCACGATATTCTCCATGTCAATATACCTCTAATTAGCAGAACATAATTTTTATTCGCGGTCACATTAGAGAGATAATTTCAGAAATATTTTACTCAAGTTAGACTTATGTTAAGCCATATGCTTGTGCCCTGTGGTTTCATTTGATATGCCATGGGATTTAGTATACTATTATGAATTAAAAAATAGCCTCTGTGTCAATGTATGTATGTTTAAACTAATAAAAATACCTTTTTGTTTGGTTTAATACGCATTTGTACGGTTTAGTACATCCCGGCTGTTCCCGAGGTATATACAATTATATTATAGCCTATAGCACTCAAGGATTACGGACATATCTGAAAGTGAAAGGATTTTGAAATCGGTCCACTACTTCCTGACATCAAATCAAGCTCGATCAAATGAAATCACTCTTTAGCTTTATAATATTGGAAAAGATTCGAAAATTGTTTAATAAGCCTGTTGGCGAGCGGTGGACTGTAACTAACTGGTGAATATAGGAAATGAGAAAGGCACACAATGATGGTAAAAATATTATAATTATTTAAAATATTTACAAAATCAAACCAAAACGCTCCGTAACCAAGGTAACTAAAAAAACAACTAACAGGAAAAATCGAATATAAAATACAATTTTAAAAATAGAAAAAGAAATGTTCCAGCCAGTCGTCAACATTCCGGGCCCCTAGTGGAACACTAAACCGTGGTGACCACTGGCTGGGGTTCAGTTATAAGTGGTAGAAGTTTTTTAAGTGGACGGCGCAAAACTCCACCCTTGGTTGCAACATCTGCGACCCGAACCAAACCATCATTACCTACGAATGTTTTGACTACCCTGCCAAGAAGCCAAAGACCCCTGGGCAAAGTTTTATCAGCGATCAGAACTACGTCCCCCCTCACAAATGCTTGATCTATCATTTTTCTTCCGTCCTCGTGGTATTAGCGTCGGTAGATACTCCTTAAGCCATCTCTCCCAAAAGTGGTCAGCAAGCCTTAGCACGCGCCTCCAGTCACATTTGCGTACCAAATCTGCGTCTGATAATGTGATAGGCCATGGAGATCCTGATGACGAACCAAGGATAAAATGAAAAGGTGTAATGGCTTCAGGTGCATCAGGAAAACTTGGCACGTACGTAAGAGGTCTGGAGTTCAATATGGATTCAACTTCGACGAGTAAAGTCGCCAATACTTCTTCTCGTGGTGCTCTGTCTTTAAGAGTGGATCTCAGGGCTGTCTTAACAGAGCGTACCAAACGTTCCCATGTCCCACCCATGAAGGGAGAAGCGGGTGGGATAAAGCGCCATGTGATCATGCGGTTTGTTGCAAAATCATGAATAGCTTCGTCATAAAGAGCTGCAAGCTCCCGACTTGCACCGACAAAATTAGTACCATTATCAGAAAGTATTGTATTCGGCGTTCCACGGCGGGCTATAAAACGTCTAAGGCTCATTATGGCAGCATCAGATGACAACGATGAGACGATCTCCAAATGGATGGCTCTTGTAACGAGGCATGTGTATAAAGCCACGTATCTCTTTTCTCTTCGTCGACCCACTGAAACTTCAATGGCACCAAAATAGTCTAGGCCTACATGCGTAAACGGCCGTGTGTGGTGGTCGAGGCGTTCTATTGGTAGATTGCCTATTGGTGGCGTAGGGAGACGACCATTTTGTCTTCTGCATTGTAAACAGCCTTTGGCCACACTTCGAATTGTAGTTCTGGCTCGTAAAATCCAAAATTTCTGTCGTATTTCATTTAATACAAGCTCATGATTGCCATGACCGGCTGTAGCGTGTTTGTGTAAAATCATCAAATGAACGATGCGATGACGACCATCAAGGATTATTGGAGACTTTGCATTGTCATGTACTCCTGGTGCAGATTTTATGCGCGAATCTAATTTGATCAGGCCATCTGTGTCGAGAACAGGGCGAGCGCTACTATTCTGCTATTATTAGGTAGTGGCTGTGAAGATTTGAGATACTTAAGTTCTTCGGCAAAGCTATATGTCTGAATGCGTTGGAGAAGCATTTTCTCTGCTTGAATCATGTCGGCAGTAGAAATTTGTGACAGGGACGTAGAGTTTTCAACATATTTGGTAATTAATCGCGGTGAATGAGATCGTGCGCAAAAGTTTTTAACGGCCTGATAAACACGAGCCGTAGCTCTTACTAATCGTAACCAGCTACTAAAACGGTTTGCATCAGGAACCGGCGGATCTAGCAATGAAATTTCTACTAGAAACCCCACAAACTCTGGCTTCAATTCAGAAATTCGTGAAGCTTCGTCAGTGATGCTATCTACCTCGCATGGCCATTCCGAAGGTGAATTAATGAGGAAGGAAGGGCCAGCAAACCATCTGTGAGATGCTGAAAAGTTGCAAATTTTTGGCTTCGTAGCATCGTCTGCAATATTGAGTATGCTAGGAAGCCATTTCCAATCAGATGGATTTGAAAATTCTAATATTTCACCTATTCTATGAGCTACAAAAGCTTTGAACATTCGCGCATCACTACGAATCCACTTAAGGACCGTAGTAGAATCAGTCCAGTAATAAACAGTGGACGGTCGAATTCGATGGGCGTTCAATATAGATTGAGCGAAACGCGTAGCAATAATAGCCGCTTGTAATTCTAAACGCGGAACAGAGAGTGGCTTCAGGGGCAACACGCGCTTTGCCTCCTATCAATGCAAGACTAACGGAACCGTCCAAGAATGTATAACGCCAATACGCGACGCAGGCATAGGCTTGTTCTCCCCCATCCGCTATGATATGAAGTTGTGTATCACAAGGGTCTGGTCTAACATTGTAGCAGCGTGGGATGCGAAGAGTAGCTGCTGATGCAAGTTGATTAAACCAGTTCTTACACTCGGTCTCATACTTAGGAGATATGGGAGAGTCCCAGCTAATCCCTCTCTCCACAACTTTTGGATTAAAATACGGCCTTGGATGGTTAGAGGTAAAAGTAAACCTAAAGGATCATAAACGCTCATAACGCTAGAAAGTAAACCGCGTTTGGTTAGTTGTGGCGTGTCCTTCTGGCCTGTGCGGAAACCTAAACTATCGTCATAAGGATTCCACTTTACTCCTAATGCCCCTATGTCGCTATTAGGAGGTAAACTAATATCAGCGTTTGAAATACTACGCAGTTCATCAGGCACTAAATTGAGCGCCTCGGGTACGTTTGAAACCCAAGAACGCATCTCAAAACAGCACGACTTGTGGACCGTGACTATATCGGAAGCTAGACGTGCGGCATTAGAAAGCTTGAATTCACTACCAATGTAATCGTCCATGTAGTGGTCGTGTATGATCGAGTGCACAGCTGCGGGATACTGATGTTCAAATTCTTTCGCGTTCTTATTCTTAATATACAAAGCTATAAAAGGGCTAGAGACAGCACCAAAAATTACCGATGACATTCTAAATTCTTTTACCGCGCTCTGTGTATTACCACCATCGCGCCATAAAAAACGAAGCGCGTCTCGATCTTGTTCCCTTATCTTAATCTGTGGAAACATCTCCTTAATATCTGCGCTAAACGCTATTGGTCCCTCTCTAAAACGAAACAATATACCTAACAAAGATTGTAATAGGTCAGGGCCTTGTAGCAACATGCTGTTCAAACTCACACCTTTAGTAACAGCTGCAGCATCGTGAACTACTCTGAGCTTACTTTTCTGCGGATGGTACACACCGAAATGTGGTAAGTACCACTTTGGAAACGAGGATTTCGCAGATAAACTTCTTGGATGATTTTTGTGGTAAGAGGATGGATCGCATTCTTCCGCATAACCTTTTTGAATAATGCCATTTATAAATTGTTTGTAAGCGGAAGCAAAGGATTCATCCTTTGACATTTGCTTTTCGATTGCATTAAGGCGCGACAATGCTTGTGGATAACTATCGGGAAGGTTATTAGATACGTTTTCCTTCCAGGGCAAACAAACCTCAAAACGTCCAGAATCAAGTCTACGGGCTGAAGATTCAATTAAATTAATAGCTCGTAAGTCGTCTTTATTATGTCGTGGAGTATGATTTTGAATACCTAACGAGTCAATCTCATACTGTTGTTTGACAAGTTTTTCAAGACTATCAATTGTTCGTGATGCGTAGTCGTTTTCGAACACATGATGAGTAAAATCCACGGGCTTGGATGACGTAGACACGGCACCGTGAAGCACCCAACCTAATAAAGTTCTTGTCGCTACAGGCTCGTCTTTCCTCCCTACGCGCATCTCACGACTTACAGACAGGTACCAATCCGCGGCTCCAATGAGAACGGTTGGAGTTGCGTTTTCGTACGTCAGCACATTAGAAATATCCGCTAAATGATCGTACCTAGCGAGGTTAATCATGTTTGTGCTCTGCGGTGCAAGGTGAAGTGGTGTGATGCTGCGTGCGCCTTGAACAAAATGTCGATCAGATGAGTTGCGCCCCTAATATGAAAATTTACATAACACACTTCCGTGTCTAAAACATACCACCTATGCCGTTAACACGTAGTCGCTGTTGTCCAGTAACTTCTGCGCCAATTTGCGTGGCTATGTTGTCGTCGATTAGGGTGGCGGTACTACCTTCATCCAAAAGTGCGAACGTTTCAATTGTTCCACTCGGGCCTTCCAACACGACCGGTAACACCTTTAATAAGCCTCGTTTAAATACAGCAGACGATTTTAAACCTGTGCCTAATAAAATGTCAGAGAGGTTAGTAACATTCAAAGATTCAGAAATATTGTTTGACTCATTGGTAGCCGTAGCGGTTACGGTATCGCTATTTTGTTGAGAAATAGAGGTAGTAGTGTGATGACTCGAGTTCTGTGACAAAGACACGCTATCATTACCGCCATGAAGAAGTTTGTGATGTCGCCTATCACAGCCATTTAAACCGCAACGCTTCGCTCTGCAGTCGTTCCATTTGTGCGGATTTGACTTAAGACATCGGTAACAAGTTTTTGATTCCTTAATCCAGCGCCATCTGTCGTCAACAGAGAGTAACAAAACGACTTGCATGTTAGCACCGAGTGCGGTCCCTGAACACGTTTCTGTTTGCAATAGGAACACACTACAGCTTTGCTGGTAGACGTCACTGCATGAGCCATTTCGTCGCTTGAAGTCGCGTGCACCTGATCCTTAGCTACAAAAGATTTATAAGATGAGACTTGTCTAGTAGAACCCGGAGCTACGTCTGCCACGAAGTTGTACGTAAGTTGTCGCTGAGCTTCGATAACTAAAAATCTAGAAAGTAATTCGAGCTTGGTAACCGACGGCTCGAAAGGTTTGTGCGTAGCAGCGAAATCCGTAAAGCGATCTCTTGTATTCTCGCTTAGTTTGAGAAGCACTGTGCGGAAAAGCTCAATTGAAGACAAATATTCGTGTTGATTGAGTAGTTTTATGGTAGTGACACAGTTTCTCAATTTATTAGCTAAATTATTTAATTGTTCTGGGCCGCTACTTACTTTTAGATTTTTTAGACCGGCGATTTCGTGTGCGACCAGCAACTCTGGTCGTGCGTAGTTCTGTTCTAGAGCTGTCATTATCTCTTCGGGATCTGTCGCTGCCCATAATATGGATGAGATTGCCACTTTGGCGGCTCCACGAACCGCAGCAGTTAAGCGAGCTAAATTATCTGCAGGTGAAAAAAATGTTTTAGTTCTCTTGTAACTACATTTAAAAGCAAGCCATTCGTTTAGATCTCCCGAAAATAAAACCAACTCGGACCGTTTAATGCGGTCGGGTAACGCAGCAATAGCGGCCGTAATTTGAGTTACTGGATCTTGTGTAACTACTTTATGATGTGTCGATACTGGCGGACATGGGTAAAGAGAGTCGGGCACGGTTTGGTGATCTACCCATGTCACGACACGTTCTTGAGCACGTTGAGGAGAATTAGAACTAAAACTGCGCGATGAATTGGACACGGTTCGTGCGTCTAATGCGGCGAGTTTTGCCTTAAGTTCCATTTCCTCTGCCTGTTGCTGTAACAAAACCAGGCGACGTTCATGTTCTAAGAGCGTACGCTCTTGTTCTAATTTTCGCCGCTGGTACTCAGCTTTAACTGCCAATTTCTTGGCCAGCGTGGCTGAACTTGAAGTTGTGTGCGAGTGCATTTTTGACTTACGCGATGTTGGGGCGTGTAGACTCTGACTGGTCCGGAGGGCGCACGGTTCTTGCTGAGATGCAACGGTCCTGCTATCTCCCCGGTCGTCAATCTTGCACATCACATTATCTTCGCCTCTCGATGGCCCTGGCGCCTGGGTGCTGCTGCACGGCATGGGCGGAGGGGAATGCACTACGCGTGGCGGAACTGGCTCCGCGGTCGGAGCAGTAACAGGCTTAGCTTGGTTACGAGTGACCACCATTGTGCGCAAAAAGAAATGGAATGAAAATCACATGAGATGAAATGGTCCAAAAACTGGCGAAGAAGGACCAAAAAATGTTGGCGAGCGGTGGACTGTAACTAACTGGTGAATATAGGAAATGAGAAAGGCACACAATGATGGTAAAAATATTATAATTATTTAAAATATTTACAAAATCAAACCAAAACGCTCCGTAACCAAGGTAACTAAAAAACAACTAACAGGAAAAATCGAATATAAAATACAATTTTAAAAATAGAAAAAGAAATGTTCCAGCCAGTCGTCAACAAAGCCACTTTATTTGTGTCATTATTATGTGTCACTTTCTATTTTATATGTCGTTCTATATTAGTTTTACGGTGAATTGAATGCAAATTTTTAATTTTTTTTTTGATAAATTTGCTGACATAGTCATTAATTAGACTGTACCATTAGCCATCGTTAATATTCATGAATCATTATTTAAAACCGTGGTGGCCAAGTGTCTAGGATATACGATTCTTAAACGAGAGGTTCTACAACAGGTTTTCTACCTGCAAATCTAAGTAAACCGCGCGGGAGCCGCCGAATTTTTCCCAACCAAAAGTGCTCGGATCGGCGAAAGGAGTTTTCATTTCAACGAGATAAAAATAAAAATTGTATACCCCTGACAACCTTGAATTGGAAATTTGTTATAGTATTCAAGCTCATTAATACTCAAGCTTTTTCATTTGATACCAATATTGAGAAAGTTGTTAAAAATATGTAATTGACACTTTTTGTGGTGGCAACCTTGGATCTCGGATTTGTAATGTACCTATTATAGTGTAGGTACAGTATTCTAATAGTTAAACTCTTTCATTTGATAGCATACATTACGAATTTTTTTTTGCTTTTGTTAATCAATATTGACAGAGGTTGGGAAGTATTTTATCCGCCATTTTGTGGAGGCGGCCATTTTGAATCGATATCAACCAAACAAAACAAAAAAATCGTATCGACATCGGTATATTCGTTTAAAGCGCTACTATGCTATAGACATACACACACAGACAGACATCGACGTCAAGCTTACATACTATCACACCCTTTTTTTGGTGGAGGGTTAAAAAACAACTAAATTTATTATTAAAACGTCAAATCTCAATAGGCGACTTTATATGACCGTAATAATAATTATGAGCGAACTGAGACTTTAAAACTTCTACCTCGTTAATGAAGGGAAGTCATTAAAAGAGATATTAATCAAAATGCTATCTTATCTCTTAATCCGATAACCCAAAATTATGGTTATTGCGCACTTAATGCAGATTGGGCTGAGTGTGAATCATCTAGGTGTTATGTGTTTTGGAATGAAATTAGGAAACATAAAGGATATTAATAGCTGTCAGATTAAGTCTTTCAAAAGTAGTTGTGACCTCAATTGGTAAGTTTTATTTTATGAATAGTTATGTGCATTTTAATTTGAAATCATAAATATAATGCAAGAACGCCATTTTTGTCGACATTTTTTAGTCAATTTTAGGATATTTATTTTCTATCTTGTGCATTTTTTGGACGCTTTAGTGATGTCACTTTTTGCATTTGTCGAGGTTTTAACTTGACTTTACATAACCTCATCATTATGGGTATTAAATGAAAGGGTACTATCGAGCATGATACTATGAAAAAAAAACTATGGTGGCTTCTACCTCAAAATATCCGGGGTTTGTCAAATTTATAGGATAAAAATTTGACAAACCTCGGATAGTTATATAATTTTATTGTAGTATAAATGTTTAACTTTGTCATCGCCACTGGCTTTAACGGTGAATATCTTAAAGATACCGAAATATTCAAACAATAAGTTTTTCAAAGATATGCGTTGTTAGACAAGGACAAAAAACTCTTACTTGGTCAGAGTGGGGATTATGGCCTTTCTCTTACTTACTTTCAACTAAGCCAAAAGTCCTCCCACTACAAAATTTTAGACCGAATAGTAGTAATAAAAAAATAGTGATGTCCAAAATTAGAATCGAAAAATTTACGACATCAATCGACATGATATTACGACCAACTAATTGAATGCTAAATCGTTCGTCGGTCACTTTCACAGCGTGGAAACGGCGAGGGGCCGCTGACATACAAACGGTCTACAAAACGACTTGAATTTATGTAATGTATTCTAATAAATACTAAAATACATACAGTGAAACACTATTTTATTAGTATTTTGAAGTGAACAATTCTTTAGCTATGTTGGTCACATCTTAGAGGGAGATGCTATGCTGTCGAGACACCAACACACTAATGTATCTTTTTTTTTATCTGGGCAGAGCCTTTATTGACTGCCCTAGTGGCTTAGTTGGTAGTAGCTCTGCCTGCGAAGCCGAGGGTCGTGGGTTCGATCCCCACCCAGTGCAAATATTTGTGTAATGAATTCAAATGTTTGCACTGTGTCTGGGTGTTTCTATGTATAATAAGTATGTATTTAAAACTATATAAGTATTATATCAGCTATCTGGCTGCCATCACACAAGCTTTGCTTAGTTTGGGGTCAGATGGTGTTGTGTGTGAATTGTCCACCGATATTTATTTATTTATTTTATTATTTTATTAACAAAGTTAAAATACAATGAGAACTACACTACACAACAAACCTACCTAACTACTTACACTAAGCACACCTGAATTATCCATAGACCACTGTAGGTCTACAGATAATCAAGATGTTCAAGCCCACTACCAATCGGAAGCGTACCCAGCATGCTAGCGGGATTACCACGCTGAATGGCAATGCTTATGCGTTGGGCCAAATAAACGCCAGCATTTTGGTCACGCGTCGCGTCGACCAAGCGCTCGGATAGGCTTTTGAAGATGAGGTGAGCTCCCGGCCCCCACGGTCCCAATGTAACTTAGTAGTGTCGTAAAAGGTGGTGCGCGTTAGATGTTTTTAAATGGGTGAAACCATACGTAAATAATAAGTAAATACTTAAGTCACGACGTCTACTCTCTTTCTACGAAAAACGTGATATTGAAACAAACTCGCGAATCTCCTACTCCGGGTCTACTTCATTCCGTGTACCTGTGTTCCGGTTTGAAGGCCAATGTTTCCAGAGAAATTACAGGGCTTAGAGATATAACATCTTAGATCTCTGGGTGACGAGCGCAGTGCAGTGCTAGGTAATGATTTGGACTCTTCATGTTCCAATAGCTGCGTGTCACGGTGCTGTTATGTGTCAGGCATGTTGCTTACCATCAGGCACATGTCCTGATCGTCTCGTCACTCTTTATTTAAAAAAAAAATCCTCCGATCGAACATTGTTGATGTTTAAATGTCCTAAGCTTACTCTAATCCGAGAAAAAAACGACGGATCGAAGTAAAACCGGAGTAGAAAAGTAGCCAGTTTATTTCGAAATTAAGTTTTTCGTAGAAAGATAGTAAAGACGGTTTCTTTGTATTGGAAGCGGATGAGGTGTACGCTAGCCATGACATCAAAGTGATGTGACGCGACAAAAGTAAGATACTTCCACAAGAGCGAACAGGCCCGCTCTTCTACCGTCTAACGGCTTTGGCGTTGCTATTGTTGTCTCTATCATATGAAGCGAAACGAAAAGAGATAGCAATATCGAAGGTAAGACAGTTTTAGTTAAGCGGTAAACTTCGTCTGCGTAAAGCGTTTGTTCTAACTTTATACGTACTATATGTAAACTCTTTGGGTGAAACCTTGTGAGCTTGCGTCTCCAATATGCGAAATACTAACCTATATCTGTAGCTATATAGGTGATTTATAGTGCTGTACAGCTTGTGCAATAATCATAATCATTTTTATTCATAAAAAAATATTACACGTCACAAGATTAAATAGTAAAATAGACACATTTATAATAATTATTAATCAATTACACTAAAATGTAATTATTTAAAATACTGATATCATTTAAATTAATTATCTAGAATGATTAATCAATTCAATGTCATAAATAAATGTCAGAATAATTAAAATGACCATGTCAACAATTCAATCAATTACTTAAATACAGTAAATTAAAGGAAATGTCAGAATACTGAAACACATGTCAAAGGAATACTGTTTGATGCTGAAATTTTATGTTGTTAAGGGCTAAATTTAGTCGACTGACGAGACGAGAAAAGAAAATTTAGAATTCTAAGTTTAAAAAACGGTAAATTAAATTGACTGTATTGAGAAGAAAATTTTGAAGCAAGGTTTGTCAATTGAGTTCTGAGGAAAGTAATAGACTGCAGGCCCGTGAACAAAATTTATGGGTCATATGATACAGCAGGAGACCTATGTAGGATGATAGAAGGGTATAAAGTAATAAGATTGAACACTATGCCGTCACTTGTAAGCTGTCCAACTGAGTGCAGTTGAAGAGGGGGGGGGGTGGGTTCTATACCTCGACCGTTTCTCCTTGTCGCATGAGTTTTTTTGGGTTCACGTGCCTGTAGTCTATAAGTATAACAAGCAATCCTTGTTTATGAATCTAGCTCGTCGCTTACTGAATGCTACTCGTATTATACTTCACTGGCCGATCTGTATTGAGCAATCAGTAATAAATAAATAAAATAAATATTGGTGGACATTTCACACACAACACCATCTGCCCCCAAACTTTTTTTTTTGTAGTGGTAGGACTCCTAGCAGAGTCCGCCTAGGGAAGTACCACACCTTTGCCAGTTATTCTACCGCCAAGCAGTAATGTGCAAACATTACTGTGTTCCGGTTTGAAGGGCAATGTATCCAGAGAAACTACAGAGCTTAGAGATATAACATCTTAGATCTCTGGGTGACGAGCGCAGTGCAGTGCTAGGTAATGATTTGGATTCTTCATGTTCCAATAGCTGCGTGTCACTGTGCTGTTATGTGGCAGGCATGTTGCTTACCATCAGGCACATGTCCTGCTCGTCTCGTCACTTCTTATTTAAAAAAAAAAAACTAAGCAGCAAAGCTTGTACTATGGAAGCCAGATAGCTGATATAATACTTTTATATTTTTAAATACATACTAATTGTACATAGAAAACAGGAGTGGTAGGACTCTTTGCAGAGTCTGCCTGGGGAAGTACCTTTGCGAGTTATTCTACCACCAAGCAGTAAGTAGTGAGCAAACATTACTGTATTCCGGTTTGAAGGGCAATGTTTCCAGAGAAATTACTCGGCTTAGAGATAAAACGCCTTACATCTCCGGGTGACGAGCTCAGTGCGGTGCTTTATGAACTCTTCATGTTCCAATAGCTGCGTGTCACTGTGCACTGTTACGGGCAGGCATGTTGCATACCTGATGGCATCAGACATGGCCTGCTCGTCTTGTCAATCTATCTTGTAAAGAAAACTGAATTCAGTAATTATTAAATGAATTTGACTAAATTTGGGCTTTGATACGAACCCCTTTAGGGATTCCCTAGTACAAAAGAAGTTTTTGCTTCAAGTATTGTTTTATGTCCTTCTAGAAAACCGTCCGACAGACTTAGAGTTCCATTAAGCCGAAGTGGCGGGTATTTAATAAACTACAATTATGAATCATAAAACCGTTCGCGCTGAGTTTATGACTGGCGGCTCGTTATCGCGGACATCTTGATTTATGTGCCTCGGATGCAGGGCTGCTGGACCCTCTGTTTTTTTAACCGACTTCAAAAAAGGGGGAAAATACAATTCAGTTGTGTTTTTTTGTCTGTGTGATACCTCCGTCAATTGTGCATAAATTTGGATGGTTTTATTGTTTGATTGAATTAAACTTATATTGTTTGATGGATTTTTTTAATTTAATAAATTTGATATAAAAATGGAATTTTATCAAAATTGGTATGTTAAGGAAATTGAAATAGTAAATGTTGTTGTGAGAAATCCAGAGGAAACATTGCCGAAACGTAGTTTTTACTCAGAGTTCCATTAAGAAAATCGTTAAAACGTGTATTCTAAACAAAGGTGACAGAAACTGGAAAGGTGTAAACTGTGAAATCAAACCTTCTTCACATTTAAAGCAATGCTTGTGTTGTGAGAAGACTAACAGTGTAAAAAACTGTATTCCTTTGAAACAAAGATTGAATCTTGAAGCTAAAAGATTGCTTCGGCTGCAAACTTATTTTATATTCATTAGCAATAATAAGAAGTACACATATTGCCTTAAAAACCTACAAAAAGTTTTTTTTTATCCTATCATAGGCATCTGCCTGATTTTACCTTTGCCTGATGGCTCTACTATTATACCTAGAAGAAAATAATTAAATCTCAACTTGAAGATACACCAAGATAATGGTAATCTTCGGGTAAAACCTACTCCGGCATCGGATTCTAAAGTTAAGACGATTTTATCACAAAAGTGGGCACAAAACTTCTTGTTTTAGTCTATAGAGCGTCAAATATGTAACGATATCGCTTCTTTAGCTACGATCAGTCAAATAGGTTGAAGAACAAGGCGGTATTAGATCATGCGGTTCAGTTACACACTCTCCGAAACTTTTGACTGGCGCTGATACCTTTTTTGATTACACTTTTGGCTAGCATATAAGACCCAGAGCCCTATACTACTACATTTTGAGGGAGCAACCTACAAACTTTCTACTGCGATTTCAACAATCATGTTAATATTATGCCTAAGTAATATTTCATACTCAATCACATTGCAACGCGTAACAAATTGGCTTGAAATTTTATGTTTTTTAATCTGTCTAAACAGTTTTTATTTTAGTATTAAAATTAACGTGGTTGTTACACATACATTCTGTCGCGACCGTCCTAGTGTAAACACGTATTTTTAGTTTTGGTTACGTGCATTTTGTTTGAATTGTCATAAAAAATACTATTTTGCCAATAAAACTTACACGAATGTGATTCTTATAAAGCTATGACAACAGTGGTTTTTAATATGTGAAAATTGTCGTTTTAACAAGTGGGAAACGGTCGAATTATTCTATCAAGTGGACGACTTAGTCAGGGTTTGACTCATCCCGTACTCTGTGACGTGATCGGCGTTGGCCGCTTCTACATACTAGCTGCCTGCCATCTAGTCTGCCTGGGTTTGCAGCAAATATTACAATTGAACTTAAGTATTGGTTTGCACTACATTTGTAACAAAATTATTTTATTTTGACTTTGCCAGTATAAAACTACACCCATGGAACAATGCCGCAAATCAAATCATTAACTTTATCAGATGCAAAAAATCTAATCAAGGAACTCAAGACCGAACTGCAAAAAGTCCAGCAGCTTAACATTAAACTACTTAGAGACCACGAGCAATACTCTGCCGATTATAAAGAGATGTTAAATAAAAATTCTGCGCTAAAAGCGCAAATAGCAAACCAAGACTTATTATTGCAAGAAGTTATGTCGGACAAAGATGAACTGCAAAATATTTTAGACGGAAGATACATAAAAGTGGATGAATATGAAGACGCCTTGAATATCATTCGCATGCATGAAAAGAACGCAACCTTGTTTGAGGAATTACAGAAAACTATGAACACGGACAACGAAAAGGCTATTATAAAATTAAATAATGAAATAGATAAATTAAAATGCGAAATTTTTACTTTACAGCAAGAGAACGTACAATTAAGAGAACCTCTGTTATGTCGATTTAATCAGGATATTGAAGAAGAAACAGAAATAAACAGTAATGTTATTATAATAGACGACGGAAAAGACCCAGAAGACAGCGAAATTGAACTATCGGAAAACGAACACAATAAAATTATATATGTGGAGGACAGAATATCACTACGAGGGAAGAAACGGAAAGAACCATCAAATATACGGAAGAATCAAATGCTGACTCCCATAATAATCGACGAAAGAGTTGAAGTGAATCTCGACCACATTAGCCATAAAAACACAAATCGTGAAAAAAATTGGTCATAATGTGTGACCATATTGGAAAAGGACTAGCCGAATTCATTTGTAATAATGAGACTGGATATGATTCCGTAATGTCAATATGTAAACCAGGGGCATCATGGAAACACGTTACCGAGGACATCGCAAAACTTGCTAACAAGTTAAACGAAGGAGACGACATAGTTCTCATCGCATCAGATGTAACATCCTTCAGAATAAATTGGATCAAGCACGCAAGAGACATCTGCAGACTCAAAAAGCTTAAGCTACAAATAACTACACTGCCATATAAATCAATAAATTATACAAAATGTAATGAAGAAATTTTCAACAAACCAACAGCTCTACGAGCTGGTGTCGCGATCTAACGGCGTGTCCTTAATTGACATAAATAAATTTAGTAAAAATATGTTTACACCAACACATAAATTAACGCAAAGTTTCATGAAAGTTTTGCTCATGAACGTAATAATAAACTCGTTGTATGAATATACTCATACTTTTAAAAATATAATTGAATTGACATGTAAATTAAATAATGATTGTAATAGTTTAAAACCTACACTGCCGATATCTGAAAGCGACAGTAGTATTTTTTTTAGACCGGAAGATCACTTCACTGATCATCGTATGATGATAGGGAAGTTACAAATGCTTCATCAAAACTGCAGGAGTGTTAAGGGTAGCGACAGGCGGCTAAAGTTGCAAAATTTGGTAGAAACTTATAAACCAGACGTGGTTATTCTGACCGAAACCTGGCTTAGTGAATATGATTTAGAGTCTTTCCTAGTTGAGGGTTACAAACATTCAAATTATTTTATACGACATAAAAAAATTCATGGTGGGGTGTCGATACTTTCAAAAGACGGGTTAAAAACTAAGAAGCTGCCCGAAATCGATAGGTTAGCAATTGAGTACCATTGTGAGCTGTGTGCTATTGAATTATATAATGACTTCAGCAAAGAAAAAAAACATTATCATTGGCTTATACAGAACGGGTAAGGGAGATTTTAAAGTGTTTTTGGAAATTATCGGTAAAATGCTGGATCAATTAATAGATCTACCAAATTGCACTATTGTTTTTACTGGCGACTGGAATGTAGATTTCCTTAATGATACTTGTTATAAAAAAAAGTCTAATAGATATAATGAGCCCAAACAAATTTAAAATTTTTGTTCATTTTGCAACAAGAATAGAAAACGGCACTGAAACATCGATTGATTTCGTGGTCTCCCATATGGATAATGACACTATTTCAATTGAGCCCATTGCGACTGCTATGTCAGATCATGACGCTCAACTAATTACATTACACAATCAGGCTAGAAATGTGAAAAAGTGCAAACATTTTACTGTTATTAAAAGATTAGTCAATGCACACCGTATGAACGATTTCCTCACAGCATTCGTTTCGTATGACTGGGATGCTATTTTTGGAAGTTATAATGATACAACCTTCGAAGTATTTATGTCAAAATTGACTTGGAATATGGACTTGTTTTCCCCAAAACAGTAATAAAAAAGAAACGTCAGAAAAATTCCCCATGGATAAGTTCGGAATTAATAAAACTGCAGCTGGATATCCATGATTTATCCACTTTACAAAGACAGTTTCCGCAAAGTCTAAAAACCGATGTAATATCACAAAAAATACAAATTATAAATGAATTATTGCTTACAAATAAAAAACAATACATAGCTGGACGCATTCAAAATGCAAAAAACCAAAAAAAGGAAGTATGGCAAGTCATAAAAGAGAATACTAACAAAGGTAAAGTAGACTGGAATTGGGAATTAAAAGATCCACATACTAATGTCAAAATATCCAAGGTCTGCTTACCTGACTTTATAAACGATTACTTTGTTGCAATTGGCCAGGAGTTAAAAAACAATAATAAACCAAATAGAGATTGCGCAGTTAAGTTTTTAAAGAAACATGTGGCTCAGTTGCCAGATTTTAAATTACAGCATATTTATCCAGAAAAACTGTTAAAAATAGTCAAAGATAAGATCAGAAACTCTGAAACCAAAGATATTTTTGACATATCTGGGAACTTTTTATCTGAAATGATGCCGGTTATATGTGCACATTTAACATTTTTAATAAATAATATACTACAATCTACATCATATCCAAAGGAACTGAAGATGTCACGTTTAACGCCTTGCTATAAAGGAAAAGGGGACACTGATGATGTGCGAAATTACAGGCCAATCACCATAGTCCCTACAATCTCTAAGTTGGTAGAATGTATACTGTCTGAGGCGATAATGAATCACTTAAACAATAATTCAGCACTCTCCAATAGTCAATTTGCCTACAGAGCAGGCAGGTCAACAACATCTGCTACTCTGGCGATTGTAAATAGTATAGTAGCAAGCCTTGAAATAAAAAAACCTGTGGCTGTGATACTTCTTGACTTATCTAAGGCCTTCGACTCTTTGGATCACAATTTACTAATCCGGAAATTAGAAGTTTATGGTATTAAGCATGGTTATAAATACCTCATACAATCATTCCTGAGCGATAGATTACAGACGGTGTAAATAAAAATAGATGATATGTTAATGAGATCTAGACTGCAAACTATTGGTATGGGTGTCCCACAGGGCTCATCGTTAGGCAACGTTATGTTCATAATATTTTTGAATGACTTAGCTTATCTGAACATTGAGGGAGATATTATCCAATATGCGGACGATACTACTGTCGTAGTTAATGGAGATTATATGGAGGAACTTAAACAAAAAATAAAATACATTATAAGTGCATTCGAAAACTGGTTCCAGATGAATGGTATGAAGTTGAATTCTAACAAGACAAATATAATTTGCTGTAATGCGGTTTCTTCTATGGTTGAGACTATATCCATTCCTCTCAACAACGAACTAAATATGCAAAGTGTAAATACCGCAAAACTCTTAGGTTTTGAGCTGGATTCGGCACTCACGTGGAAGAAGCATATAGACATAACATGTAAAAAAATGTCAAAAGGTATATACGCCCTAAAACAGCTCACACACATCACGTCGGAACCCCAACAAAAAGAGGTATATTTTTCATATGTGCACTCCGTAATGTCGTACGGTATACTAATTTGGGGATCTTCCACCGATTATGAACGGGTGCTTAAGATGCAGAAACGTGCCATCAGAGTCCTCACTAAAAGCAAATCTAGGGAATCATGTCGGAATCATTTTGTAAGCCTGGGCATTTTAACATCTGTTTCTGTGTACATCTTTGAGGTTTTGAAATATGTTCGCGAAAACATTGCAGAATATGAAAGACATACTAACCCTAAGACGAGAAACTGCAAAAATAATAACGGCTACCTGTTACCAATGCAGCACAGATTGCGTATTGCTGGAAAACTACCTAAAGTCATGGGGCAAAAGTTATACAATAAATTGCCGGACAAAATTCAGCAAATGGAAAATGAGGGACAGTTTCGAGCCAATGTGAAGCGGCTACTACTATCTAAATCGATTTACAAGATTACGGAATTTTTAACAAATGACTACAGAGATTTTAATTTGATAAAGACAGCACAGAACATAACATCAGAACAGTAGTAAATTCCAGTCCACCATCAAACAGTCAGGTCGTTTCGCAGATAAACCAAATCAAACAGACAGACAAATTACAAACTGTTTTTTAGATATAGATACTGCGTTACTCTCATTTAAATTAAATTAAAATTCATTTAATTCAGGCCATTATACCCATAAATTTACAATTTACAAATAAAATCCATAAAAATCAAAAAAAAAAAAAAAACTTAATGTTAGCTGTACTCCAATTTTTGTTTATTTGTTTGAATTTATTGTTCAGAGAATTATAATACCTAATGGATACGAAAATTTGATATACCTTTGACAATAATGGGAAATCACTTTACAGACAACAGACATGCATGCCATTTTAATATTATGAGTACGGGTTATTGCAAGAGTGGGTACTTTGAAATAACTTGCAATATGTAGGTGAATGATTATAAGTTTACCCTCTTTGTCGGGTTTTATTCATAGCATTAGTCAGTCATTGTCATGTTATGGTAAATGCAAAATTATAAAATTACGTGTGAGGTGAAAAGTATGGAGGTGTGTTGCATTTGCATGATGTGTTGTGTTGGTGAAATATTACTGTTGATGTCTATTGTTGTGTTCCGAGCGAGGCAAGTCCTACTCGTATGCTCCAGGGACATGGACAAATGGACTGTTTAGAAGTGACCTTCTGATTAGTATGTAAGTCAGATTTCAATGACATTGTTCTCACCCCATCAACTAGCAAGGATCTAACTTTGGATCATTGCATCTATCGTATTAATCTTAGGGAATATTTGCTACTGTCGCTTTCATTTATTTATTATTTCTATTAAAAATTAAAAGAAAACTTTGACACAGCCCTTTTACAGCTGAATTTATTAATTATGTTATTGTTGTTATTTTAAATTATTACCACAAATTTGTACCTACTTGACGAGTCTGCTGAGAAATACTCAGGATGTTTAGTTATAAATATTTTGTGAGTGTAACTAGCATTGATAATAAATTTATTCTATTCTATTCTATTCTATTTAATTGAATAACGGGACACTCACGTATATACGGCCGGTCAATCCGAACTCTCCTTGAAAAAGGCCGCCGGACGCGGCTGAAACTCGAGTCAGATTGACCGACCGTATATACGTGAGTGTCCCGTTATCCAATTAAGTTTTTATTTTATTTGCCTAAGTTCTACGAGAACAAAGTCTCATGTAAATTTAAGTGTGACTTTGTTTTCGTTTGTGCTGTGTTGTATGTTTGTTTATGGTTAATTACTTATACAGTTTTAAATAATGTTGAGTGATTTTACATTGGTGTGGCAACCCTACACTTGAGCAGGATGTATGCGTCAAATGGATGAGGCAAGTTACACTCAATACGTTGATTTACAACTCTGTTACTCCGACAAATATTAATTGGTTATCGCATGATTAAGAATGTATAGAAGGTGCTGTTCCTAAGAAAAATGTTTTATTGATTAGTGGTTCATTTTGTGAATAAAGAAAATACGAAATGTGTCGATATTGATTTAGTAAAGAATGAACTATTTTTAGTGAAACTTTAATAACATATTTTTTTATGATAGTACATTGATATGATAACATAGTGGTGTAGAATTTAAATGACAAAGATCACGGATTCCGGAGTCTATGGAGTGGCTAATTAAAAAAAAACTTTGTGGTTCATTATCTCTCATGATATAATATACTATGAAGTCAACTGCTGAAATTAAGTTAGAAGTATAACATATTACTCGTCAATATCATTACTCTGGAAATGTAATTTCCTTCATTTAAATAGCCGGCACAAACGATGTTTTTTCAATTAGTTTATACTCATAGCCAAAGTCTATGAATAATAGAATAATTGAGTGTCTTCAAATCGAGAGTGAATTGGTTTCTTCTAGGTAATAGGCTCCATTGTAGATTGTAGACCGCATCATCGTTTAACATCAGGCGAGATGGCGGTTAAGTGTAAACCTATAATATTTAAAAAAGCCGTAGTTTTCACTCGCAGATGCTTGAAGCTAAGGTTTTAAATAAATATTTATTTTATGAATATTCATTATTACACTGCTTTATGAATACTAATATAATTTTACACTAAGTGGACACAAGTTTTAACGTGCAATAGTGATAACACTAAATAACAATAATACTTAGAAAAGAAGACAGCAGGTAAGTAATCTGTATAAATATGTAGTTTGCCGCATCCATGAGTTAGTAGGCCGTCATTCCGACAGCGCTTGTCACGATCGTCTTGATATACGGCTACTGAAGCTGACTGCTTTTTTGCCGCCGCTTCAGAATGCCACTGTCAGACCGGAGGGTCTACCATCTACAACTAAAACTGTCTTGGCTTTGATAATGCTGTCTAATTCTTTTCCGTTGAAATTATAGAGATAGCTATAGCAAAGCCAAAGCCGATTCAGTTAGGCAGTAGACTTGGCGTATGGCAGGAAGGAACGTTCCACTGAGTGTTAGAAGGCTCATATCTGTAGCTGTAGTGGTAGGACTCTTGGCAGAGTCCGCCTGGGGAGGTACCACACCTTTGCCAGTTATTCTACCGCCAAGCAGTAATCATCATCAGCAGCAAATAAGTGTTCCGGTTTGAAGGGCAATGTTTCCAGAGAAATTACAGGGCTTAGAGATATAAGATCTTAGATCTCTGGGTGACGAGCGCAGTGCAGTGCTAGGTAATGATTTGGACTCTTCATGTTCCAATAGCTGCGTGTCACTGTGCTGTTATGTGTCAGGCATGTTGCTTACCATCAGGCATATGTCCTGATCGTCTCGTCACTCTTTATATAAAAAAATATATAAAAAAATCAACTTTTAGCTTAAACATAAGCAGTCCACTTTCTAAGCATCTGCATTTGAAGCTACGGGGCCGGCCTTGTTGAAAGAACTGCAACTGCTGATCCGGAGCCTGTGGTTCGTATCTCACGCTCACCGCTGTTTTTTTTTAAAACGGGGAAGAAAAACGGCATGTGGAAACTAGCATGTTATAATAATTTTTCGAGACCATGCGTCATTTACCAAACTACACCAGGCCAGCGTGGGGATTTATGGCCTTGACTCTCTCCTTGCGAGAGAAAGCCCCGAGTTCCAACTGTGGGAACGTTTGGTGGGCTTCTTTGTACTTGCCATATATTGTTTTTTTTTTCTTATGCTTATGTTCCTACTACTAGAAGTCAGACGCTGCTGTGATAAAGATCAAGACGGCCAAGTGCAAGTTGGCACACGTCTACAAAATTTGTAAATTACCAGCAGAATCTCGCTGTTTAACCTTGAGCAACAAACATTCAATCATACAAACTTTTGCATTTATAATATTAAAAGAACGATGGGCCTTTTGGTTGAGTTTGTAGTTTTTTTTTAATAAAGAGTAATGAGACGAGCAGGACATGAGCTTGATGGTAAGCAACATGCCTGTCAAAAAACAGCACAGTAACACGCAGTTATTGGAACATGAAGAGTCCTAATCATCAATCATCATCAACAAGAGATCGAAGATGTTGTACCTCTAAGCTCTGTAATTTCTCTGGAAACATTGCCCTTCAAACTGGAATACAGTAATGTTTGCCCATTACTGCTTGGCGCTAGAATAACTGGCAAAGGTGTGGTATTTATGTCCCCAGACGGACTCTGCCGCGTGTCCTCCTTCTACAAATTTAACACAAAGTCCACTGTAAGTACTGCTTGGTGGTAAATTAAGCATAAACAGCCCCAAAATATTCCCTCTGATAGCCAGTCAAAACCATCATCTTTCACGCTGGCCCAATGTGGTGGATGCCACATGAACTCGTAACATTCTCGGATATACCAATTACTTCACGATGTTTTCTTCCACCGTTTCACTCAATTGACTTCGAAAAGACAGTAGAGCGCACAAAATTTGAACCGGGGATTCCGGATCGGTTATACTGACTAGATCAGCCGTAACTTGGCGGTAAAATAACTGGTAAAGACTTGGTACTACCCAGATGGACTCTGCAAATACCCCTACAAATTACACACATTAACTCGTAAAAAGACAGTTCTAGGAATAACGGGTAAAACCACTGGCAACACTTAGTACTAACTAAATTTTATTACTTTAATTCACTGGCAATTAAATACCTGTTATGTTGACATTGAAAGTTGACAAGTGTCATGCGCCACTTAAGGCGAGTAGCTTGTCCAGCTGACAGAATGATTTATATCTGACACCATAATTACCCAAGTCACCTGACAGCGGAAATTGCGACACAACACTTGTTAATATCAAGTACTTACAACTTTGTATATTTAAACAAATAAACAATAATATTATAAACACCATTTTATTGTGGTCACGTGATCGAGTGACGTTTGTTGGCGTGGCTATCTGGATTTAGCGCGCTGCGCGAGACCTATTTTCAAATTTACGAGTATAAAACTTAATTAATGTTATTAAGGTAACATGTTTGTGTGTTTGTTCTTATTCAGATTTTAATTTGTAACAAAATTATAGTTACCTGTCAAAAACGGTCGCGTAAAAAATGACAATTGCTAAAATTTAAAGCGCAATATGAAAAAAAAACACCATAAAACAAAATCTCTTTTTTTATATCAAATAGATCCGTTTTAAACGATTAAAATTACGTTTCTTTTTTAACAAACTCCATAAAAACGTTATTTGTGTAGCTTTTAAAGTACTTGTGTAGATTTTTAAAGTACCTTAAACACATCGTGGAGATTAAAGCACACAATAAATCAACTATTAAAAAGGCTTTATTTTAAATAAAGAGTGACGATACGGGCAGGACATGCTCCTGGTGGTAAGCAACATGCCTCCCACATAACAGCACAGTGACACGCAGCTATTGGAACATGAATAGTCGAAAGCATTACCTAGCACTGCACCTGTGCTCGTCGTTCAGAGATCTAAGATGTTATACCTCTAAGCCCTGTAATTTATCTGGAAACATTGCCCTTCAACCTAGCAAAAAGTAATGTTTGCACATTTACTGCTTGTAGAATAAATGAGACACTGGTCTTTTAACCACGATGTAAATTATATTATCTGAGTCTTCTCGTGTGGCGGCAGTAACGCTGCCAAAAAATATTAATTTGGATCATGATGAAGTTCTATTAAGGTAATATTTTCAAAGTTTGTTTTCGAAGTTTAAAAACTATAAATAGTTATTGCTTAAAGTTCTAACAGTTGTTTACATTATAAACCTTTTGCCAGTTATTCTATCACCAACCATTTTTTCTTCTATAATAGGTTCTTGATGTTCAGCGACAATGCGGTCTACGATAGAACGTACTTAGAAACCGAATCCCTCTCAATTTGAAGACATCAATTGTGTTCCAGTTTGAAGATCATTGCTAGGTAAAGATTTAGACTTTTTATGTTACAATATCTCCGTGACACTTATTACGTTAGCGGCAGTTGGAAGATCGAAATAAAACCAAAATGTAAAAATAAATTTATTTAAGTTATAAAATTACAATTAATTACTATAACTAAAAATGTGAGACCACTTCAATGTGGGAAAATGGAATGCCTTATTCTAAATTAAATTTGGCGACAACTAGTCGCTTGCGCAATGCCGCATCAGCAGCAAGGTGTTCGCCAGGGAACCGGCGGATCTGCAGCATCGGTGATATTCTCTAGTAGCGGGGCTTCATAATTCACTGTGGTACTATGGGTAAGTGTGTTATGTTGTTTATCATCAGAGACATGGATAGTTTGTCTCATACTCTATACCAAATTTCATCTAGATCTCTTGAGTAGTTTTTGCGTGAATGACCCACCCTCACAAGCTTTGGCACATAAAATACTAGCTGTCTCAAGGCCAGTGCAATACCCTCTCCCGCTATTTTTCTGGGATAAAAGTAGCCCATGTATTCTCCCAGACTATTATCTTACTGTGTTCTAAATTTAAAAAAAAAACCGTTAAGACAGTGCGACGTGATTGAGCAACAACCAAAAACCAAACGAACATTTATAATATTAGTACAAAATAGGTATTAGTTGGATCATAAGTAGTTAATAGTTTATAACTACTTATAATTCAACTGATATTGTAACTAGTAGTTATGTTATGTAGATGATGACAGATGCTACGATATAAAAAGTGAAGTAGTTCATCAAACGAAGCCGACAGCCAACTGCTAATTACAATTGAAAATCGCTCCTGCCAGCTCCTGTCCAGATAACACTCGCGTATCTCGGTGTAGACTCACTAACACGACTCGATGGTAGGGTTTCCATGCACAATGTCGTAGCAGATATTTTATTGAAGTGAAAACTTATTTTGGCGCGCCACTTACACATTTTTCATGGGCTGTGAATTGAATTCTAGCGTCACGCTTGCGAATGATACGAAATTTTCGGGTAAACTCGGGACCATGGCCATCTAAAAATACGTCAGCATTTCTGTATATGGCCATGCTCATGACCACGACCTCAGGTTTCACCCGCGTAGTTTCCAGAGTAAGCTATCAAATTCTTAGTCATAAGTTTTCACTTCTATCAGCAGTTCCTATTGATCCATTTTTTTTAAGACGAATTTTTTATAGAGTGACGGGACGAGCAGGACTAGCCTGATGCCTGTCCATAACAGCTCAGTGTCACGCAGCTATTGGAACATAAAGAGTCCGAATCATTACTTAGTAGATGCTGCCCCGCGTTTGTCACACAAAGACGTAAGGTAATTTATCTAAAAGTCCTGTAATTTCTACGGAAATATTTTTCTTCAAAACGGAACATTGCGAAGTTTGCGCATACTACTTGATAGTAAAATAACTAGCCATAACACATTGTTTTTTTTATTAAAAAAAAACGAACTGTGAACAACCAAATAAATACTAGAATTATACATGTTTTTTATTCATTATGTTTATTGGTTGCCGTAATGGAAATTTAAGAAATTCTGTAATATTCCTGACAACCCTATTCCTTCGTAAGATAATCAATACACGCAAGATATCTTAATTACCGCGGCTTTCCAAAGAACACATTTTTAATTGAGACCTACATCTTTATCCGTTCCATAACATGACAAATGTATCCACCGTGAGCCTTGGGCCGATTAACGTATCTGAATACTCGATAATGTGGGTAAAATAAAAAGAAAATGCTGATCGTTATTCGAATTTGTTTTTACTAGTTAATGCCCCACGGTTTTACTCACTTTCCCGTTCCCGTTATTTTATCACGACAAAAAGTAGCTTATGTGCTATTCCAAGTCATATTCTAACTGTGTTCCAAATTTCAAGCCAATCTGTTCCGCCATCTTGATGTTATTAAATAACAAAAATTTAAAACTACACATGTATTGTTGTTGCGTACATAAAATTAAAATAAAAACAACTTCGAATGATTTAAAATAAAAACTATAACGTAAACTTTTTTAATTGTATAGGATTTTGATGTAGGAAATAACGGGACAAACATAACATTTGGCTGATGGTGAATAGCACGCCTGCTCATATGAGCATAGTGCCACGCAGCTAATGTAACGTGAAAATGAAAAAAATATTACTCTTACAAATTATTTTAGTGTCAATTGACACTAACATATTTCTAAAAGATTTCTTTGAAAATTGTAGGTGTCTGAAAAAAAACTGCTGAGTAATTTTTAGAGCTTTTAAAATTGGGACAAATGAAAAACATATTTTTAAAATAAGTACATTAAAAACCGTTCCATTATAATTCTTTTTTAACATTTTTTTGTTTACAACTTTTGCTTACTGTTATAGTTTTCCAGTGAATTTAAAAAAACGGTAAATCCCCTTATTTGCCTTCTCATGGTATGAATAATACTCATGGTTTGCCGCTTTTTCGAAATCCAATACAATCAATTGCCAACAAAATAATTAAACCATGTGAAAAAAGCTGATAATGATGACAAGGGTGTATAGGTTTTTGGAATTTAGATAAAGACATTTTTATACTTAGTTATCCATGATCCTTAAATACTTTAATGCTCAAAGTTTTCTCAGACTTGAAAATCAGACTCTACTGTGGTTTTTTTTCGGAGATGTTAAAAGTTTGTTTTGTCTTTCACACAAAAAACTGAGTATCGACTCGATATTCAGTAAGTTGTGAATCCAATCACGTCACTATTTAACGACCTCGCTCTATCTTTACAATGTGTAATCAATCTAAATCATCAGAATGGGCCGTTAAAGTCATTTGAAGCATTAATGATGCGATTACGCTCTGGAATAAGGTTACGTAAATCATTGTGAGAAATAATGGTCGAACAAAAAGAACAATTAGTGTTGTGCCGACGTCGATAGTTTAGCGGATGTCGATAGCATTCCGCGCGGCACGACGTGACTGCACACAGAAATGCGACCACAGCCTGTAAAGGAGCTAGTTTTTCAGAAATAGCCTTTAATGCCTTCAGAAAAGGGTTAAACAATTTTCAGAGCGTTTTGCGAGCGCGCAGAGACGTGAGTTCGATTAAAAAATGTGATTTGTGGCCGCCACTCCGCACGTGTTTTATTTTGCGAGGTGTACGTGACGGGCACGTCAAGAGAACGCGATAAAAACGACGCAATTTTTAAAGCGATTTCAAACGTTGAAAAATTTGATTAAAACATTTTTATAAAGCTTTGCGCTTCGTTGAGCTCACACAACAAACACGTTTTAAATGTCAGTTATTTATTTCAGTAACGTTTCTCTCATAAACGGTTTTTGACAACAAAAACGAGACCATTAGCATCAAAGAACACGCAAAACCTCTTTGGTGATTGCGATTGTCTGTCCGCGTGTGTCTAGCGGGCCATCATTCACACCTGTCAGTTGCCCCTTTGAGGCGGACAGGCGGAGACGGGCCGCAGCGACTAGTCGACGGCGATTTGTATAGCGCGAGTAAATCACTTTTGAAGTAATTTATGTCTGAGGAGTGCTAGTGAGGGGGTAGAATTACTACATTGTTTTATCGATGGTTTGAAAATTGTGCTCTTACTTCTTAATTGTTTTAGTAAATTAGTCGGCTAGTTCAAATAATTGGCAAAGTCGAATCAGAATAAAAATTTACAGAATTTTTGACATAGAAGGTACTCACAAAACTAGGGTCAGTTAAAATATAGTTTTGTAAAAACCAGTGCTTTACTAAATCTGACTTTAGCTTAATGATAAGTACGAGTATCACTATCAACTGTATTAAATTATATAATTGAAATTATCAATTCCATTCTGTGTTTTGGTATAAACTGATAATTACGGTTTACTATTACAAAAAGAAATTTGTCACGATGTCTATCTGCAATGAAATCCTCAACTAGTGAATAGGTTTTTAACAAATGTTGGTGACTATGTGAAGATTGATCTAACTTGAGAGATAAACATAATAGTTTATAGGTCAATTAATAATGTAATAATCACAAAACCCTTTAGTGCAAATTATCTGTGTATTTATAATATACTACCAGTGTCTTACGGTTTTTTAAAAAAAATTAAATTATCCACTTCACAGACTCCGGGGTCCGTGATCTTTGTCATTACAATTTTTTTACACATTTTTTGGATAAGGAGAAGAGGAAAATAGGAGGGATTTGGGTACATTTAAAATCTAATTCTATTGCTCGTCTGTAGAGCCGATCACTACCGGTTGGGATTCCGCTAGTAATAGACTCGACATCGAGTGTTTGCCTAATTGCCTTTTATTTGCCTAAGCTGCCTCCTCCCGGCCCAGAGCCTCCAGAACGACCGCATTTCTGTCCCTGATGGCCATCTGTAGGTTAAAATCGCGGATGGTCTTCGGTGATGCAGCCCACGCTCGCCGCACGAACCAACCGATGGCGTCGTCGGTGTCGTCAGCGTAGTATGTGAAGGTCCCCGTGTGCCGTAAGATTGCAACAACCGCATGGGGCACGCTCTTGTGCAGCTTCATGTTTGCCTTGGTTTTGATTACGATTACCGACTCGTATGTTAGTCCCTGAGCTTCATACATGGTAAGGATGCGTGACCCGGTGCCTGACCCATAACCCTGGTTTGTCAGGGTCTCCTTCTCCTCTTGAGTGTGAACTAAGAAGAGGGTGTTTGGTTGGGTGTTGGGTATTTGGGCTTCCTTATATATTCTCTGCTCTAGGGACTAGTGTATTTCCCTCAGTGCATATGCGACGTCCATTGGGTTTCGATGTGTGCAGAGCAACTCCTGGCTGATCTTTGCTACCAGGTTCGGGCGATGATACCTCATTTCGAAGAGATTTTCCCTGTCGATAAAAGGCAACTAACTGATTGACGTCTCCAATGAGGACAATTTCACCAACACCAGATAGCCTTGAAGCCATCACAATGGCTCCAAAATGGTTCATGAGAGCTTCGTCCACCATGAGGCGACTGAAACTTTCTCTACCGAAACCATTTACCAGAGCAGAAGTCATGGTTCGCACTCGTCTTACGGGTTAACCCGTTCAGTAACGTGCTAACGTGTAATTTGTCGTGAAATTGACGTTTAAATTGTACATTTATCAATAAAAAACTTTGACTTTGTAACCGTTTTTCTTATTTTCCTGAGATAATAAGTAGCACATGCGACCATCGATCCAGATAACTTGTGTTCCAAATTTTACTGGAATGGTTTGATGGAATTTGAATGTAATTTTTGGACAGATAGGGCTGACATTTAAAACACAATTAACAAAGGACATAGGCAAATTTTTACCCGGAAAAACAACGAGAACTACGCAGGTAAAATTGCGGGCCTCTTCGAGTATAATCATAAGCGTATATGTGGGCTGTTAGCGCTATGACACACGAAGCGCTTCTAGCTCCACACCATGTTTCTGAATAGAGTACATAGATCGTAAGTGTAATCCTGGCTGCGGCGTGTCCCTCGCGGCCGACAGACGGGCCTTTGAAGTGTCAGTCAAGCTGTTAATGAACGAGCTCAGAGCTCACAGCGCTGTCGGACGCCGCTGACGGACCGGCCGCTGACTGCTGACTGCACTCTGACCGACTAATCTTTGTGGATTATGTGTGACTTTGTTGACACCTACGTAGAACTAGCGATCTGTACCGAGTTCATAAGCAGCCCACTAAATGTTTCCACCACTGGGACTTGAGGCGAAGCGAGAGAGAGAGTCAAGGCGATGATCCACCACGCTGGCCAGTGCGATTTGGTGGATGACGCGTAATTTCGAAAGGTTCTACGTACATATCAGTTTTGTCACAATGTTTTCTTTTATCGTTTTATATTGGCAGCATCACGCACATAACTTGGAAAAGACAGTGGTGTGGGAAGATCCGTACTAATTCTGGTATACATCATGAAATTAATTCTTTTAAAAAATGTGGTGTTAGTTCCTCAACAAACTATAGACACATAGCACACAACTTGCTAAAAAAAACTATTGTTTAATTTTATTATTCGGGTAAGGTCATCTGAAATATAAAGTTGGCTGGACTGGTCACGGTAAGTTTTTGCGCATCACTTTCGTTATTACGTTATTGGTTATTATTGGTTTTAATCTCACCTTTTTTTCAGTTCGGTCGCACAGTAACATCCCTATCTTCTCCAAGACCGCTGTAAGAAACTTCGTTCCAACTAGCTGCAACCTGCAATATAACCTACTACGTATCAAAACTATTGAATGTCTTATTTAGCAAATTCAACTTCAATCATCTGCATGGTACTGACTGACAGATAGGCGTGTTGCTTGCCGTCAAGAGAATGTTTAGCTCTTCGCGTTACTCTACCTAATATTATAAAGCTAAAGAGTTTGTTTGTTTGAACGCTAGGATCTCAATTACTACTGGTCTGAATTCAAAGTGTATTTTTCTATTGAAAAGTGCATTTATCGACGAAGGCTAAGGCTACTATCAATAAAGGCGGAGCTTGAATGAAGAATGTAACAAAAACGAGGGAAAATATTCTTTCTTGAGAGTTTTCGTACCGTGCGTTGACGTGACAGCATGTGTCTAACATTGCGTCATTAAATAATGTAAACCTGTGCTAATCAAATTTGTTTCTATATCTGGGTTGGTACGACCAATTTTCGACAGGTGGCGTAGAAGGTAGCTGAAGAGGTTTTTTGTTTGAACGCGATATTCTCAGGAATTACTTCACCGATTTCAAAAATTCTTTCACCGTTTGATACGTACGGGATCCCTGAATGCTATAGGCTATGTATGTACCACATGCTAATACAACAAACATATAGTTACATATACACACCAATCCGACACTAGTTTTAAACCCGAGTTTTAATAACAGGGCCGTATTTGTGTTGTCCTGAAGAAACAAAAACAAGAATGTAAATTTAAAAAAATATCTCAGTAACGTAGTTAACTTTTATCACCTTACGATGCATTGTTAACTTTATTACCTTCAAAGAATTCTTATCATTATTAATATATTATTTTAAGTAAAACTTAATTACTTAGCGAATGATACCGACAAAGTTAATCACCACATTCCCCTTTACATGCCGAATATAATTATTATTATCCGCAGCGATAAAAATTTAAATAAGAAAAATACAAATTAAAATATCTTACTACAGTTTTAGGGTTCCGTTGGGCAGAAAACCGATCACCGCTTTTTAGTAACCACCAGTGCTCCATGGTTTTACCTGCATAGTTTTCGTTCCCGTTCTTTTCCTGGGATAAAACGTGTGAGAGCTTATGTGTTCTTACAGACTATAATCTATTGACTTTCTAAATTTCAGACCAATCAGTTCAGACGTTACGACGTGATTGAGCAACAAACATGTAAGCATCCAAACACTGACATTTATAATATTAGTAGGATTGTTAAGAACCTATTCTGTCCCTATGTTGAGCAAAGCGCTTCTTCCATTTTTGTCTGTCTCGAGCCAAAGTAATCCAGTCTTTAAGAGATTTGTCTAGGTCGCCCCGGCCGCGCATTTTGGGTCTGCCGCATCTTTGTTTCGCATCTGGCTGCCATTGGGTGGTGACCTTAACACAGCGATCGTCTGACGTTTGATCAGTTCAGTGCATGATATGTGATAAATTACTTCAAAAGGCTCTTACCGATTTCTTAACGATATTTTGCTTCATCGTTAAATCCAGTGGGGAAGATAAACTCATCCATATCTTCTCCATAACGTGCAAATTATGTTGTAATAACGAGCTTTTTCTATTTTTTAATATTCATCTCATTAAATCATAATAATAAATCATACATAATTGAAATATTTTCACGTGGACTTTTTCATAATTCCATGCGAGTGACCGCTAGCATCTGGCGAGAGGGCGCTCTAAGAAGGGCTTAAGAAGGAAAGTTTGTAAATACATTTATTGCAATTATTTATACCATAATTGTATGACAAGTATTGAAAAATAGCTACGGAACCACAACACTACGCGTGCCCCGTAACGCTCTTGGACGACTATTTTTCCTTGACACAGTCGGTTAATCCCTAAGCATGTCTGCAATAAAATGCGCACAAAAATGTCATTTTATAATAAAAAAAATATAAAAAACTATGTAATTTTTTTGCAACTTCTGTGCTCACAAATAAATTTAAACAACACAGTCATATTCACTGCTGAGTTTTTCTAAAAAAAATCTAGGATGTACCCACGTTTTGTTTCTCTGTCCCTTATTTATTTATGACATCATCTTTGTGCACAGTTTTTGCAATAAATGCTTCTGATTCTGATCTATTTTAACACGTTTTTATTAGCTTGCTATGTATGTATCTATTTAGTGCTAAAATCCTTGCTGTGTATTGTGTCATTTGTTTATAATCATGACAGTTAAGATTTTGATTTTTAAGTACAAATAAATTATGAAAGGAAAATGTGAAGATCTGACACAATAGTCTTGAGTATTTTTTCCTTCCGTCTATTTGATGATTTCACGATTTAAATAACGCAATATATTTTCATAGGTAGGTACCTACTTATGTTAACTGTGCCATTTAACGTTTAGCTAGTTTTTTATTACCTGACTCCTTTTATACTCATTCTGGCATATTTTTTGGTTTTTGTAGAAGCTAATAATAACCAAAGCGTACATTGAACTTGGCTTTCGTTTCACATTTATATTTTTGATGGGACAATATTTTAAGTTTGTCAAACGTGAATGTAGAACAACATTACGACGTTATTGAGCATCAAACATCCAAATATCCAAACATACAAACATTGACATTTATAATTATTAGGATTTTAATTTATAACTTTTACATATGCATGAAATATATATGTATAAATGTTTATTTACCATTTATAACTTAAATTTATGCAATAAAATCTTGGTAATGTTGAGAATTGAGAATTCTTTTATCAATCTTAATAATCTAACTCTTAGTATTTAATAACTACTGTTTCGACAGTTAACAAAAGCAGTTAACGAGTTAACTAACGTTAACCTATTATTTTGAAGTTAATTGCTGTTTCAAACGAATCTCTAATTAGCAGTTAAAAACTTGAAGATGTAATTATAACAAGATAAATGCAACTTTTTTAGCGTACCGTACAAAAATAAGACCGAACTATTGTGACTTTGGTAGTAAAAATAAATAGTAACTATTTATTGTCCGTATGGACGTATAAAAAAAAAGTCGACGTAGTATCGCTAAATCAAAAACTGTGTCCATCGAGTCGGCCACATATATGCACATCTGTCACTTGCAGGCTGACACACACAGATCAGTGGGTCCTTACACGCGCTACTTGTGTGTATTGGTGTGTGTCAGCCTATCAGTGACAACCTGACAACGCACACGTGCAAATGTGGCCGAGTCTACAGACACAGTTTTTGTTTTAGCGAGACTAAGTCCGGCTTTTTTATACGTCCATGATTTTTTCCACCACTACAAATAACACATTCTTAAAACTAATAAAAGAAATTGCAAGCTTATCAGATTTCTTATGCTATTCTTGCACGCATCGGTCCGGGGCAAACCACGCAAAAATATTTTCTGCCAAACAACATAATGATAATAATTTAATTAACATAATTGCACAAACTCGTCAACACTTCACACAAACGTGATATTTACGCTTAGTAAATTGTATTTGTTTTTAAATTAGATGGTTATCTATCCCTTGCCCTCAAATGTTATCATATTAACTACAGCCGACCTAATTAGTCGAGATATCATATAAAGTTAGTCGTGAGTTACAATTTAACTACAATATAATAAATACAAACACATATTACGGGTCAGCAGCCCGTGGAGGCCACTTGAGGCCATCGTAGATTTTACTAAGTGTCGATGTCAATTTATACTATTAAAAAAGAAATATGTTTTTGTATGCACAAAACATTAACACTTCGTAATATCTAGGTAATGATATAACGACAACATTACAAAATCATTTCTGAGTAATTTTATAAATGCAAAGACGCCGTATGACTCAGAACAAAGCCGTTATGGCCCAGAAGAGCTAACATCAAATTTTACAAAGAAGTCGTTGATTCATTAACTGGTCTATTCGGGAGAACGGTGACTGCCGATTCGGAGCACCGGCTCCAAATCCCACGCGCACCATACTGTCTTTTCAAAGTCATGTGCATAATACGGCTAACTTGAAACGGTAAAGAAAAAACATCGTGAGGACATTAACATGTACCGACATGTACCGATTATGGCCTTGACTCTCTCCTTGCGAGAGAAGGTCCCGAGTGTGAGTGAGTGAGAGTGTGTACATTTAGGGGGCTGTTTATGTATATTAGGACATCATCTGCACATTTGAGTTTATCAACTAGATAAAGTAACCACATCTGAATTATTAATGACGAAGATTTTTTTTTTCAAAAAGTGAACCTTGTAATTAATCCATTTTGTAATTTTTATTACTTATTAGATACTTAGCAGCGCTGTGAGGATTTACGCTCGCTGTTTTACTCCCCCTACTTTCCCGGGATAACAATTATTCTTCAGGTCTCAACCGAAGACGATTACATCAATTACTTGCAGCAGCACATGGATTGTGCTGTCTTTGTCACACCTTTACAGATCTAAATACTAAAAAAGACAAAATTTGAGTTCCTGTTGCAGTTTATAGTCGCAGGGAGGGGGCGCCCGAGTCCTTTCTCTTCATTACGTGTTTTTGTGTCGTCGGAATCACACCTATATTTTATTAGCTGCTGTTATTCAGCACTATAATCTATTTTCTAAATTTCAACGAAATCAATTCAGACGCTCCCAAGTGATTGAGCCACAAACTCTCAAACATCCAAAATCTCGCACTTATAAAAGTAGCGAGATTGGTATAAAATAAAATTATAAATCATAATTTACATTTAAACAAAGTAGCATCAATGTACAGTTATATCATTATATCCGCTCATTTCCAAACATCAAAATTTTTATTCCACGTAATTTATACACGCTCAATCTGATTATAGCTTATTATGGTCCTTTGTTATTATGACCCTCTGTTATGAAAAACAGTATTACAATAAGTCATAATGTCTTTATTGGTCAGTGACTTTAAAATGAATGCGACCTACTAAATTGATACATAGTAGTCATACATTAGTCGTATAATTTATATGATAATGATTTTCCGTGTGTGTATGGTGTAATAAGATGCTTTATTGGGCATTAAAATGTGCTGGTGTTTGTAGTTTTTATTAGTGAAATTATAATGACTATGGCAGTACAGCGCATACGATGCGGATAGGGTGCTCCATGTTTTTATTTACCTATTAGTCGTCCCGAGTATTTAAAACCACAATTAAAATAATATTTTTCTAAAATCAATATCTAAAATGTTTGAATCGTTGCCCGAGTTGGTTTTCGCTGATAGTGACAACCTCGGTGCCTTCAAATCGAGAGGGGATAATTTTTTCTTCTATATAAGCATTCCCTATCGTAAATCGTATCATAGAAATTCATTTAAAATCTGACTAGATGGCGGACAAGTAAAAACCTGTCATCGTTGTTAGAAACGACAGATTTTTAAACTAATATTATAAATTGTTGGTTTTAAAGAACTTGTCGGGTAAGTTATTGTTGTTAAATTTGGTAGACTAGATAGCATACAACCTAACTAAAATGGATATTTTTTCGTCATTTGTCTTTATTTTTGCTGGAAATGCTAAAAAACCTTTATCATTTTAGAAAGGTAATAAACCATAGTTTATTAGAACGGCTAACAGATTTAATCTTCGGAAGGTGTAAGTGTAAAACTCAGATAGTTTAGGATAAAACCATATATTAGACACATTTACTGAAGTAAATAACAAATAAGTTTGCAAGTAAAATTTCTAAGGATACGCTTCATAATAAAAAACACACCGATATTTCATCTGTGCACGTAATGCATCTTATATCTGCGAGATAGTGATAGTCCTTATCGATGATTTCAAAATTTCGTATAGTTGCGATTTGAAATTTTGGCACCGTATTATAAAAATATTCTATGATCTCATAAGTGTACAATATTTATAAATAGAAATTAGTATTTTCAAATTTAAGAAAACTAACCGTATTATAGACTGGATTATTTTAATAACATCTTACCAGTTTACAACTTTTGTACTACAGTACAAAATGTAGCTGAAGTATTTGAAGCATTATTTATTCCGATAATTTACCGTGGTGAGAAGCGAATAAACGATAATCCAAAGCAAGTATACGCATAATGTTCACGTTAAAATAAAAATACATTTATATTTTAAACTATAATTTTTGACAATAGACATTTCGCTTCATTTTTATGAGGGACATGTGGAGGTCATCTCTTCTTTTTTATGTGTTAAAACATCGCACCCTACTTTAAAGTATGCATTACCAACATAAAGTAAGTAGTAATTTCGAGGTAGTTTCACGAAGCGTAATAAAACGAATTGCCCTTAATTTCACGCGACCATTAGCTCTTTACATATAAAGTTATACGTCGTTTATTAATTACACGAGCGCCGTATATCAAGTTTATAGCTTGCTTTTTGCTGCCGACGCCTGACGGCTGCCATACTTTCGTTTTTAACCGACTTAAAAAAAGGCGAAGTCTACTATAATAATAGTAGGTAATAACCTTAAAAAATGATGTTATTATTATTGTTTATACTAGCACCGCCCCGTGGTTTTACTCGCGCAGATTTCGTTCCCGTTAATTTCCCGTAATAAAAGCTAGTTTGCTATTCCAGGCTATAATCGAATTGTGTTCCTTATTTCAACGCAATTTGCTTAGACGTTCCAATGTGATTGAGTAACAAACATCCATACATTGAAATTTTGTGAGACGTTGCTACTAATAAGTAGCAACGCCCAGTGATTTTATACGAACAGTTCGAGTTCCCGTAATTTCTCGAGGTTAAAAGTATCCTATAATGCTAGGCAATAGCCTAACTATATGCCGACATATTATATATTTCAACCCGATCTATGCAGAGGTTATGACGTCATTGAGCGACAAAAGTCCGAACGTCCATACATGGATCTACATTGATATACTTATTTGAAACTTGAAATATAACCACAGAAACTATAAAGTACTATAAATACGAGACAATTCACACACAACACCATCTGACCCCAAACTAAGCAAAGTTTGTACTATGGCGGCCAGATAGCTGATATAATGTATATTTGTATCAACACACAGTAACACAAGCACCCCACACACACACACATACACACACACGTCTGTACCTACGTCTCTACATACGCACCCAAGCACACACACATGCAAATGAAACAAAACAATATCGATCAGTGTTACCGGTACCCGTAATTAATATTACCACGGTACTCATATATTTTATAGATCGAAACCAGAAGTTAACATTTCTTAGTATATTTATGACCAATTACTGCTGTGTTATTTATGAGCAATAGTCATTATTTCAAGAGATAATTCGCTACTGTCGGATAAATGGCGCGAAGTGTCGTAACTCCCGACTTGGCACCAGTTGCTTTATTCTATAATAGCAAGACCACATAACAAGTAAGGTAACATAGGTTAGAATTTTTCATAACTTGTTGCTACTCTACGCATATTCTTTTAGCTCGAAAAAGCATTTGCAGTAGTCGGATTTGTAGAGGACCACACTATTACCAGTTCTCTGTGTTCCGGTTTGAAGGTAAATATGAACTATGCCCGTGAAGCCAAGGGTTGTGGGTTCGATTCCCACACAGTGCGAATCTTTGTGTGACGAATTCAAATATTTGTACTGTGTCTGGGTGTTTTTATGTATAATAAGTACGTATTTACAACTAACTATCCGCTTGATACACCGCCCGCTCTTCGCGTTTACAAATTTGGCGGGAAAACGGGTGTCAGGTTACATAAGTGCGGTGTTTATGCTTCGACATATGAAGTGGCGCCTTACTTGTACCCGTTTGAGCCATTTACTCTCAATAGCATTTCAAGACGCTTCTAGCGGTATTATTTATTTATAATTAATGTACTTAAAATGTAAACTAACATTTTTGACACTTGAGTAAAAATTTTTGCGATATCTCTAGTAGTCTAACAACTATTACTTTAATAATTTATAAGGGAGACAGTGGTTTTATGGGTTAAATTGTATACAAAATAACAAACTCGAAACACCAAAAAAACTGCATTCGATCGCAAAAATTATACTTTTTTTCAATACTTCGGGACCATTTTCCCGCCAAAAATTTTGAGTTTTGTTTTTTTTTTAATTTTACGATTTTTCTATGTAAGTTAACTCTAATTTTAATGTGGGTTATATAAAAAAAAGACCAGTTCAAGTAGACGCCATTAAACACAAATTTATCGGTATACCTTCCCAAATAAAAACACGAAAAATATTTTTTTCCCGCCAAAAACCCAAAACGCAACTATAAGTTTGTTTGTTGTCGTCATCAACCAAGTTTTTGGGTACTATATAACACGCCATAGTACAAGCTTTGCTTAGTTTGGGATCAGATGGTGTTGTGTGTGAATTGTCGACCAATATTTGTAATATATATTATTCTAGATTATCTAGTCTAACTGTAATCTGTGTTCCAAATTTCAATCCAATCTGTTCTTACGTAACGACGAAAATAAGCAGGAAACATCCAAACATTGACATTTATAATATTGGTAGGATATTTATGCAATTCAAATTAAAATCCTAGTTACAGGGGTACACAGGTCTATCCACTAGATGATCGCTTGTTCTTCGTCACAACACCGATTAATACGCTCCAAATTTGATTTTCTAATACGACAACAAACGACATCCACAGAAATTCAAAAGAGGTCTTTCAAACTACGTTGTTAAGATTTTAACACGCCATTAATTCGAAAACAAAATATTTTCACAATAAATCACCATTTAATCGGATTCGTATTCAAATTCATCATTAAATTATTCCACTAGAATGCGGACTTATTATTAAAAAGTGGATTCGAAAAACATTGGCCTACACAATGAGAATTTTGCATAAAGAAATCATTGAGTTCGAATAAAATGCCGCATTAAATAAATCTATGAGTTTCGTATTGGGGTTATTACTTAGCTACCCAAAAAAATGCAATGTTATAACTTACAACACATAGAAAATAAATGACAGACAGACATTGAAGATCAAAATGTTGCTTACAAGTAGTGTTAGGTATTGTTTGATAATAAGTACTAAGTTTTGATCAAACAAAATTTTAAAGTTAATTTGATAGTTTGTTAGTTTAGTTTGAAGAACAAAATTTCCAGACAAATTCAAAGCGATAGATATTAATTTTAAAACTCGTCTATGAGTACAGTGCATTCCTATTAACTCTTCATGTGTTCTGTTCTATGGCTTTGCCTGTTATTGGCTGGCAAGATGCTCACCATTATCACTTGCATCTTGTCACTCTATGTTGTAAAAAGAGAAATTACTATCAGGCCATCAAATTTATTAATTACCACTTATAGCAATTAATGGCAATTTACGTTAAAAGTATAAATAACGTTTCAAATAGTTTCCAAATATAAAATGTGATGAGTGAACCAGACGACCCCATCGTTGCCACTACACCGCCAGCAGCTAGTTAAATTACTTAAATTAACAGAAAAACTAATCACATACATATTTCCTTTATTAATATCGAGCGAAAAGGAAAAAAAAAACATTTATTGTGTGCCTTATTTCATTTGTTGTTATAACGGCAGTAGAAATATAGCATCTGTAAAAATTTTTTTCGTGTCCGGCTATCACGGTTTATGGGATATAGCGTAGACAAACAGACAGATACGGATGGAGAGCAGAGTCTAAGAAACATAATCGTTTTACACACTCTAAACAAGGAACCGCAAGGAAACGCTAGAAACTGCACCAAATAATCAAGCAGCGCCTGCGTGCAAAAACAAACTTGTTTTTCATCAATTTTCAAGTGTTTACGAACGCGACTGCTTTCATACTTCGCTCGCTTTCGAGAAAAACGACAACGTACAACGAAAACGTACCTACAATCAGAGAAAACAAATAAATATTGTTACAAGTACTTAGCTATTGTAGATTAGGTGCTTATTGATGTATGTCTTCCGTTAGGCTCTGGCAGAAACGAATATAATTACAATCAAATGTTGTGTTCCGTTTTTCATCATTTGCCTTGGGACGAAGTTGCTTACGGCAGGGTTGATGGATAAGGGTATTGCTGCATGACATGCATGAAAATGAAAAAAAATGTAGGACAAAGTCGTAAGAAAAATAGATAATGGAAATGACGCGTAAAACTGCCCCTGACCAGTTTTACTTTATTTTACGGATGATAGTACCATAAATCAAAAAACAAATGTGGTAAAAACTTCTTTTGGCGCACCACACACAAATACGAAATATAACATCAGAATGTGATAAATAATAAAATATAGTAACCATTATCCATGAGAATGTAATAAATAATAAAATATAGTAACCATTATCCATCATAATGTAATAAATAATGAAATATAGTAATCATTATCCATCATAATATAATAAATAATTAAATATAGTAACCATTGTTCATCAGAATGCCATAAATAATGAAATAATTATGCTTCTGTGGTGGTAGAACTTGTAGATCTCGTTTACAATATTTTCACAGGTTACTAAGTAGCCGATGTGTTATTCCTGACTCTGACCTAAATATGTCCGAAATATTAATCTGATCCGTCATTGTGTTCGGGCATGACTGCGCAACAAACATCGAAACATCCAAACTTATAATCGACTAAACAGCTAATCCTCACACGTCTAGAGACATCTTAGCATCTAGGCATTTTGTAGTGGTAGTACTCCTAGCAGAGCCTGCTTGGGGAAGTACCACACTTTTGCCAGTTGTTCTACCGCCAAACAGTAATGTGAAAACACTACTGTGTTCTGGTTTGAAGGGCAATGTTACCAGAAAAATTACAGGTCTCAGAGATATAACATATAAGATCTCTGGGTGATGAGCGCAGTGCAGTGCTAGGTGATGATTTGGACTCTTCATGTTCCAATAGCTGCGAGTCACTGTGCTGTTATGTGCACATGTTCTGCTCGTCTCATCAATTCTTTTTTAAAAAAAAACTTATATTCTAAACATTTAAAAATTTAAAAATCCAAACTTTCATTTTTATATAAATATTTAAAAAAAAATTATTAACGAGGATTGATTTTGTCATTGACAGATTTACTTTAATGATATGCAGTCGTATGTTATTTACATAAACCTAACCAAATACATAAGTTAATAATATCCCTAATGTCACCAGTGGGTCGGACACCAATTGACACGTCGGAGCGACAAAGCGGCGCTGACAGCGGGTGACAGCGACATGGCGGGGTGGTAATGAGCGGCCGTGAACTATTGAAACATATGACAAGACCAAAACACGCCTCTTTGATGTCATTCTTTATGTTGAATACATTAAACTCATTTTTAAAACATCCGAAATTTGTATAAGTACTTACTTACTACTAAATATAATCCAATCCTGATTTCTATAAATGTAAAAAATTTGGATATTGTGATGCTTGTGACCGGCTGAACGGATCGCCCAAAATAGCACCTATAAACTACTTTTATCCCGAGAAAAACACGAAGAAAGGTACTCTTACTATTCGGGTAGAGCCGCAGGATATAATCAGCGCACTAAATGATCCCACTGCTAAATGTACACACTCTCACTCACTCACACTCGGGGCCTTCTCTCGCAAGGAGAGAGTCAAGGCCATAATCCACCACGCTGCCCAAGTGCGGGTTGGTGGATGACACATGACATCGAAAAATTCTAGGTACGTCGGTCAGTCGTATGTTGGTTTCTACACGTTGTTTTCATTCACCGTTTTTAATATAACGGCTTACGCACATGACTTCGAAAATACAGTGGTGCGCTGGGTGGGATTGTGGGATTTGAACCTTAACTGATATTGCAATTATGATGTAAAATTTATGCTGTGGTTTAATCTAGTTCACAATACTGTAAGCAAAACATACAATTTTATGGCTTTCTATTTAGCGCAGACCTTCAACTCAACCCTGTAGTATTAGTGCTATGATAAACGTTAAAAGCTCAGTATTAGTGTGCACTGAGACTTCACACGTCGCCTGACTCCTCAGCAGATATAAATCAGCATTTACAAATGCATAAATTTGTCGATAGAGTGATTTTCGTATCCGGTCGGGCTGTATTCCGAGCGAACAACTGTGTCCATATAAACAGTAAGGAATGTTTGTTATTTGTAATTAGTTGAGGCACACTGAATATACTTGTCTTGTAGATAAACATAAGGTTTAACTGGAAGTTCGTATAATATAATAAAACATTATTGAAAGTTTTAGATGTTTAAAGTATTATTATTACTATATGTTATGTGAGAATTACACCATATAATATAAATCATTATCCTAAGTGAAAGTTTTGAGCCACTACACTTTACATAATTATTCTTTTTTTTATAATTCATCATGAATAATTGATGTATTTTAATGTTTTGGTACGTTTGATTTGATCATTAAAATATTTGTGATTTTTTTAAACTATATAAATTTATTAAGAAAAAAAAATATACATATATTAAAAAAAAATTGTGTTGGTACATGTAGAATAAAACTCATAAGCGCAGGTGAGATAAAACATGCAAGCGAACGCCATGTTGTTGTTCCAGTAGTACTAGGCTAAAACAAGCGATTCATAAAAAATAAACGTGAGGCTGTAGGGTAACGAACGTTAGGGACGTCGGAACTACGGTAATGCAGCTAAAGTGGAGTTGGGCTGGACACGTTGCTAGACGCGGTGATAACAGCTGGAGTAGAGTAGTGACCGAGTGGTGGCCGAGGCAAGGTAAGCGGAGGGTAGGACGTCCAGCCGCAAGATGGATCGACAATATAGTTTCTACTGCGGGTCGAACCTGGACTCGATTGGCACAGGACCGAGGAAGATGGCATGGGAAAAAAGAGGCCTATACCCAGCAGTGGGATAGATGGCTGTGGATGATGATGATGATGTAGGGCAAAATTTCGGCTGAACCTTTGAATCCTTCCCAATTGCCAATGTACATGTTAGTCGTCAGAATAAGGCTTTGAAGTAGTCATAGCACGACCTACAAACCAGCTTGACACATTAAAGATATGTCATCAGCAATGAAATGAAATGAAATGAGATGAGATGTGATGTGATGAGATGAGATGAGATGAGATGAGATGAGATGAGATGAGATGAGATGAAATGAAATGAAACGAAATTTATTCCATATAAAATAATATTGTATAGTCCAATATTAAGATGTTTATAAAATTTAATTAAGCGATCATTCTATTTTGCCAAGATCTCAGGAAAAATGGAATGATCGCTTACATAAGAATTAATTTAATGATATATATTTTCTATTAGTTGATATACCCATACTGTGGATGTGGATAGAATTTACATCCTGTTTGTTTTATATTGGCTTTCTCGAAACTGACCATAAATAAAGCAATAGTTTAGAGAAAAAAATATTGGTTTAATTCTGTTTATTGGGTGCCAGATTGAAGTCTGTCTGGTTTTAGTTACGGGTTTCAATTATAGACTGATAAAGGTTTCTTTATACTAATTCTATTCGATTTCTACACAAATATCTGACTTACACACACACACTATCAAATTTGAATTGTTTATTAGGTTGAAACGAAATAATATTTAAATTAATAGCATTACTAATAATTATTATAAGATAGATAGAAAAGACATAGTTGCCAGTTATTCTACCGCCAAACAGTAATGTAAAAACAGTACTGTGTTCCGGTTTGAAGGGAAATGTTTCCAGAGAAATTACAGGGCTTAGAGATATAACATCTTATATCTCTGAGTGATGAGCGCAGTGCAGTGCTAGGTAATGATTTGGACTCTTCATGTTCCAATAGCTGCGTGTCACTGTGCTGTTATGTGGCAGGTGTGTTGCTTACCACCACCACCAGGCACATGTCCTGCTTCTCTCGTCACTCTTTAGTAAAAAAAAAATACATACAAAACATTTACAAACTAGCGCCACAGTCCTTATTGCTGAGAGCAATATCTTCCATGCAACCAGCGTAAAAGAAAATTACATAACAGGTTTCTAAGGCATTACGGAGCTTTGTTTAATATAGGTCTACGTTTGACCACCAATTTGTTTAGTGGTAAGTGGATCATGACTTTTAGTAACTACTATTTCAAAGTCGAACACTACTTTGAATGCACTTAACTCAGTAACCACTTTATTTTACTTGAACTTGAATAACTTAGGAACCCCATGATTAAAGAATCCTAATAATTTATTTAACTACTTACGTGTCCCTCGCGGTGTTAAAGATATATTTGGGAATAAACATACATATTAACATATTTTTAATATAGTTATTATTTTATTAATTAACTAGATGCCCGCCCCGGCTTCGCCCGTGGTATATTATATAGCACTCATCGGGATCCCGTACATATCCAACGGTGAAAGAATGACTGAAATCGGTTCACTCGTTCCTGAGAATATCGATTTCAAACAAAAAACCTCTTCAGCTACCTGCTACGCCACCTGTCGGAAATTGGTCGTACCAACTCAGATTTAGAAAAAATATTTTAGCAAAGGTTTATATTCAATGCACAGATTACTGAAATTCAATCTTTGACACATGCTGTCATGTGTCATGTCAAAGCACGAAACGTACGAAAACTCTCAAAAGGGGAATATTTTTTCCCGATTTTGTTACATTCTTGTTTCATGCTCCGCTTCAATTAATAGTAGAGTTATTTTCTATAGTCTATAAAGCCTTCCTCGATAAATGGACTATCCAGTAGAAAAATAATCTTTCAATTCGGACCAGTACTTCCCAAGATCCTAGCGTTCAAACAAACAAACTCTTCAGCTTTATAATATTAGTATAGATTACGTATTTTACACTAACCTTCGCCTTTAAAACATTAGTGTGATGTCGACGGGCGCTAGATGTTTTTTTAAGTACTCGTATTGAGTAACGGGACAGGAAAGACTTGTGCCTGATAATAAGTTACGCCTGTCCATAACAGGAAAATGTCACGCAGCTATAGAAACACGAAAAGTCCAAATCATTACCCAGCCTTGCACTACGCTCGTCGCCCAGAGATAAATTATCGGTTTCGAAAAACGATTGATCTATACTCTGTAACCTCTATGGAAGTATTGCCCTTCAAATAATGTTTGCACATAATTGCTTGGCGGTATGATGACCGAGAAAGGTAGCAGCACTACCTCAGGCGGACTCTTCAAAAAGTCCTACCACTACTACACTGCTAATTGGTTATATTATGTCATTAAATGTAACAAAAACACACTGGAACATGGTCGGAGTTTCGTTGCCGTAAGCTACGGTAATTTGTAACAGCCCTGTTAACCCAATTAGCGAGTTAACCTACTTCTGCAAACTTCATACCTTGAACAGTTTAAGCCAAGATCTAATTATTATGTTTATAAAGTTGATAGGTTCCTGTTTGCTGAGCTAACAGCTGTATATTTTCATGGTCTGTCTATTTACGAGTCAAACATGAAACCTTAAATAATTTCGATGATGTACCTTTTTTTAAAATAATAAGTGACAAGACGAGCATGGCATGTGCCTAATGGTAAGCAACATGCCTGCCACATAACATCACAGTGACACGCAGCTATTGGAACATGAAGAGTCCAAATCATTACCTAGCATTACCCTGTAATTTCTCTGGAAACATTGCCCTTCAAACCGGAACACAGTAATGTTTTGACATTACTGTTTGGCGGTAGAATAACTGGCAAAGGTGTGGTACTTCCCCAGACGGACTCGGCTAGGAGTCCTACCACTACAACGTACGCAACTAGGAACGATGATGTAGGTACCTACGAGTATACGTTTGTATACTAGAAGAGCCCCTCGCTTTTACCCTCTTAGTTCCCGTTCCTGTATTTTTTCCGGGATAAAATGTAGACTATGTTTTATTCCACACTAAAATTTGTGTTGCAAATTTCAACGCGATTCGTTTAGCCATTACGACGTGATTGAGCAACAAACATCGATAACATTTTATTGCCAATGTATAACACACAATGTGGATCCACCGTCCCCGAACTAGTTAAAAACTGTATTTCGGGGCCCCGTCCGCCCGGTGGCCTCCTCTCAAGATACAGGCATTGCAATAAATACTCTTCAGCAGGAAGCTAAACAAATCCAATTTATATAAAATACAATTCTAATAATTAATTAATAAAAATAATTACTTAAACTTAAATTAAATTTAACATTTTGGTTCAATGGCATCGTGGCTTTGTTGCATAGCCATGTGGTTCAGTTGAAGGGCAGAGCTGATGGTTTAGTTTGTTGTCTGCTTTCGCGGTTCAATTTGTCGACCGCCTTCGTGAATCAGTTTGCTGATATCTGCCTAGCTCAGTGTGTAACTGCAGTCGTAGCTAATGTTTTTGTCAGCGGCTTTCGTGGTCCAGTTTGTCGATTTCTTCCGTGGCTCAGATTGTATATATTTTTAAAACTTAAATTAAAAAGTAACGAAACGAGGAGGACCTGTGCCTGATGGTAAGCAACATGCCTGTCACATAACAGCACTGTGACACGCGGATATTGAAACACGAAGAGTCAAAATTATTACCTAGCACTGCACTGCGCTGGTCACTCAGAGATCTAAGCTGTTATATCTCTAAACCCTCTAATTTCTCAGGACACATTGCCCTTCAAACCGGAACATAGTAATGTTTGCACATTACTGTTTGTCGACGGTTTTCGTGGTTCAGTTTAGCTAGGTTTGTAAACTACCTTCTTCGTGGTGGTTCAATTTGATAGCTGCTTTTGTTGCTCAGTTGTCAATCTGCGTAGCTTCAGTTTACCTCCTGGCTTCGTTGCTTAGATTGCTTACTGCTTTCTTATTCAGGTTTTCGATAGACAGCCAGTCAAAAAATTTACCTATGGAGGTATTCGCAAGTCAATTTGTTTGCTGCATTCGTGGTTCAGTTCCTCTATTGGTTCAAATTTTGTTGGACGATTGACACTTAAATCCGTAAGCCTATGTTCAACAGCATAAAAATAATCAACCCAATCCTTTATTCCATCCTAACGTAATTCAGTAAGAAACATCCAAACTTACATATTTATAATATCAGTAGGATGTATTGACATCAGTTTCTCTGTAATAAAATTCCAATTAACTCTACAATGTGTATCCAAATCAATTTAGTGTATTATCTACAAAGCATTAATGCACATACCCACCCAAACCATTGTGTGCTTGCTTCTTTGCTCAATCATCGCGGTCTTGAATGCCATCTATTTGTTTAATCCCATCCACCTTGACACAGACGTTTTTTGATTAACGATCCCCCGAGATCGTTACTCCATTGTTCCTTTGAAACTCCAGCACTCATTTATCAAGCTTACTGCACGTTGGAAATTAACGCCACGGCTCAATCAAAGGACTTTTGCGAACGTGATCTTGACTCATGGCGGCTGGGACAAAAAGTTAAGCTTGTAATGAACGACTTGTAAAATATAGCGTGGTAATGTAGATAGATAGATACTCTTTATTGTATTAAATAAAACAAAAAAATCTTAAACCAAGTAACCTAGAAAAGGCAATTTATTAATCATTGGCGATTGTTCCAGCAAGGACGGACGCTGCGCGGGCGCTGCGACGCCAAGCTAGCGTGTTAACCGTAGGTCGTGACCAAATCTGGTCATTCGGGGTTTAGTGGATTGTAGTCGATATAAAATATATATATACCTAATACTAGCAACGTCAGCGCCCCTAAGTTTTACCCGGGTAGATCCCGTTCCTGTTACTTTCCCGGGATAAAAATAGCCGTCTTCCAGGCTTTAATCTAATCCAAATTTAAACCCTATCCGTTCATACGTTACGAGGTGATAGAGCAACAAACATCCAAACATCCACATTTATAATATTACTAGGATTACTAGGTTTCATTCGGATATTGTTATATAGAGACCATCAATCGTCACGTATAAGCTATCCTTTCTCTCAAGTTGGACCAAATGTTGTGCATATCTCTTGAAGAGTTTACTAGGACCATACATTTAAGATAAATCACACTTATTTATGTTATTGTAAAGATGAAAATTGTGTCACACTTATACCTATTGTAATGACGAAAATTGTGTTCGTCAATATATATTCGCGCCCATCCTCCAAAACTGATCGGTTAATTTACTATTATAGTATATCCGAGTTTTTAACTGACGACCTGAGAACTTTCAAGGATGAAAACTTGGTAATTGACTGTGGAACATAACACTTCGCTCAAAAACGATAATTGAATTGCAATGCCCGACTGGGTATATTATGTTGCGACTTGATTTTATACTAAATCCTATCTGTATACTTAATTAATACTATCTGTAACATAATGAAGCGATAAACGATTGAGTATTGAGTATTTCAATAAAAGTATTTAATTTTTAATTAACACACAACTTATTAAGCAATACAAAAGAAAATTCGAAGTCAAGTTGTGGGTTACGGCCCTAGCTCTCTCGAGACTTGTAATCCCAGTAGTGGGAACGCAGCTTGGGTTGTTTGTAGCGAGTAATTGCTACATATCGCTTGCTGCTATACCTTGTACTGTAAATTGGCGGTCAAAACGTGAACACTGATTTTGACGTATCGTTTTATAAAGCGATCTTATGAAAGGGGGTTTTCATCTGAAATATCCATTGTTCGTTTAAAAGCAATCTTTATCCAACGAAGCAGCTAACTAGCAAAATGATTCGATTTTAGTTATTTTATAAGATACTAGCTGACCCGGCAAACATTGTTTTGCCATATAAATAATTTCCTAATAAAATAAGAGTTGATCGTAGAAGGGTGAAAATTGAGGATTGTATGATTTTTTTTTTTTGTATGTTGTATCATAAAAAAATAGAAATTAAAAATTTTGTCTTCAAAATAAAAATTTAGGGGTGGACTACCCCTAACATTTAGGGGGATGAAAAATAGATGTTGGCCGATTCTCATAGATACCGTATAAGCACAAAATTTCATCAAAATCGGTCAAGCCGTTTCGGAAGAGTATGGCAACGAAAACTGTGACACGAGATTTTTATATTTTAGATAGTACTTTAGTAATATAGGCGGTACGGGCATAAACAAATCACGTTACTCAAAATTCGGTTTCTTGTTATATTTTCTATTGTGCATGCATGACTAACATATTCGTCAGCCAACAAAAGCCTGAAATAACTGGAAATAATTTTTCAAAATTATGGAGTATAAATTATATTTTCATCTTCTTATTTGTACTTCGCCATCTTCGTCTTCTTCGTTTCCTATGCCACTCTTTGATTGCCAGGATGAGTAATGAGTTATAAAATGATAAATTGCTACTGCATTTTAAATTTTAGTTTTGTTATGTATTGTTTAGTATTGTTGTTAAATTATGCAATAAGGAGATTATTAATCTTTCATTAAGGATAAGGAAAGTGTTTTCCGGTGTCGTAATTGCAAATAATCCGGCCAGTACGAATACCTAAACCAAGAAAATTTACAAATATAACATTATGATTAAAAATTAAAATTTAAAATTACATTTTTAATTGGACCGCTCTACATTTTTACTTTAATTTGAATAGCAAACCAATCCGCAATTTATTGTAATCAATTTATTGTAAGTAAATTAACAAAGTCTAGCGTATTAAATCAGAATGGTTTCCTGAACCGTAAATAAATCAGAACAAAACTAACAGCGCATATATTGCTGTGATATATTTCAAGCACAGATAAATTTTACAGCAGATAACTAACCTTTGTACTTTAAACATTTAACTATAATTATTTAAGTCTTGAAAACATTACTCAATTAGTCTTGAACATCGCCGAAAAACTGCTAGCGTATCGGTTTTTTATCGGATACACTTCGGTGAGTGTGCGACTGATTTACATGATCTAATACCGTCTTGCCTTTTTTCTATCGAAATGCTCGTACCTCGAAAAAGCGACATCGTTTCATGGTTGATGTTCCAAAGACACGTACGAAGAGATTTGTCTCTACTTTTGTGTGTCTAGGCTGTGGAATACGTTACCTTAGTGGGTTTTCCCTGTTAGTTACAATCTTTAAGTCTTCAAATCGAGAGTGAATCGGTTTCTTCTGGATAAACATGTTCCATCGTAGACCGCATCGTCGCTAAAACATCAGGCAAGATGACGGTCAAGTGTAAACCTATAAAAGTAAAAACTCAATAATCTCAAAATAATTTATCTCATCCTTATCTCGCAATAAGTTTTTCCGGCGTGGGTAGTCATAAGTAACACAAGTTTTATATGTGCTCTAATTTGAATTTAATTTTAAAAATATAAATATACATTTTTTAAGTTATATTCTGATGTACAATTGATCAACAGTGTTAGAATACCTGCCGGGGTGTGAATTTAATCCTTGAAGTGCACAATTAACACAACTTTTGAAAACACTTTTCATAGCCACATCTACACTTTCACTGCCACTAAATGGAAGCTATTTTAGAGTCGCAAGAGAGGCTGCAGGCCTTGTTTCTGCAGCGAATGGACACCTTCCAAGGACAGTTGCAGTGCTCACCCTCCACAACAAAGGCATCACCATCATTGGCAGATGAATTTTCAACATTCCGGGGATTCATTCTGCAAGCCCTGAAGTCGTTACAGGATCAAATTTCCCTCCTCGCAAGTGAGTCTGACAAGCATGAGATGCGTGCTAGACGTAAAATTCTCCTCTTTCACGGGATCCCTGAGGTCAAAGGCGAGGATACAGCGGCCACTCTTGTGAAGGTGATCTCAGAGCGGCTCAAGATTTCCGAGTTCACCACTGCAGATGTCAGCAGGTGTAATCGCATGGGACGTTCATCTGCCCCCGAGAAAACCAGACCTATTCTCTTGAAGGTTTGTAACTTGGCAATGCGTCAGCGCCTATGGTACGCAAAAACAGCCTTAAAGAAATCTGGTATAACCATTTCCGAGTTTCTAACGAAGCCTCGGCATGACGCTTTTATGTCAGCCCGCGAGCGCTTCGGCATCGGGAGATGTTGGACACGAGATGGTCTCATTATCGTGCTTGATTCAGATGGCAAGCGTCACTACATCAGCAATCTATCGGAATTGGACAAATTAGTGGCGCCGGCCCCGTTACAGCTGAAAAAACTCGAGGTAGAACCGGTGAAGAAAGCGCCAAAGTCAGCAAGAAGAGTACCAAAGTAGTACCGGCTTTCTTGTCGGTAGATTAGTGTTTTGTTGTTTATTTCGTTTATTGTAAAAGTTATGTGCCGGTTAACATCCATAGTTTTTCACGTCACTTCTTCCTTACTATTGTTATTTTGACTATGCTGATTGAACTACAAACTCTTAAACTCTTCATTAATAACTTAAATCCTGGTTTAGCATTGTAATTCGGTCAATATCACTTAATATTTTTATTATTTGATTTCTTCCCAATAGCAGGTACTTTGATTTGTAGTCGGCATAGACAACCTCCAATTCTCACTACCATTTATTACTGTCAATGTCACAGACTTTTTTCTCCTTTTCTGCCTTGCGTAATTTATATTCTGCCAAATTACTGAAGTGTTTTTGTCTGTGGTTTTTGTAAAATAATTTATCATGTTCCCGTTACGTATTGTGTAATTAATAGTTTATTAGTGAGTGGTTATCTTTTGTTTGCCAGTGATGTGAAAGACGCAATTTCTTCCCGCACAACCCGATAGGTGTTTATTATAACAACTAAACTTTTTATAATAGGTATAATATTTTATTTATTGTACTATTACAATATTTGTATAAAGCACGTTTATACATTTATACATACATACATACAGAAAGTGGGTATATATATATATATATATTTATTTTAATTGTTATTTATTTATTTTATTTTTTATTATTTAGAATCATGATTAATATATTTAGCGATGATGAATGTAACAGTGATATCGAATTTTATCAGGTTCTTCTGGTTCCCCAAGCAATGAGAGCCTTCATAAAACTCAGCCTTTGTCTGGCTTTTTAGAGTGCACTTTTTCAGGTATGCCTAAAAATTTTAATGTCATCCATATTAATGCGCAGAGCATTCCGTCTTCCTATCCTGAAATATTGACGTCCCTTGATAATAATAACATCCATGCTATTTTAGTCTCCGAAACCTGGCTTCGTCCGTGTCTTCCTTCCACCTCTTATTCTCTACCCGGGTTTGTATTAATAAGAAATGATCGCGACGGCCGTGTTGGTGGAGGTGTGGCTATTTACCTTAAGGCCAACATTCCTTTCTCCATTCTGAGCAAATCGCCACAACCACCCCAGCATGTGCGGGTGAACATCTTCTTATTGAAGTAATTCTTTCACACACTAAAGTTCTTCTCGGAGTCTATTATAGCCCTTCCAAAAACGTCAATTATTTTTCTTCATTTGAGGCTCTCCTAAATGAATTTATACCTTCTTACAATCACACCATTATCATGGGTGATTTCAACACTTGTCTTCTAAGAAATGATATTCGCTCTTCTTCACTTCAATCACTTGTTAATTCCTATAACTTAAACATTCTTCCTCTAAATTCTACTCACCATTTTCCTAACAGTGCTCCGTCTCTGTTAGATCTGATGATTATCTCTTCTCCTAACAATGTTTCTATCCATGGTCAGTACTCTGCTGATGAATTTTCTTACCACGATCTAATATTTCTGTCATATAAAATTAAGCCTCCTAAATCTAAACCTAAAATCATTCTGCAACGCAACTTTGGTAGTATGGATCATCAATCTCTTCTCGATGACGCTAAGAAGATTAACTTTGAACCCGTCATTAACGCCAACTCGGTGGATGATCAAGTTTCTATGTTTAATGCCCTCATCACACAGCTATACGATGTTCATGCTCCTCTACGGAAAATCAAGCTTAAACATCTCCCAGCCCCGTGGCTCACCGATGATATTAAGACACTGATCCACAAAAAAGCAGCAGCCAAATCACGCTATAAATCGCGTCCCACAGATTTTAACAGAGATAAATACGTTCAGGCCCGTAATCGCTGCAATAAGGTGTGTAGAGATGCAATGCGCCGACATGTTCACAAAGCTGTCAATAATGAAAATCCAAGTAAAGTCTGGAAGTTTCTCAAGTCTATGGGAGTTGGCAAATCACCTCAAAATTTAACTTCAAATAAAATGGACTTAAATGTTTTAACCTACATTTTCCTCTCCATTCACTATGACGAATGCAGTAAAAAATAATACAATAAATTATCTTTCTGCCATTCCAACTCCTAATTATTCTCCTTTTACGTTCAATCGATTCACTGAAAGTGATGTTAAGAAGAGTGTAATGTCGATTTCTTCCAACGCTGTTGGCGGTGATAATATCAGTCGCAATATGCTACTGCCCATCCTTGACGCCATCCTTCCCGTCTTATGTTCCATCTTTAATAACTCAATCGCTTGTGGTGTTTTTCCAGCTATCTGGAAAGATGCACAGCTCATTCCTTTGCCAAAGAAACCTAATCCTACCTCCTTCTCCGAATATCGTCCTATATCTATTCTTCCTTTTCTGTCCAAAGTCCTTGAGCGTCTTGTCCACTCTCAAGTTAACCAATTCCTTAACAGACAAGACCTTCTTAATCCCTTCCAATCCGGATTCCGTCCCGGGCATAGCACTGTATCTGCTCTTGTTAAGATCACCGACGACATTCGCAAAGGTATGGACGACGGCAGGCTTACTGTTCTAGCTCTGTTAGACTTCAGTAATGCCTTTAATGTCGTCGATTTCGATATCTTGCTGGCGACATTGCGTTCTATTAACATATCTCCATCGGTGATCAATTGGTTTCACAGTTACTTGTATGGACGCCGACAACGTATTCGCCTCGACGAGATTTTTTCGTCTTGGTGTAATACAAATGTTGAGTCCCTCAAGGCGGCGTGCTATCACCACTTCTATTTGCCATCTTTATCAATTCTATTACTCACTTTTTAACTTCTTCCTACCACCTTTATGCAGACGATCTCCAAATTTACTCGCAAGCTCGACTCTCTGACCTAAGTGTGGCTATCGACATCATAAATGCTGATCTTAAACAAATTGTACACTGGAGTAACTCCTTCGGCTTAGATGTAAACCCCAACAAAACCCAAGTTATTATACTCGGCAGTGCTTACATGATAGCTAGAGTCGATTGGCCCGCAATCCCTGAGATTGTTTTTAATGGGGTCGTTATACCGTACAGCGAATCAGTTAAAAATCTTGGCGTTATTTTTGATCGCACTTTAAGCTGGGAATCCCACCTGAAATCGATCAGCTGTAAGCTGTTTGCATCGGGCGGGTCATTGAGGCGATTACGTAATTTTTTACCCACTGCTACCAAAATTGCGCTTGCACAATCTCTTCTTCTTCCCATCCTGGACTACGCAGACGTCTGTTTTCTTGACCTCAAAGAAGATCAGCTAGATAAACTTGAGCGTCTCCAAAATTATTGTATAAGATTCATATTTGGTTTACGCAAGTATGATCATGTGTCTCAATTTCGTATACAGCTCAAGTGGCTCCCCATTCGCTTTCGTCGGAATGCTCATATTTTGTCCCTTCTCTATAGCGTATTATTTAATCCTCTTTTCCGCGGTATTTGAAAAACTTTTTACTTATTGGAGCAATGCACATGGTCTACCTCTCAGGTCAAAATATAACTTGTTCCTTCAAACACCGCCGGCCCGCAGCGAAACTTTTTATGGCAAATCATTTGCTTTCCAAGCTGTCCAGTTGTGGAACGCCTTGCCCGTCACCATTAGGCAAGCTCCTTCTCTTGCTGTTTTTAAGAACCAAGTCAAAGAATTCTATTTGTTACAGTCATCACATACATAGATGTTGAAGTCATTATTCTCCTTGAAATCGTAATAAAATTGTATTCTATATCTTCAATTATTTTCATTCATTGAACATGTTATTATTAATTATGTATTAGTCTATAATTATAAAATATTTGTGTATTAGGACGTAAAATTGATTTATGTATTTATATTGTTGTATTTGAAATTAATTGTTAGTTAGTATTATCAAATTATCATTCGGAAGTACGTAAGTACTCCAAATTGCACTCCCCGTCTTCCATTATTAATTTCTGTTTTTACCATCCTACGGTTGCCTGGAAGAAATCGCTCTTAGCGATAAGGTCGCCAATTGCTACTTTTTTCTATGTTTTTGTTTTGTGTTATTGTTATTTTTCTTTATAATTTAAGTGCAATAAAGAGTTTATCTATCTATCTATCTATCTAAGTAAAAGATGAAAGCGATCAAAAATGTTTAATTATATGTTCAATGACACCACAAAAATTTAATTTTACCACACAAAATATTCCTTGCATTGAAAGTTTCTGTATTTAGCCGTCGGTGGCGCTATACGCAATCGAAATTAAAGTCTACTGAAAAAGTTGGCGCAGTTTTGTCCGACAATATCAAGATTTTTGTCGAAAATATTTATTTAGAAATCATTTACAATTATCGGATACGTTATTTCAAAAGTTTGAAAGTTAACCCGTATTTAAGTTTTAGTACTCTAATACTCAAATGTTGATTGCGTCATACTCGAATGTACATTATACAATACATGCATGTGTGGTTAAAGTAATTTGTGGTAATTACATATGGCCCTATGAGGGTATGGCAAAAGTGGCAAGTTAGTACATTGTCTTGTTGAGTTATGCTTCTGTTCCAAATTGATCGGCACGTCAAAGCGACCGCCACCGAGCAGATACAGCGGTAGCTGGTTGATTTGAATTATTTACTCGCGAGTGTCGGCGGACACTACTCCGTGTCATTTGAGCACCTACAGCTTATCTTGTCATGGGGACATAGAAATGAACAGGCTTTGCTAATATTGCGAACGGCTCTCATAGCTCAATTGGTATTGGATCAAGACAAAAATAAACTATTCAAATTTTTCCCCCACTTTTGAAATTGATGATCTAGATCTTTTTTGATTTTTAATAATTTGATAAAGGAAAAAATCCGAGGATTAATTTTGGCATCGGCAGCTGCTGCGGAGGACGCCGCAAGGAACAAGAGGCTAGATAGCTAGAGTAAGCGATGTTAGAGTCATCTCATAAGTTTGTGGAGACTGTGGAGACTTTAGGCAGTTGGGGAACTGAAGCCAAATGTTTGGTGAGTGAGTTGGGGCGTAAACTACGCGACAAATCGGGGGACTCCCGCGCCGGCTCGTGCCTGGTGCAAAGGCTAGCCATAGCAATCCAACGAGTATAATGGGCACTTTTGCACTGGTTGCTGCTTGGGGTGGGTTATATTAGTAGATTATCTCTTATTCTCACAAATTTTCATGCGTATAAAATTAGTTGGAGGTGGGACTTGAATATTTTTCCTGATACTTACCAGCGCAACGGTTTGCTACCAATTCGTATTAATATGAAACAAAATGATTGTGACTACATATATGGATTGTATTTCATATCTGAATACTGAATAGAATCGATAATTCTTACATCACCTAATTTCAAATTTAATTAGATATTATTCAAAAGTTACTTTTTTATACATATGGCACATCTTTTTGAATTTTGAATATTAATATTATAGATGCGGATGTTTAGATGTGTTTTGCTCAATCATGTTATAAGAATTGATTTGCATGAAATTTCGATTACATACATAAATGTTATAGTCTAGAATAGGACATACTTTTATAGCGTTTATAGGTACCTTCGCAATTTTGGTCGAAATAAATACTTAGTAGTTCGCATCTACTTATAAAATGTTTTTGTTAAGAAATAAACAAAAAATGTAAACGTTATCCTACTTGAATTATAAATCCAAAAGTTTCGATGTTCAGGTGTTTAGATGTTTGTTGCTCAATCACGTCGAAATATCTAAGTGAATCGGGTTGATATTAAAACATAGATAGATTATAGTCTGGAATAACACATTTATAACGATTATTCTACTTTTCATTCAGGCAAATAACAAGAACGTAATCTAAGCGGGTGAACCCACGGGGTGACTAGTGAATTATAAAGCAATAATATTTCAAACATGAACCCTCAAAAAGGAAGTAATATTATAATTGACACTTCAATCCCGCATCCATCAAACATTATCTCGTTCAGAAATCAGACAATAGCCCGCAGGACATCAACCTAATCAACCCACGATGACGCCGATGACGCAGCCCAAACTACCCCAAAGTATTTACATTACCGACTCAAAATTAACCAACAATATTAATCATACTCCCCAAGTCAAAGCGCTCCGAAAGCTGAGCATACGATAATGATATATGTGATATTTGATGATAAACAATCGAGGTCATTTATTATCTGTCCGTTATTTGACAGGCGGTAGGCAGATGTCATTTGTCATTTTCCTGGAGCTGTAGGTCCCTTCGTTACGCCGCCGCTGCCTCTGACTTAGCTACTAACAGATGTAACTCAACTCCCATTTCAAACAGGACTCTATAAGTGCCGAGATAGGGTTCGCAATGGGTTGTAGGAAAAATCAATCTTGATTGTTTTCAGCATGAACGATTATGATAGATGAAAGAGTTAGCGCACCCACAAAGCCGTCGAGATGGTATCTCTGACAGAGCTCTATAGAGACGACAATAAGGTCGATGTTGGTACCATTGCGAGCGGCACACGCGAACCGAAACGTGTTATTGAAGTCGGAACAGTAATGGATGGGGATAGGGAATGCGTGAACGCTGTCTGAGATGTATTGTTATCGGCATGTTTATCTCTATACGAAGATCGTTTCTGTAAATAATTACCTTTTTAAAAGAATACCCCGTCTCGGCTACCGGTAATATATTCATTATATCTGACATCTTACAAAGCGCCATTAAAATAAATAAAAATATTTTATGGTTATTTGAGGGTCTCGATAGTATCGTTGTTTATATAGACGGTGACATATACAGAATGAATGTTGGGTCATTAGCGACTGAATCATTTGAGATCGTTTAATTTGTTATTCAAACATTTTATGTTTTACGACGCTCGTCCCACGCTACTGAGTAATTAGCTCGAAATACAAAGATGGCGGAAAAGTTTTGACATTAAGGTACATTGGAATATAGAATCGATAGAGAGACGCGCTAAAAGGCTCACAGGTTATGTCCTTGATCGAAAAAAGAAACTTGATGAACATCGCCGAAAAATTGCTAGCCTATCGGTATTTAATCGGATGTACTTCAGAGAGTGTTCAACTGATCTTCATGATCTGAGACCACCTTGCCTTTTTTCTGTAGGGTTTTTCGTAGCTTGAAAAAGCGACAACGTTTCGTGGTTGACGTCCCAAAGACTAGAAGGTTTGGCTCTACTTTTCGATAAGAACGTCGAGGCTGAAGAATGTCTTTGCCTGAGCAGATTTTTCTCTATAGTTACAACTTTGGTGTCTTCAAATTGAGGGTGGATCAGTTTTTTTCCACGTAATCACGTTTCATTGTAGACCGCATCGTCGCTTAACATCAGACGAGATCGCGGTGAAGTATAAACCTATAACACTTAAAAAAAGCACAGCTATATGATTCAGAGATACAAATTTTGTAATGCATAAAGCTAAATAATTCAGACACAAATTTTGTGATTCGTAATGCGTGTAGAACATTTTTAAAGGCAAAATGTGTAACGGTGGTCCCACGGGATGTCAAGCCAGCGACGGATGTGTCTACTAAATCAAATGTTTAATTTCCACAACGATACAACGCGCATTGTGCTCACCCTTTCAAAGGATGCTCTTTTGCATACATACGAAACACGGTTTTTGTCCGCAACCATTTGATTTTAACACAAGATAATATGAAACGTGAGCTTTAATCGCTTGACTGAGAATAATTTATTATGCTTCAACTGCCACTTGATACATTGCAGTTTTTTATTGCGTTGTTTTTGTGTTGTGTCGTTCTGAGTCACTTAAGTCTATTTTTATTAGGTGGCTGTATTATCGTGGTTTCGATCTATTACATTCAATGATAGTCATTATGGTTTGTAGCTGAGATGTTTTTATCTCATTCTGTATCACAAGATTTATCACAAAGTTTGGAATAAATTCCCTTTTCTTGTATAAAATGAATGTTTGTCTGTATGTTCTTTATAAAATAGTAAATAAACTATCTATTTGATCATATGACGAGCTTAAGAAAAGTTGTTGTACTTGATCCATAGAAGGTTTTTGAATTGGTACGACAAATTTTTGACAGGTGGTGCCACAAAAATCTTTAAAACGGGGCTGAAACCGGGGCGCATCTAGTTTTATAATATAACTTTAAACTTCAATTATTGTAACGTATTATTTGACTGGTTATATTTAAAAAGATTTCAAATTCAGCTGTGTTTTGTATGTCACGCAATAACTCTGCATTTTTGATAAATCTTTTTTGTTTCTTAAAATTGACATTGAAATCGTTTAGCATTTTTAAGCTACTTCGTTCGTTTGGTTTACTGAAAAAAAATTGGCACTTCATCATTATACCTAGTTTTGGTATAATTTTTAAGAGGTTTGCTATAAAGACGTTTTTTTCTTTCCGTTCTATTTCTTGGCATTTACTGTTACAAATTTCGGAGTAAAATCTGAATTCCCTTGTTGATGCGTCTTTTTAAAATGCTCAATGGCTTGTAGAGCGCTCCCGTCTCTGTCAAACGCATTCTTTTCTTCATTACTCTTCCTCGCCGCCCCCGGGTTAATCTTTCATTGTTCGGGATCAAGCGAACGCTGTTGTTCATTGATTTTTTGTGTAATGGAATTGTTTGTGTGGGTTTCTATTTTGCAGGTATTTGTAATGTTCGATAGAAAATAATAACTGAATTTACGGTCGCGAGATCGGCGACTGCCACTGAACAGTACTGTGCAAACATTACTGTGTTCTACTTTGAAGGGCAATGTTTCCAGGGAAATTACGGGGCATAGAGAGATATCTTAGATTTCTGGGTGACGAGCGCATTTCTGTGCTAGGTAGGTAATGATTTGGACTCTTCATGTTTATATATATCAATAGCTCTGTTTGTCACTTATGGTATGTCACTGTGCTGTAATGAGCAGACATGTAGCTTACTATCAGGCACATGCGCTGCTCGTCATGTCACTCTACACTAAAAAAAATATTTTAGAACCGTTCTAGATGCTATGTCATCCAGCAGACCGCACTGGGCCAGCATAATTCTGACCTTAACTCTCTCCTTACGAGGCAAAGCCCTGAGTCCCAACAGTGGGAACATATTTAGTGATCTGCTTACGCTGAAATAATAAAATGGTACGTTCTTTAGTTCGTAATTGTTGTTTTTGAGCAATAGAAGTTTTGTAAACAATTATTTTTTTTCCAAAAGCCACAAAACACCGTAATGTAATCAATAAAAATTTCACCGCAAAATTTACAGCTTGCCGGATTTTTATTGGATACATTTCGTAGAGTGTGCAACTGATGTAAGTACATGTTTTAATACCACTTTGCTCATTCTCTATGGGACTGCACGTGGCTCGAAAAAGGACATCGTTTCATGGTTGATGTTCCAAAAAACTCGAAGGAAGCGAGCGATTTGACTCCACTTTTGTGATAAGAACGTCTATGTCGTATCCTGCTCGCCTTTACCTTGTACTATCATCATCATCATCAGCCGCAAGACGTCCACTGCTGAACATAGGCCTCCCCCCTAGATTTCCACAACGAACGGTCCTGCGCAACCTGCAACCAGCGGTTTCCAGCGACCTTTGTGAGGTCATCTGTCCATCTAGTGGGAGGCCGTCCCACACTGCGTCTTCCGGTTCGTGGTCGCCACTCGAGAACCTTTCTTTCCCATTTCCCCTTGTACTATACTTACGCCTTACTTTGTATTATAAAAAAAGATACTTAAAATATAATGTTAGACACGTTTTGTTTTCCAAACACAATACAAAAATTAAATTAAGTGAGGATCAAAACGTTTGTTCCGCCGGCCGATAAAGGTTTCAGAAGCAATTTTTCGTGCGCACCTGACAGAGTCAATCCATCGCAAGCTCGGTATAAAAAATGTCTAGCACCGACGCTGACTATGATCAAGTGTTGCCCTTATAAATAGGGCTACCAATACCTGGGGAGTTTTCTAAGTAAATAGATGAAAGTTTGAGTGTATGTAGCTCAATTATGTCGGAACGATTGAACGGATCGAATTAAAATTTTGAACACAGATTAAAGGTCAAATTTCCAACACATATAAAAATGGCCAAATGTTATTACCTATTCACCCAAAAACGCTTTTTAATTAGAGTTTTTTTAACAAATATTCGTTAATACTACTTGTGAATATTTTTATTGGTTTAAAGTTGGTAAATATACCTTAAAAAATAATTAAATAAGCTATCAACAATAAACTATCAATCCAGAAATAGAAACCACTACAAAATACTTTCATATCACCTAGAATACTTATACTCGTTTTAGTCATCTTATTTTTTTTACTTTGATATGTTTACACTTGACCGCCATCTCGCCTAATATTAAACGATGATGCGGTCTACAATAGAGCATATTTACCTAGAAGAACCGATTCACTCTTGATTTGAAGTCACAAAGATTGTAACTATCGGGAAAAACCCTTTCAGGCAACGTATTCCACAGCCTTCACTCTTATCACAAAAGTAGAGTCAAATCTCTTCGTTCGTGTCTAATATACTAGTCAGTATAATGATATACTTTTATTAGTGACAGACATAAGTCAGCATGTGCTGCTAGCAAAAAAAATCCCCGATAATAAATTACGTCAACCATCAGAAACACGTAGTAAATTAGCAGAAAAACAATGAGCTCAATTACGGGGACGTAAATTAATGTGATGCGGCGATAAACACTGCAAACGTGCTATTAATTAACAACGTCGCCAACAAATTTCGTGTCTACTCGACAGTGGTACAAAAACGGTACATAATTTATGCGTGCGGCAACCCTGGCGGGCGGCAGGTTGAAAGAGTGAGTGTGATTGATGATACCGAGCTACCTACACCTAACAACCACCTAGAACCGACTCGCCACCCTTATGTCAGTAAGGGACTAGTTAAAAAACTTTATACACAAACAGCTAGACTGTGGAACACGATGTGATCCTGATGAGTACAAGTGAATTTACAAGAAGTACAGAGTGAATTTGAAATCCTAGTTCAGTATGGTTTATTACTGTAGACCACATTGTCGCTTAAAAGCTAACAAGGTGGTCAAGGAATTCGACTTTGTTTTAGTATTAAAAGTGAGACGAGAATCTATTATGCTAAAACATAATTATAGATACTTATGATTTTGTTTTAGCATAATAAATTCTGTAATTCTAACGTTATATGGGTTTTTGTTTTACTTGCTTTTCGTGTGCACAAGACGTTGGCGTAATTGTGCTCACCAAACATATCACACTAACATAACACAACGGGATAGAAGCCAGAAGTTAATAGACGATGAATCAGAGGACATTTATGACACAACCGATTAAAAGTTAAAAATGAAAAAAAAAAGAAGAAGGCTTTATCAGCTAACTATTATTATCATTGGGTAAATTTAGACCAATGCAAACTGCGTTGCCAGACATATTGCATGCCTCTAGAAGAAGAGGCCAGTTTGTATGGGTCAATTATTTAAATGTTTTGTATCATCTTATCTTACCTGCAAACAGCAATAAAGATTTTTGTATTTGTATTTGTGCCCTGAAATATTTAACAATTGCGGTGGTTTTTTGTAATTGTCAGTTTAATCTATTGCTTGTTGTATTACTTGTTTAAGTCTGAATATATTGAAGCATAAGGATTATATCTAAAAACTGCACTAAACAAGTCTACAAATACTTAACGCTACATTGTATCATGGACGCACTATATCCCTACGGTCGTATATAATAGAAAACAGTTATGACTTGCGTGTTTTTTGTCAACTCATCTCGTAATGAAAAATATGAACTTGAAGGATCGCGTGGCATTAATCTAAAGGAGATTTAACCACAAACATTTACGACAAGCAATTTAAATACAAAGCTCGGTGTGGTGATAAATTATGAATGAATCAACAATACCAATTCACTCGTGTTCGACTTCGGACAACAAAAAACAGTTTCTGTAACAATAGGTCTATAAACATCGGTTCCTGTATAACTTTTTGAGCTACTACGCTCTTTATGTTCAATTTACTTCTATTTTGTCACGGTTCATATAGTAGTTATAGCAAATATTTTTAAAAGTTATAAACTACTAGTATTATTTCTGTTCAAAATGTGTTATATAAATTACTGTAAGTCTTTGTTTTTATATGATTTATTTCGTTTTAAAATGGTGTTTTGATAAAATTAACAATAAGTCAGACATTATATTTTGATTAAGCTTCAAGATATTTACTTTGGTAGTTAAGATATTATTAGACGTTTTTTACACAACACTGTGTAATCCCAAACTGAGTAAAGCTTGTATTATGGAACGCAGGTAGCTGAATTTGTAATTATTTTTGTAATTGTAAATGCATGCTTACTGCTTAGACATAACCAAATAATAAATAAAGCATCCTTAGTTTTACTACAAAGCTTAACTGAAATAGATTATTGTTAGCTATGAAATCTTTTTTGTTCAAAACTTCAAACTACGATTTACTATAGCCCAGTAGGCAAACAAACTACCAATTATGTCATGAAGCTAGTTAAAGTAAACATTAGGGTGTTTTAATAAAATAACATAGATAATTATTAATAGGTAGCAACCCTAAGCAAAATTTAAAACATAAATAATGTATGCGGTCGAGAAGTAGTGAAGTGCACCGCCGTCAGCCATCGTCTAGCCGCCTCCTTATCTCTAAATGCATCTGACACAGTTAATCCATATAAAGTTATTATTGCCTCGCCTTTCAACCAGCTTAATTGGCCGCTACTAGCTAGTGTAAACTCGTGTGTTGGCGATAAAGCAACTGAATAAATTGTGGTTTTAAATACGGTACACGTTCTCCGCTCACGGACGCAAACTGCATGCCCGCTCGGTTTTATTGTGCTCGTGTTCAACTAAACGATTTTTCCTCTGCATCGGTCGTAAATACGGAATACAAAGGCCTCAGGTTTTTTATGCGATCTTGATAAGTTCCCAGGTATTGTGACTTGAAATTTTAATTTGTCAAGAAATTTAAGCCAAGTTTAATCTTCTTACGCCGAGCGCCGGCCGGTACAGAATTAGACGACCGCGTCCGTAGATTAAGTGGGATCTGCCTGTAAGACTGCTGCCAACGTCTCAATAAGCCGTGCTACATTTTTACGGCCCCCTATATCCGTTTCGCTGCGTAAATACACTTAATGACCGACATTTCGTGAACGCTTTTATTGTGAAGTTTTTATTATCGTGAAAATCATTTGTTTAGTCTACGTACGGTTATTGCGAGGGAACTCGGTGCTTTTCGGGGTTTATTAGGGGTACTTTATTACCCTTTTATACGGCTTCTTAATGTAGAAACATTGCCTGCCTTTGAAACGTTGAACTGTGGATAGCGATAATTAAAACTTGATTTTTATCTGAGTATGATTACATGTTCCGTTCCGTTATTACGTTGCAATCTTTGCAAGTTTTTTTAAGTCTATAAAATTGTGCTCAAATCTTGACCGTTGATCTCTTATTACGGAGTTAATGGCCGTAAAGTAGTGTTTTTATGAGATATGTAAATAGTGATGATGAGTTAACGATTGACTGCGATGTGAAAAGATGCACTGTAATTTAAACCTGGAATTTCCATCCGATACTAAAATTACAAAATAATATTCCTTCGCAAAGAGCTGTAATCTCGTCCGACCATAAAGCAGTGTCAGACGACTATAATAATTCCGAACCAGTCTATTAAGTGAATCTTTATGATAATGCCGGAACAGAAGTCGTGGCCGCGAACGAACGGGCTGTTATTTTGATACATTATCATATTTAAACAATTCAGATGATAATAGACACGTCGGGCAAAACCCTTTGGTAATATAAATGGTTTTATTATTATTTATTTATGGGTTTCCTTCCTTCGGGCCGGGGGCAATACGGCATATTTCATCAAGCGAAAAAATGCTTCGAAGTCGTGAGTTTATACCGAGCGAGATCCGGTTTGAGTACCTGAAACGAATGCGCTGTAGAACCTGCGCCATCACTCACTTCTCTTACTGCATGACGCTACAATCGTGTAAACACATAATTCTCCAAACGGGTAACATTAAATTGATTTAGTTCAGATTTTTCGTCAAATGTCTTCAGTTGTGGCACTGACGCTAAGCTTGTTGCAGCAATAATAAAGATTTATGCGACATTCGGCGGTAGCGTGTTTTGTTCTCTGTTACGAGCCGATTCGCTTTCTGCGAGATCAATAGCGGTCTTTATTGTATGCGGTGAGTTATCGTCATCGAAACCACTCTCGGCTCGAACTATAAATTCTTGCTCCGCTGCCTTCAATTTCTTATTATCGCCTTTTACATCTTCACTCACGTTACGATTGTCTTTCTGTTTTTTATTGACGTCGCTAGCTCCATCGTTAAACTGTTCGTTTTTTATTACGTCAACTATGTAATTGTCGTCGCCACTTAACGCAATCGTTCCCATCGGGTTGAATGTTGAGAATATTGTGTGTAATTTCGAGTAATCTCATTATTAGGTTGAGAGCTCGAGGCTTGGTGATTAACTACTTGATTTATGGCACGTGCAATTTGCATCAGGACCGACGCTATAGCTTTTTGCTCCAACCGATGATTATCGACCGTATCGTGTCCGTCTTAATGGTAGTCATTTCATGACTCGCCGAGCTTACTACTGGAGACGTTTCATTAAACTTCTTAACATACATTACTTCGTCGAATGTGTCTGATTATGTAGATTCTCTCCGTACAAGGTGCTCGTTTGCCACGCCATCTTTGTCCACTACCGTTAATGGATTGTTAGCCGACGTATGTGGAGTTTTATCTCTGTGTTTAGTTTAATTTTATGATGTATCGTTTCCAAGTGCATTCTCGCTTAAGTATTTTTAGTTAAGTCTATTTCTGTTTAAGTGAAATCGATTCATGGTTCCACATACTCGAATTAAATTTGACTCCATTCTCGTGATAAAAACGTCTACGGACTCTACTAGTGGAATGCGTTGGTTGAGTGGAGTTTTCCGAATAATTATAAACTTAAAAAGAATTGCATTTCTTAGAATAGTATCTATCTAGTATCTAGTATCAAGCACGGCAAATAGAATACACATTGGTTAATCGTCATGGGATATTTTGATAAAACGCCACTCAGCGTGGCAATGTAACCTGCGTTTTGGGTTTTTGATAATTTTATGTGCAGATCAGTTCGAGGTTGGTTGTTTTGAAATTCAATTGACTACAAGATACGAGTATATTCTTTTAGATTTTATTGTGACTAAGGGAGGAAAGTTTCCAATAAAGTGAATTTTAATTTTGACTTGAGAAAAACATTTATTTAATTTGCTTTTCATTGCATCATCGCGATAATAGGACTCACTTTATTGGCAATATAATTATTTACCGTAAAATGCATTAAATCATTCGCCATCACGACTCGCCAACTCGGGTTCCGTACAAAACTGTAGGTAAGTATATAAGTAAAAGTTATGGTATTTTTAAGTTTCTAGTATTATTAAAAATATTTGTATTATATGAAATAAGTAAAAATTTACGTTTTTCGTAATTTTTTCTTTATTTGTGCTATGAGACATTGCTTTATACCAAGTTTCAAGACTCTGAGTTCACCAAAAGGTAGGTTGTAGGTTTTGATTCCCGTACAATTTGTGTAAATTTGCGGCTTTTGGTTTAGTACTTCGTTTTTTATCGAAGCTTAAAGACCCAGTAAATCTGTGTATTTAAATAAATTTTACTCTGATACCTCCACGTTCTTGTTCCTGATAAAAAGAGTATTGACAGACAGACGGCCGGACAACAAAGTGATCGTATAAGGGTTCTGTTTTTTTCTTTTAAAGAACGGAACCCTAAACAAGGCAAAAATATCAACTCTGTAAAGTTTTTAAACGTGTACGTAATTAAACTTCCAGAAACTTAACTTTTAGTATAATTGTTGTTTTTAGTACCAACGCATTTATTTGCAATTATTATTAATTCATTAAGCGAGTTTACTGCAAACATTACCCTTCATATTATATTGGCTGACACTTGGCGACATTCCGTGATAATAACACATGTTTATGTCACGAGTGTGCGTGTCCTACGCCGAAATGACGACATACAGAGAAAACAGCAGTTGGATATGTAGATACGTTTTATTACATCCATAATTTTTATTTTAGCAACATTTTATCTCAACCGCTTAGCTGTAAAATTATTGTGTTGGATATAGTCTTAATAATATTATAAATGCCAAAGTTAGGATGTTTGTTATTTTGTCACGTTGGAACGGCTGAATGAATCGGATAGAAATTTGAGAGACAGTTAGAGGATAATTCGGGATAGCACATATGTAGATTTACATTTTAGTTCAAGAAAATACGACAACGCGAAGAATCGCAAGATGCTTTTAGTAAAAAAATTGTAAGTAGTGGATGATGAGTCCCTAAGTGGCATTGCTGTGACGCGGAGCCTTCTCTCGTAAGGAGAATTTCAAAGCTGTAATCTATCACGCTGTGTGAACTATTGGAACATGCCAGTTTCCTCACAATGTTTTCCTTCACCCTTAAGTCAGTGGAAGTGACAAAATTGTAAATCACACTTAGGAAAATACTCAGAAATGTAGACTGGAATCAAACCAACGCGCTCTTAAATTGTAAATTGCTCTGATAAGCACACTACATCATAAACCGCATCGTGACTTCTGACACTGTTCATACAAAATGGCGGTCAAATCCAACTATCGAGAAAAAAAACTCACGAAACATTGACCACCAAACCGGAACTCGCATCATTGCTTAATTTCAACCGAAATGGCTAAGTCCACAGTATTTTTGATCTAAATAAAATGTATATTGAAACATTGCCCTCCAAACCGGAATTCAATAATATTTGATAGGCAATATTTCCAAGAAACACTACTGCCGTGCCGAGTGTACCGTCCAGGCAGTGCGTGCAGATAGATAATATCATACACAAAACTAAACCGCGCCGCGAAATTTATGAATCGGCCCGAGAGCTGCCTTCCACACAAAAGTTGTTTATTACCGCATCGTGTAGGGCTGCTAATATATTTTTATTTTATTGCTCCGTAACAACGAACATCATAATTTTCTTTCTTTATATTATTTAGAGAGAACGTTAATAGTGCTATGAATCACGACACAACGGTGTCCCGTCGCGAGCGCGGTTAATGTTATAGCTATTATTTATTTATCAGTTATCGACGCGTTCAAAAACAGTTCGGATGTTTTGTGACCTTCGAATTTGGGGCTTCAAACTAACATAGATTCACTAGAAGAGATCGCTCTAAGAGATAAAGCAGGCAATGAAAATGTAAATTTTACAGCAGTTTCAGCGCATCGCGGTTTTAGCCTTTGGCCTACGTAATTCTCGCCATTTCCCCGCAATAAAAAGTAGTCTTAGCGCTATTCCAAACTATACCTAATGAAATTGTTCCTATTTTATCAACAAAGACTTTTATTTTATCAAAGTGATCGAGCAACAAACACCCCAAGTTTCAAATTTATTATTTTAAAATCTGTTTCTGTGATTATAAACACAGTGGGTTTTAATGAGGAGTTTACTTGTCTTGTCTTATTTTTTATTCATACTTTAATTTTGTCTTTAAGACCACGTTTGGCAATCAAGATGTTATAAGTTATAAGCGAAGGTGCAGCCACAGATGGCTCATGCTGACTTTGTTGCGTAAACCATCCACTGCAAGGTCACTGAGCCATTTCTCTATAATTCGTCGGAAAATAACAGTATTTTACTATTTTTATTTTGGGACACTAAAAAGCGAAGGAAAACTACAACAACTATAGTAAAGCGTGACATTTATGTTTTTATTATGCTATCCTTTTTTAACCCCCGACCAAAAAAAGGGGTGTTATAAGTTTGACGTCGATGTCTGTCTGTCTGTCTATCTGTCTGTCTGTCTGTCTGTCTGTCTGTCTGTCTGTCTGTCTGTCTGTCTGTCTGTGTGTGTGTGTGTCTGTCTGTGGCACCGTAGAGCTCAAACGGTTGGGCCGATTTCGATGCGGTTTTTTTATTTGAAAGTTATGTCTGGTTAATATAGACTCAAGATGGCCGCCTCCACAAAATGGCGGACAAAATATTTCTTCACAACCTACCTCAATATGGGTATCAAATGAAAGGACTTGACTAGCAGAGTACTATACGCTATAACAAATTTCAAATCCAAGATGGCCGCCACCACAAAATGGCGAATTATATACTTTTTTTCACTACTACCGCAATATGGGTATCAAACGAAAGGGCTTGACTAGTAGAATACTTTGCACTATGACAAATTTCAAATCCAAGATGGCCGCTTCCACAAAATGGCAAATTACATTTCTTTTTTCACAACTTCCTTAATATGGGTATCAAATGAAAGGGCTTGACTAGTAGAATGTTGTACAGATAACAAATCTAAGGTCGGGGGTTAATCAAAATTTTTAATTTTGTTCTTGTGTTTATAAACGTTGTGCTTGGACGAGGTAAATTTAAAAGAATGCGCAACTGAATTAGATAATAAAAATCCAAAGTTATATACTTACCTAAAGAAATTATCGTAGAAATAAATTGAACTAATATTACAAATGTGATAGTTTGGATATTTGTTGCTCAATCACGTTGTAAAAACTGAACGGATCAGTCAAAAACTTAGATAGTAGGTTGATTATGCTTGGGCAATTTTATGTTTCATACTTATACAATAGATATTTTAACACTTTATTGCTGTTAGTTTACAAGAGACAGAAGTAATTAAAATAAAGCAAAGTAGAGTAGTTATTGGCGAACTTATAATTAAAAACGATATTTTTCAGGCAACCGTAGGATGGAATGTGAATTCACGATGTTAGTTAAAAAAAAGTTATTTTAGTCGACATTTTTTCCCTTCTATGAATCACCGTACTAAAGAAACAAAGAAGGCGTAGTAAATTTTATTTCAATATAATTTGGCCAAGTGCGAATCAGACTATCGCCGACTGGTACTAGGCAGGTCCATTTTTAAACGTCACGGCAAAATTAGCTGCAAAAAAACTAGGTGTCCTCTCAAAGGTGCGAAAGTACTTCAAATCTGAACTATTGCTTTTGTTATACAAAGCACAGATTCGCTCCTGTATGGAGTACTGTTTGCACCTTTGGGATGGATCGGCTAAGTATCAGCTTGAGGCTCTGGAATCGATCGAGAGGCGTGCCAAAAGGCTCATAGGCAACGACATTCTAGTGCGAAAAAGACTTCAAAGTCTTGAACATCGCCGCAAAATTGCTAGCTTATCGGTTTTTTATTGGATACACTTCGGAGAGTGTGCAACTGATCTGCATGATCTTATACCACCTTGCCCTTTTTACTATCGTACTTCTCGTAACTCGAAGAAGCGGCACCGTTTCATGGTGGATATTCCAAAGACACGGACAAAGAGGTTTGACTCTACGTTTGTGATAAGAACGTCTAGGCTGTGGAATGAGTTGCCTGAGTGGGTTTTTCCCGATAATTATAATCTTGGTGTCTTCAAATCGAGAGTGAATCGGTTTCTTCTAGGTAAACACGCTCCATCGTAGACCGCATCGTCGCTTAACATCAGGCGCGATGGCGGTCAAGTGTAAACCTATTAAAGTTAAAAAAAAAAAAACGGCCAAACAAATATTAAAATTTCAGAATCACAATGCGTTACTCAAAGAAACGATTTGATGAATGGTTATTATTTATTACGATTGTAATAAAAAAATTGATTAATGATAATGTAAAAAGCATTAATGTTAACTGTCATGGTTTGAATCAATCATCGTAAAATAAACAGTCGTGTAAAGGTTACGCTGCCTACATTATATTGTTTCAAGGCTTTTGAAATAATTATTTTGAATATTTATGAGTTTATTATTCAATTAGCAGCCCGTTCCAACATTGTTTAGATTAAACAAATAATTTGTATGATTCTAAATACAATCTAAATACACGTTATGTAACTCAAAGATAATGTTTTAACAGTAATGTGAAAACATTACTATGTTCCGGCTTGAAGGGCAATGTTTCCAGAGAAATTACAGGGCTTAGAGATATAACATCTTAGATCTTTGGGTGATGAGCGTAGTACAGTGCTAGGTAATGACTTGGACTCTTCATGTTCCAATAGCTGCGTGACACTGTGCTGTTATGTGGCAGGCATGTTGCTTACCATCAGGCACATGTCCTGCTCGTTTCGTTACTTCTTATTAAAAACAGTGTTACATTTGTAACACTAACGGTGAAAGTATTTTTGAACATTCTTGAGAATATTCGCTGCAAGTTCGTTCGCTGACACAGACACGCGTGTTCCTTACCATCAAGCATACGTCCTGCTCGTCCCATCAGTCTGTACAAAGAAAAAAAAGAGAAGTGTGGCACTCGGGGACAGCCGCGGTAAAGCTGTTGCATGCATTTTTATCAACATAAGCAATTGGGACGTTAACAATTTTTCGGAATTGCTTTTATTTTGAAGAGTGAAATTTGTTTACCATAAAAAATATCACGGGAAATCCGTTAGGTTGGCAACACTGCTAAGAGCAGTAAGTCTGTAAAGCAATTACAAAAAAATTCAAAGTCGAATGATCGAGTGGGGAGGACGGCGTTACGGTCTTCCATCCCTCTTTCTTGTGAGCATAAGAAAGAGATGCACGATCACTAAAATTCGGTCTCCAGGCCCGCGATAAAAGCTATGCAATAGCTTAAAAGAAATAGTAATGGTTAATTAATAATACTAGTGTAGGACCTTGCCATCGTAAGACAATTCGAATCCGTAAACGAATAAATTTGAAAATTTCGCCTCGATACAATTTAATAAAGGCATGTTCCCAACCCTGCGATCCCAGCAGGGCATTAATACAACATGAAATATAGCTCACTAAAGACTGTATAACGTAAAATTTACAATTCATAAAACAGAATGATATACGCTGCTGTAGATTGCCGTATGGACGTTTATGGCATAGTTTCGAAGGAGTCGTACGATTCGTATTGATGAGGAAATTCGATACGTTTTTTGCCAGTACGTGGGATAGATATAAACTTTGTATAAATATGAAAATTGAATTTAAAGTTGAATTGATTTAAGCAGTAAAATTGATTTAATAGTCGAGTTTTATGACATCTAAAATCTTACTTTATGATGTCGTTGTTAGAACTCTGAGAAAGTGAGAGTTAGGGGCATTATGTACCTCTGGCCAAGTGCTGGTTGGCAGGTCAGTCTATCTTGGAACAGATCGGTCGGAAATCTTATTTATCTATGGATTAGTATCTAGTATCCCGAAGTTATCACATCGCTCAAAGTAACTCGCTATCCTGTTATTTTTACGGGATAACATGTTTGTAAGTGCCTATTCAGACTATCATCTAAGTAAAAAAAATTGCTTAGTTCCATTCAGTAGTGTTTCACACGAACATGCATACGAACTTTCTCATTATATTAGTAAGATTTGGTGTAGTAGGACACTGCAGAATCAACCCGCAGAAGTAATACGCCCTTTGCCAGCTATTCTACCACCAAGTAGTAATGTGCGTATATGCGTTACTGCGACGATCTCTATCCAAAGATGTGCCCTCCCAAACTTCATGGCACACGGAATCATGTTATCTTTAGGAAGACTGAGCTCACTCTTTCTGTTCAAGTGCTTGTAGAAAGCGGTGAACGCCGGACGTTTTTACCCATCACTATTTTTGTTGTCAACAACTAAAATAAGTAGAACTGCAGCATACCTCGCCGCTAGTGATTCTAGGGGTCAAGTAGATTGGTGATGTGCACTTACGCTTCACACACAGACATAGTTTATTACCAATTTCAAGGTGCTCAGGGTACATCTAGTGATTTACATCGATTCGTTACTTTGCATTTAAGGGAAAATGTTCCAGAGAAATTTTAGGGCAAAGGGACAAATAAATTATAATAATTGACTCATATCATACTAGGGAGTGCATTAATTTCGACTCTTCATGTTCGTGCAACTACGTGTTACAGTGCTGTTTTGAGCGTGTTGCTTACTATCAGGCACTTGATTCGTTCATCCCGTCTTTTTATATCATAAAATGAAGTGCATTTAATAAAAATAGGTTTGTTGACTGCCCTTGTGGCTTAGTGGGTGGCTAGTTACTCTGCCTGCGATGCCGAGGGTATTGAGTTCAATTCCCACCCATTGCAAATATTTGTGTGATGAATTCAAATATTGTCTGGGTGTTTATATGTATAATAAGTATGTATTTGGAACTATATAAGTATAATATCAGCAATCTGGCTCCCATCTTACAAGCTTTGCTTAGTTTGGGGTCAAATAGTGTTGTGTGTGAATTGTCCACCAATATATATACATATATTTGTATATATTTAATACCATACACATATTTAACATGACTGTGATAACCACGTGATAACCGACAGCTATTCAAAATAAACACTTCGAGAACTTGGTAAATACATAAGAAATATGCTAAAATTATATTATAGATGTTATGCTAATCTCAAATCAAATATATTTAAATAAGTATCATAAAAACATGAGCGCTTTTTTATGATTTCGTTAATTTTATTTTGTTTTGTAAAAATTTGTTGTTATGTAATGTTTAGGTGTTACTGCCTACCTAGGCATCATCTAATATGTACATACCTAACGAGACACATCCTATACTAGGCACATCTGCAGGTCTACTACGAAGTCCGATACACGATATATCGGCCGAAGTTATGGACGTTTTATACCACGAAACACAATCAGTCGGTTGATGACACAAAAACTGTCAAATCAGCGTCGGTCGGGATGAACGAAACGCCCGATCAGATCAACAGATCGATTGTGTTTCGTGGTATAAAACGGCCACAACTTCTGCCGATATATCGTTTATCGGACTTGGTAGAAGACCTGCTGAATTTCTCATATACCGAGGAAGTTTTAGAGATACTTACTTGTACTATATACATAACTCGAAGCTTATATATAGAACAAGCTTTATTTAAAAACAAAAAGTTCTTTAAACAAGTTTTTATTACTTGTAAGCAAAAAACCTAAAAAGTTAATGATCATTGTCCAGCTCCATCATCGAGCGAGCAAGCGAGCTATGGAAAGAGTTATGCTTGGAGTTTCTCTGAGGGATTGCATTCGCAATGAAGTAACTCGTCAGATAACTAAAGTGACCGACATAGCTCACCGTATTAGTAAGCTGAAGTGGCAGTGGGCCAGACACATCTGTCGCAGACCTGATAACCGTTGGGGTAGACGGGTTCTGGAGTGGAGACCGCGAATTGGTAAACGTAGTTTAGGACGCACTGAGACTAGATGGAGTGACGATATTCGAAAGGCAGCTGGTGGCGGTTGGAGTCGGAAGACGGAGGATCGGGCTGAGTGGCGTTTCATGGGAGAGGCCTATGTCCAGCAGTGGACAAGTACAGGCTGATGACGATGATGATGAGCTCCATCATCAGACCCTGGTTACTATCTTACACCAAAGTACTTGCCAAGATAAATCAAACGAGCCGAAACTCGAAGGAGTAGCATCGTTGCATTATAAAGTTCTTATAAACACTTTCCAAGGAGATGGACTATAGATTATCAGACCATGGTAACCATTGAAAGACAAAGCACTCGTCAAGACGATTCTAATGAGTCCAAACTCGATGAGATTGTGTCGTTTCGAAGTTCCTCTGGTCACTTTCCAACGCCATTAACGTAAAGTAAACAAAAGTAAACTGACGAGGCTATAAATGTGACTTATATTATAATAATAATGTATGTATTCAATTTATGCCAATAAAAATTTCTTATCTTATCTTTTTATCTTATCATTATTAAAACAACACCACGCATTGTATGGTCAAGCGATGTACACGTGTACGCAAAATTTCAGCTCAATTTGGATTTAACCAGAAAGTGGATCAAATTTCATCTGTAAAATTTGATGACAGACATCGGGACAGGAGAAAACTACTTAACACAATGTAAAAATAACATATCAGGCAAAGATAAAGTATAAAGAGGCTTATTTAATTGGATAACGGGACACTCACGTATATGTAAAAATAACATATCAGGCAAAGATAAAGTATAAAGAGGCTTATTTAATTGGATAACGGGACACTCACGTATATACGGTCGGTCAATCCGACTCGAGTTTCGGCCGCGTCCGGCGGCCTTTTTCAAGCCGAGTGCACATGCACGGTGGCTGCCCGTTTGGCACTGCGGGCTGCCGCACGGCGCGCACGCAAGCTCAACGGCTGTTGCATGTGCCGCCCGCTTGGAAGCCGTGCCTCCATAGTGCTCGGTATGGTGTTCGCGATATGAGTGAGTGTGTGAGCTCAGTGTGCTGCAATGTTCCCGACTCGCAGCTTACCAGTGATGAAGAGCTCGAGTGTATACCTGCGCAACCCTCTCGCGCCCCCTCACCTGCACCCCCGCAACAGCCGTTGAGCTTGCGTGCGCGCCGTGCGGCAGCCCGCAGTGCCAAACGGGCAGCCACCGCGCGTGTGCACTCGCCTTGAAAAAGGCCGCCGGACGCGGCCGAAACTCGAGTCGGATTGACCGACCGTATATACGTGAGTTTCCCGTTATCCAATTAAATATGTGTAACAACCACGTTAATTTTAATACTATAAAGAGGCTGTGTAAAGTATAGATATATCACCAGCATAGATTTTTTTAAACAACACTATTTTACCTCAAAGCAAGCAAAACTTGTATTATGGAAGCCCAGGGATCGACCACCTCAGTAAAACTGTCTTAGCTATGATATATATATTGCTCTCTCTTTTTTTTCGCATGAAATGATAGAGACAACAATAGCAAAGCCAAAGCTGACTTAGTTAGAGGGTAGAAGGGCAGGTATCATTTACTTTCCGTTCCCTTTGTTTTATTGGAATTAGAAGTAGCTTATGTGTTATTCCAGACTAAAATCTATGTGTTTGCAATTTCAACCCATTCCGTTCATGCATTCCAACGTGACTGAGCAACAAACATCCATACACCTTCTAAACATCGAAACATTCGCATTTATTATATTAGTACACACACAGCAAAAAAAACAACATTTTTCACCACATGTAACACTTAGCTATGAGCAAGAATCGAACCCACGACCTACAGCTTATTGAGTAGACTACGTACTGAGCTAGAACGCCAGCAGTTTAAAAAGTTATTTTTACACTTTTTAATACTTCATGTTTGAGTCTCTAGAGTGCGTCAATATGTCTACTATGAGAGCGGAAGTGCGCGATTCCCGGCCGGGAAAATGTCTGAATGATAAATTTATAAATGTCTGCTCTGACTCTGGATGATCTATGCTCATGTCTTTGCACGTATTCCGGCGTATTGATATATTAAATACTAGTAGCGCCCCGCGTTTTCACCCGCGTAGACCCCGTTTCCCGTAATTTTCGCATGAATAGTCTACAATCCTCAAAAAACTATCTTGTCCGTCAGTTAGATTGAAAAAAAAATACTGCACACATATTTATTCTTCTGTTTCACAAAAAAAAAATACGCAGATACAGTGCTTAGAAGTTTCGCGTGACGTCACTCGTGGGTTCGATTTCTACCAAAGAGTTTTCACACTATGTATAGAGTTAGATTTTCCGTACGGTTTCTTTGTGTCAATCGTAAGCAGATGACGTGCATACTTTCTATGGCAACAAAGTGCCGCGACAAAAGTATGACACTTCCAAAGCGTTAAGCGTTAAAGCGTAAAGCGTTTGCGCCAACTCTATAATGTTATATGTCTATACTCTTTGATTTCTACCCACGAGTGATGTTACGACCCCCCACTCTCGAAGTTTGATCTACATCTTTGTCGATTTTTAATCATTTGATAAAACAAAAAATTACGTGTCCCATATTTTTCTGTTAACGATAACAATCTGTGTTGCAAATTTCAACCCAGTCCATTTTGAAATTTCAACCCGGTTCATTTTGAAATTTCAACCCGGTCTATTTTGAAATTTCAACACGGTCCATTTTGGAATTTCAATCCGGTCCATTTTGACATTTCGATGCGATTCGACGTGCTTAAGCAACAGACATTCAAACATCTAAATATCCACACTTTGGGATTGATAATTATTATAAAATATAGTAGGATGATATTTTTTGTAATATAGAGTGTAAAAAGGGAAGTTTTCCAAAATATGACACTTTTGTATTGTTAAAATATAATCACACTTACCTGAAATTTTGACTCCAACACAGACGTATTTTGGATTGTGGCACTTTTTCACGCAATCGATGTGCGTTTGCGTTGAATTTCCGGGCGCAACTAACAAAATGGCAGTTTTGCACTGACATTACCTATCAAAGTGAGCTAATGCAAAAATGGCGGTAAGTCAGTGCAGCCATAATATAAGCAAAAATGATGGGAGTTTTGTTTCACTATAAAATATAGTCGGTTCAGGTGTCATTTTTGCAATAAAACGATTTACACTTTTTTTTAATTGTGGCCCTTTTGTATTCAAGGAGCGATATTATAAAATATAGTAGGATGATATTTTTTGTATTATAGAGGGACGAACCGAGCTGGACATGTGCCTGATGGTACTTAAACACTAAACAGCACACCGGCCCATAACAGCACCACTGAGCTGTCACAGTGACGCAGCTATTGGAACATACATTTATTTGTATTTGTAATTGTTACCTTGCACTTCACTGCGCTCGTAACTTCACTAGAAACGTTGGCCTTCAAACCGGAACACAGTCAATGTAAACACATTACTTGGCAGTAAAATAACTGTGGTGATTAATTGTAAACTTTCTTTTTAATTTTTTATCTTGAAATGTACTCTGAAATTATAATTTTGATTGTGTAAGTAATGTAGATTGAAATTGTTTTTTGTGTTATTATTATTTTTTTGCATGCCGAAAGGCGGTGTATGGTGAACTGCTTCCGAAACTCTTCTGACCACTATTGTACCCATACTACGCAAATAAATGAATCTTTAATCTTTAAACTTTTTTTGTACGTTGTAGGTATATTTTTTAAAGAATAAAGCAATTACTTACTCATTTCCCCTAGATGAACTATGCAAAGGGTCCTACACCTACAGAAGATAGAAATTAACTACGATAGAAGAGATGCTGAAGCTATTTTGTTACATAGAGACGCTGGTTACCTATGATAATGTATTCTGTTTTTCTTTTCTTTCAACAATGCCTGGAAACAAGGCGAAGAAAACTAGTTCAAGTTGTTTTTATTCACTTGTTTTAATTGCAAATAAATTACCGAGTAACCGGTCTGTGGAGTGGCGATAGAACTTTACTGTAACAAGATGACTGTAATTAACTCGATCTTATTACACATTTTAAATTTAAAAGTTTGTTTTTGTAGTGCTTAGTAAATTACACTGTCCCGGTTTCGCACGAAGCGATTTGGACGTTCTCTCAAAATGGAAACAATTTACTTTCTATTCATAAAAACGATTTCAATTTATAAAAAAAATTCAGACGATCTACTCGAAATTCCATAGGAAGCTATCGCTAAGTCGTCCAGATAATTGAAAGAGAATTTTAGTATTTTTGTTCGTGTATCTAAAACTACCCCACCCATTTCAATAAAATTTATAAACATGATCTACCAAACAAAAATACAATCATCAAAATCGGTTCAAAATCGGCAGAGCGTAACATACGTATATACATATGTAGATACAAAAAACATAGAATTAATTGAGATCCTCCTTTTATGAAGTTGTTTAATTTGTTTTTTTATAGGTATAGTAGTAAGTGAGACCCCCTTTTTATTCAGTTCCTGTTTCCGTATTTTTCTCATGATAAAAAGTAGCCAATGTACTATTCCGGACTATAATCCAACTAGGTTCCAAATTTTAACTCGATGCGTTTGGGCGTTCCAACGTAATTGAGAAACAAACATCCAACACAATAAAAAATATAAGTGATATTTCAACGAAAACGAGGACAGCAATTTAATTCTGCTATGAAGCTGTATAGAAAAACTTGAGCCCTGTCATCCGGTACGTAGTCCGCTCGCCAAGTTTTGATACTTTAGTCCTGATAGCGCTCACCAGTCCAGCGCTAAGCCGCGGCTTACACGGCGAGGCTGTCAGCGCTAAGCCAAGATATGTCTAAGACTGACTAAGTACGTGATTCAAACTCGCACGTCTCAGATCTCTGGCCTCATCATTGAGGGCTGACACTCGGACACAAATGGAACCTGTCCTAAATTGACAACCATAAATAAAGCAGTCAAATAATTTGTTATCGGTTTATGGATAACTAGCTTTTACCCGCGACTTCGTCCGCGCCACATATTTATTAAAGTAATTGAGGCAGTACCTACTCGTATTTCTACTACCAACCAACAAATTTTATAGTATCCAAATATACCTATACGAACAAATAATAACGACGAATAAAATCAGCAAGCACCCAACTAAAGAAAATAATTACTCAACAATCTAATCCAAAAACCTAAATATACTATTTATTTGTTGGTTTAGGCGGTAAAGACGGACAGACAGACAGACAGAGTTACTTTCGCATTTATAATATTAGTATGGATTGAGATATGCTTAGTAGCTTTGCGATTCAAAGTCATATTGAATGTGATATATGTGAAGGATTAAATTACGATTTAATTAATAAACCAAACTAAAGGACAAAGACGTTAATAAAAGTCCCATAAAAAACAGTTAAAAAAAGTGCAGGGAGAACTACACTATACTATATACCTAACTAACTGCTTACACTAAGCGCATCGGAATTATTTATAGACCAATGAAGGTCTACAGATAAAAAAACTATGTAATTCAAGCAAACTTCAATTAGATTGCTAGATACAAGATTGTTGCACTACATTTTAATAGCAGAAAATGTTATGTTCTTGTATATTAATTTTTATTTGGTGTGTTCAGTAAAATGTCTCTATTGATATATTATCTATAAGATGACGCTCTATGATGTTGTAAGTTCTCTAGACGTGGACCTCCTAGTACAGTAAAACAGTAGTGAATAAAATACATAATGATATAAAAACCAAGCAGGTCACTAATTATTCCTACTGCTAGGCCTAGGGGCCTCTTCTCGCAAAGAGAGAGTAAAGGGCATATTCCATCACGCTGGCCTCGTGCGAGTTGGTAGATGACGCACAAAAAACCAGATCAGCAGTCGCCGTCCTCCCGACTAGACCTAGCCAGCTACGGCTGGTCACTGACAACACAGTGACATAAAAGCATAAAAGTAATGAGTATAAAATGTTTTTGTCACTTTCCCCAGTTGTCATTAATGTAAAAGTAAAAAAGTGGCAACTCACGTAATCAGCCCTAAGCTGGCAGCCCTGTCGTGACCGCCTGTCACGCGGCATGAGTGATGGCGTGCCGCGCCGACGTTACCACCTGATTTATTACTTCCGAGCCTCCCCGCCCCGCTCCCCCGAGCGGGGGGAATGTACCGACAGCACGGTAATTGCAGTTGGTTTATGGATTGTACCGCCGTGAACGGGTTAGACACTGAATTGTGGGAATGCATGTGGATGTGATGGGTTAAGTTTTGATTTAACTGTAAATATATGTCGGCGGAAGTGGTACTAAGAGTCAGGATGGTAGGTACTGGTGTTGGTCCTCTTCAGTAAACATTGTGTGTGGGCTTCGATGTGGTTCACGAACAAGAACAAATGCGTAGGAGCTTTACAAGTTAACACAAAGTAGGTACTACTCGATTAGACACGTGGTACAATTTTCTTATTAGAAAGTTCTTATCAACGAGACGTGAGAAAGTTCCCGAACTACGTGGTCGCACAACGGCTATCGGAGGAGGAATGTACTCCCGTCCGAAATGTCTTCAAGCAGCCTGGCACGACGTAATAATTCGGACTCTGCCGAAGCGATGACAGCACACCGCTTGCGCCTCGTATTGAAATCCAATACTGTTCGAATAACCTCTTGACATATAGGTGTTTGTAGTGGTAGAACTCATTGCAGAGTCCATCCGGGGAAGTACCGCACCTTTGCCAGTTATCAAAAGCCATGCTTTGCTAGTGTATAGGTTTGAAAGGCTATGTCTACAAAGAAATTACAGTTTTTTAACTTTTATAGGTTTACATTTGACCGCCATCTCACCTGATGTTAAGCGACGATACAATCTATGATAGAACGTGTCTACCTAGAAAAAATCGATTCACTCTTGATTTGAAGTCTCGGGGAAAATCCACTCAGGCAACGTATTCCACAGCCTAGACGTTCTTATCAAAAAAGAAAAGTCAAATGTCTTCGTTCGTGTCTTTGGAACATCAACCATAACATCACATTTGGACATAGAGATAAATCATATTATATGTCTTGATGACAAGCGCAGTGGAGTGCTAAGTAATGATTTGGACTCTTCATGTTTCATTATGGGCGTGATGCTTAACAACAGGCACATGTTCTAGTCGTCCCGTTCTGTCTGTTCATTAAAAAAATATGGTATTGTAACTATACAAGTGAAACCGAAGGACGCTACTAGTAATTATATTAGCCTTGATGCTGGTAATAAAAATAAAGAAATTACAATACAAACGCAAATTAACAGGTTGTTATCTACATACAACTATGTAATTTGCGCGCTATGTACAACATAAATAACTCACACGACCCAATTATGCTAAATTACGCGAATTCATTTCAACCCACACCGACAGTCTATTAACGTGGAAGCTATTCAACTCGTTGCATATTTTGATTCCTTGTCAAAATAAAAGTGTTATAATCAGCCTACTTAGTGGTTCCACTGTTGGGACCTGAGCTCTCCACTCACATTATCTTCTCAAGACTATAGGGTCTAACCAGTCAAGCATTGATACGCCATATCTGGCCACCAGGTCGAACCAGGTTCTTCCGATAAGGGCCAAACGCTACAGCGCTAACCAAATGCGTGTAGATGGCTCATGCAAGTTCTTCTTAAGTGTAAAATGACGAGACGAGCAAGTCGTGTGTCTGATGGTAAGCAACGCCTGCCCATAACAGTACAGTGACACGCAGCTATTGGAACAGGATGAGCCTTTTTTTTTTAATTAGCCACTCCACAGACTCCGGGGTCCGTGATCTTTGTCATTACAATTATATTTTTTTTTACACATATCATGGATAAGGAGAAGAAGAGGATAATAGGAGGGATTTGGATACATTTAAAATCTAATTCTAGTGCTCGTCTGTAGAGCTGATAACTACCGGTTGAGATTCCGCTAGTAATCGACTCGACATCTAGTGTTTGCCTAATTGCTTTTTTGCCATTTGCCTAAGCTGCCAGAGCTCCCGGCCCAGAGCCTCAGGAGGAGTCCAAATCATTGGCATTTTTTTTATCTCTATACCGTGTAATTTCATCGGACACATGGCCTTTCGAACCGCAACACTGTGATGTTTTCATTTACTACACATGACTGCTTTGCGATAGAATAACTGGCAAAAATGTGATAATGCCCCAGTAACGTAAGTTGACTGCCCTAGTGGCTTAGTTGGTAGTAGCTCTGCCTGCGAAGCCGAGGGTCGTGGGTTCGATCCCCACCCAGTGCAAATATTTGTGTAATGAATTCAAATGTTTGCACTGTGTCCGGGTGTTTCTATGTATAATAAGTATGTATTTAAAACTATATAAGTATTATATCAGCTATCTGGCTGCCATCACACAAGCTTTGCTTAGTTTGGGGTCAGATAGTGTTGTGTGTGAATTGTCCACCAATGTTTACTTTATTTTTTATTTTAACGAGTTGCATGTCAAGTTGTTGAAACTAAACAATGTGTTTCTTGAAAAATATAAGTAAAAATACGTCAATAAAAGAATAAGAAATGATTTTATAGATTAGGTATATTTGTATTCGCTGAACTCTTCTTTTTAAATTAGTCTAAGTTGCTTCTTATAACATCAACTATCTGTCGGTTAAATTCGCGTTAAAATCGGTTCAGCTATTTCAGATATTAGCCGGAACAAATAGAGACACAGACATAAACATAGTTTATTTTTATTAAATATAAACTTTAATGTGTAAAACATTCCTCCTCATTTGGAATTAAAAACAGTTTTAATTATTTATGTTTAAAGGTTATTTCCCCAGGATGTCATCTACGCAACTAGTAAAAGTTGCAATGTCATTTCCTCATCCTCATAAATGTTTAAGGACGAGTAAATACTACGAAGGAAAGTAAAAATACTGTGGTCTAGAAAGGTCTTGTAAAAATACTAGCAGTGGCTCGCGAGTTTACCCTCGAAGATCCTGTTCCCGGTATTTCACCGCAATAAAAAGTAGCCTATGTGTTATTCCAGACTGTTATCTAACTGTGTTCCAAATTACATCCCGATACGGTCAGCCGTTCAGACGTGATTGCTCAAAAAAACATCCAACCGCCCAAACTATGACATTTATAATACAAGCAGTTTTACCAGCGTAATTCTCATTCCTGTTTTTTGCCAAGGATATAAAATAGCCTATTATTACAGTTTATAATCTGACTATGTTCTAAATTTCAACCCCATTCATTCAAAAGTTTCGATGTGACTGACCAACAAACATAGGTACAAACATCAAAAACTTTCAAACAAACATACTTTAACTTATATAATTTAACTTTCATAAAATAAACTAAATATTTTATGCACCGCGCAACATGTCTCCGCAATATATTACATCCAATAACGTTGACAATGTGAAAAATTTGCTACGACAAAGGAGTAAAGAGTCAATTAAAGTCTTCCTCATGAATGTCAAAGAATGTAAAATATACTAATTTAACGTTGATATAATTTTTAATAATGTAGCCAATTAACGCCGTCCATTTGCACGCACGTTTTTGTGTCAGTGGGCATTTATAAAGCGTGTATTAAATGCTATGCGAGCACGTAACGCATTTATATCGATTATTTTTACAACGCTACGAAACTGTTATTTCAACATCTCAATAAGTCTACTAATGTTATTTATGCTAAAGTTTGTATGTATGTATAGTAAGACTGGCAGCAGCCCGCAGTTTTACCCGTGGTGTTGCCGTTTTCGTTATTTTTTTCCAGGATAAAAATGTCTCCTATGTGCTCTTACAGAGTATAATCTGAGTCCAGAATCTAAACCCGATGTGTTCAGACGTTACGACATGATTGAGCAACAAACATACGAATATTGAAATTGACAGTTATTATTAGTAAGATGTAACTCTTTCAAGCAATGTAGACAAATCTGCTGTTACAATAATTTATTTTCTCCGAAAAAACAAAAACTGGCTTAAATTTAAAATTAAACTCAAACACTCAAGCAAATTTTCTAAAAAACTATCTCTAAGGATAAACAACGGTAATTTTTAGTTTTTGTTAATTTTTGAAAAACCGCCAAACTGATTTCAATTAAAATTTGTAACCACACTTCCCTATGATCTATCAAACAAAAAAAGAAACGTTAAAATTGATTGACGGTTGACAGAGAAGGTAGATATGTAGGTAGTACCTATTCACATAACATAATTCCAAAAAAACAGAATAACCGAAATCAGAACCTCCTTCTTTTTTTAACCGATTACAAATACACTGAAGTGCAGGTGGGATCCAAACTTACGACCTCGCGACTGAGAATTTGGACGTTTTCGTCACTCTTCGACACTTCAGCAACTTATTCATTGTGGGATTATTTCGTACAGTGCAATAGCAAAACGTTTCTATCTGAAATGAAACAACGCCAAATAAAATTAGCTCAACAGAGCTACATATCAAACATTAACCAGCGGGACGGCCGCGCGTGACAGCCGCTGTCATGTCTCGTCACGCCGAGTGACAGACGCGACATGTCACGCTGACAGCGCGGAGGGTTGAAAAATGACGTGTAGCATGTTGTCACGTGCGGGCAGGGATTGGGTGATCTCACCTAGTAATTGGATAATGGATGGAATATTCCACTTGTTTTTCCATTTCGTAGTGTAGAGCCATAAAATTAGTCTTTTATAAACGATTTTATTTAGCTTACTCCGTTTGTTTTTTAAATGTATCAACTGCTTTAGCCGATTTGACAATATAATTTTCGGTATATGGTAGTTTCATGAATTCGCTTCACTGACATGGTAAAACAGTGTATGCATGTGCAAACACATCAAAACTGAACTTTTTTGACGTAACAACGTCTAATAAATTGACGAGCGTCAGCTGCATGCACGAAAAAGTGTCCCGTTATGTCCCGTTACGCTCATTCTATGCTTGCACCACATCTATAAATGTTTTGTTATGACGTTCACGTTAAACTATCTGACTTACTGACAACTTTTTTTTTCGAGTAGATATGTCATCTACCAACCCGCACTGGGCCAGCGTGGTGGATTATGGTCTTGACTGTATCATTGAGAGAGAAGATCCCGAGACCCAGTCAACTTAGTGGATTGTTTAAGATGTGTAATAATCGTAGAGCTAATATTAACTGTATTAGCACAAAGGCTACTTTTTTGTCATGTTACAGTTAGTGGTTATTAAGCTATAGGTGATAAGTTCTCGTAATGGTTATTGTTATTCAGCCATTTATTTTTATTATTTATATAATCTCAGCTTACATTATATCAACTCATTGCACCTACAATGCCTCCAATAGAGACGCATAGCAAGAGCCGTCATTCAACAGGACTCACACATAACCACGACCACTCTGCCAAGAGTGTCCGACTGAGAAGAAGAACTCATTGCAGAGCAAAGGTCTCTCTCTCTCCTCCCTACAGTAGTAGTAGCTATATAAAAATAAATTCAAACCGTCGAGAGTAAAACCGTCCATTTTTTAATTCGGTCAACCTCCAAGCCGCAGTCACACCACTCCCCGCGTATTAAACACTCACCAAATAAACATCAATTACGCGATCCAGAACCGTCCGCTCCCGGTGACAGCTGACACGCCGGCTGACAGCTGACACGCCGCGTGACAACTTTGACAGATCGCGGCCGAGCGGATTATGTCATATTACACTGTAATAATGAAGCGGGATAAAAGCTGATAACGAGTTGGGAGGTCAGTTACGACATACCCGACAAGGAAAATGGCATAAAAAAGCATAATTACCACGTCACGCTCATGTCAGGTAACGTAAGTATTGTGAGTTTCCCTAAAAGAGTCGTTTTTTGTGTTACTTAAGATGCTGTGTTACTTTTTTAGGTTTACACTTGACTGCCATATCACTAGACGTTAATCAACGATGCGGTCTACGACGCAGTGTCTTCACCAGAAGATATCGATTCACTCTCCATTTGAAGACAACAAAATTGCAAATATCAGGAAAAACACACACAGGCAGGACATTCCTTAGCCTAGACGTACTCGTACTTATTACACAAGTGGAGCTAAGCCTCCTCCTTTGAGTCTTTATAACATCAACCTTGGAACGATGTCGTTTTACGAGCAACAAGCAAAAAAGAAAACAAACTAGTAGTTGGCCTCGGTTGACCATAAAGCTAAACAAACTAATCAAATAGACTAAATTATGCATGTTCGTATTCGTAATTTTATAAGACGTTCACAAATACTTATAACCTGATCATAAGGAAAAGCAATACGGTGAGTATCAAATTATTTTCACAAAAAACTATACCTAGGTAGAGGATAACTAATTGTATAAATTCAATATTCCAAATGAAAACATATTACGAATCTTTAGTTGTGTATCAGTCAATTGTTTTTATATAGTTAATAGCTAGGAATTAGAATCATATGTATTAATATTTTAAATGTCAAAATGTTTGGATGTTATTAAATTTGCTCAATCACCTTGTAACGTATGAACGGATCGGGTTGAAATTTGAAACGCAGTAAGATTATAGTCCGCAAGAACACAAACATAGGTACTGGAAAAATAACAGGAACGGGAACTACGCGGGTAGAACCGCCGAGCACTGCTAGTTTATATATAACTTGAATACATTCTAAGCCAATGTTTATCAAAATAAAACTCGTTTGAAGACCTCGTTAAAGCTCATTTAAAATTAAAACAAATATTACCCACTCACGCGTGACAGTACAATTTTATAATATTCCCCACTTCCGTGCTTTACTAAATTAAAAACGTATGTGAATGACATTTTCCGACGTCCCGAATCCGAGCTAAGCTGGTGTTGTCAGCGCTGACATCACAGAGATTACGTCCCGACGATTTATTCTCAAAACTATGAGAATTAGGGGAGATTCGTTGAAATAAACATGTTTATCTTTCTTTAAATAATTCAGTGGCTTAATTTAATCTTTGCTTTAAATTGATGTTGGCTGGGATCGACAAAAACAAATTTTTAAGTATTTTTTTTGGATTTACTGTACTGGTAAAAGCACGTGGTTTTACCTTGGTCCTGTAATTGTTTTAATAAAAATAACCTATTTGTTATTTCAGACTATTATCTACATCTGTTTCAACTTTTATCCAATTCCATTAATTAGTTTTTGGACGAAAGAATAAGACCGTTTCGAGACCACGGCGGTTGTAATGCTGCCGAAAAGTCGAGGTATTTAAACAATGAATTAAATCGTGATTAAGTCCTGTATATTATAAACATTATGAAAGAATAAGAAACAACTATTCGCATCCGCCCATAAATACAAACTTTCGGAGTTTTAGTATTCCTATTCGTCCACTAAAAGCACGTCTATTTGTAGTAAAGTAGGTATGTATTCTTAACGGTGTTCTGATCTGAAGGGCAACGTTTCCAGAGTTATAAAAGGACATTAAAATAAACCAGTAATTTAAACGAGAAGCACAGCTCAGACTGCGTTGTCCAATTTTATTGACAGGTGTGATGCGTCATCAAACGTCAGAATGTCTAACGTACAGAAATATACATTTTACCACAGAATTACCAGCATTAAGCTATTTATTTGAAATTTCATCACAACACGATTTCAGACAAGAGTTAACAAAAAACACAGAACAACAAGTTTCATTAAATTCCGGAACAAAAAAGTTGACGGTAAGCACCGTAGATAAATGCCAACAATACTTACAAAAGATTACATTTAACCGCAAAAAACATTCCTAAAAAGCCGCGATAACAATCTCCAGTTTCCAGTGTCATTCGCTAGAGAACAAAAAAAAGAGAAGCGAAGCTGCCGGCTCGCCGCGGTGGGCGCAACCATGCGTCATAATTTTGACAGGTCGCTTGACAGCTAGCTTGACAAGCCGCCTGACGGCCGCGCCGACGCTTTACAGATTATATGCCTTGATGGATTAATTTGAGGGTATCAGATAGAATTCACTTTATTAGAGCGTACACAGATCGTAATCAAAATAGTTTTATAATGATCTCCCGATGTTAGGTAACGTTGGTTTATAATGTTAGTAAAATGTATGATTTGTAATGATTACACGTAATGTGGGAGGCGGTGTCTTGTTTCTGGTGGATGGTTATGTGGGGTAATGGAGACTTAATTTTATGATTTTTATGAGCTACGCTATTACTATAATGGCTTACACCTCGGCGGCGCAAGAAAGCTGTAAACTGCGAAGGCGGATATAATTGCTTCTTAGAATGCATTAAAATAACAAGAGATAGGTACTTATTATATTCAATAATGTTTTTGTTTTAAGTAAATTTGATATACGGTAAAAGAATGAAACCACGGTCGCGCTCGCTTTCTTTAAAAAAATCGGTGATTACGGTTGAACTTATTTCATGTTATTATTGATTCAAGATGGCCGCCTCCACAAAATAGCGGACAAAATATTTCTTCACAACCTATTTCAGTATGGGTATCAAATGAAAGGGGTTGATTATTAAAATACTATACATTATAACAATTTCAAATCCATGATGGCCGCAACCACAAAATGGCGAAATGAATTACATTATTTTTTACACTACTACCTCAATATAGAAATCAAACGAAAAGGCTTGACTAGTAGAATACTTTGCACTATGACTAATTTCAACTCCAAGACGGCCGCTACCACAAAATGGCGAAATACATTTCTTTTTTCACAACTCCCTTAATATGGGTATCAAATGAAAGGCCTTGACTAGTAAAATGTTGTACAGATAACAAATCCAAGGTCGGGGATTAGTCAAAATTTTTAATTTTACTCTTGTTATTTAGAGAAACCTATAGCTGTTCGATTTAGATGACCTGAATGCATGAAACTTTGTTACCTTACGTTACCGCCTATAGGCGGTCACGGATAGTGACTAAATTCACATCAAAAAAAAAAGAATCCCGTTACCGTTTTTTTACATATTTTTTTTACTTTTATAGGTTTACACTTGACCGCCATCTCGCCTAATGTTAAGCAACGATGCGGTACACGATGGAGCGTGTTTGCCAATAAGAAACCGATTCACTCTCAATTTGAAGACACAAAGATTGTAACCATCGGGGAAAACCCACTCAGGCAACGTATTCCAAAGCCTAGACGTCACAAAAGTAGAGTCAAATCTCTTCATTCGTGTCTTTGGAACATCAACCGTGAAACGATGTCGCTTTTTCGAGCTACGAGCATTCCGACCTCCTTTTCTCAAGCCTTTCCAAAATGAGTAACGACCGCGGACAGCTTATGAAATCCACTAATTAACAATTACAAATGGGGCTATTAACAGAACGGCTGATTACTGGCTGATTTATTCGTTTGCGCAATCATCATTAAACGCACGACTATGAAAAATCGTTGCCAATTAATTTGCTTTAGTTAGTTATTAGATGGCTTTGCCGTGTAATGTTTCACTGCGAACGGATTTATTCTGCTATCGGTTCGATGGTTCAGGTTTTGTAAGCCTACTAAATGTTATTTTTTAACACCCCCGACCAAAAAAGGGGTGTTATAAGTTCGACGTTGATGTCTGTCTGTCTGTGTGTGTGTCTGTCTGTGGCACCGTAGAGCTCAAACGGATGGGTCGATTTCGATGCGGTTTTTTTTATTTGAAGGTTAATATTCGTGCGGATGTTCTTAGCTATGTTTGGTTAATATCGATTCAAGATGTCCGCCTCCACAAAATGGCGGACAAAATATTTCTTCACAACCTACCTCAATATGGGTATCAAACAAAAAAGCTTGACTAGTTGAATACTATACACAAATTTCAAATCCAAGATGGCCGCTACCACAAATAGGCGAATTACATTATTTTTTTTCACTACTGCCTCAATATGGGTATCAAACGAAAGAGCTTGACTAGTAGAATGTTGTACAGATAACAAATCTTAGGTAGTCGGGGGTTAATCAAAAATTTTAATTTTGGTCTTGTCACAAGATCCAAAGTGATGGGATGAGCAACAAATATGCCCCTGACTATTATTTAGCCAAGCATATTTCCTGCTTATCCAGGATTTCGAGTAAAATATAAATATCGAGTCCTGAAGTTTTTCTCAGTGGTTTTTTTATCAAGTCCCTGAAATTCACGAAAAATGTGTGAACTGATCCTTGAAACTTGAGAGTTTGGATAGTTTTTTTTTTAGATTAGTGGTCATAATACGACAACATCCGAGCGAAAACGGAAAATATATTGAGAACAAAACGAAAATAATTTAATATTTACAATAAAATTCATTTAAATAATAATCACAATTTAATAATAAAATATAATTTTACATGTCAAAAATATATTAAAATATATTTCAATAAAAAACTATTATATGTGGCGTTGCATTTAATCATAAATTCAATAAAAATAATGTCAAACTTCTAGTTTGAAATTATAGAATTCATTAAAGTCATAAAAAGACTGCTCGACAAGCCATTTTTTAAGCTTGATTTTAAATAGATTTAGGTTCTCTATTGCCGTTATAATACCATATAACATAAATTTAAGTTAGTTTGTTAATAGCCTTTTTTAATCTAAAATTTGGTCATCCGTAGAAGGCATCGGAAAAATTGCCAATAACCTCTTTAAAATAAACAATAACATTTTGATGTAAAACTCAGATCAAAAACAAGTGAATGTAAAACTTAAAACATAATTCCTAACTCACGAAGCCGTCGTCTGGAAAAACTTATTTAATTTGGCAACGTTGAAGAGAAGTATTAATTTTACGCCTGTCAAGTTGAATTGTGTTGAAAAAATTGGCGGGCCTTGGCACAAAAACTGAGATTGAGTGCGTTCAAATCTATTGTTTGTTTGTTGCCTATTGTTGCCGAATCTATTGTTAATGGGTCCATTAATTGTATTACAAATCATATTTGTTTAAAAAAAAATGCTAGATTGTAGTTTAAACGAAAAGTAAAACACTAATTAAAAGCGACATAGTTTTATCGTTCCAAAACTTGAATCAAGAAATATTGACTCCATTTTCGTAATAAAAAACATTTAAATTGTGAATCACCTTACCTTGAATAGTACCTTTAAGGATAAGCAGCCCACTAAATGTTTCAACTCGGGACCTTCTCTCGCTAGGAGAGAGCCAAGGCCATAATGCACCACGCTGGCCCAGTGCGTGTTGGATGGCCTAGTGGATTACAATTAACCTCGATAGATTCTAGTTACACGTCGATTTCCTCAAGATGTTTTCCTTCACCGTTTTAAGTTAGTGCCATTACGCAAATGACTACGAAAAGATAGAGTGCGCGTGGGATTTGAATCCGATGGATAGAGATGATACTTTGATGGGTATAATTTGGGTTTGATAAAACCTAAAGATATGTTTCTTCTAGGTCTACCTTATCATATATCGTATCTTTGCTTAGCATCAAATGAGATGGCTGCCAAATACAAATACAAAATACAAATACAAAAATCTTTATTGCTGTTTGCAGGTAAGATAAGATGATACAAAACATTTAAATAATTGACCCATACAAACTGGCCTCTTCTTCTAGAGGCATGCAATATGTCTGGCAACGCAGTTTCCATTGGTCTGAATTTATACAATGATAATAATAGTCAGCTGATAGTCTTCTTCTTCTTTTTTCATTTTTTAACTTTTAATCGGTTGTATCATATATGTCATCTGATTCATCATGTGTTAATTTCTGGCTTCTATCCCGGTGTGTTATGTTTGATGAGTACAATTACGCCAACGTCTTGTGCTTCAGCAGGATGATGTTATGGACTTTGACAAGTGTGTGGTTTCATGTAGAATCCAAGGTCTTGCAGTAGTAGCTCTTGCAGTTTAGCCGTGTGAGCAATTTTAAAGAATGTCATTATGTATAGAAAAATCAAAAAATAATAATCAAAAATAATGATAATAATAATTCAATTTGTATAAAATAAAACAATGTCAATGTGTGTAAAAGAATATTTCAAATCAAATCAAATCTCTCGTGAGAGAGGGGGTGATATCGGCAAATCTCACGTCATGTTTTTTCGCAAAAACAAATGTTAATTATGTGAGAAAACTGGGAGATATTAAGTAAAAAATGTGTAAAATTCTCAAGTGAGTGGTTGAACAAAATCACACCAAGAGGGGTATCGAAGAATCGTTAAAATTACTTCATGTATGCCCCCATGTATGTATCATGGATACCCCCCCTTAAAGCAGTTGTTTTCAGATAGCCTAACTGCTTCTGCTGACTCCCGAACGTAGAAAGCGCAGATATCAACTTAATCTAAGCAAAGTCAAACTCAAAGTTCTTTATTGATAAAAGTACAATTTACACGTCAATTTTATAAAAAAAAAAAAACAAAATATGAGCATACAAAGATACATTTAGAAAGACATACATTTTAAAAGTTTAAATTGAACTTTATATTTTACGCTAATAGGTATCGTACAAATAAGTGTCAAAAATTAAAATATATGTACTTATTACAATTGTAATGAACAATGTCAATTTTTTACAATTTTATTGTGAGTTTGCCATCACTATACAAAAACTCGCTGTAATTACAAAAAGTTTGATCGATAAGCCAGCTTTTTAATCGGTTTTTGAAGCTACCCGAACTCGGTGCTGATTTAACTATTAAGCTTACAACTAGAAGTAGGTATACTTACAAATGCTTATAGCATACCTGAAAGCATACACGAAGCAACCTAAAAAGATTCTGCATACTTGCTAAAAAAATAGTAATAGTTAAAAATAGAATAGGATAGAAATCTGGAAAGAAAAATTCAAATATGCTTGAAATTAAACGAGTTCAGTTCGATTAATCCTAGGAATATAAAAAAGGGAATTTAAAGTGGTTATCTGATGGATTGGTTATTAAGTATATGCGTGGTAATCATAATATCTAATGTATTACAAAAGCGGAGGGCAACACTTACCGTTGGATTACCTTTTGCTATTAGGTATATATATGTTTAAAAAAAATTACATATTATAGATACTTAGTCTAGTGATGGCAAGAGCATGACATACGCCTGTTGGTAAGCAAACTATCTGTAACAGCCCAGTAACTAGCAGCCATTTGAACGCGAAAAGTCCAAATCACTGTCACTGCACTAATCTCATCAATCAGGGATGTACTAAAAGCGAAAAAAAAATTAAGATCATTTATTTTTGTGTAATTTTACCGCAAGAGCTACCATCCAAACTGGAACAAAGAGATGTATACACATTGTATAATAACTAGAAACAATGTGGTACTTCTCTAGATAGACTCTGCAAAGAGTCCTACTACTAGATACTAACTATGTATGTAGAAAATTCTAAATAAAATCCGTTTCGTAGTCATATCCTTGAAATAAACATTCAAAAATAGCTTCAGTAAGTGGCTACTTTACTCGATATCGAGTCGGGATCTCAATTGTCTCAGCTCTATCGGATAACAAATTGGTCGATAATTCGAGTTGCGACGCCGTCGGCGATTTTATCGAGGCCTAACTAGTGTAAATCGATTCATGCACTGATAGCGGGGCAAATCGAGGCGTGTAGGGCTGACGCTTAAATTTAGGAAATAGTAAGAAATTTTTTAACTTTGTCACAAGTTTGTGATTGATTTTTTTAGTCATGATTATAAACAAAAATTAATATTTTTTTCTATTACATTCCTTGATTAATTTTTGTTTCCATGAGTGTGACTTTTTTAAAATATATATTTATTTAAAATGTGCTGTATTTACTTTAATCTTCAATCTCGAGTTTTTTTTTTTTTTTTGGTTGGTTTTATAAATGAAATATTATTAATACTAGTAATTTCTGAATGCATACTTATTTTTGGAGTCCCAAAAATATAGAACAAGTAACTCATTAAAAACAAAAATATATTTTTCGAGTTTTGCTATTTGTGCACCCGTTTTTTTATTCTGTCATGATATTAGAAACTACTATGTTTGGGCTAGGAACTACCCTGATATAATTTTGTCTCTTTTCATTATTTTTGTATCAACTGTTTGCACTTGCCCGTTATATTGACTAACATTGTTTTTAAACTTTCGCGATTTGAACACATAATGTTTATATTATTGTACGGCGCTTGATCATGAGTCTTCTCACAACTACGCGGTTGTAACGCTGCCAAAACGTCGTGGTAATTAAACAATTAATTGTATTGTGATTAAGCCCCGTACAGTAATATAAACATTATATTGACAAATGTAAAATAACAATGAAATCTTCGATCGAGTCCGCTTAATTAGAAAACCCCTTAATTAGGCAAAAGAAAATTAAAATAATAAGTGCAATTTGCTTCTATAGGTACTTATTTAATTATTTATCACTTCAATATGTGACCATCGCGGTATCACAAACATTAATAAAATCAGGTGACTTCATTTTATAGTTTGTGGGTTGGTGGATGATACATGACTTCGAAAGATTCTAGGTACATGTCGGTTTCCTCACGATATTTTCTGTCTTCGTTTTAAGTTAGCGGCATTACGCGCACCACTGTATTTTCGAAGTCATGTGACTCCGAAAATACAGTGGTGCGCGAGTTGTTTTGAACTCTAGGTCTCCGAATCGGCAGTTGCCGTTGCAGACCAGCCATAACATAACATAAAGCTGGCTTTTTTATATTGCTTAAGTGACATTTCAGAGAATCGCTTGCTATCCCACTCGCGTGTATTTCACCAAACTCACACTAAGTAGCAGCCCTAGTACAAGAAAGCGGAATCGATGAATAATGGAGAGGCACGATAGAACTAGGAATCCGGATTACAGTTTTTAGATTTTTTATTGATGTGATGAGTTAATCTACAACAAGAAATCTACTATAACTTGCATAATTATAAATATTAAATTTCAGTGGATATCAAATTTCACATGAATGTGTAGTTTATGTCAGAATTTTACAATTTTGTTTTAAACCTGTCTTTAATTAAAACCCTACTTTATAATGTGATTTGGAAAAAAAACTGAGTAAGTGTAAGACGCTTTTTGGACAGGTGAAATTGTGTGTAACACACTATTTGGATAGATAAAATTGTGTGCAAGACATTTTTGGACAGGTGAAATTGTGTGTAAGACACTATTTGGATAGATAAAATTGTGTGCAAGACACTTTTTGGACAGGTGAAATTGTGTGTAAGACACTATCTGGATATATAAAATTGTGTGCAAGACATTTTTTGGACAGGTGAAATTGTGTATAAGACACTATTTGGATATATAAAATTGTGTGTAAGACACTTTTTAAATAGGTGAAATTGTATGAGTTCGCGTCGCCGTAATAGCAGTATATCTGCAAGTGCATGCAGGTGAAGTATTTATTCTGCTTTGTTACATTAATGCTGTCTATTAATAAAATTCTAAGTTGTTTGGAATGCTTATTGCTTCTATCGGCAATCATTTTTTTGTAATTCTTCGTCTGTCTATTATAATACGTCCCAGTATTAAATGGAGTTGAAGTGAGACCGTTTCAACAGAATATCGCGAGATTCAATTGAATTTTAAAAATTCATGCAGCGTGGAAGCCGAAGGATCTAAATTGTTTGATTAACATTTTAATTTGCGCTAAAGCGATCGTTTAGTTAATTTGTGGTATTCATTAATGCTAATTACATCATCAGTAGTCAGGTCGTAGCTTCTAGCCGAGTATTACGGCTATAATGTCGGCAGATGATCGCATCAGGTTCTTGAAACCATTTTATGGTATAATTCATTTTAGCAGTTAATTTGAAACGGTGTTAAAGTCGTTTGGAAATAAAATCTCTAATTTATAACGTTGCATTGGTTAGATCAAGTCTGAAGCTATGACGAAATTTCTTGATGATATGACAATTATTACCAGCGTATTAATAAAGTGTCCGATGCTAATCGCTTACTAGCGTTTAAATACCACGACACCGATCAAGAGGTCACGAGTCAAAGTGTTGCGGATAATTTACTGTCAAATGATGTCCTTGTGAGGTGAAGCGAATGCGCTCGTTAAAGATTATATCAAACAGACGTAAATTTGTATTATCATAAAATTTATTGAAAAGGTCATCCATAACACAGGAAGCCATATTTTAAATTTTAAAATGTGTTAAACCCACGAGTTCCGTAACATGATTTATTGTTTTTTATATTGAAGAAAATGAATCGAACATAAATTCCGACATCATAAACGTTGCCGATAAAATATATTACGTTATTTTGAATACGAGAACAGTTTTATTTCTCAATTTAATTTTTTTTTCTCGCTCCGTCGTAAATTTTATGACGCAGTCGTGGAACATGTGAGCGCATAAATCGGCGACTGTTTCCGACGCAAAATTAAAACGCATTCGGAATAAGACAAGAAATGCGCGAATTAACGTTAAATGTGCATGAAATGACGGCGGGACATAAAAATTTCTCCACGCAAAATGCGGCTTTTGACTCGACCGTTCTCACCTTGAGAGCCGACTCACTTTATTGAGTGACTCGATTAAAGTGTGCCGAATCGGGCTGTTAAACTGCCGTTTTATGACCACGATCGGACAAGAGTAAAAACCGATCGAAAATCAGACAACAACGGACCTTAACATGCTGTAAATATAGTTGAAATCGAAATTTGTTTCATAGTTGTAGATAACTTTTTTGGTTCAGAAGTTATGGTACCGCTTGGGTGAACATTTTGTACGGTGATTGGCATTTTGCCGCGCGAAAAGCAACACCTTTACGGCCGTGACATGTCGTCTGATTGATTGTATAATTAATTTTGTTTTAAATTCAGCGGCTGGCAATACTTGTCTGTTATATGAGCTGTCAATTAATAAGACAGCTCTTGATGAGGGTAACACGTAACGAGCTGTTTTGTGAGTTTTTTGTTGTGTTTAATCATTAAAAGTAGTGTTGTAAAGAATAAGTTGACAGCTTTGACGTGCGAGTGTTTATTTAAGAAACTTGTTTTTATTTGTTGCTGCCGCGAGGGATTACGAAATACGTCTCATGGCAGCTGCAAATTTAAGTAAAACACATAGATGTTTGCATTTTTAGACACTTAAATAATTTTGCAATCATCGACAACTTATTTCATCATGAATGTGTCACTAATCCTGAACATATACAGAAAAACAATTCTCAACTTAAACCGCTTACCGATCAAATCCTGAAAACTTAAAAAAACAAGAGTGTATTCTATACGTTCTTAAAAAATTGTAATTAAGTTTTTTTTTTAACTAGAATAGGTTCGCACTTGACCACCATCTCGCCTGATGTTAAGCGATGATGCGATCTACGATATAGCGTGCTTACCTAGAAGAAACCGATTCACTCTCGATTTGAAGACACCAAGATTGTAACCATCGGGGAAAACCCACTCAGGCAACGCATTCCACAACCTAGACGTTCTTATCACAAACGTGGAGTCAAATAGCTTCGTTCGTGTTTTTGGAACATCAACCATGAAACGATGTCGCCTTTTTGTGGAACGAGAAGTCCGATAGAAGAAAGGGCAAGGTGGATTTAGATCATGCAGATCAGTTGCACACTCTCCGAAGTGTATCCGATAAAATACCGATAAGCTAGCAATTTTGCGGCAATGATCAAGACTTTGAAGTCTTTTACGCACAAGAGTGTCATTGCCTATGAGTCTTTTGGCGCGTCTCTCAATCGATTCCAGAGTCTCCAGCTGATACTTAGCCGATCCATCCCAAAGGTGCGAACAGTACTCCATACAGGAGCGAATCTGTGCTTTGTATAACGTGAGCAACTGTTCAGAATTGAAGTATCTTCGCACCTTTGAGAGGACACCAAGTTTTTTTACGGCTAATTTAGCCTTAGACTCAATATACGTGTCAAAGTTAAGTTGTTAATTAAAATTCTAGTTGAACCGCTGAGTATGTATAACAGAAAACAACACGAGAAAACGAGAAAAGCATTTTTTTATGTTTCTCTACCTAAGATGCTACTAGTTGAGAATGAGAAAGAACAAAGCACAAGCTTCAGCACTCCTCATTAAAAGTTGCATTATACACTGGCTCAGTACAAAAAAGAGAGTACTTTTACAAACTCTTTTTTAAGTTTTGTATTACCCAACACTAGTGTGCCGCGCCACATTACCTACTATTTGTGACAGCTGTTGTGTCGGATAAGTATAATGATGATAATACATTTACAACGTGTTTTTCTATCCGTGTCGGCACCTGAAATAAATAATATGATTAATTTTATCGACAAATCAGGCTTAAAATGTTTTTCCTCCTTGTTTTTTTGGTACCAACCCTTGGGACACTTGTTTAAAAAATTAATCATAACATATTTTACAATTTCAGGCTCTTCCACGGGTAGACAAACACATTGTATAATGCTGTATTGGTCTGTGAAGACTAGGTTGAATAGGAGGTACAATCGTTATAACACATAGCTGGGATCTACATTTTTTTTTTTCTGCCTTATGTGGTATGCAGATATGAATTACATTACCTTTCACTTAATTACAATTAAACCAACGTTACGAATGGTAATTCATTACGCACATAAACTTCAACTTTTCTTATGGCTTCCTGTAATTATTTCACATAAAACACAATCTGATCATAACATTGAAACTATAAAATTCCGGGACACGTCTCACTTTACACTCCAAAATGATAAAGTAATAAAGAATAGAAATGTCGAAATACATAAGCGATTTTAAGAGTAGAACTGCTAAAAACATTTTGAAACACATATCTAAATATGACTCGTTCCAAAAAAGTTTTTTTTTTTAAATAAAGAGTGACGAGACGATCAGGACATGTGCCTGATGGTAAGCAACATGCCTGACACATAACAGCACAGTGACACGCAGCTATTGGAACATGAAGAGTCCAAATCATTGCCTAGCACTGCACTGCGCTCGTCACCCAGAGATCTAAGATCTTATATCTCTAAGCCCTGTAATTTCTCTGGAAACATTGCCCTTCAAACCGGAACACAGTAATGTTTGCACATTACTGCTTGGCGGTAGAATAACTGGCAAAGGTGTGGTACTTCCCCCAGGTAAGTTAGCTCATTCGTGCGATCAGTTCAAAAGGTGAAACTCAACGGCTTTAGAACATTTATCCCTGACCCATCACTACCAGCTTAGTCCATCATTTCCAATCGAGTCGCTGTTTCTACACAATACCTCGCATAATTTGTCTTCGCCACCTCTAAATATACCCCATTGTCTTTGACTAATTTCGTTAATAAATCCTGCCAGTCATAACTTCGCAGTATAAACATGACTGCAGAAGGGTAATTTGAAACAAAACGTAGAATGTAGTAATTATTATTGGGCGAAAAAATGTCATGTGAAATTAATATTAGATAGGTATGTATAAGTAATAATAGAAATGTTTATTGTGTCCAACTTGTTATGTATCACACGTATGCTAGTAAATCTTCCACGAAGCAATACAATGCAAGCGTTACTGTGTTCCGGATTGAAGACTAATAAGTCAAGAGAAATTACAAAGCAAAAAGTTTGGTTATGATTATTGTATTTTTGGGCGACGAGCCTGCTAGGCAGTGTTTTGAGCTCTGCACGTGCAAATATCTGGCTAGCTAGCACCATGTTCAAACGTGGTAGGTACTGTATTATTATGGGCAGGTGGTTTGGTTACCATAAGCAAGTTTTTCCCGTCCATCCGTCAAATCAGACTACAAAAATAAGGTATAATAAAACATAGTTTTAGATTTAGAAGGTAACACTGATTGGCGGATACAAAGTAGCAGATTACTTCTTACATACTTGAGTTAAACTCAATTTTGACAGTTTAAGTTTATTTTAGCGTCATAAATATTTTACCATTCGATTTTTCTTAAAGGTTTGAAAGGTTTGGCTCGTGTATATGTTTAGTAACAGTTTTGAAGGTGGTTACAATTAAAAACCCGAAGCACGAGAAGTTACGTTACTGCAGCACGCCGCGTGAAACCTTGACGTGTTGCTTTTCTCAAACCTTTGTTTATCGTGGCTTGATTTATGCTCAGTTTGTTAACTTTTTACGGCAACATCTAGACGGTTTTGACAGTTATTAATTAATAATGTACGCTAATTTATGACGTCATTCAGCGGAAACAGAGGCCACACGAGCGCATGAATGAGTGATAAATATTCATTGTCTTTCATAATAGGGATTCTAAAGTGTTGTGTAATAACCGCAATTGAGTTCATAATAATATTGTGCATAATAGAAGCGCTTGTGGCATTTTGATCGCCGTATTATATACTCATAAATAATTGCAGGCAGCAGGCGTGTCTGTTTTCCGCAAAAAGGAGTCCATTCCAACTGACTCCTACTTTTCGAGGTGTGTCCGTGCCGGTTTCTGACCGTCTTGAGCTTTTGGGCGTTACTTTAACATCTACGCTCAACTTTGGCTCATATATCGAGTCCAAGGCCAAATTAGCTGCCAAAAAAACTAGGTGTCCTCTCAAAGGTGCGAAGGTATTTCAAGTCTGAACAGTTGCTCACTTTATATCAAGCACAGATTCGCTCCTGTATGGAGTACTGTTCGCACCTTTGGGATGGATCAGCTAAGTATCAGCTGGAGGCACTGGAATCGATCGAGAGACGTGCCAAAAGGCTCATAGGCAATGATACTCTTGTGCGAAAAAGACTTCAAAGTCTTGAACATCGCCGAAAAATTGCTAGCCTATCGGTTTTTTATCGGATACACTTCGGAGAGTGTGCGACTGGTTTGCATGATTTGATACCACCTTGCCCTTTTTATTTTATCGGAATGCTCGTAGCTCGAAAAAGCGACATCGTTTCATGGTTGATGTTCCAAAGACACGAACGAAGAGATTTGACTCTAATTTTGTGATAAGAACGTCTAGGCTGTGGAATACGTTGCCTGAGTGGGTTTTCCCCGATGATTACAATCTTTGTGTCTTCAAATCGAGAGTGAATCGGTTTTTTCTAGGTAAACACGCTCCATCGTAGACCGCATTGTCGTTTAACATCAGGCGAGATGGCGGTCAAGTGTAAACCTATAAAAGTTAAAAAAAAAAATGTCGCTATGCAGCAAAGGCCATTCGAAGTCAACTGCTATAGGTCTCTTATATATAAAATTATAGAAATGGTCAATAAAGATCAACGAAAATTGTGTGAAAAGTAGTATTTTTTTTTAAATTAGTTTGTCTATTATTTTATAGAAAGCGCTACAGAAAAAAAGCATGCAGTACCTATCTTAAAAAGAAACTAAGGAGCGGAGGTCCATAAACAACAGTGGGTCTATACAGGTTAGACACAATTATATTTTATTAACATTATAAAGAGTGGCAAGACGAGCAAGACGCATACCAGATGGTAAACAACACTTGCACGCAGTTATTTCAACATGAAGCTTTCAAATCACTGGCAAACTACTGCCCTAGTGGCTTAGTTGGTAGTAGCTCTGCCTGCGAAGCCGAGGGTCGGTCCCCACCCAGTGCAAATATTTGTGTGATGAATTCAAATGTTTGCACTGTGTCTGGGTGTTTCTATTTATAATACGTTTGTATTTAAAAACTATATAAGTATTATATCAGCTATCTGGCTGCCATCACACAAGCTTTGCTTAGTTTGGGGTCAGATGGTGTTGTGTGTGAATTGTCCACCAATATTTTAAACATTGCACTGCGTTGGTCACCAGAAAATTAGGAATATTAATTATCTCTAGGCTATTTAATTTCTTGGAAAATATTTGATAACGCATAATTATTTGTACATTGCTAATTGGCGAGAGAATAACTCTAGCAAAGCTGTGGTAATTCTCCAGACGGACGCGGTAAAGAGTTTTACCATTAAAACCATATTGAAAAAATTATTACGAAGCTTAGAATAACTAAGAAAATAGCTGACAAAATAAAATAAGTAACTTGTGCATTTGATTGCAGTTGAAGCCGTGATGCTGAGAATGTCCAGTAATGCAATAACGCAATTATGAAGACACAATTATTACAAACAAATTATTAATCACTGTAATCAATATTTTGTCTCCGTTGGCCTGAATCTTGCTAATGCCATCCTTAGTAAGCTCAACGAATCAGAGGAATCACTGATTAAGTCTCATAAACTCAGTTCTTTAAGTCCGCACTCGTTGATTTTTATTCCAACCGACCCCCCAGGAAATTGCTAAAGCAGTTGCGAGCCTTAAAAACGACAGCGCACCAGGTCCCGACGCAATACCATCTCAACTTATTAAAAAATCCCTTGACTCTCTTATTATTCCTTTAACATTTATTTTCAACATGAGTTTAGAGACTGGTACTTTCCCGAACTGCTGGAAAGTGGCAGCCGTGTCTCCCATTCATAAAAGTGGTTCAAAAAGTGTTCCTGATAACTACAGGCCGATCGCGCTTCTCAGTATAGTCTCTAAGATACTAGAGAAACTGGTGAACTCTAGACTAATTAGTTATTTAGAAAAACACAAACTTCTGTCCGACAGGCAGTTTGGTTTTCGACGTGGCAAATCAACATCAGACGCCGTCTCTCTTTTTTCTAATCTAGTGTCCTCCTATGTTGACAACGGCAAAAGATGTCTCTCTGTATTCCTCGATATGGCAAAGGCTTTCGACTCACTTTCAGTTGGCTTGCTACTGAAAAAGCTTAGCGCTATTGGTGTCAGAGGTGTAGCTCTCAGTTGGTTTGAGAGTTATCTGTCAAATCGCAAACAATATGTAAAATCTAATATCTCTAACGTACCGAGCGATATCTTACACATCGAGTATGGCGCGCCACAAGGTAGTATTTTGGCTCCAACTCTATTTATTTTGTATATTAATGATATCCTTAACATTAAACTAGAGAATGCCGATATCATTGCGTATGCAGACGATACAGCCATCATATTTAACGGAAAAACTTGGAAACAAGTATATGACTCTGCCAGAGATGGATTATCGATCGTTGCGAAAAGTCTAGACAGAAACCTTCTCACATTAAACACAAAGAAAACAAATTTTATTGCCTTTTCAAAAACCTGTGTGTCTCTTCCTCCTACTAGTTTTGACCTAAAAATCCACTATTGCAGCTCTGTTTTCACATCCCCGCGTATCTCTTGCTCGTGTAAGTCTATTGATCGTGTTGATCACATAAAGTATCTGGGGGGTAATTGTTGACGAAAACCTATCATTTAAACAACATGTACTTCACGTAGCAGGACGGACGCGGAAACTCATACATGTTATGAAAAATCTCCGAGATTGTGCCTCAGTACCACTCTTGAGACAAGTTTATTTTGCGCTGTGTCAATCAATAATACAGTACTGTATTGTTGTTTGGGGCAGCGCCGGGCAGACCATATTTATGACGGCAGAGAGAGCACAGAGAGCTCTTATTAAAGTCATACTCCGTAAACCCTTCCGATTTTCAACGGACTTACTTTATAAAGAGTTTAAAGTTCTCCGTGTTCGACAACTCTTTCTGTATTATGCTGCCTTGAATACTCACAGAAGTTTGAGGTCTCGTCCGGACTACAGCGTAATAAAGGACAAGCGTGCTCTCTCTTGTAGGATCCCAGTGCCTCGGGTTGGCTCTCTTATTGCAAAACGTTGCCCACTGTACTCTTTCCCATGTGTTTACAGTAGTATCTGTAGAAAACTAAAGAAAGACCAACACGACCTTCCTCTGTACTCATTTAAAACTAACGTTAGGGACTTGCTCTTAAAATTGTCTTACCATGAAACTGAAGGTTTGTTCCACTGTATTTACAGCGACAAGTGGACACGGTACTGAGTGAAGCGGTAATAACTTTTTTTACGTTTTGGTCCTTCAGACAAAAACGATAATTCTTAGCTTTTTTGTTAGATTTTTAAATTATTTTATTACAAGTACCTAGTAATATAACTATTTATGTTAGTGTTACGGTTTTATATGTTGTATGTAATAAGTTAATGGTATTTAATAGTTTAATAACTTTTCCAATCGTACACAGAAAAATATTTGTTTTTATGCACTCGGGTCTCAAGATACAAGCTATGTGCTTAGTTTGCGGCCCACTGATCATACTTGTACCCACACATACGGACCGTATAAGCATTGTAATGTTGGACTTGAAAAAACTACTTATGTATGTGTTTTGTTAGTCTGTGTGTTAATAAAAATTTTCTTTCTTTCTTTCTTTCTTTACAAGTTCAAATCCCGCCTTTGGGGCTCGAAATCGTTTCTGCTCGACTATTCACTTACCTACTTACAAAGTTGGCTTATTGTATCCTGAAAGTTAGTGAAAATAACAAATATTAAAAAAGTGTTATATTGTGTTACGATGGAGCTGGCATATACATAGGTACTTCTAGTATGAAACCCCTCATAAAACTAAAAACTAAAAAACCGTTTGCAACTCCATGTTTTTCCAAATGCTGACAATTTTTTATCACTCGCTTTAATGGTCAATGAAAGCAGCACAATAAAACTATTTTGATATTTCTAGACAACCATGTATTCATGAACATGTAGGTTACATTCATTTACCAAGCAGTGCTTGGTCATCGCGATGGATTATGGGATTCTCTCTCTCTCTCTCTCTCTCTCTCTCTCTCTCTCTCTCTCTCTCTCGTAAAAAACCCCTTGAGATCGAGGAGTGGGAACACCTAGTAGGTTGGTTATAGTAGTAACGTAGAGGTCGTTTCGTAGTGGTAGGACTTTTGCAGAGTCCGCCTGGGATAGTACCAGCCTTTGCTAGTCATTCTACCGTCAAGCTAACTATGACCACATCGCTGTATTTTGGTTTGAAGGGCAATGTTTCCTGAAAAATTACAACGCATAGAAACAAAACATCTTAAAATCTCTGTAGGACAAAGACGATGAACATTATCTGTGCTGTATGATGAGCGTAGTGCAGTGCTGGGTAATGATTTAGACAGTTCATATCCCATTAGCTGCGTGTCACTGTGATATTATGAGTAAGCATGTTGATTACCATTAGGCATATGTCCTGTTCGTCTCGTCACTCTGTAACATAAAAAACTAATGCCTCTGCCCTCAAAGTCATACCTATTTAATTAATGTGGGCAGTAAAGAACCTTCGTCTAATAAATGCTAACGACGCACGATCAGCCCACGGAATCAATCAATTTAAAAGCTATAAAACCTATAGCACCGTAAACTTACAATGTTACCATATAATCAGCGGAATAAATTATGTAAACATGGTTGTAAATTAACTTTATTTATTGCCATTGAAATGGCCACAAACTATGTGGAAATTTAAGCGATTCTTAGCAATTTGAACCTTATAACACTCACGAAACTCAGGAGCGGTACTTAAACAGTATATTATTATAAGATAACTGGAATTTACAGATATGTTTTTCGTAAATCATAATTTACGCACAATTTCTATTACGTATTTATTAATAATGCCCGATAACTTTTCTTACATTTCCATGGGTATGTAGGTACCTACTTATAAAGGTAGAAATGCTGAAAACTATTACTACTTCTATTTCAATGTGTAAGTGGACTAAAAAATTACAAACAAAAGTAAAAACATTTTTTTAGCTCAGATAAACAAAAAGTAAACGAAACTGATCTTAAATTTTCAGAAATTAAATAATTAATAATATGTTTTCTCACAAAAGATTTTAATTAAATTAAGGCCCAAATATCAAGCATCGTAACTTGATTCGTGATTAACAAGAAACGTTTTTTTTTAATTACAAAACCACCGTTCTGTTGGTGCAATTTCAATTTTTATTATATTGCTGTACAACACATAATTCTTACAACTAAATAAGTACCTATTAATGCTCCAAATCTTTTTTATTCACTACCTATCAACTTGGAATAGCTGAATCATTGTATCCCATATTTGTGCAATGACTTATCAACTTCGCTTAGAAGCTGATTATCATTAATATTGAGTCGGGAGTATTAAAAGAGTGGATGATAATCCAGAACAGGCAACACAGAGCGGCGCCGAGGCAAACGTCGACAACAATAAAGCAAATAACATAGCCATGGTAAATTAAACTTAAGAAGAAGGTGATAAGAATGTAGGTGATGGTAAAAGTAAAGTGGTTAGTGAGTAACCGAAGCCGACAGCCGTCAATCATGAGTTAAAAACCGGTAGCTGTCAAGTCAGACGTCCAAGATTACAGAAGTCGCGGCGGTTGCATTATAGAGGCGTATTATTTTGTTGTTACTGAAGGTGCCCTGTCATTGCTTTTTTATACGTCTTATTGGTTTTCTGGAATTGGCTTTTATGGTAGTGATTTTGAGACTTTATGAAACTGACCGCCGTGTTTCTAATGTTTATATTCAAGGCTTAGCCCAGAAACCTCTCTGGTTTTTGAATTTCATTAAAAAAGTCTCGAAATATTTGACTACTGCGACTACAAAAAATGAACTTAAAGCCACCAGATTATGGTTAAATCACAAATTGCAATACGGAAATGGGAATTAAGATAATAATAATAATTATTGGGTAAAACTTGGTGAAACTGGCCGCCGTTAGTAATTGACCACTAGTTACTACATCTGAATAAAATAAGAATTACATTCATGTCACACATCTGTCATCCTGGATTAGCATTACCTTACCCATACACTTACACAATAGTTCAACATTTTTACTATACGGAACCTAGCGCCAAAATTGTCGGCTATTTTGTGACAATCGGTGTGAGTGTCTCGACAGGAATGGTGAGTTGTTAAGCAAACTTTAACGTAACGGCCGGTGAAATATTTGGTTTTTAGGTGTCTATACACAGCAAATGTTTACAAATTGTGGCTGTAGAATCGAATTAATGGTAAGGAACATTAATTTGAAAGCTTTATATTATATAATTTTATTGTAAATTGAAATTGAGTGGGTGGCCAGTAACTTGTTGTGTATTTAGCACGGTTTTTAATAATTGCCCGCCTATGTCAGTTACTAGATATAAACCCAAAAATGCTTGTTTTTTCAAAAATAAGTGCTTATTACAACTATCACAAATAAATTAGCTGCTTCTGTTGGCGACATAAAAATATTTTCAGAATCCTACCAATATTAAAATTGCAATTTGAAATATGAATGATCTGATTGCCTGTACGGATGTCTATTACTCCTTCATACAAAAGCAGTAAACGAATATAGATGTAATTTTCTGCAGAGACAGATTATAATTCGGAATTACTTAATATGCTACTTTCGTTGTGGGATACATGTACGGGAAATACACGTGTAGAACCGAAGATCACTACTAGTCTTATACTAGTAATATGATAAATGTCAAAGGTTGTTGTCAAAGATGTTTAGGTGTTTGGATGTTCGTTGCTTAATCACGTTTAATGTTAGAACGAATCGAGCTGAAATTTGAACATAGTTCTATTATATTATAATCTAAAATAGCACATAGACTACTTTTTATTGCTTATATTTCGCTTCTAGTGATTCATAATAATTTACATGTAAGCAACGGATTGATATTATATTTAAGTGTAAAATGTCGGAGCGGACTGTAATTGACATTTTAAAAACGGAAATTAGGCATTGCTCTTTACGTGTAATAATTACAGATGTAATTTATGTGAATTATACATATGTGGCAATCATTTTGCAAGGTATTAATTTAATTTTATCTAGTAGTGCTCCATAGTTTTCCAAACAAAAAAACTAAATGTTATTCCAGTCCATAATTTAATTGCGTTCCAAATTTCAATTTGATCCGTTCAGCCGTTCCGATGTGATTGAGCAACAATCGTCTTTGTTAATAAAATATCCAAACTTTGACAATTATAATATTAGTAAGATATGAGATCCCTGTTTCCCCGTGAAGTTCCCGTTGTTATTATTATTGTTATTATTTTCTCGCAGTAGAAATATCATAGGTGCTGTTCCGAACTTATTATATTATTGTATTTATTTTTTATTTATTACAGCTATTTCGACGATTGAGCTAGAAACATCCAAATATTGAAACTTTGACATTTATAATACCTATTGGTAGGATTGACATTTTGAAAACGGAAGTAACCCATAACACTTTACGTGTAATAATTACAGACGTAATTAATGATAATTGATTAAAGCAATAAATTCGCAAGCCAGCAATTTATATTTAATTGTTAAGAAATAATCGTAAATAGAGAACTTGTTTTGTAAGATAACTAAGTGATTATATACGGCTATAAAATACGGTTTACATAGCCTTTGAGCTCGTTAACTTTGATATTTAATATTATTGTTAGAATTTATAGTAATTGGCTTATGTAAGAATTATAATACGTTTTATTTTAACTAAGACGTTTGAGTAATGTCATATATACGTAATTAAAACGAAACGATAAGTTAATTAGTGGATTATAATATTTAAAGTATAAAATAATTATACAATGAATATTTATGTTAAAACCAAATTTGATTATGAGTAGATTTCAGACATCTTATGAATTTTATTATATGTAGGCCTTTATTATATAGATAAATTATATAGGATTATATTTTACTAAAAATTTAAACTAACATTAGGTTATAGACATTATAAAAACTTTTATTCTTAAGACATAGTTTGCGTAGCCTTAGAGTTTATAGTAATTTAATTATAAAAACATAGAATAGACGTACTGTATTAATACATACCTATATATTTTAAATATGTATAATTAAATTGTTGTTTAATTATTTATCGTTGTAATTAACACTGCTCAGTTACAGACGCTAAGTTAATGAGTGTTCTATATAAAAGTAATAAATTACTTTATTACACTTCGATGGTAAATTAAAAACAGGTTTGAATAAAATGAGGCATTCATAATAGCAAGCTTTGCTTAGTTTGGAGCTAGAGGGTATTGTATATGAATTGTCCATCAATATTTATTTAATTTGAAAAACATTTGACTTTAAATATAACGGGAAAAAACATGGACGCATACAGCAGAAGATTAAGAAGAGTGGAAAAGAATGGCGGGGTCTTCTACCCATACAAGGACCACATTATAACAAACATATAAAAAAATAGTTATAAGCAAATTGTTAAAAAAAATTAAGTATCACAAAATTTCTTAAATTTTTAAAACAATTTTTAACTAGTGTTATCACTTTCATTCCTTAAAACCATTAATCAATAAGTTTTTTTAATAAGATTATTATTTACAATTAAAAATAAGATACAGGTAATTGGGTCTTAGTCTAGTTATAAGCAGGCTTAACTTTTCCATCTCGATTATCTGTAGGCTTTCATCGGTCTATGAATAATTCAGATGAGCTTAGTGGAGCCAGTTAGTAGTAAATTACGCGGGGTAGTTTTCATTGTGATTTAATGTTGCAGACAAAAGCTCTGTCCGGTTGTGAATCAAATTTAAAATGTACAAAAATGTTAAATTCCTTCATTCCTTTTTTTTTTGACGTGACAACGTCTAATAAATCGATGAACGCTGGCTGCATGCACAAAAAAGCATGACTCATTGTCCCGTTGCCCTCATTGTCCCGTAACACTCATTGTCCCGTTACGTTAGGGTAAACTATTTTTGCATTTCCAAAATCCGTATTCAATAAATAAATAATTAATTTCAAGTATTTATTCTTGTATTATTAAAAAAAAGTAGCATCGGTCGGCGGGTGCAGTAATAATAATATGGGTTAGTCAATCGTAACTAAAACATTATGGTATTTCATATAATTGATGATAGATATTTGATTTCAGTTTATCTTTATGAAAACTTGTTCATGAACATATGTAAGCTTCATGGCTTAACCCTAGTTTATAAAATTAGTTACAAGTTGGTGGACTTAGATTAACAATCTACTTTGTCTTTATTAAAATAATTTTTTGACCAACATTTTCTTTGCAGAACCACCTACAATTACCCAATGGCTGGTTGTACTTTGTAGTAAAGGTAGTATTAGCAACAGTAACGAAGCACCATCTATCTGTCTACGAGTATATGAACAAAATTGAAATGTCTGTGATTCCAAGTTTTCTCTAAATCCACAGGAAAGTATACCTATGGCAAAGTCTGATCTACGTTCCAGCTAATTTCTGAAACAGTTTTATTTGTTTTAACGGGATTTTCAATAGCTGATTATATTACATAGGATATTTTTATTAAAAAGGGGTGTTATAAGTATGACGTCGATATCTGTCTGTATATCTGTCTATGTGTCGGTGTGTTTGTCTCTCTGTCTATCTCTGTGTGTGTCTGTCACCGAAGAGCTCAAACGGGTGGGCCGATTTCGATGCGGTTTTTTAATTTGAAGGTTAATTTCCGTGCGCTGGTTCTTAGGTATGTTTGGTTAATATCGAATCAAGGTGGCCGCCTCCACAAAATGGAGAACAATATATTTCTTCACAATATACTTCAATATGGGTATCAAATGAAAGTGCTTGACTAGTAGAATACTACACTGTAACAAATTTCAATTCCAATAGGCCCGCCACCACAATATGGCGAATTACATTATTTTTCACTACTACCTCATTATGGGTATCAATTGAAAGGGTTTGACAAGTAGAATATGCACTATGGCAAATTTCAAATCCTAGGTAGCTGCCACCACAAAATGGCGAAATACATTTCTTTATTCACTACTCCCTCAATATGGATTATGGTAGTCGGAGGTAAATCAAAATTTTTAATATTGTTCTTGTTGTTCGATTATATTGTATGCAATCATATCATCAATGTTTTGTGATGACGTTGTCACATAAACTATCGTCCGTAAACAACTTTACAGACAACTATTTTTTGTTATACAGTACCTATAGAGTTACGAGACGAGCAGGACATCTGCCTGATGATCAGCAACATGCCTGCCACATAACAGCAAAGTGCACGCAGCTATTGTATGTTCTCGTACAAATAATAAATAAATAAATATTGGTGGACAATTCACACACACAACACTATCAGACCCCAAACTAAGCAAAGCTTGTATTATGGCGGCCAGATCGCTGATATAATACTTATATAGTTTTAAATACATACTTTATATACATAGAAACACCCAGATACAGTGCAAACATTTGAATTCATCACACAAATATTTGCACTGGGTGGGAATTGAACCCACGACCCTCGGCTTCGCAGGCAGAGTTACTACCCACTAAGCCACGAGGCCAGTTATATATTTCAGGAAGGTCTACTAGTAAACCAATCAGAATTTACAATATTCATCATTCATCAAAAAGTTATAGGGGTTTTAAGATCGTCATACACATATATTTTGCATTTATTCCCTTCTTCCATTTTGTGTTTCATTGATTGGAAGTTGCAGGTTTCTTGATGGTAATAAAGCTATTTAAAAAAAATTAAATATGTTTGTTGCTCAATCACGATGACCATGCAGATCAGTTACACACTATCCTACACGTATCCGATAAAAACCAATAGGCTAACAAATCCTGGTCCCGTAATTTGCTCATAATTAGAAGATGCCTATGTGTGTATTCCTGACTATTAACCATATTGTGTGTGTTTCGATTTCAGACTAATCTGCTTAGTTTTGTCAACGTCATTGAGCAAAAAAACTCCTAAACATAAGCATTTTTAATATTAGTTCGATAGTTGGTAATATAAAGCCTTACTTAAAACCTTTTTTACCTAACCATGAGGAAAAAAACGTAACAGTAATGCTGCAATATTATCGAGCAATTCATCATCATTTACAATCAATCAAGTATGCAAATCTTGTTATTGAATACTAAGGTAATAAATAAAAACCAATTGCAAATGTATGCAATTCTATTTAATTCGTTTGACCTTAGCCGTTTCATGGCATTAATCACGGTTGAATCGGTTACGTAGTTTAAAAAGTAAAAAACGTAACTAATTGATTTTTGAATTTGTGAGACTTTGAACTTTGCTTGAGAAAAAACTGTTAAAATAAATTTGGCACGAAGCGACGAATTGAATGCATTGATATAAATAAAAGCTTCTACGATTTAACAGAAGTATAATAACTGTAAACTATTTTTTTTAAGTGAAAAGTTAAGAGCGACATTTCAGAGATGGGAAAAAAACTATTTTTGTTTTTTTTTATTAAAATGTTACAGTTACCGACACCTGTATATAAGTGTACTAGCATCAACCCGTAATTTTACTCGTGTAGTTCCCAATCCCATTAACTCCCATAATGTCGGGATAAGAAGCAGCAAATGTGTTCTTACAGACTGCAATTTAACTGTGTTCCAAATTTCAATTTGATCCGTTCAGATGTTCCGTCGTGATTGATGAACAAACATCCAAACTAAAAGTAAACGTCATATATTATAGTCATCACCTAGTTTCCTAACTCCAAAAGCTTTAAGTTGCTTAAATTATTTAATTAACTATTGTATCAAACTATGGCATAGTACATTTTTAATAGATACTACAAAATTCGTTTATTGTTACGAGTATTTTTAATAAATATTCACCACAGAACACAAATTCGTCTTAAATTCAGATCACAACTCATCTGCTATTGAATAGCTTTCCGACCCCTCATCCCGTATCTAATTTCAAACAACAGCCCTATTTATGATAATTAATACATTTCACAGAAAAAAACCTTCACAAAGGCCATTCTGGATGCCCTATACGGGAGACAAAGACCGGGATAAACATTCACGTCAATCTGCCTTCGTCAGACGTCGGTGACGGCCGGTGGAAGTCGGCGTGTCGGCGATCGACGACGATTGACTGACTGACAGTGATGGACGACCGACGGAATGACAGCCCGCGACCGCTACATTCAATCTCAAAACAAACCGTACCACAAACCATTCAGAGCTCAATTTCAATTATTGACGAGAAATGCTTTTTGTGCTCATAGTGACAGGAACAGTTGAAGATCTCTTAACGTCGCAATCACTAGTGGATCGTAACATTGCTAAATAAGGTTGATTTTAATTTGAAATGCGTTCAGTCGGTGCATCCAGACATGGTAATGGCACTGTTTAGCATATAATAAGTCGAGTATTATCTGAGTCGATTTGAAATTCACATTTCGGTTTTGGTATGCTGATTGTTTCGAATAGAACGATATCGACTGAGTATTTGAAGTGAAAAGATGAAGCTATTTTTAACCCCCGACCAAAAAAAGGGGTGTTATAAGTTTAACGTCGATGTCTGTCTGTCTGTCTGTGTGTGTGTCTGTCTGTTGCACCGTAGAGCTCAAACGGATGGGCCGATTTCGATGCGGTTTTTTTTTTATTTAAAGGTTAATTAATACCCGTGCGGATGTTCTTAGCTATGTTTGGTTAATATCGATTCAAAATGGCTGCCACCACAAAATGGCGGACAAAATATTTCTTCACAACCTACCTCAATATGGGTATCAAATGAAAGGGCTTATATAGTAGAATACTATACACTATAACAAATTTCAAATCCAAGATGGCCGCCACCACAAAATGACGAATTGTATTTTTTTTTTTACTACTACCTCAATATGGGTATCAAATGAAAGGGCTGGACTAGTAAAGCGTTATACAGATAATCCGAGATCCGAGGTAGTCGGGGGTTAATCAAAATTTTTAATTTTGTTCATGTTATTAAAGTGAAACTTTTATTACATTGCCTCAAACTTTTTCGTCCGTCTATTGCGTGTCGCGTGACGGTCGGCTACGAAGTAGGAGTAAAGTGAAATGCGCTTGACAGAGCAGCTTACCTACACCACATACTTACTCTCTTAATTAAATCGAATATTTTTCCAAAAAAAGTTTGTTGAATGTCTATAATACCAAAAAAATAAACACTTTTACCGTGGTTTCATAATACTACATTGTTTTGTTTGTTTTATTTTCTTACTAGCTTTTACCCGCGACTTCGTCCGCGCCACATATTTATTAAAGTAATTGAGGCAGTACCTACTCGTATGTCTACTACCATACAAATTCACGTTTCCTAATCAAAATCGGTCTAAGTCAAAGTTTTATATTTATTAATAAATGTACAATTTACACGACAAATTACAAAGAAACTATGTTCTCAAAAAAATTAATCAAAAACAGACTTTAATTTAAAATCTTATTGGGACGGTCCACCAAATTTTATTAGTCTATTAGTAGATATATTGTCTGATTACATGAACGCAAATTTTAGTTTGTTGTTCATATTTCAAAAACCGCCGCACTGATTTCGATAAAATTTATATGACCACCTCTGAACTATAATCTACCAACCAAAAAAATAACCATCTAAATTGATTCACAATTGGAAATACAACTGGATTGATAACCTCCTCCTTTTTAGAAGTCGGTTAAAATAGCATACAAAGAGTGCAAAGATCCTTCCATGCACACTTTTACTCCTCATTTCCACTCTTTTCAACTCTTTTTCTGTGATAAAAAGTCGCCTTTGTCCTTTCCTAAGTCTAGTCTATCTGTGCACCAAATTGTAACAAACTCTTTAAGTACCTAGCTTAAGCGTTAGACGGTAACGGACAGAGAGAGTTACTTTCATATATATAATTTCATATTAGAATTGAAAACAGGTGTTCCTGATCATTTTATAGGAGGCAGTTGTAAAAGATTACCGAAAAGTACCGTTCACTCCTCCAAAAAACTCATTTTCAGAGTTCTTAATTTACCTTAATCGAGCGTCCATCATGCATAACATTTAATAAGACACCATGGAAATCTCGTCGACTATCAAAAATTCTGTCTGATACGCCATTTAGTGGCTGCGCCCATCTTAAATATTGAGGTTGTATAGTGCATTGTATTCTTCTTGTCAAGCCCTTTTATTTGATACCCATGTTGATGGATTGATAAAATCTAAGTTATCCGCCATTGTGTAGAGGCCGCCATCTTGGATTTTAATTTTATATAGTACATTGTATTCTACTGGTTGAGCACTTTCATTTGATACCCATATTGATGGGATTGATAAAACCTACGTTATCCGCCATTTTGTAGCGGCCGCCATCTTGGATTTCAATTTTTTATAGTATATTATATTCTGCTTGTTGAGCCCTTTCATTTGATACCCATGTTGATGGGATTGATAAAACCTACGTTATCCGCCATTTTGTAGCGGCCGCCATCTTGGATTTCAATTTTTTATAGTATATTGTATTCTGCTTGTTGAGCCCTTTCATTTGATACCCATATTGATGGGATTAATAAAACATAAATTATCCGCCATTTTAAAGCGGCGGCCATCTTGAATTTATTTAAGTACATTAATTATAAATAAATGATACCGCTAGAAGCGTCTTGAAACGCTCTTGAGAGTAAATGGCTCAAACGGGTAAAAGTAAGGCGGCACTTCATATGCCGAAACATAAACACCGCACTTATGTAACCTGACACCCGTTTTCCCGCCAAATTTGTAAAACGCGAAAAGCGGCCAGTGTATCAAGCGGTTATATAAGTAACCCCGTATAGTTAGAAATTAAAAAATTGCTGGAACAAACGTTTATCGACTCCATTTCAAGTGTCTAGATACAAAGTTTCATGGTTTTATCTTCAATAATATTGAACTTCCAGACTTTCACCCCCAATTCCACCCTCGTAGGTACAGTTCGAAACTACAAAACTGCTAAAACATACATTTTATGGTTTCGTGTTAAATATCTAGACGTAAAGTTTCATAGTTCTTCAACAATGACGAAGTTTTCCATATAAACTTTCATCCCTTATTTTAACCCTTTCAACCCTTTTTTCGGAACAAAAAGTAGCCTATGTCCTTTCTCGGGATCTATTCTATCTATGTATCAAATTTCATTAAAATCTGTTGGTTGGTTTAGGCGGTAAAGACGGACAGACAGACAGACAGACAGACAGACAGACAGACAGACAGAGTTACTTTCGCATTTATAATATTAGTATGGATTGGATTTAATTGTTCATTGGGTAAACGACAGGGTGTTAAAAGATTGATGCGGTTTTGTATGTGAGTGTGGTTGTCTTGATTTTTGTTCAGTTATTGTGCATTCAGTAATTTAGTCAGTTAGTCAGTTATCAGCGTTTTTGTCAGCCGCAGTAGGAATTTTAGTCAATGGGTCATTGATTTACGTTTAAAGATAATTTTCACCTAAAATAGAGCAAAGTACCTATGTTGTTTTTTTTATAAATTTCTGAATGTAATGTACAAGTATATTTGTAAAGTAAATATGTACATATATTAAAATAATCGCCATCTATAAGTATTATATATTTATATCAGCTATCTGGCTTCAATAGTACAAGTATTGCTTAATTTGGGGTCAGAGTGTGTTATGTGTGAGATGTCCTGGTGGACAAAGAATCCAATAGATTCGATCGAATCAAATCTATTGGATTCTTTGATTAGTGTTTAATTATTAAAAAAAACGTATATTACTCAAAATTTAGAAGTAAAAACTAAAATTTATAGGAAAACTATGTTAAAAACAAATTAAAGAAAAAGTTATACGTGTGTTTTTCGAAATATTCAGGCATAAATCGATAATTAATTTCGAAATATTGAGTACATAAATCGTTTTTTTTTTATTAAACCACCGGGTTAAACCTCGCGGTAACCTGAGCATTAATGACCACCAAATTAAACGTGATAATAAGTAGCATGGCATGTGTTAATCATATGTTAATCCAGATATTAATCATATGTTGTGTGTGAATTGTCCACCAATATATATATATATATATTAACTTACCTATTTCGTGTTTAATTTCATTCAAATACGTTCAGTCGTTACGGAGAAACTTGAGAAAAAAACAGACAAACTCACAAACACCAACATTCGGTTGTATAATATTATTGTGGTGTGTCTATGATCTATAGAATTCATAGGTTTATGTTTGATTGTCATCTTGTATAAATCCAAAGTTTTTGTATTTACAAACCCAGATACTTAAAGTTAAAACAGAAATTTTAAAAAATTGTTCAATGAAATCTCAGCTCAACAAAAATATCTCAAAAAAAATTTGAAACCAAAAATAATTCCGATACCGGGAATCGAACCCGAGCCTCCTGGGTGAGAGCCAGGTATCCTAGCCACTAGACCATATCGGATCTGTAAATTTTGATGAAAGAATAGTAGCAATGCTATCATTTTTACCATATCTTTTGGTTCCAGATAAAAAGTAATTATAGATTGCTCATTTTATTGCACTGCGGCTACCGGCAGCTTGGCAGAGACCTGTTAAATACCTAACTACTACTGTATAATGTAGTAATAAATCTTGCGATAATAACTCTTCTTTTTTGTACATTTCATGTTTCTTAAAAAACAATTCATATAAAACTGAAAAATAAGGTAAAGGTTTTGTTTTTATGAAAAAAAAAAATATTTGTAAATATTTTAAAGTATTTTTGGGTTAGTGAACAAACAAATACGTCAAGAAAATTTGGTAACTAACAAAATAAACTAGCTTTTAATTTTGTTTTGAAATTATTACATAAAAGTTTTACAAAAGTTCTAAATGGGACTAAGTATATTAATATTTTAATTTCTCACTAGGTATGCCTGTACTGACGATGACTACAAATCTGACTGACTGACTGATCTGACGTATCAAATTCTTTACGTAATACTATAAAATGTAACTACGAGTAAGTTCACAAAAAAAAAACATTAAATATGTTGCCGGCGCCATTTTGACAATTTGGGCAGTTCGGCACTAGGTGGCAGAAAGTGGATAGTTGGCAAATAAATTTGATGTGTTTTTAATAAACTGACCTAACCAAACTAAACCTAGTTACGATTAAAATAAACAGGCTAGACAAGTAATTAAATGTCGACGATCTAACTTTTTGCTTAGTTCTTTTATGAAATGGCTGAATCGCACTCAGGTCACTAGTTAACAGCAGTATTTAGTAAACAAGTTAGGCTCTTAATGGAACAGTTGTCAGAGTAAACTTTTGTTTTAAACGTAATCAGTGAAATCTACTGATCAGTTCTTGCCGCGGTAAAAAAAAACTATCATTGAGATTCAATATGCATTTTTAAAGATTAATGGCATGTATTATTATTTTAGTCAATGCAAGTCAGCAGGCCTCATGGCCTAATCTGTATTCAGCGCTGGTGGAGTGCAAGAATTTATTATTGTTTGTTTTTTTTCTACGAAACGAAGCGCACTCCATGGGTGGCCAATGTTGCCGGTGTAAATTATTACGCAGCTAAAACGTATTTTTTCCCCTGGATATTGCTGCTGACGTTTGAAAGTTGTCTACATATCACAAATAATAATATGTATAATTTTTGAAAGGAAACTTCTTTAGCTACGTGGTGTAGGTATTTTTGGTGGAAACCTTATGAGTTCGCGGCATCAACATGCTAATAGTAGTGGCGTAATGTCGTAGTTACTGAGCCATGAGACTAGATGGAGTGACGATATACGAAAGGTGGCGGTTGGACACGTAAGACCGAGGATTGGCCTGAGTGACTTAAGGCTTGTTCGCATTAGGCTAGCAAATTAGTCTAGTAGAGAGTAATTTAGTAGCTAAAATACTCGCTACTATTCAAAAATCGTTCGCATCGTGTTTTAGTACAGTTCACAAGTGTATAGCGTTTCGCAACATGAAGATCCTACATCGCAATAAAATAAATGAATGAATAAGCTAATCTTATCGAATCGTAATGGCTATTTTAGAAGAGGTGATTCAGGAAATTTGTGTGATCAATAAAAGTTTTCAGACAGACGCAGACGCAGATTTCCATGGTGGGGGTGCTACTCACCCGTTGAAAATAGAACAAAATGGATTGACTCGACTTAATCACTTCCTAAACTACTCGACTAAATTTTCACTGTTCATACACGTTTAGTTGCTAAATTACTCGCCACTAGGCTAAATTACTAGCCTAATGCGAACAAGCCTTTATGCTGGGAGAAGCCTATGTTAGACGAGTGCAGGCTGATGATGACGTTGAATGTCGTAGAGGCGGTAAAGCAGTAAGTAAATCGCGACTGTTAGTGCTGTGTCATATTTAAGTACCTGTTGTCCGAGCTTTGCTCGGTTTTTTTAAATGATATTTAAGCAGGTACGAATTACGTAGTGATGAAATATAATATAATAACAAAACAAAGTCGCTTTCCGCTGTCTAAAAAAAGAACAAAAAGAAAAGACCCGAGTGTAACCATCATCAGGATTCGAACCGGTGTCTGTTGACTCCGAGGGCGAACATATTCCGTCTGAGCCATTTAGACTTACAGAACAGTGGCGAAATAAGTTATCGTATTCTAATGACGTTGTAGGAGTTTTTCATTCTCTAAAAATGCGCATAATATGATGTTTAAAAAAAATAAAACCAAGCTAGATCGATTTATCGTCCCCTGTTTACATAATTTCATGAAAATCGTTCGAGCCGTTTCCGAGATTCAGATTCTATATATATATACCTACAAAAAATTGCTCGTTTAAAGGTATAAGATATGACAAAACAAAGAGATAACTATCTTACATTTATTTCGGGATGACGTACCCTGTGTAATGCTAGGCAGTGATTTCAACTCTTCATTTGTATTTCTATGTACATTAAGTCTGTATTATCATATAAGTATTAAATCAGCTATTTGGCAACCATGATACAAGCTTGGCTTACTTTTTAATTAGATTGTGATGTGTCAGAGATGTCTTTTAAAGATGTATTTATTTAAACTTCTGTGTAGGTAGGTACCTTTTGGGGGAGAAGTTTTGTTTGCCATCAGGCATAGACATTTCATCCATCAGGTTGATAATAATACATTCGTAGAGTATAATGGTACGTCTTTCAGTGCAGTACTGCGCTATACTTTGTTCCTCATAATAAGCCCATACCGGATAAATCTTTTCTAAGAACATTTTCAATTTACTCTCATTTATCACAGAACCGGTCTTCAAATATCTAATCCCTGCAAAGGAGACAGCACAATCAGAATTAAGTTCAGAAGCAACAGTACAATATCCAACAAATCTTGTATTCTATTTCCGAGTAATTTATATGATAAAGGTACGAATAGCGAAGCCCACTTCAGCTAATCTTCCGAACACACAATAGCCCGATTTATACCCGGCCTATTGTCACTGGCAACAAAGACCTTGTCAATTATAATCTTTCACCGCGGGAACGTCAAACGGTAGCTGAGTCGACCGCCGCAGACCGACAAAAAACGTTTTAATAAATTATTTGCGAAACTTGTTTGGAAATTGGAACCCTTTTCAAAGGGCGGCGAGGAAGCGAAACCGATTGCTTGTGACGTGACGCCTTTTATGACCGTCTAGTATTATGTTGTCAAAATACACGGGGATTTTGTTATTATTTTTGTGTTTGTGAGCACACTTAGCACCCCTTTGTGCAGGCCTTCTCGGAAGGGGATGGGCGAGCTCTGTATACCGGATCGTTACTCGAATCTTTCCGTGAAGACATGTGGATGGAATAGTAAGCGGTAAGCGGGCCTCGAAAACAATACACAATTGAATGAGAGATAACATCATCACCCTTGGGAAACTAAGATTTTTTATTACGAAATGTTAATATAATTTAAATATTTTTACAGTGTTCGCCCTTACATACATTACTGTGAACAAATACAGCGTTGAAATGTCAATATAAATTTAAATATGTTCTATCAGCTTAAATTACAATCGGTATCCAGCCATACCTATTTTTTGCTTAGTTTGATAAGAAAATATAAAATTCATGAAAATAGTTGTAGTTTTCTTCTTCACGTTTTTAAATAAACAATAAATTATACAGGTAGAGCATGGACGTATAAAATAGTCGGACGTAGTTGTCGCTGAATTAAAAATTGTGTCACTAGAGTCACCCACATTTCCACGTGTGCGTTGTCAGATTGTCACTGATAGGCTGACACGCAAACATATATGTGGCATGTGCGTGGTCAGCCTGTATTATTGACAACGCACACGTGCATATTATGTGGCCGACTCGATGGACACAGTTTTTGTTTTAGCGAGACTACGTCCGACTTTCTTTATACGTCCGTAAGGTTGAGGTAACACACGTCCTTCAAAAACGTTTTTGAACATGCTGGTGTACGACATGATGTTTTCTACAGCAAACAAGGTAAGTAGTTCTTTTTTAACCGACTTCAAAAAAAGGAGGTTTCTCAATTCGACCGTATGTATGTTTTTTTTTTTATGTGTGTTCGCGGATAACTTCGTCGTTTATGAACCCGATTTCGATGATTATTTTTTTGTTGTAAAGAAGATATTACAAGGGTGGTACCATGATAAGGAAACCAGGATCTGATGATGACATCCTAGAGAAATCGAGGAAAACTTTATTACTTTATAAGTTTTCCGTTGAAAGTCGGTTCTTTTTTGTTAAAATTATTGTAGTAGTTGTTGGTAGTAAGTTTATTACGTATCTACCTATCCTATCCTAGTATCCTAGGTTTTTATGTTAAGGGATCGCTCCGCCAATTGGGATAGTGACTGGGTCGTAATTATACTATTGCAATTTGTAGTGCAAAATTTTAATACTGTTTTTTTTGTTTGAATATCCTAATAATCTTACAGAAGAGGTTCCATATGAAGAACTAAAATTTGTTGCCTTCGCTGTTTCGTTGGAACTGGGTGTTCAGTTGATTTTACAAACAATATTATTATGAAAGGTAGTAGAGTGTGTGAGTTTAATTTTAATTAAAGCCTGATTCTGTGTTTTCTGAGAAAATAAACTAATATTCTACTCAAGACCTCGGATCCTATCGCTCTCCCTACGCTGCTGTCATTTACCTGTCACGTTGACACCTAGCAAGTCCCAGCATCTGTTTTCCGTTCTTTCTGGCGCGTTCTTAAAAAGCTAATAACATTTTTCTTATAACCCGTCAGGCTCATAATGCGATATGTGTCTCCCCTAAGTGCCAAATTACGCGATCACAACGCATAACCGCACGAATGGTTGAACTTGTTCTTTGTCACGTCAGTCGTAGGGAGAGCTCTTTCATATTTATTCAAATTATTATTCCACGTCACCCTCTTGTTGTGTTCCGAATGAATTTTTCATGCACACGTCGCGTTGAGACGCGGTAATTTCACTTAGAGTTTGCTCGCTGCAAAAATGAGTTTGGATGTTTTCGTTCCAACGTGAACCGGACCGGTGTAATCTTACTTCTTTACTAGTATTATAAAGCTGAAGAGTTTGTTTGTTTGCACGATAGGATCTCGAGAACTAAGTACTGGTCTGAATTGAAACATTGTTTTTCTATTGGATAGTCCATTTATCCATGAAGGATTTATCTAGGCTATACCTATAACATTACGCTGCTATCAATAGGAGCGGAGCATGAATGAAGAACGTAACAGCGGGAACAATATTCCTTTTTGAGAGCTTTTGTTACGTGCGCCCAAGTCAGTGACAGCATGTGTCTTGTCTCATCTTTTAGATTGCGTCTTTATAGATGACTAGATGCCCGCCCCGGCTTCGCCCGTGGTATATTATATAGCACTCATCGGGATCCCGTACATATCCAACGGTGAAAGAATGACTGAAATCGGTTCACTCATTCCTGAGAATATCAATTTCAAACAAAAAACCTCTTCAGCAACCTGCTACGTCACCTGTCGGAAATTGGTCGTACCAACTCAGATTTAGAAAAAAAAAATAGCAAAGGTTTATATTCGAGGCACAGATTACTGAAATTCAATGACGCAATCTTTGACACATGCTGTCATGTGTCATGTCAAAGCACGAAACGTACGAAAACTCTCAAAAGGGGAATATTTTTTCCCGATTTTGTTACATTCTTGTTTCATGCTCCGCTTCAATTAATAGTAGATTTATTTTCTATAGCCTAAAGCCTTCCTCGATAAATGGACTATCCAATAGAAAAATAATCTTTCAATTCTGACCAGTACTTCCCGAGATCCTAGCGTTCAAGCAAACAAACAAACAAACAAACTCTTCAGCTTTATAATATTAGTATAGAGTATAGATAGTTAGGCTAAACTAACCAAATATGTTCTAAATCTGAGTTGGAACGACCAATTTTCCATAGGTGGCGTAGCAAGGCGTGCAGGGTTCAGCTAGTATATTATAAATGTATAAATTTTGTAGTGGTAGGACTCTTGGCAGAGTCCGCCTGGGGAAGTACCGCACCGTGTTCCGGTTTGAAGGGCAATGTTTCCGAAATTACAGGGCTTAGAGACATAACATCTTAGATCTCTGGGTGACGAGTGCAGTGCAGTGCTAGGTAATGATTTGGAATTTTCATGTTTCAATAGCTACGTGTCACTATGCTGTTATGTGACAGGCATGTTGCTTACCATCAGGCACATGCCCTGCTCGTCTCGTCACTCTTTATTTAAAAAAAAGTCCAGATAAATTATCTTATATCTATATGTATTGTAACGAACTCAGTGTAATGTTAGGCAATGACACACCCCGGACACTCCACTAAAATTCCATACAAACGCCGCTGTGGAGCTACCTACTCAGGCTGTGCGGAGACGGGGTGTCACGGATGACGGCGGCGGCGGCCGAGGCCGCGGGCTGCGCGCTAGGACACTGTCCCGCTAGCACGCGTGGTGAGATATTGGTCCACACGCTGAAGGAAATAAGGCTGGGTGGAGACAAGGTGTTATGGATGACGGCGGCGGCGGCCGAGACCGCGAGCTGCGCACCAGGACACAGTCCCGCTAGCAGGCGTGGTGAGAAATGTGTCCACACGCCCACTGAAAAAAGGCTAAGGAGAGACGTGGCATTTGGAATGATGGCGGTGGCGGTGACGCAGACACCCGCGGGCCGCGTGCCAGGGCCAGTCCCGCTAGCGCGGGGGGAAGTGGATCCCCGTGGCATGAGAGCTAAGCAGGGCGCGCAGGCTGTAGTGGTAGACGGCTGCGGCGGCCGAGAACTGGTCCACACAACAACAAGAGTCCCGTGGGGAAAGGGGAGTCATACCGGGCTACATCTTCGGTTCAAGTTTTGTGAGTGATATGTGCGGTATACGTATATGAGGTATGTGGTGCGGCATAGGTATAAGTATTTAGGTGCTGTAAAATTGTGATGAAATCAAGGTATTTAGAAAAAGTTATAAGATTAGACTTAGTTAATTGATAATTTCCTTAACAGATGGAGTACACCTACTTAGATGCCATGTCATAATTTTTAACGATGTTATAATTTTATCATGTATTTGTAAAAACTTTTGAAAAATGAAAATGGTTTTCTCAACGTAGGTATACCGTCCCCTACGCTAGAAAACCTATTGTTTGATGGAATCTGGTTTTTTCTAATATGTTAAGTACCTAATGCAAATTAATTGAAATGAAAGGTAGGTATTTACCGTAGATTATTATTTCTAAAATATTATTAACAAAAAAAATGTTCTACCGTAATCTCGAATTGTCACAATAAAAAGGTAAAGGTAAAATTGGAAAACAAATATGGTAGCAATATGTTTTTATATTTGTATAAGATTTAGACTATCGCTAAACGGATGTATTTTGACATTCCACACACAACACTAACTGGTTCCAAGCTGGATATAGCCTGTGTATGGGTACCAGATAGCTGATGTTTGTAATAGGATTGTTAATGCGTACTCATACTCGTTATGAATGTAAGCACTCACACGCGCGACAAATGGTTGTGTTTCACACACAAATGTTTGGTCTGGGCGGGTGAGATTCGAATCCACGACCTCCGGGTTGGTGAGCAGACTCGCTACACCAACACGAGGCCAGTCTAAAATACATTAAATGAGGAACAAACTTGTAACATAAGTATAGTTCGTTTTTATTACTTGTACTTTGTATTACATATTTTAGTATCTCGTTTGTGTGTGAGTGTGAGTGTTAATAAAATATTGTGTCATTGACAAAGAATTATTTGAAAAATTGATTGGTTACATAGATTCGGTACTAAACGTTTTATACATACAGTCAAAAGTTGAATTAATGGTTTAGATCAGTCAGGCATCTGCAAGGCCGCCTGCTGCCTACGTAGTCGAGGCATGTACTTTGGTATAAATTAGAAGAAAGCAATGTGAAAATATAAATACGCTAAAGCATCCTGACTGTTATAGCGATTACCGAGTTTCTGTACTGATGTAACAATGTAGATAAGTGAAACCACCATTGTAGTTGACTCAAGACTGATCGTTTATTAAGATATCACACACGTATGTAAGAACAACATAAGTTTTATAAGTACCCTCAATATATATACATTACACACACAACTACGCAGATGTCGTTCGTACACACGCGTGAATCTGTGCGTTAGAGCTAGGGCTACTGAATTGTTTTATTGAATAGTTGTGCCCCTTGAGTTCACCTGGTAATGTAAAGTAGTCTATAAACTTGCTATAATGTTGAGTTACATAAATAGAATGGAGCCAAATTATACTATTCTAATTAAAAGGGTGTTTGCACAGATTTCTTAATTGTTTCAGAAATCTGTGGGTGTTTGTATTGCCGCGTAAAATGAAACGAAACCAATGATAGATTAGATCAGGTACCTAGATATCTATTTCTGTTAGTAGGTACACAGTCGCATTTTATTTTACACTTACCCATGAAGGAAACTTTATTCTGTCACTACAATTATTCCTCCAGGCATTATCAATCCGTGCTTGGGCACATAAGTTACTGGCCGTGTGAGTTACAAACTTTGAGTTAAAAATTATTGAATGTCAGTCCAATGCTCATACAAAATGTATAGTTGTCTATGGCTATGCATGTATCTATGCCCACATCCGTTTTGTCTATTAGAACTACTGAGAACGCACTTGTAATTTGTAATAGTTAACATAGGAAGTTTCTCAAAAATAAAGTACAACTTGATTGGAAAAACTCAGTGTTTCACTAAAATCATGATAGGAAATGGGCCCAGACACAAGATTCCGTATCCTGAGTTTGTCTAAATACAGAAAAGTCCGGTTACTCATCGACGAAGTGAGGTTAACTATTCACTCTCACGGCGTGGCGTCATAAAACGTCGAGGAAAACTTGTTCTGAGATTGCAGGCAAGGCTGGAAAATGGAGAGTAACAACAATAATGTTAACGTGATCAAGTTGAAAGGTGCCAGAAACTGGAGTATCTGGAAATTTCAAACAATGGTAATGTTACGAGGCCAAGGTTGGTTAGACCTCGTGGAGGGGAAAATGTATGAAACCCGATGCTGCTGCTGAAATATCCATTTGGCAAGCCAAAGATGCCAAGGCACAAACGTTATTAGTCACACGGATGACGGAAGAAGCCATGTTACACATAATCACGTGCACGAGTTCAGCTGAAATGTGGCGGAAGCTTCATAGTGTCTATGAGCAAAAGACTGAAACAAGTATACACATTATCCAACAGAGATTCTTTCAATATAAATACGAAAAAGGTACTGATATGTCAGTTTTCTTGTCGAAAATCCAAGAGATGCAAAATACATTAAAACAGATGGGCGAAGAAGTCTCAGATAAATTTGTTATCACTAAGATATTGATGTCATTGCCTGATGAATATAAACATTTCGTGTCTGCATGGGAGTCAGCACCTGATGACAAGCAAACCATTGACAATTTGGTGGCCCGATTATTGGTTGAAGAAGAGAGAGGTTGAGAGAAAAGAGTGATTTAACTCAGCAAACTTCATCTTCTGCATTTGCTGTGAAAAACAAAAAACAAATAAAGTGTTTCAAGTGTGGCAAAAATGGACACTATCAAAGCGAGTGCAGAAACACAAAGAAAGACAGTGAAGAAAATGTAAGTAAAAATAACTGTTTTTATTGTGGAAAGTATGGACACTACAAGGCGCAATGTAAGTTCAGAAAACAGAAAGTTTGTAAGACTGAGAACAACGCGAAGAGCAATGCATTTATAGTATCTAGATCGCCAAATGTACTACATAAATCAAAGTGGTTGGTCGACACTGGTGCAAGCGACCACATGTGTCGTGATCGAGCATTGTTTTCATCATTCACAAGTAATTCAGAGCAATCAGTAATTGTCGGGAATGGAGCAATAATTAATGTTGAAGGTTGCGGACAAGTTACAGTACAAGTTTCAAATGGGACCGAATGGATTGATACGGTCATAGATAATGTTCTGTATGTTCCAGAATTGGAAAACAACTTATTTTCAGTCAATCGAGCTACAGATCGAGGTTATGTCATGATGACAAATGACAGGTCATGCAAGTTTTACAAATTTAATGAAGTGTGTGCAGTTGCAGAAAGAATTGGAGATTCATATTATTTGGAATTACAATACAAAAAAGGAATGTGAGACTGTGAGTGCTGCAACACTAGTACAGGATGACTTAAATGAGTGGCATAAAAGACTAGCACATCAAAACTTCACCTATGTGAAAGACATTCTTCAGAAACACAACATTAATGTGAAACAAACTACTAGACCTGAGTGCGAAAGTTGCTTACTGGGAAAAATACATAGATTACCATTCAGTAAAAGTGAAAATAAATGTACGAGAACCTGTGAGCTAATTCATGCTGATACTTGTGGCCCAATGGAAGAGGCATCTGTAGGTGGATCGAGATATTATGTCATACTGAAAGATGACTATTCTAATTACAGGACTGTATATTTTGTCAAATCAAAGGATGAGATTAAAAATTGCATTGAAAATTTTATTAATAAGGCTGAAAACATAACTGGAAACAGAGTAAAATGGTTTAGAAGTGACAATGGATTAGAGTTCATAAACAAAGAAGTAAGAGAAATGTTCTCAAAACGTGGAATAACACACCAAACAACAGTATCTTATACACCAGAACAGAATGGGAAGGCTGAAAGAGACAACCGAACGTTGGTGGAGGCTGCACGGACAATGATACTGGCAGGAAACTTTCAAAAGAAACAGTGGGCGGAAGCAATTAATACAGCAGTATTTGTTTTAAATAGAACTGGGAAAAGTCATGAAAATGGAAAGTCTCCATTTGAAGTATGGACAAATAAAACATTTGATATTCACCATTTAAAAGACTTTGGCACTGAAGTATATGTCTATATCCCAAAGGAAAAGAGGAGAAAATGGGACAAGAAAAGGAATTATGGTGGGTTATGACAACGATGTGAAAGGATACAGAATTTATTTTCCTCAAACGAATACAGTGGCTACAAAGAGAGATGTTGTATTCTTAAACCGAAAGAGTGAAGTGGAAATACTTCAAGAGAAGGAAGGTAGACAAAATGAATCAGTTTTGATCAATTTGGAAGAACTTATGGAAAATAGTAACTCTGAGATGCATGTAACTGAGCCAACTAACAATTCGGAGGAAACAATGGAGGTGACTCATACAAGTAGTGTGGAAGAGAATTTATCAGAAGATGACTGTGACAGTGAGTATTTACCATGTAGTGATGAGGAACATCTGTTGCAAGAAATCAGTTTGCCTATAAAGGAAAGAAGCAGGCGGGCTAGAAAGCAAACACCTTTCTACAAATGCAATAATGTGCTGTTGGATGAAAATCAGTGTGAACCTGTTACATACTCTGAGGCTATGAAAAGAAGCGATGCAAGTAAGTGGAGTGAAGCTATTATGAGGGAATTACAAACTCTTAAGGACAATAATACATGGGATTTTTGTGATGTACCAGATAATGTAAAAACAATTAGCAGTAAGTGGGTTTTTTAGGATTAAAAACACAAATAATAACTTACAATATAAAGCAAGGTTAGTTGCCAGAGGGTTTGAACAACAAGATATATTTGATTTGAGTGATATTTATGCCCCAGTTGCTAAGTTGTCCACATTTAGATTGTTTGTAGCAGTGGCAACAAAATTAAATGTACTTATTTACCAAATGGATGTCACAGGGGCTTTCTTGTATGGGGAAATAAAAGAAAATGTTTATATTACTTTACCCGAAGGGGCTTATTCAGGAAATAGAAATATAGTAAAATTAAATAAGTCATTATATGGGCTGAAAAACTCACCTAAGTGTTGGAACTTAAAGTTTAATAATGTAATTACTAAAGAAAATTTTGTAAGGTCGAAGTGTGACCCCTGTTTATATACAAAGCATAATGGCACAGATAAAACCTTTGTATTAATCTATGTAGACGATTTGTTAATATTTGGTACAAATGAAAATGAGGTAGCAAAATTAAAAACTGTATTAAGGAAAGAATTTAAGATGAAAGATCTAGGATTCATTTCAGATTTCTTAGAATAAATGTACAACAAAATTTGCAAAATGGCACAGTTGTTTTATGACAGAAAAAGTACTTGGAAAATGTAATCCACAAGTTTAAAATGGATTATTGTAAACCAATGATGACCCCGATGGATCTAAATTTTAATAGTAAAATACTTGAATCTGATGTAAAATGTGATAAATACATAGAAGGAATTTGCAGGCAAATAATTGGCTGTCTTATGTATGCTGTTTCAGGCACTAGGCCTGACCTTTGTTTTGCCATTTCTATGCTGAGTAGATACCAAAAGTGTGCTAACAGTGTGTTATTAAGTGCACTTAAGAGAGTATTACGCTATGTAAAGTGTACTATTAATTATAACTTGGTTTATAAATGTAATGATAAAATGTTGCAAGGTTTTTGTGATGCTGATTGGGCAGGTGACCAAAGAGATAGAAAATCTACTACAGGGTATTTATTTACTTTTGCAAATTGCTTAATAGTATGGTCTTCAAAGAAACAATCATCTGTCAGTCTATCTTCAACTGAATCTGAGTATATTGCAATGAGTATGGCTGCTAGTGAGGCAATGTGGCTTGTAAATTTATTACATGACTTTGGTTTTAAAAATGTATGTCCAGTTAGTCTATCATGTGACAATCAGTCAGCAATATTGAATGCAAGCACAGAATCAGTAAAACGTTTGAAACATGTGGATATCAGATACCACTTTATTAAGGAAGTTGATTAAAAATAATAAAATTTGTCTTAAGTACATATGCACTTCGGAGCAACCAGCAGATATGTTAACAAAATCTCTTAGCAAAGAATTGATTGTAAAGTTTTTGAAAAAATGTGGTGTAGGTGATGTAATGGTTTAGTTATTGTTTTGTATAATTTTCTTTATTAATTTGTATGTCATTGAGAGGGGGTATTGAATGTCAGTCCAATGCTCATACAAAATGTATAGTTGTCTATGGCTATGCATGTATCTATGCCCACATCCGTTTTGTCTATTAGAACTACTTAGAACGCACTTGTAATTTGTAATAGTTAACATAGGAAGTTTCTCAAAAATAAAGTACAACTTGATTGGAAAAACTCAGTGTTTCACTAAAATCATGATAAAAATGATTTCATTATTATAAATAAATAAATGTTGGTAGACAATTCACACACAACACCATCTGACCCCAAATTATTTATTTATTTATTGATTAATAGGCGAGCAGCTTTAGGTGATGTGCCTATATCTCAGTGTTGAAATAACAAATTATAGGTATTAAGCAAAGCTTGTAATATTATAAAGCAACGTTATTGAAAAGTTTCTAATCTTACGTTATTTTATCATTAGGAAATTAAATAAAGCTTTTAATCTTGTCCCGTTTAGTTGACGGACAGCCGTAAACACCACAACAACCCACCATGACGATATTTCGTTAGGAATTAGATGTTCGATACCAGGCCTTCGTTGAGTGCTCCTAGCGTATCCGAAACGGCCTGAGGGGTGAGGAAGCTTGATATTGGCGGGGGGTGGGGAGTGTCCGTTCTATCTATATTATCTATTCTATGGCAATGATTTAGGCTCTTCATGTTCTAATAGCTACGTAATACCTCAGTAAAAAAACTACTCGACTGTGGTAATCTATGCTGTAAATGAGCAGGCGTGTAAGTTGTTTTCCGTCAGACGCGTGTCCTGTTCGTCAAATCTCTTTTTCATAAATGTTTCATGGATGTTTTAATGTTTGGATTTTTATCGCTCACAACATGTTTCAGCGGTTTGAAATGTGTAACATTTATAGATATAGTCTGGAATAGAACATAAGATACTTTTCATCACAAGAAAATTACGCGGATAAAACCACAAGGCACAGCTAGTAGTACAAGAACAAAATTAAAAATTTTGACTAACCCCCGACTACCTTAGATTTGTTATCTGTACAACATTCTACTAGTCAAGCCCTTTCATTTGACACCCATATTAAGGGAGTTGTGAAAAAAGAAATGTTATTCGCCATTTTGTGGTAGCGGCCATCTTGGATTTGAAATTTGTCATAGTGCAATATTATCTACTAGACAAGCCCTTTCATTTGATACCCATATTGAGGTAGGTTGTGAAGAAATATTTTGTCCGCCATTTTGTGGAGGCGGCCATCTTGAATCGATATTAACCAAACATAGCTAAGAACACCCGCACGGATATTAACTTTCAAATAAAAAAAACCGCATCGAAATCGGCCCATCCGTTTGAGCTCTACGGTGCCACAGACAGACACACACACAGACAGACACACAGACAGACAGACAGACAGATATCGACGTCAAACTTATAACACCCCTTTTTTTGGTCGGGGGTTAAAAATATGTCAACATGTAACCAAGTTCACTAATACCACCTTGCCCTTTTTTCTATCGGAATGCTCGTAGCTCGAAAAAACGACATCGTTCCGTGGTTGATGTTCCAAAGACACGAAAGAAGAGATTTGACTCTACTTTTGTAATAAGAACGTCTAGGCTATGGAATTTGTTGCCTGAGTGGGTTTTCCCCGATGGTTACAAGCTTTGTGTCTTCAAATCGAGAGTGAATCGCTTTTTTCTAGGTAGTCACGCTTCATCGTAGACCGCATCATCGCTTAACATCAGGCGAGATGGTGGTCAAGTGTAAACTTATAAAAGTTTAAAAAAAAAACAAACAATAATAAATGAATATACCTTACATCAATAATATCAAGAGCATTGAAATATTCCTTGTCCTCCAATTTGTCATGTGACAGTCTAAAAGGCTTAAATGCTTCGTAGTATCAACAATCTGAAAGATAAAATCATAAAACAGGGGTCCTAAATCATGTTAATTCCTTACCGCTATTTGCGCGGCCTCGACGATAAAATGCCATTAATCATTCGTCCCAAAATTATATCAACAACTTAACATTCACCAAGAGTATTCATTTTTTTTCTACACACACAACACCATCTGACCCCAAACTAAGCAAAGCTTGTAATATGGCGGCCAGATAGCTGATATAATAGTTATATAGTTCTAAATACATACTTATTATACATAGAAACACCCAGCCACAGTGCAAACATTTTAATTCATCACACAAATATTTGCACTGGGTGGGAATCGAACCCACACGACCCTCGGCGTCGCAGGCAGAGTAACTACCCACTAAGCCACGAGGCCAGTCAAATATATATAATATATATTAATAAGAAGCAAACACTGTACTATAATTAACCATTTTACAAATATGCTCGTAAAGGTGAGTATAAAGTTACATACACTTACATATAGCACAGTATAAAAAAAACCTACTAAGACGACGCCTTTAGAACTTGCACGCATATAAACTTGCAGCAAAAGCTGGCAATGCAGAGCTGTAACACATTAAAAATGCTTATTAATTATAAGTTGACTTGAATAATATTATAAGAAATTAAAACAACTAAAGTGTGGAATACAATACAATACAATACAAAACACTTTATTGGCACCACAAACAAAATTGGCAATAAGTAACATATAAAAAACAAAAACATAAAGGGCACAAAGGCGATCTTATCGCTAAAAGCGATCTCTTCCATATAACCCTTGATTAATAAGTAAACAAGATTTGTAAGATTTTTGGGCAGTGGTGCATATATAAATTATATAGACACTAAAAATAATATAACAAAATACATATAATAGGTGTACAATAAATAAATAAGTTTAAATATATATATACATACACTATATAGGTATATAGTATGTATACAATAAACGTTCCATGGTATACCGCAATGTTGCTAACATTAGGCAAGACAGCTGTGCTGCCAACTTTAAGCTTACTAAAATATGATAGAATAAAATGAAGCGGCCAAGTGCGAGTTGGACTCCCATTGAAGGGTTCCGTAGTAGCAAGGAACATAATACAACATTTCTGTTGTTCTCAACTTTCTCAACTGTTGTTCGTGTATTTTGATGGTAATTTTAATAATAGTGTATTTATGACGTTCCTTCTAGATCCAGTTCAACCCAATTTTAATAATAGTGTAGTTATGACGTACCTTCTAGATCCAGTTCAACTCAATTTTAATAATAGTGTATTTATGACGTTCCTTCTAGATCCAGTTTAACCCAATTTTAATAATAGTGTATTTATGACGTACCTTCTAGATCCAGTTCAACCCACTTTTAATAATAGTGTATTTATGACGTACCTTCTAGATCCAGTTCAACTCAATTTTAATAATAGTGTATTTATGACGTTCCTTCTAGATCCACTTTGACCCAATTTTAATAATAGTGTATTTATGACGTTCCTTCTAGATCCAGTTCAACCCACTTTTAATAATAGTGTATTTATGACGTACCTTCTAGATCCAGTTCAACCTAATTTTAATAATAGTGTATTTATGACGTACCTTCTAGATCCAGTTCAACCCACTTTTAATAATAGTGTATTATTTATGACGTACCTTCTAGATCCAGTTGAACACAATTTTAATTATAGTGTATTATTTATGACGTACCTTCTAGATCCAGTTCAACCCACTTTTAATAATAGTGTATTTATGACGTACCTTCTAGATCCAGTTCAACCCAATTTTAATAATAGTGTATTATTTATGACGTACCTTCTAGATCCAGTTCAACCCATTTTTAATAATAATGTATTTATGACGTACCTTCTAGATCCAGTTCAACCTAATTTTCGGTGGAAGTTTCCATAATTACATCATATATTTTTTTAGACACACGCGCAAACTATTCGGTTAAAAAAAATTTGTTAGAAACCTCAATACAATTTTTGAAGACCCATTCATAGATAAATCACACGTATGGGTTTCATGAAAAATTTTGCGTTTTAGTTCTAAGTATGGGGCCCTCAAAATTTATTGTTTTTTTTTTATTATTTTTTTATGTAAAAATCTTAATGTGGTTCACAGAATACATGTACTTACCAAGTTTCAACAGTATAATTTTTATAGTAAAAAAATGGCTGTGGCTTTCAGACGGACATACAGACAGACATGGTAAATCACATACGGAACCCTAAAAATCTAACTCGCCTCGTCTAACTGCGAAGGACGTAATAATATCTCGAATCCCGCAACAGTGAAATTTCTATGTAACTTTATTGCTCATAATATTTGCTTTCATTATAACTGAGCTAACACTTTTGTCATTGAGCAAATATTTTAATATTTAGATAACGTTGTTTAATTACCTCCACGGCATTAAAGTATTTGTTTTAGTCAAACCTGCGTTAATGTGTTTGTCTGTTTGTCTTCGAGACGTTGATAGAGCTTTGCAAATATTTAAGCTGATAACATTGCGTTTTTATATGGGACACAAATAGGGAAAGTGATTCTTCCGCGTCTTTGCAATATGGCGGATGTGGCAATGAAACTGAATTTAGTAACTTTATATCTTAATTGCGAGATTATTAGCTAGGTCATGGTTTGAAGGGCATAAGGAAATAAGGTAGTTACTAATATTGTAACAGCGCTTCGTGGTTTTACCGCGTAATTCATGTCCCTGTATTTTTTTCGAAGTGCCTGTATGTTATTGTAGACTATAATCTAACTGTGTTCCAAATTTCAACCCAATTCGTTCATAACATACTACGTGACTGAGCAACAAACGTGTACACAATCGAAACTTCGCTTATAAAGGGTTAGTAATCATAGGATGCGAAAGTTTTTGTGCATACGGGAAATGTACGAATGTTTGTCGCCATCTCGCTTGCTGCTAAGCAACAATACGATCTAGGTATAATTAGGCGTTCTAAGGATGCAAATCGTGAATACCTCTTACAAAATGAAACATTTGCACCACCTATGGCGAAACCGAGCACTATATTTGACAAGTGCTTGCGTCTGATTGTTTAATTAAGGTAAGTTGTTAATTTTAAAAATCTAGTCGCTACAAATAAATAATTACCTATCTCTAAAAGAAGTTGTGTTAAAAATAGTTTTATCTATCAAGTAAGGTTAAACTCGAACACTAAATTATGCTCAAAGTAAATACAAACAAAGCAATTTAACAAACACATCTCTTATATCACGAACTCTACACTCAAACTTTGGAATATATTTTTCAAACGACCATTTATTTAGATTAGCGACAGCCGTAATGTCTGTCATTTTAGTACTAGCTTCGGATGTCGGGACCTCCCATAAACCATCCCCTAATGTAAATATCTCCCTTTTATCTGTCTTTAACAATTTCGTATACTCTAACTAAACCGTCACCGGAATATAAATTACATAAACACCAACATTTATTTTACCGTTGCCAAATTCATCTCGTTTTGGAATTTCGACTTTATAGCCCTGATATCATGGCCTGGTCTTGTCACAAATTTGAGTCGGCTGGGGTACTTTGTTAGTGGCAAAGGTGGCAGAATACATCGTCTCAAATTGCCCCCTGCCAATAAAAAAGGGAAGGCACATAGGGCTGAATTTTGTTTATCGTTATCTTTACGGTGGGCCACATTTATTTATATTGTATTCATGCGTGTAACTCTGGTAATATAATACGTTTAGGAATAATAAACATTTTGAGTTAAGGCACAGTTCTTTTGAAATGGATCGTGAAATTTTGGTTCTTGAGCATGGGAATCAGTTGACTGGTAGGGTCGTGGAAAAAAAATGATAATACGACTTTATTGTCTGATCAATAGACATTATTTATATTATCTTTTACGGTACAGAATCTTTACTTTATTGTTTTAAATGTTGGTGTATAATTTCCTTAAAATTGCAGTGCAAAGAGATAGATTATTTTAAATATTTGGATTGTAAGCGCAGTGTATCAGGAAGTGAATGGAACTCTTCATCTGCGTCGCACTATGCTGTTTTAGATAATTATGTCGCTTTTCATCAAGTTGATATATGTTTAAAAAAATCAACGTTATTTGATATGAAATTTTGCTTCGCATTTAATGAAATGTAATCGTTGTGTTAACGATCATAAATATTTGTTACAATAAATTTAGTTCTCCTACGTTTGTATCTAGAATATGTACTTGTAAAATCACTGTAAGTCCAAAAATCTTCACATATTATATCATCAATCTGACCAACGTTATTTCTTTTTATAAGACCATCATTATTATTATCTTCAAATATAAAAAAAAAATGTGTTCTTGTAATAGTGTCTTATTGAATTTTCTAAGTGATTTACGTAGTATATTTACTTTGCTGTTATTCAATGCTATTCAGTGAGAAGTTTCCCCATCAAATCGACCCTTAACAACACACAACATGTTCAACAGAGGTCACAGCCATCACATCCATTATGAAAACGAAGACTTGTGGTGCATTCAAACAACTTTTTTATACTCCATCGTATCCATCAACAATCTCTTTACGCAGTTCTAATAAGGTTTATATTGAATCATCAACTGTAAATTTATCTTTGTCAAAGTATTTCCGAGAAAGTGTGTTAAGTGTATATATTTATTATGCGCATGCATGTTTACACATTTGAATGTATTGTTGTTGGAAATGGCTACTGGTGTTTAGGCTATAATTGAGAAATATTTATTCTGAGTACGATTTTGTTTTCCTATACGCGTTGTGGGGTCTTATGCTGTTTACATACTTAATTATACTTTATGTTTGTTGAACATTTAAAAAAACAAGTTTTTATAGTTTATTACTTCCAGTGAGTTTCAAGAAAACCGTTCATCTACAAAGACAGTAAGTAGGTTTAAATTTGTATGTATGTGTTGTATTACTTGATCAAAATGGGATTAGATTTAAAGGAAAATATATCTACCTGCCAAAGATAGTTTTCTTAAGCAACATATACGCTTACAAGATGATAAGCCTATATAACAACACAGTGATAAGCGGCTATTAGAACACGAAAAGTCTGAATCATTTCCTAACACCCCACTGCGATCGTCACCCGGAAATATAAGGTATTTTATCTCTTACCCCAGTAGTTTCGCTGAAAATATGTATTTGCATTTAAACTGGAACACAGTCATGTTTGCACAGCACTGCTTGGTGACAGAATAATTGGATAAGGTACATCCACAGAAGAACTCTGCAAAGGGTCCTACCACTACAAAACATAGTCGATACGCGTGTATCGACTATCTAATTCGAGAATAATTTATCTCATTTCACGTCATAAAACAATCTCCTCTAAAATCTTTTACCTGTTGCAGTGCCAAACTAAACACAATAATTTACTTTCAAAATTGGATTTCGCAATAACGCCATACAATAAATAACGGGTGTTTTGCAACAAGTAGCTAGCAATAAATCAAATAACACCGAAACGAAATTGTAATTCGCAAAAAGGAAAAAGACGGCACCTTTTGAGAAAAAAAAACTGGTCTTTTGTAGAAATCGGCACCCAAACAAAAAGAGCGGTGCGCTTTAGCCCATTGTCAGTCATTGAGGGCTATATTTATACAAGCGCCAGAGTCTAAACAAATGTTGTAATTTTACTGACAGCCAAAATCTACAATATGTAATCATTATGACCGTCATTAAGTATTGTCTTGTCATCCTTTGTTGTTGGCCGACAAAAGGTTTGGTTGTATAAAGAGCGTAGAAGTTTTTGCAAATTGTTTTACGTGTTTGTATATTTGGTAGTAAAACCCATCCGAAACATACAATACAAAATGTATGTTTTGCATACAAAATTGTAGTGCCTAGAAGGAATTTACAAAAAAAAAGTTTAAAAAAGAAGGAAATGGTGCCTGATGAGACTTTGTGAATTAGAAAGTTGCTGTCAAATCTAAGGATCTGTCAATTTCAAGTGGACCGACGCATATTTTGATAATTAACTACGAGTTGAAGTTGAACTTTAAGCTGGTCATAAATCAAAAGTTCAATTAGTTGAACTTTAAACTAGTGTTTCTGTTTTAGTGTTGCTAGGTATACTTTTATTGCCTCTTCACTATTACTCATCATCTCACTTAGACTTGTTAAAGTCATGAAACAGTTCTTCGCATGATGTAACGTATTTATAGATAAAGTGAAAGGGCAAAATAGTAGTTGCAAATATATTATAATACTGCCTTAAGATTGTTTCAAGAAATTCTTATTATTTACATACTCACACGATCTCTCTCTTTTGAACATCTTGGCTAAAATGGTCAGCAGTGAGAGCCTCTCACTCATCTGCCTCCAATATCTCAAAATTTCTCTCTCTCAATGAGATGAGAGGCATCAGATCAGAGTATTTCTCCATGACTACGACTAGGGGTAGCCGCAGTCATTAACAATTTCAGTTAAGGAGCTTGAAAGTGAGAGGTCGTGTGAGGGGGAAATTTGAAAAGGAGAAGACTCTCCTCATTAACTCGCTCTGAATCTATGCCAAGTTACCCGCTACCCGCTCCATCACGCACCACGCCCGTCCAAGTGTTACAAGGCGACTGACAAGCACTGAAATTATTTACAACCGTCGGCGTTTCAAAAGCTGCCTTGTTTATAGCTTCCATAAATACTAATACAACGCGGGAAATTTATTCTCCTCCACCTTTTATTTATTACTTTAGTGCCTTGCTCTGGTTTTCCCGAGCGCCAGTTTTTTGACGCTGTCGGTCGATGAGTTATTGGCTTAGGAATTGGTAAACAAGCTGTTTGTGAATTAGCTAATATTACCAATAAATCTTTGTGCACAGCTAATTTATAGTTATAATTTAAAAAAGCGTGAGAGGTCTACCTCTATAAACCAGTCAGAGCGAAGTTCATACGTGGCTGTAACTATATGAACAAGTGTCACAAAAACTCTATTTACCATACCATAGAGTCGGCCACATAGTATACACGTGTGCGCTGTCACATACAGGCTGACACGCACACATTAGTGGTCATTACACGCGCAAACTTGTGTGTGCATGTCAGCCTATCAGTGACAACTTGACAACGCACACGTGCAAATGTGGCCGACTCTAGTGACACAGTTTTTGTTTTAGTGAGACTACGTCCGACTTTTTTATACGTCCATGATTTACGCATACTTATGTGTAGATTGCAATTGCTCAGAGTGTTTAATGAACTATATTTTGTTCCTAATAAATATATTTAGGTAGATTAGAAGTGGTAACTCACTTCTCACGTGTGACATAATCGGTCTAGGTCGGCTTAATTGTAAACCGCATTGGGCAGTACTTTTCAAGAAGAATACAAGAACAAGAGTACGTCTTTTTTTAGCAGCCATATCTCACGCAAACCGTTCCTTTTAAGATACATTGATTATTATCAAAGAAAAATTGGTTGACTTTATAAACTAGCGATTTTAAATAGCCTTAATACAGTTAGATTCAGATAACATGTTTACCAAAGCAGCAAAACACATGAAAAAAAAAACTACCGACCAAACTAGCTTCATAGTGATAGACCGTGTCCTCAGAATAGAGTACATTATTAGAGTATATCCCATAGCTTCATTAACCTCATTAGCTACATAAACTACCTTTTGCCACAAAAATTCAGCCCTTATTGTATAGATCTATGATATAATACAAAAATACCATTAGGCAAACTTATGAAGATATTAAACTCCTATAAAATTATTGGCGTTCTATAGTTGCTTTAATAAAACACTAAAGAATTTGGCTAAATTTCGTCTTCCAATTAATAAAAAACCTCGATAAACTGTTATCTGCAAGCGAATGTAGGTAAAGAGGTTTATTTAGCTGCCAAGATAACAAACAAACAAAAGCAGATTTTATTCCAAACTTATCTTAGAGATAAAGGTTTACAATGACTTACTATTGCAATTAGGGTGTTAGGGTGAATTGTTTTATTGTAGGGACAATAATAATTCACCCTAAGACCGGATCGGGAGAGCAGAATGGTCGCTGTTGTCTTCTTTGGAGGTCTACGATAGGAATGGTTTATGTTAATGCAAGGATTTTGAGACTGTTTGAGATGTTACTTTATATTTATGTTGTACAATAGATGCCATTTCAGGAACTACTGGACCGTTTTCAAAAATTATTTTATCGTTGAATATGTGCATGATCCTTGAGCGTTATAAGCTATAATCGGGGCAGACCACTACTTACTTAATTATAAATGGGAAAGTAACTCTGTCTGTCTGTTTCGCTTTCACGCCTTAATAACCCAATACAAGTGAAATTTGGCCCATAGAAGACTGTTAAAGGACTATAGTATGGCAAAGTAAGACAGCGGCCTATTGCATCAGTGGGATGATGTTGGAAGTGGATAACCATGATAAAAACGTGGAATATTTACTAGCTTCATTGATACTTGCGAGAACATGATTAAATCTAGAACTTTTCCAGGTAAGATTAAATACATACTAATAATAATACATACATAATTATCTCATGCTACACCGTCATCATCTTCAACTACACTGTCGTTAACCATTAGGCAATTTAACCCTAGAAAGATAACGTTATTTTATAGTACTGAGAAGATAAACATGCGCCTGAGAGGCGCACAATATTAAAAACCTAATTTATTTACAAACTGATATAATATTTTTTTCAATTGTAATTGTAATGAGATTTAAGATAAATAAGAAGTTAAATAAACACAAATTTATACTGTAATTTATATTATTAAGAAAGTTATGTAGGGTTTTATGAACCCTTAGCAAAAAGTAACAAAAAATTGTAGTATTCATATTTGGGACATCTTATCTTATGTAAATATACATACCTGCTTATGAAACATAGAAATACCTTATAATTTAGTCAAACACTGTACTAATATTTTATACATGCAATGTAAATTGGAAAACCTATTTAAGTGGCATCATGTCTATGTGACGTCACATATTTAGATTTTATGGGTTCATCCCTTATTATAATAAACAACATTGTATTAATATTTCGTGTGAACCTGAAGTGTGAATATTATTGTCAGTGATTGGTCTCACGAGATAAGCTTTATTTACATTTTCTTTGACTAAATTAGCTATAATTTAAATGTATTTAAATGCAAATTTATTAGATTTGTGCTAATGTGAAATGACGGTCAATGCGAGCAAAAGTACCTTCTGATGTTAATGTTATTTCCGCACGTCTGCGTTCGAATTGTACAAGCTTCTCGATATAAACGAATGAATCTAAACTATTATTTTAAAAAAGTGAGTACTTGCATATGTCACACTTCCTTGTGCCATACGAGACGAGCAGGGGACGTGCCTGATGGTAAGCAACAAGGCGGCCACATAACAGCAAAGTGACACGCAGCTATTGGAACACGAAGAGTCGAAATCATTACCTAGCACTGCATTGCGGTCGTCACCCAGATATAAGATGTTTATCTCTATGCCTGTCATTTTTTTGGAAACATTACCCTTCAAACCGGAACACAGTAATGTTACTGCTTGTGCTTGACAGTTGAATAGCTGGCTAGCTTCAGGGTGTCGGTATTCTGTAACGATCTGCACGCGCATCGTAAAAAATACTTCATCGATTTTTTTAACGTCCTATAAGAAATAAAACTTCAAAAGAATAATAATGTTCTGTGTTAATTTATACTTATTTTATACCGGCGACCCGCCTAACTAAATCGGCTTTGGCTTTGCTATTGCCGTCCATGGACGTATAAAAAAGTCGGACGTAGTCTCGTTAAAACAAAAACTGTGTCACTAGAGTCGGTCACATTTGCACGTATGCGTTGTCAGGTTGTTACTGATAGGCTGACACGCACACATATACACAAGTAGCGCGTGTAATGACCCACTGATGTTGCGTGTCTGCCTGTATGCGTCAGCGCACACGTTCATATTGTGTGGTCGACTCGATGGACACAGTTTTTGTTTTAGCGAGACTGCGTCCGACTTTTTTTATACGTCCATGTTGCTGTCTTTATAATTTCAAGCGAAAAGAAAAAGAGGGCAATATCAAAGCTAAGGTCCGAATATCCGTGGCTAAGGTAGTATTCCTTAGGCGGTACACCCCCGTCTAGATTCACTCAGGTCTTACAATAAACAAATAATTCGCAATAAAAAATATGGCGGCTGTAAATTGAGATCTTATCTCAACTATCTTATCTCTCACGTTGAATAAAACTGCGCACGGTGTGTAGAATTTGATTAAAATCGGTTCAGTAGTTTATGAGTTCAATGCAAACACACAACGCGACATGACATTTTTTTATTTCATTGATTTTTTGATGCCGATAGCTAATTAAAGTTACGTTGATCACAAAGTAGAGTAGTAGGACGAGCCACACATACAAGTGATGGTAAACTACAATGTAGTTTTAAGCTAGAGCGCACTGTCCAAATCCTGCGATTTGGTCAGTGCGCTCTAGCTTAAAAATCCCATAAAAATGTAAAAACAAAATTGACATAGATCAGTACAATTGTAATAAAGACATTATAATACTCGTATAATGCTTGACAGATTTCTGTACAACAATTATTGTAATACAGTAAAGTAGTCGTTTCAAACTTTGAAAATGTATACAATTTGTATGCTCTTTCTTTTGTTTTTATTTTTATTAATTGAGGTGTAAATTGTACATTTATGCATAAAGTACTTTGACTTTGCATTGCACTGTGCTCATCAGTCAATGGTAAAAGACTATTTATCTTTTATCTCTGCATTTTTGTTGGATATAATTACTTACTGCCCTTCAAAAAAGAACGAATGTAAAATAATATAAAAATGGGAAGTTAGTTTATGAGTAATATTATGTTAGTTGTTTACCCTGAACGAAGTCAAGGGAGTTTGCTAGTCCTACTGCTGTTATCAATGTGTTATTTATTATTTATATTGTTTTTAAACTTTCGTGATTTGAACATATGGCTTAACCACTTGTTTTTTTACAGTAGAGAGTGACTAGGCGAGCAGGACATGTCATTATAGAAAGCAACAGTCTGACACGCAGCTTTTTGAACATGATGAGTCCATATTATGATCTAGCACTGCACTGCGCTCACCATTGCGCGATGTTATATCTCTAAGCTCTGTAATTTCTCTGGAAACATTGCCCTTCAAATCGGAGCACAGTAATGCGTTTAGATGTTTGTTGCTCAATCTTGTTGGAACAACTGGAATTGAAATGAAATTTGCCATTCATTGAAATGACAGTCCGAAATATCATTTAACATACTTTTTACTGAGAGCTAATTATGGAGCTGTTAGTTCTATTAATGCTACAAATGCGAAAACTGCAATATTTGTTGCTCAATCACGTTGTAACATCTAAACAGATTTAGTTGAAATTTGCAATATAGCTAGATAAGGTAATAATCATAGGCTAAACATCCCGGGGAAATAACGGGAAAGGGAACTATACAGGTGAAACTGCGGGGCACTGTCAGTATTTAATAAAACTGGGTTAAAAAGTCAAAAACTCATCAACAGACTCAGTGGGCAGGTATTATCATCCGCAGCAGGTTGTCGTCACGATCGCGGACTTCACAGCGAGTCACCTAGAAACCAACCAACTCGATTCGTTCCTGCATTCACCATCTTTAAAGCCATTACCTCGTTACTAGCCGTCAATGACTCATCAAAGTGTTCAAAGCAATCGGCGGCTTGGGACCAGTCAGTTTTTACGCCCCACTGTAAACACTGATTCGGTGATGTCGGCGCGTTTGTGGTGCTGCTTTGATCTTGCCGCTTCCGCTGAGCACAATGACGGTCTATCTTGGAGGCTCGGGTGTCGGTTGTAGTGCAACGTGAGCAGTACTACCTATAGATAACTGCTTTTAAATTTTTGTGGTAGATTTTTAGTTAATTAAAGTCGTACTTATTGTTTTTTTAATATTTAGTCATTTATTGTTCCACATATAATTAAATTAAAACTTTAAATAATACACGTCACATATAGGGTCATAAACTAAAACCCACCCTGAATTGTTCATGGTGCAAATGTGCTCAAAACGCTGGCTGCGTTGCCTCGCTGAATAGCGATTGCTATCTTCTGCCTCAGGAACGAGCCAAAGCGGGAGTCACCATTTTGCTTACGTATACGCCCAATCTCCCGGATTAAATCCTTCGTATCAGCTCCCCAACTGCCCTTAGTCTCCACGGCCGCCGGAACAAAAATAAAGTAAATTTAATTAAATTAATTTTAAGTCTATTATTTTATATATTTTGAATTAATTTTAAGTAAATTAAAATTAATTTTTAAGTTGTATGGTTATAATAACTTGAACTTAATCAAATGAAATCAAATCGTTTATTTTTCAGATCATGGTTGTGTAATTACACACTCGTACATTAATAGCAGTGTACAGGTTTTATTGCAGGAATTTATACCTAACCATGGACATAAATACATAAATTATAATAACAGTGTCATTTAAATATCTACTCATAACAAAATACACATTTAGGTCATATATCTTACTGACTATAATCCTATAGCATTGTCATTCAGTTAATTATTAGTTTGATTGTCTATTAGCTTCATCGGTCTATAAATATTAATAAATAGATGTTTATGCTTCGTGTAAGATAATTACGTAGTTTGTTTGTATTGTAATTTAGTTATGTTAATATTGGTTCTGAGTTCTGACAGATGAATAAAAATAATAAGAATAATTTAAATGAAAAGTTACGTTATAATTGTGCAGATGTGTACCTATTCATCATATTATTGTTTTGTAAAGTATAAATATTAAAACCCTTTTTCTTTGTTACTTCTTGTTTGGAGCACGCTAATTCTCGAAACCACTATGAATTTTTTTTAAGGTTACCAAAAATGTTTTTTTTTTTAATTTAAGCTTATAAGGGGATATATTTGAATTTTTTTGTTGTCACTATGTCCCCACTTGGCCCCACTAATAACGTCCCACGTATATTTATATTACAACAACCCATCTTACTGTATTCACTGTGTCGCCCCATCTCCCCATCACAGAACCGTTTTTTACATGTTTTCATCTCAGTTGTTAAATTGTGGTTGTTTACACCCGAATAGATTGTTATTGACGTATAATTGGGATCGGATTAAATACGATTGGGTCGGGATTAAATACGTTTGGGTCGGATTTGGTCTGTAAATCTGGGTACAACTTTTTAATTATCAGAAAAGGATAGTGAAACCAGTCAATTGTTAGACAGGATTTGAGTAAAAGTAATTTATTCTGATAATATGAAACTTAGCTGACATCATGCCTTCACTATGGTCTAAATTTAGATTATTAGACCCCGTTGTCTCGCACTCCACAATTATGTAGGCATTAAATAAAATATTGTAAATTTTGTTCGATATTATAAATTGTATTTCAGATACAAATAAACTGAACACAGATATCTGAACTAAATATGTTTTGATTTGATTGAGAAAAGTTATCATAAAAACTTAACCACCCGAATTTACACTAGGTGTTCAAACATGCATTTTAGTAGTCCCTTTTACTTATTATCACTGTATTATTATTATGTATTAGTATTATTATTATTAATTTAAATTTAAATGTAATATGAATGTTCATATTATAATTAAATTTAAATTATATCTAATAGTATATTTAAAAACATAGGTAATATTTACTTATTAACTAAAGTAATATTTATTTAAAAAAACATTAAAATATCTGAAATGATAATTTATTAATTTGATATTAATCTTTTATACATAATTTACATACTTAATGAAAGATATTTTACTGTAGAAAAATAACAATAAATTAATTTATAAGTATTTTCGGCATCAAATGGTACCTACACAAAATTCAGTAGGTACAACTAAGTACATAGGTGTTTACCCAAACTAATTACAAGTCCATTACCTAAAAATATGGTCAACTTTGCACATTCCTTTTCTAAATTGTATTAGTGTACTAGCGGAACCCTGCGCGCGTTACTAGGTTGCTAAGCTACTTAATATCGAGAATTGGTCGTTATAGGTACACCTGTGGTTACCTAGTTTCTTAGGTTATAAAGACGCAACCTTAAAACATAGACACATGCTGTCACAGACTTTGGCGCACGTCAATGGGCTCAACGAAATCTCTCAAAAATAAATATTTTTCTCGTTTCTTGTTACATTTTCATTCATACTCCACTGCTATTAATAATAGCGTAATGTTATATAGCCAATATCCTTTACTCGATAAATGGACTATTCAACAAAAAAATATGTTTTAATTCAGAGCACTAGTTTCCGAGATCCTAACGTACAAACAAACAAACTCTTCAGCTTTATAATATTATTATAGTAGATACCTATGCAATGTTACCTGAAAATTCGTTTGTGAAAAAAAGGCGGCGATTCTGTATTTATATAATATAAATCACAAAACTAACTTCCCATACAAGAAAATAATACTAAGTACGTTGAATAAAGATGGGACTATTTACTAATAATACAATTTTAAAACGTGAAATCCATTTAGTGTACTGAAGTGTTAACTCAACTACAAAGGCATCCATTAAACCTACATTCAAAAGAATGCATTATAACGTACAAGCAAACTGGTTTATGTATAAATAAATCAAATATAAAATGGGGTATCTGTCGGATTAATCGCTTCGCCATTAATATGGCTGGCTGATTTTGTATGGCTCTCTAATAATTTATTGACACTTTATTATGGACAGACTTAAATTGTACAATCAGCTTCATATATTAACGTTAAGTAATTTAGAAAGGTAACAGTAGTAGTTTTTTTTTATAAAGAAATCGATAGCAGATATCCTTTATGCAGAACTTTGAACTTACGAATCTTTGAGCTACGTTTTGAAGTGTAGAATAAATTTATTTGAGGCTAGAGTAGAACGCACAGGGCCATAGACTAACGCTCATATCAGTAAGCATACATAAGCACAGTCGAGGCATAACTGAAATCATTCCTTAAACTTAGCATACTCACTTGTCGTATGATAGTAGCAGCCTGTGACTTTACAGGTAAATATTCTAGAGCTGGAATATTTTTTTAATTTAACACATAAATAAATGAGTTTCTAGACAATATATTGCTATTAAGTAGATACAAGACATGTTTAACTCAAAAATTTTTAGAAATTAATAACCTCGTCTGATACGGTCAACTATGGAGACCTGAAGTTAAAATTCGCATCAAAAGAGGTAAGTACTTACCTAACCCTAATCCACCCAAAGTATATTAAACTAAACGGACTATCCGATTCGCAAATCTAGTAACTTATACCTTAAATTTGAGCCAAAAAACTGCAAACAAAGTTAGCACTAAAACGAGCGCACCTAATTTATAGGCCAGGCCCCCACGGGCGGCGCGGCAGACCCGATCTCGCAATATACATGTTTTTTTGTTTCGCATGTCCGCGCACTGTCAAATATATTACAACCCGCCGGGTTATTTACGAGCTCTGTCGTCCGCCCATACGTTATACTTAGTATCTTTGTTTGGACACAATAAGCAATATTTCTAAAGGGCCGCCGCCGTCGCTCGCAGCTGTTGATATGGGTTCCCAAATTGACATATTTAATTTGATCGCGACGGAGGGTCCGATCCCGTGTTTGACAGGTTTTAGTGTCGGATTAACATTTACGTTATGGAGTTAACTCCATCGATACACTGAAATATCGCCTTTTGTGCTTGACGTTTATTTATACTCCGTTCGACGCGTTGACACTTCAAACGGGTTCGTAGTAAACCTGCGTCCGCGAACAGATCAATTTTCCCCCTTTGAAGGCAACTGCCGGTGCATAGAACAAAGAGACTCGTAAAATAGTAAGTAGTTGGAATGTGTCAGCGGCGAAGTGCGATGACGCCGGCAAAGAGCTTCGTCGGGGGCGTAATAAAAGTGGCGTGAAACAAAAAGCGTCGTGCTCGCGGTCAGAAAGCAGCAGTCAGCTCGCCGCGGCGGCGCTCAAAGCGCTGCCCGTCATGGGTGGCGAGCGACCGACACCATAGCACGTCTCAATCCGCGCCCGGCTGCCGGCCATACCACCTTTCCTTTTTCCCCTACCGCAATGCAGCTATGTGTCGTTTCCGCTTTATTTTATGGCCGGGCGCTGCAGCGGTGAGACATAGCGCGCTCGCTCTAACGGAGACTTGAGATATTGCCGTCTTTGTCTGCGGGGCTGCGGGGTGCGGGAGCGGCGGTACGTCGGGCTTTGGTGGGGTCCAGTCGCTCACAGTTCGCTCGCTCGCCGCCACAGACGCCCGTGTCTCGTCTCTCATTCCGCGCGCCGGTGGCACAGAATAGTTGTTGTCCGAACTGAGTCGTGACGTTACCGCACAGTGAAGTTTACAAGTGATCGTAAAGTTGTTACCAAATGGTGGTGCTTGAAGACGGTGGAATGATGACTACTAATCCTAACCAGTATTTGCAACCCGACTATCTGGCTCCTCTTCCGTCCTCTGTAAGTATAAATATAAAATTAATAAAATAAATGAAAATTAAAAAATAACAGAAAATTTAAAAAATATCCGCTTTATTTTTTTTTCACATTGTATTAATATTTATTTTCTTTTGTTACAGTTGGATTCGAAGAAAAGCCCTCTTGCGCTTTTAGCGCAAACATGCAGCCAGATAGGCGCTGACACAACACCAACGAAGCCGCTACTTCCGCCGCTGGATAAGAAAAAAGTGAACAGTGCTAACAGTGATACTATTAGTCGTTCTTCACCCAGTAATCTCATAAAACAAGAGAAACCACGTTCAAGCCCGGATAATAAACATTTAGCGTTCAAACCTTATGAAGTCAATGTTGTGACCAAAAAACCTGAAGACACTCGACCATCATCCAAAGCAAGCTCTGACAGCGCCGATGAGAAGAAATCTGGCAAGAGTACTCCTGGACGCAAATCTACACCTCCGTCGGTAGAACATGGAAAAAGTAGCCCTTCTTCGGAGAATAAATCATCTCCCGTCGGCTCTTCTGGAACCAGTCCTATTATTCGCTCCGGATTAGAAGTTTTGGGACATGGAAAGGATCATCTTGGTGCATTTAAAAATTTGCCTGGATTACCGTTTAACCCTCTGGCCGGACTTTGTTGTCCGCCAGGTATGGAACAACACGCCAACCCTGCATTCAGGCCCCCGTACGCCGGGGCACCGTTCAGTGCTCACCACGCCGCGATGTTGGCTGCTGCTGCTGGATTTCCTGGCTCCACACCAAACCCTTACCTAGGATACGCAAGAGTTAAAACGCCCGCCGGGGGAGAAACCCTCGTGCCGGTATGCAAGGACCCCTACTGTACAGGATGCCAATTCTCAGTGAATAACCACCATTTACTAATGAGCAATGGATCCTGCCCCGCTGGTTGCACTCAGTGTGAACACCAAAAGTACAATCTGGCGATGGCGATGGCACTTTCACAGCAGGGTGCCGCCGCGGGCGGTCTCCCATACCCCCAACTAAGCCGCCCATATGTGTGCAACTGGATCGTTGGCGAGTCCTACTGTGGAAAAAGATTTGGGAATTCCGAAGAGCTTTTGCAACATTTGAGAAGTCATACAGCAGATGGTTCTTCACCTGCCACCGTATCTTCATCTCAGCCGTCATTACTGAATCCTCTGAATCCACTTTTTACTACGGCGGGACTTCGAGGCGCGTACCCGACGGCACCTTTGAGCCCGCTGTCAGCGAGCCGATACCATCCTTATTCAAAGGCTGGCCTGCCTGCCGGTCTCGGAGGGTCTCCCTACGGAGCCTTCAACCCGGCTCTCGGTCCCTTCTACTCTCCTTACGCCATGTACGGACAGAGACTGGGAGCGGCCGCGGTCCACCAATAAATCGAGTGAAGTGCACGGAACTGAATAGACTGTATTAATTGTTGTATTGTCCAATTTTCTTCTGTGATATCGATAGACTAAATAACTGTTGCAAGGCGTGAATCGCCACGACAAATTTAGTGATTAGTGCAATTTAAGGATAGATATTTATGTAAGTGAAATTGCCGACGGAGTTGCTTATGAGTGTGATGTTTGAGCGTCCAAGGACTGTACAGCCAAATGATTGTGTAAATAATAAGCTCTATGTATCATGATAAAATGGATTATTTCAAATATAATATCACTTAATATCACAAAAGTTTTTTTCTTTACATCTTCAAATTTTCTGTGTGATAATAATTTACATTCATAAATCCTTAGGCTTAGGATGAAATTGTCTTTAACAGTCTTTAAAACACTGTTATTATTTATTTTAGTTAGAAGCTTTTTACTGTTGAAACATTTACAAAAGATTTTAAAATTTAGATGGATAGTGATATACATTTCCATCAGAATTTAAATATAGAGACACGATATGAATAAACAAATTAATTTCGAGTGCTACCCAAATAAAACATCTAAAATAGTACTAAATGAAAACGTCCATTATAAGCTCATCCAAACAAAGTAAATTTAAAGACTTGACTACGTTATTACAGAAAGGTGCTTTCCCAATCTCGAACCGGGCTATACACTGCCGGTTGATTGATTAATACGCCTTCTAACACACACATTAGACCCGTCAATCACCAGCCAGAGCATCGTATAAAACAACGATGTGATCATGCTAACGCACACCCACACAACACGAACAAAAACGACTAACAAAATAATTTATTACATTGAAAAGTATAAAAAGAAAATGTACACGAACTAAGGGGCCGACGTAGAGAGTCATTAATAACAGAACCGTGAGCTGTCAGCTTTGTTAACGTCAACTTTTTATAATAAATGCTATTTTGATTAGGCCTATGTCATGTCTGAAATTCAACTGTCAAAAATATAATTACTCAGCCGAAGAGAGAAGACAGGTGGTGGAGTAATTTTAAACGGAGGCGACAGGCCACGACAGCTTTTGTACTTATAACGTCAAGGCGAATATTGAAATTGGCAAGTCTTATGAATTAACTGTGTCAAATAGCCCATTAGTATTTTATCGCTTTATGACAGAGACATTAATAAAATTTATAGACGCTTTCTCGCGCATTTAGGTTGAACGTTTATTCGTGTTTTGTATTGAGTTTTACGATTAATATTTATTTTGTTACGTTTCTTATTTTTGGTATATCGTAAAATGTCATGAGTTTAGTGAATTGGCATTATTTGGATAATTTATTCTGTTGCGTGGGCGAACTTAATCTTTTATTAATACCCTGCTGTGCTTTTAATATTTTCCATCTATAATCAGAATTCAATAACGCTTTCGATAAATAACTGATTAAGAAAGACAGTTCTTATTTGAACCGTTCAAATATGAGTAGGCACAAGTTGAACTGTCACACTGATGAAGTGTCATGTATGACTACAACTAGTATTGAAATAATTTCACTGCGTACAAAAATCAACGAATCTACTAGTACTAGACACATTTTGGGTAAGTTAACAAATAGCCAAATACAAATACTAATACAAAAATCTTTATTGCTGTTTGTAGGTAAGATAAGATGATACAAAACATTTTAAAAGTTGCCCCATACAAACTGGCCTCTGCGAGAGGCATGCAATATGTCTGGCAAGACAATTTGTTAGTAATTTATAAATAAAAAAATAATTAAATAATAGTCAGCTGATTAAAGTCTTCTTCTTCCTCATCTTCTATTAATTTCTGGTTTTTATTTATGTCATCTGATTCTTCATCTTAGATTAATTTCTGGCTTCTATTTGGTTGTGATATATATTTGTGTGAGATAAATGTTTGGTGAGCAAAAGTTAATACATTAACAGCCTTAATAAAATATATCTGTACAAAGAAGCATCTAGATCTAGATATTTTGGTTTGGGAGATACGTACTTACAGCTCTAAAAAGGTTACACAGGTAGCCTGACAGACACGACTATGATGTTTTATGACTTTTCTATCGGACTTCTCGTAGCTCGAGCAAGCGACATCGTTTCATGGTTGACGTTCCAAAGACACGAACAAAGAGGTTTGATTCTACTTTTGTGATAAGATATTCTTATGTAGGCTGTGGAATGCGCTACCTGAGTGGATTTTCCCTGATGGTTAAAATCTTGGTGTACGTATTCAAGTCGAGAGTGAATAAATAGGTTTCTTCTAGGTAAGCACGCTTCATAGTAGACCGCATCGTCACTTACCATCAGGCGAGATGGCGGTAAACTCCTATTAAAGTTAAGAAAAAAAGAAAGAAGAAAGAAGTCAGGATCAAATATCCAAATCGAATCCCACATGCATGCGTAAGTATCTTCCCAAGAGTTATTAAATGTAACAAGTTTATCATCATTACTAGCTTCAATGGCGAAGGAAAACATTGGGAGGAAACCGACGTGTTTCGACACTATATTTTTTTACGGACATGCGTAATTATCCATCCATACTTGACCACTATCTTTATTTTCTCCTTGCGCGAGAAAGCCTTTATTCTCAGCAGTAGAAACATAATATGTTGGGCCGCTTATACGAAATGTATTGTGTTGTTTATTTATTTACTTACCCATTATCACCACCATTGTTGGAGAGGCTGATGATCTGTCATACAGGGTTTCCTAGTACAGACACCAGTCTCTCACATAGATAATCTACTACTGTTATGTATACTTGATTAAACTATTTACAATGTAAAACTTCTGTGTGAGAGAAAATAATAAACAATTTTATAATTTTTTTATTATGATACATAATATTATATTCATTAATACTATAATCATCAAACTTTCTTAAACAAAATAATGATATGGTCTAGATTAAGCTTATAATTACTTTCGCAAGTAATTCATTACGATAATGATGGATACTGACATTAATATTGATTCCAATCTCGGCTCGTAAATCATGTTGATAAACTGCTTAATAGATTTATAGCACATTTTGACACGACTTTGACATACTTTAACAACGAACTAATTCAGTTTATTGAAACGTGATCAGATACAAGTAACGCCATCTATTCAAAGTCGGGTGAACTAAAACAGTGTTTTGGAAGTTAGTTGGCTTGAGGCTTGAGGCGTAGAGATTTTGACTGCATTAAATCATCTTTCTGGTTTTCCACTCTTTTGGGGAGGTTATTGAGTACACCAAGAGGAGATACAGTGACCTCCGTGTCCTGTACAACAACGCCTTCAGGATGTTGCTCCAACACCGTTTTAAAAATGGTAGCGGCTCGAATGGACTGTGCTTACCTCGGACATCGGCTCCAACAGGCATGTTTTTTTTATAGCAGAGAGTGACGAAACGAGCAGGACATGTGCCTGATGGTAAGCAACGTATCTGCCACATAACAAGAGTGACACGCAGCTATTGGAACATTAAAAGTCCAAAATCATTACCTTACACTGCACTGCGCGCGTCACCTAAAGATCTAAGATATTATATCTCTTAGTCCAGTAATTTCTGGAAACATTGCCCTTCAAACCAAAACAGTAATGTTTGCATATTGCTGCTTGGCGGTAGGTGGCTGGCAAAGGTGTGGTACTTCCCCAGGCGGACTCTGCCAAGAGTCCTGCCTCTACAAAGTCTAACTGTGTCTGTGCCGATGCCCGAGCGGAGGTATTGACTTATTTATCTAGGACTTGATAAGTTATTCTGACTTTTGTTATTATTTTTGTTCATTTGTAATTTAGTTGTTCGTTTTTGACATTTGAAATTGTAATTTTAGACATGTTTCCTTTCCTCCTTCTTCTTTCTTCCTGCTTCCTTTGATTTGATTTATGACTGATGATGATTTGAAAATGATGATGATTGATATTATTATTATGGTGTGCTATTTGATGTATATATATTCGTGTTAAGTTACCCGAAGTAAATCAATTTTGATTTTGTTTGAGACCTCGAGCTGAACTTTATTGACGGGGTCGAGCTGCTAATGCATTGTGGCCTTGTGGCTTGCTCTTCCAAAACCCTTGCCTTGTGCAACTCTGCCTGCAAAGCCGAGGGTCGTGGGTTTGATTCCCACCCAGTGCAAATATTTGTGTGATGAATTAAAATGTTTGCACTGTGTCTGGGTGTTTCAATTTATAATAAATTTGTATTTAAAACTGTATAATTATGTATTATATTATCAGCTATCTGGCCGCCATAGTACAAGCTTTGCTTAGTTTGGGGTTAAATGGTTTGTCCACCAATATTTATTTTTTTGAAGTGAAAACTTCTTTGGGCACGCCTAGGACAGAATTTTCGTGGGCTGTGAATTGAAATGAACCGTCACTCTCGGGTTATGATACTAACTTTTCGGGTAAACTCGGGATACTAGAGCGAGAAACAAAATACAGTGAACAAGCGCGTCAGAGCGAGAAAGATAATACTATAGTCCCTGTGTACCTGTGTTTATTATATATATATATATATATATCTTTATATTATACTTATATTTTTTATACCAACATTAACTTCTAGGTACTAACCACACTAATGTCATTAATTGAACTTGTCACGAAATATTAAATTTGCATTTCACATCCATTGCAAAAAAGTTTTTGTTGTAATATACTCGTATTACTGTTTTATCACAGCACTTACCTACACACACGTAAACACACAAAATATCTATTTTTACAGCATTTTTCACATTCACAACACTTACACATACACTTTAAACACAACATATATGTATATGCATATGTACCGAAATACCTATAAAGTAAATAAATAGAAAGTACTTAGGTAAGCATTTGCTAGTCAACCCTATTTCCGAACTACATAATCATTTCGCCACAAACATATTATTATTCTCGTGTTGCTATGCTTACTAGGTATTGTACTAATTATCAATTTCTAAATAATTTTAATTTTTAATTCTTAAAATTTTTATTTTTAATTATTAAAATTATTTAGTGGCCTTTAAATTTAAGTATTTTTTATTTTAGTTCTCACTTCTGCCGTGCGGTCTTAGGCGCACACATTTTTTTATATTTTTCATTTATTGACTCAGGAGTATTAAGGGGCTTGTTGTCGAGGCTCTGGTTATTTGCGTATGATGTTAGTCTCCTTTTCTTATTCCAGTTGAAGGTGTCTTCTTCACATTTTGTTGCTCGCCTTTGTTAGCCAGCAAAAGATCAAGCGTGAGGACACGCCAGGTAAGTTTTACGTCAGGAGACCGTGTGAAGCGGAGCAAAATCTTCCATACTACATTTAAGTAGATGATTTTTTGAAATATTCCTGAAACTAAACAATCAGATAAATGTATGCATTCTGAGAACACCTTGTTGCAAAAACATAACTAGCAAGGTGTCGAAACGACTTAAAAACAAAAAAAAGTTGGATAAAGTGCGATAAAATACGTAATTATATTTTTCGACACAAGTTATCAGACATTAAATTAAAGTGTAGACCGAAATGGCAATATAAATTATTCCTTTCCAGGTGAAATGTCAACACGTACAAAATGATTAAGTTAAATGATTCACTTCTATACATTAATGCGAAATTGATTAATTGTTACAATGCACATTCTAAAGGGCAAATCAATAAATCTGCTGATGTAAATTAAGACAATAAAGTGATTTTCTTGTAATTTTTCGTTATTTTATTTTAATCTTATGGAGATTACATTTGACACATGACAGATACGAACACAAGATTGATGCCTTACAGCATTATAATCTGTGCCGAGAAATAACCAATTAAGATTAGCATAAACATAAGGTGATGTATATTATCATATTATCTGTGGAATGAATTATGCATGCGGGGTGTTATGGACCCGCGGGCTGTATTAGAGGGTTGGATGACTAATACGGTTCAGTGGTTTACCCTTAGTTGCCGCTATTGTTGTCAAAATTGTTTTGGATCAGTTGTTGCTTTGATTATTTAATGTGTGAATTTTTGAGCAAGTTTAATGCGCTATTGTGTTACAAAACTCACTAATAACAAAAAAAGTTATAGTAGAAACTTTATTGTTTTTTTAATTGGAACGCATAAAAATCAATCCTAATATTAATAAAAAGCTGAAGAGGTTCTTTGTTTGAACGCGCTAATCTTAGAAACTAATGGACCGATTTCGAAAATTCTTACCACGGGTGAAGCTGGGATGGACCGCCAGTTATTCAATAAAGCATTCATTTTAATTACTCTTCTTCGCAGACAGCTTCTTGAGCTCATTGCACGGCATAAAGTTTCATCATCTTTTTTCGATTTATTAATCGGTTCGGTTTAAAAGTAACTGTCATCTTTCGCCATTATCTAGTTCTAGTCTGGCGTAAATTTCAATAATATTATGATTAACGAGGCGATTTCAAGACAAAAAAGCCCGTCTAGAATGGTATGTTAATGTTTCATTATATTATACAAATTTGATAGGAATACGTCAAAGTTAACGATATGACATATTTCACCATCTATCACTTGAATCTGCCTTTACGAAAACGACTTATTATGACTTTGACTTATGATATGGTTTGATTCATTGCATATATGATATTATGTGGATATTCCATGTTTGCTTTCATATAACGAAATTTCTACAGTGATTCGTAAATTCGTAATGTACTATTGAAATATTTTTTGTCGTTTACACCTATGAATTATAATTTAACCTTTAATGAAAGATAAATCTTAGGCTAGGCTTTCTAAATTTCAAGAAATTGATCTTACTATGAACACTGTCATGGTTGATTTATATAAATAAACATTTTATTACTTATGACTCTATTTAATTAATGGCACCGTCTCACATAGAAAATGTCAAAGAATATTACGTGTATTGATTTATCATTTTCATTAACATTATGTGAAATCCAGTTTAAATCAGACTAAAATACTTTAAAACCCATCAAACGGCGGGGAACCTATGTATATCGGCTTTGCACCGGATATGACCAATCATGTGAAAAAAAAATTGAACCTACCCTCAAGAATTTAAAGGTTAGTTTTCACAAAACAAAATCTTGTAAAGTTATCAACTGAACATTTTTCGCGGCAGCAGAATAGACTAGTAAATGAATGAATAGAATTTGTCTTGAAAAATTTGGTTTTAATGACGGGTTAACATGATAATTCATATTTTTTTACATTCACAAAGCTACCCATAAAATAATTCAAACTTTTCAATCAAAACTTAAAACGATTTCATTCGTATTGTCAAAGCCAAATTTGACGTTACAAACCCAACGACGCGTGACCGAGAGAACGAATTGAATGAACAGATCGAATGAATGATAGAGATCTTGACAAAGGGAGTTTGATATTTATGTGCTCTATGATGATAGGTTATTGTGATTCCAGGAGTGACATTATGCGTTTTGTATTGGATTTTATTTATTCAAGGCATTGTGGGAATCAAATGTTGCGTGTGTTTTGTTATTGGTTCTGGTTGATTTATGGGAGAGATAAATTGAGCTTATTTTATTGATGTACGAAGCTTATGGTACCAAATTATGTATTTTATAGAAATGAGTACAAGCAGGGGTACCTTTAAAAGGCAGTATGTTTTGATGTTTCATTGTGAGCTAATATTTTATCTAAGGTATAAATAATAACGAAAAATTATTTAACCTTTTAAAATATTATAGCCATTGACAAGCACGGCATTCTCTTGAAGGTGTGTATTTAGTTTTCATACGTAAAGTAAATAATTGTTGCTTATATTTTATACACAACCATTTATTATTTCGAGGTGTTTTGTTCAGATTTTTACAAAATATAACGATAAACGTCGATAAAGAAAAATAATGTATTAAAATTTGAATTAAATTTAAATTGTTTCTTTATATATTTTTGTTTTTTAGCAACATCCGTTCTGCGTACAACGTATCATTTATACCGAAAACTTGCAGGATATGGAATTTGCTTCTTCGAAGGTTTTGGACAAACTTATTATTAGCAGTTGCTTATTTTATGTTTTGCTTTTTAAAAAGATTTCTATCATTGAAAAAATATCTGAATTACAGCCCATTTGCTCTTAATCGTAGACTCTACCAAAGACTTTGTTAAAACTACCTTTCTATTGAAAGGTGCTCAATTTTTTTATCATCGATAGCATTTTGCTTGGTCACCCATGTTGCTATAAGCGTAAACACAAAAATTGCTCAGTATCCGCTTATCTGTTTGTTTATGACCAATTGTTGGCTTATACAACAGAATTGAAAGATAAACAAAAACACGTTATTTCATTAGAGAACATTTGTTGTTATATGTATACTCGTTTTTTTCGTGGTTATAATGACAGGGAGAGGATTATTTTGCTACTGTGTAGAACTAAACCTTTCCCTACCTTTGTTACCGGCTATTATTATTTATCTCTGACAGTGATATTACCGGCCGATTAGTTTTTAACCGACTGTAAAAAAAGAGAAGGTTCTCAATTTAATAGTACGTTTTTTTTGTATGGATGTTAAGCGTCAGCTGTACCTATTGGCAGTCGATTTTGATGATTTTTAGGGTCCCGTAGCCGTAGCTAAATGGCAAAATACGGGACCCTTATAGATTCGGTATGTCTGTCTGTCTGTCTGTCCGTATGTCACAGCCACTTTTCTCCGAAAGTATAAAAGCTAATAGTATTGAAACTTGGGAGGTAAATGTAATTTGTAAACCGCATTAAGATTTTGATACAAAACATAGAAAAAAACAATATTTTTAAGGGGTGTCCCGTACATAGAACTGAAACTCAATTTATATTTTATCAATACCATACGTGTGGGGTATCGATGGATAGGTCATCAAAAATGATATTGAAGTTTCTAACATATTTTTTTTCTAAACTGAATAGTTTGCACGAGGGACTCTTCAAAAGTGTTAAAAGTGCCCCCCCCCCCCCCTGTAACTTCTAAAATAAGAGAACGACAAAAATAAAAAAAGTGTACCTATGATGTACGTTACCATGTAAACTATCAACGGAACTTGGTTTGAATGAGATCTAGTAAGTAGTTTTATTTTAATACGTCATAAATTGACTATTGTTAAAACACTGATTAAAGTAACAACAAAGGACAAACATTTTTGTATTATGTTACTTGCTGTTACGGAAGCCTTCATGGGCGAGCCCGACTCGCACTTGACCACTTTTTGTATCATACCTCAGTACTCCAGTGGTGGTCCCCTACAAATTTTATTGATTTCGGTTAAGGAGTTGTTGAAATATCTACAGTTACCGAAATGTTGTATCATATATATCTAAATTTCCTTTCATAACTCTAAAGCAACATCGTGTCATTGGAGTAAAGCTTAATTTAATTTCACAAATTTTATTTTAAAAAAATATGACTTTAATTTTAAATTGAAGTTTATTTTGTGGTTTCTTAGAGAAAACGAAATTATTTATATTATTATTAACTACTCATAAGTATACTCCTCATACTAGTCAGGAATAATAATCAATTTTAAAATTTTCGACGTTACAGGGTTTGTCAGAGAATTTTGTTAAAGAATGACATTTGAACTTTGTAAATTCTTGTTCATTCGTTCCTTTCATTGTGTTAAATCAACAAAACAAAACAATTCATTTCTGTATTGTATGTTAAAATACATAATGGTATTCAAACTTGTGTAACATAGTTGTAATGAAGTAAGTTGCGTAATGTTTTGTACTCTTCACGTTCTAAATAAACGTGTGAAACTATGTTGTTATGGGCTGGTGCATAGATTACCAGGCAGATGTCCTTGTAGAGGCCTGTTTTTAGGGAAAAACATAACCTTTTTTGAAGTCGGGTAAAAAGCTAGCCACAATCATTTTCACCCGCATTGGATACGAATTCAAATTCTCCAGTGACGCCATCTAGTTTCAAAACGCTACTTCAGCAGACGAGGGTACCATCCTTAAAAAGCAAAAAAAAACCTCAATTAGATTGCTAAAATAAATTATGCACGCATTTTTATTTTGTTTCATAAACAAAAAATGGCGAAGCTACAGTGCTTAGAATTTTCGCGTGACGTCACTTGTGGGTACGATTTTTACCCGCAAGTGACGTCACGACCCCCCAATCTGGAAATTTGATGATCTATTTCTTAGGTTTTTATTAATTTGATAAAGCAAAATATGCGTGTTCCATATTTTTCCATGATCTAGCTGACTGACTAATTAGAGTTAATTTAAGTTTTTGGCCAATTATAAAAATAAATAATATAATTTTATATCAATGATATAAAATTATTAATGAAGTAGAAAAAGAAAAAGTGGCTTTTGTGTTCTTCCGGGCTATAATCTACCTGTGTTCCTAATTTCAACCCGATCTGTTCATATATTACGACGTGGTCAAGCAACAAACATATATACTTTGTCATTTATAATATTAATCAATAGAAGGTTACTTGGAATTACGTGATTTGAAACGATTCAATTCTACTCTAGAAATTACAGGTAATTTAGTTGTCTGTGTTTGCTTGGTTACAGAGCGGTTTGTTTTGATTTTGTAAACATATTATATTTCAAATTGCCTTCATATACATAACTATGTTCTTTGCAACTTCATTTGCGCTTTTCTCATTTTTTACATTGAAATCTACGTACAGTCCACCATTCGCCAACATTGATTGTTTCTTCATTAGCCATCATTTTTGTCTTTCGTTTGTTAAAAGTTTTGGTAAAAAAAAGTAACAAACCATACCTACGCGCATACGCAGAGCATAATTAACAACATTTCATATTATCAAATCACCAACCTACTCTACCTACCGCGAAATAGTTATACGAGTATGCTAACTATATATTCTAAGTATATATTCTGGCTGTAAAGGCAATGTTTTCGAAGAAGCTAAAGAGACAACAGATAAACTATCTAAAATCCGGTTTGAAGTTACTAGGTAGATATTTTAACTCTTGTTTGTTGAACATACAGTAGTAAAAATGTACAAAAGTAGTAGAAATGTGCTGCTGTTGTTCGCTGGAAGGCAAAGAATAATCGAAATCAAATTAGTATTTTGAATCCTATTAGTTCACGACCTCAAATTGATGTACTTGAGAAATACCACTAAAATTATAATTGCCAAAGTTTGGATGTTTGTTGCTCAATCACGTCGGAACGGGTGAACGGATTGGGCTGAAATTAGGAACAGAGGTAGATTATAGTCTGGTAGAAGACATAGGCTACTTTTTATACCGGCAAAAAAACGGAAACGGAAACTACGCGGGTAACACCGCGGGACGCTGCAAAGTCAAAGTCAAAGTCAAAGTCAAAGTTCTTTATTGATAAATGTACAATTTACACGTCAATAGTCAATACTGCTAGTCGGAGTAGACGGATAGGTAAAAATTTATAACAAAGATATATCCTATTATAGCCTGGAATAGCATTTAGGGTATTTTTTATCCCGAGCTAAAACTACGCGGCACTTCATGCTGCTAGTTTAATCGTAATAAAATCAAACACAGTCTTGCATTATTTACGTCATGTAGTTATCATACCTTGACATCGGTAATTACTTCCTACTTATTGTGTAGTGAATATTATTGACATTTATTTCAATGCTATTCGGTGACAACGTCACAAAATTTACAAATGAATTAATTGACTTTTATACCATAAGCGAAATAAAAGTGAATACCTGATACATTGTGACATTTGATTGAGACAGATAATTAAGTTAAATGCAAGGTTAAAATGTATGGCCTAAAGATAAATGGTGTTATTGGTGTTTATCGTAAAATGAAGTATTTACTGAATATGGTAACTTTGTTTGTTAATTCAATATTAACCTTCGACTGTAGAACCTGGACTCGATTGGCACAGGACCGAGGAAGATGGCATGGGAAAAGAGAGGCCTATACCCAGCAGTGGGGTAGAGAAGGCTGTGGATGATGACGATGAATATTATGAAAAATCTAATACCATTCTATTGGATTGCTTATAGTTCTGTCGATGGTACTAAGAAAGACTTCAGCGAAGAGGTTTCCTTCCACTTCCCTATTAAGAACATCTTGTCGTATACGTTGCCCCGAGTATCTTTGAGTCTAGATTGCATCAGTTCCTTCTAAGTAAGGAAGGAGAGATGGTGGTCAAGTTCAGAAATTGCAATACATTGTTTTTATAGGTTTACGCTTGACCGCCATCTCGCCTGGTGTTAAGGGACGATGCGGTTTAGCTATAAAAAAAAAGAAGTGTGGCACTCGGGGACTGCCGCGGTAAAGCTATTGTATGTTGCATGCATTTTGATCAACATAAGCAATAGTGATGTTAACAATTTTTCGGAATTGCTTTTATTTTGAAGAGTGACATTAGTTTACCATAAAAAATATCACGGGAAATCCGTTGGCAAAGTTGGCAACACTGCTAAGAGCATTTAGTCTGTAAAGCTAATACAAATAAGATTCAAAGTCGAATGACCGAGTGGGGAGGACGGCGTTACGGTCTTCCATCCCTCTTTCTTGCGAACATAAGAAAGAGATGCACAATCACTAAAATTTGGTCCCCAGGCCCGCGATAAAAACTATGCAATGGCTTAAAAAACGATTCACTCTCAATTTGAAGGCACAAAGATTGTCTCCATCGGGGAAAACCCACTCAGACAACGTATTAGACAGCCTAGACGCTCTTATCACAAAAGTAGAGTCAAATGAAAGTTCGTGTTATTTGAACATCAACCATGAAACGATGTCGCGTATTGTATTGTCGATGAAAAATTCTGTACGTACCTATGCTATGTACGCACGAAATAATTTAATACTTCTTCTCTTGATTCTTCGTGCTAAGAAGTGCAACTTCAACTAATAATACCTTTATCGCAAAAATCTGAACTTAGTTACAGTATTTACAAAAATGATGACTTCATTTTCAACTCAGGCTTCAGGCCGGTTTTCAAGAGACGGTGTGCTCTCGCGTTTTAAAAAAATACTTTCACATTTTTCCCCAAAAGCGCCAAAGGAAATATAACTTTGAATATTAAGATAACCTGGAACCCATAAACGCCTCAGCCTATGACTTGCGGTATCTGTAAGAGAACGACTGCATACCAGAATTTAATTAGTCGATTTTAAATCGATACGTGACAAACATTGATACAAATGTTTTGTGTTAATAAGTATGGCATTATTTTAATTTTATTATTTATTGGTAGTTCATTTACAACTAAGATTAATAAAATTGTATTAATGACTATCGGTCCACCCCGGCTTTACTCGAGCTATAGCCTAAAGCACTCAAGTATCACGTACCTACAACATGGACGTATAATATTATAAAACGTGCAAATGTGGCCGACTCCAGTGACACAGTTTTTGTTTTAGCTAGACTACGTCCGACTTTTTTATACGTCCATGACCTACAAATATCCAACGATGAAAAAATTTGAAATCAATCCAGTACTTCGTGTCTGAATAAGCGCTTTCAAACGTAAAATTTCTTCAGTTTTATAATAAATAGTCCTTATTTCTAAAAGTTATTGCCTTTTACGTTTTCTGACTGTAAGCTTGCCTAGTGGGAAAGGATAGAAATTATTGATTATTCTATTCATGTCTTGTACACCTCGGTTATTCTAGTGGTAATACTTTTTTTTCAATGTTATACTGTCAATGGCTTGCAAAATAAAATTATAATATAAACTTGCGGCCCGTTTTTGTTTCTCTTACGTGTAATGTCGATGACGTTTTTGTGATGACCTAATGTCATTACAAAAACGTCATCAAACAAAAATAAATCACTTTGAAAACAAGCTTTCGCGACAATAATATATGTCAATTTAACAGGTCACTGTTAGGTACTATCCTATTCAAAGACGTCTAGCAAAAAAAATCGAAATCTATGATCCTATCCGTCGAGTTGAATCGAACTGCATACAGTGTGCTGTATGTGTTTGAAATCGGTACTTACCAGATCATTGTGGACAAACAACATGACACGAAATTTGTATATACTATATATACGTAGATATCATATCCTATCCTATCGCAACGCGCGCAATGACTAGGCCATCGAATAGTAACAAAAAAGTTTATGAAACCCCTACCCAGCACAAAATAAAAAATATACATTAAGTAGCTCAAAATAATAAAAACGGTAATCTTTCATCTACACATCGTATAAAAAGTCTTATTACTTACCAACTCCAGACATTAAAACTGACATTATCGGACCATCGAGAGTCGGACTGCCGTTGCTCAACGGATGTAATTGAAAACTTATCTTTATAATTACGCTAGCAACTTGTAATTACTCGTTGCTGTACGGGAATGTGTTAGATGATGTTGCGAAACAGATTAATTTTGAGACACTCTTTATTTAGGGTTATGCAGGTTATGTAGTAAACTCTTCTCTATCGAGAGTCCTATCTGAATATTTTAATACGTGAAGTAACACCCTTGTCAATTTGTCTATCAATGTTTTAAGTATCGATATGCTTATACCTTACGTGTACTGCGCTTGTACCTTATTCTCCCACTGGAATTACTATAGGTGGTTAAGTGTAGAATAAAAACAAGCAGCCTATCAAATGTTCTCACTTCCAGGACTTGGGGCCTTGGGGCTAGGAGAGAGCCCAGGCCATAATCAATATACCAGGCAATAAGGAGTTGGTGGTGGAATAACAATCTATCATTTCATATTTTTGTCTAAATTAGCACATGCAGATATTGAAAAACAAAACTTGCATTACCTGTAATGTTTTTGACGTGACAACGTCTTATAAATTGGTTTGCCGGGTGACACTTCAAGAAACTGCGTTACGCTCCGCTCACGTTATGCGCTCACAACGAGAGCGAGTGAGAGGCACGCGTCCCTTCCACTCGGGCATGGTTAGCCCGCCTAAGAGCGAGAGAGACAGACATAAAAAGTGAAAGGCACGCGTCCCTTCCGTAAAATTATTTTACCACTCAAAGTCGTTGTCACGTAAAACTTTCGCCCGTATACCGACTTTACAGGCAACCAATTTTTTTTTTTGATGAATCAACATAATTTATGTTTGTTTGATTATAATAAAGTAATTGCTGTAAATTTTGTAGCACACACTTAGGCAGTTAGTACATACACAGTTCTATCTATTACACAGGCACAAAAACATTCACACACACAAGCACACCACAAAATTTCTACAATGAAAATTAATACAACACCTAATTATCATAATAACATGCTCGGTTTCCACTCTGGACGACGTAATACGAGTAGTACAGTGACAATGTATCATAAATTGAAATTTCGACTTTAACAAAGAAGTCATTATTCTCCCTCGACTATAATTTCTTTAAATTATTGAGGCTACTTTATTATTGAAAGCAATTGTCGACGTAGACTAATTAATTCCTTCATTATCGTATAGTTAGGGTCAAATTCACCGATGCAGTTAGACCGAGGTTAGTATTATTTGACTGGCCTCGTGGCTTAGTGGGTAGTTACTCTGCCTGCCTGCCTGGTTCGATTCCCACCTAGTGAAAATATTTGTGTGATGAATTCAAATATTTGCACTGTGTCTGGTTGTTTCTATATATGTATTTACAACTACATAAGTATGTATTTACAACTATATAAGTATTATATCAGCTATCTGGCCGCCATATTACAAGCTTTGCTTAGTTTGGGGTCAGATGGTGTTGTGTGTGAATTGTCCACCAATATTTATTTATTTATTATCTAGTTTAGTTAAATTAGGGATGATTTGTGATGGCTTAGTGGTTAAAAGTTAATAAAAGGTCGAGTGTAGATCACGTTTGTCACCACACTAGGTTTAAATATGAAGAAAAACGTCGCAAGGAAACCGGTATGTTGCAAGAACCTTTCGAAGGCATGTGACATCCGCCAAATTACACTGGGTTAGCGTGGTCATGGCCTTGGTTCTATCTTTAGTCTCTCCCAGTAAGTTTAGCAAGTTGTTTATAGTTACACTTCAGTTAAATGACACGTTTCAATAAAGCTCATTTTACAATACTAAAAGCAAGTGTCAAATTTTGTTCATAATCACCACCACATGTCATAATCAGAGAAAGTACAATTCCCACTGACTTTACTTAGCAACAGTTTGTGTTTCATTTAAAATAAATAATTATGGGTGTAAATTTCACACACAACACCATCTGACCCCAAACTAAGCAAAGCTTGTACTATGGAAGCCAGATCGCTGACATAATATGTACTTATATATTTTTAAATACATACATACTTATTATACATAGAAAAGACCCAGGCACAGTACAAATATTTGAATTCATTACACAAACATTTGCACTGAATGGGGATCGAACCTACGCTCCACGGATTCGTAGGCAGACTTTCTACCAACTAAGCCACTAGGCCAGCCAGACAACAAATATTGAGTTAAAAGTTACTGGTGAAAATTAAAAACTTACACCATGTTCCGAATATTTGCTCTGAACTAAAGCAAGGCAAAACTATAGAAATTTTTTGAATTAATTCAAATCGGTTTTAATTTTTTTTATCAACGCTTGTGACGTTAAAAAAATTATAAATACAAAATTGAGTTTCAAAACTGAATTAAAGTTTAAGGTGCTAAGTTTTTAAACCACATAGTGTTCATTCAGTGAAATCGGACCCAAGACAATAATAAAAAAAATATCACTTGCCATTGTGTTCATTACTTCAGTCTTATAATTTGTTAGTAAATTAACTTATTTTTTACAGAAAGAGCCATTTTAACAAAATTTAATTACAGCGAAAGCTAGATTATACTATAATATATCTCACTAATTCCTTACACTAGTAGAACTGTTACACTAAAGTAAACTAACTGAATATAATAATCATGTCAAGTAAAAATTACAAAGTATTTTGCCTTTGTCATTTAAAATCCGATCATCCTTTTGTAGTAATAAGTCTTTAAATGAATAAATTTAAGTACAGGTCGACATTTTTTCACACAACTCTATCTATCCCCAAATTAAGCCAAGCTTATTTACAGTACTGCGGAAGCCAGGTAAACACAATAAAACATGTATAGTTATATAGTAGTATAATACATCTATAATTACATACTTAAGATGCACAAAAACCAGACACAATAAAAACATATTTATCACATAAATTTATGATAATTTTATTTGTAAGTGCCGCTGAAGTACTTATGAGATACTTTAAGTCTCTGAATAGTAGTTTGTAATGATTCAATGTTACCTTATTAGCTTGTGATACGATGTCTATTGTTTACGTACAGATGTTAAGCGTCAGGGTACAAAATATTGATCTTATTTATCCCAAACCGTGAATGGTGTATTGAGTTTTTGCAAATATTTCGAAATTTGTAGATACTAAATTGTTGTAATATCATGAACGTTCAGTGTTTACCATTTTAAACTACGACTGGCCTCGTGGCCTCGTGGCAGTAACTCTGCCTGCGAACCTGAGGGTCGTGGGTTCGATTCCCACCGAGTGCATATATTTGTCTGATGAATTCTAATATTTGTACCGTGTCCCAGACACGGTGTTTCTATGTATAATAAGTATGTATTTACAACGATATAAGTATTTTATCAGCTATCTGGCCGCCATATTACAAGCTTTGCTTAGTTTGGGGTCAGATGGTGTTGTGTGGGAATTGTCCACCAATATTTCTTTATTATTATTTAGGTAGGTATTTGCAAAGATTAAAACATTCAATTTTTCCGCCAGATTACCTCTAAAATGCAAACCAATAAAAAATCAACTGGCCTACTTTGTACATACTAGTTATGCTGGTTTAGTGACAAGAACAGCCATCTTCATAAGTGTCAGGTCTTTAGTTCAAACTTCGACTACATTGCTGAGCACAGATTTGTTGCTGAGTGAAGTATGTATTCCAAGTCCAGATGGACAAGTTTATTATAATTTTATGCTAAGATCGTGACGTAAGACTTTGTACGGAAATAGACGTCTAGAAAGACATATTTAGAATACAGATATCATACGGCAACACGTACTAGTTATTAGTGGATTATGACCTTTCCTATCTCCTTTTCAGAGAAACCCCCGAGACCCAACAGGGAGAACATAAGGTATGGTCCTTATGTTTTGGGCTAGTTATACAGTATACACACTGATAAAAATAAGCAAGAATAACTTAAACTTACGACATTTCCACTCATATTGAAAACGAAAACGTTAGCGATGAGTACATTACTCAATTCTTATTTTTAATTACCTCCTGGTGTTTCGGTACCACCTAGTCACAAACAGATAAGAAACGATTTGGGAATAGTATGACAATAATACAATATAAAATAGCATGTCATACAAAATTGCAAGCGACTCAGTTCCTCAGTGTAAACTCTGTTCCCTACACTAGGTCGGTCTTATGTCATGCAATGCTTTTAAAAAGAGTAATTTATCATGACTTTTCAAAGATATTCTTAAATAATGCAGTATACCACCCACGATCAAAACTAAAACGATTGTTACTGTTCAAACCCAAACGCATTGCGACAAAATGTTGGTTGTCTATTTCCCAAAAGTTTCCAAAGTCACAATGCTCTCAGGTATTTGTACTCCTCAATCAGAAATCGTTCCCGATCAGTTGGCACCCCACAGCCGCTGCACCATCAATCCACCAAACTGCTCCACACCCCGCGACAAAGATGAAATGCTGCAATTTCTTCATCTGCCATTTCACACGGTGCATTACAAAGATTAATGACGCAATAGAAGCGGCACAATTTGAACCCGGCTCCCCGGCCACGCAGGATACAATATTTTATGTTGACAGACATAACAGCGTATACCAGCGCTTATTCTTTGTGCCCCGTATTTTATTCGCTTTATGACGGTTGCTACAAGCCAACATACAACCACTGTCGAAAACGATTACAATTGAAAACTCAACCTTAAAACTGAAGCAACAGAAGCTGATAAAAAATTTGATAATGGTAAAATTAAATTTGCAACGAATGTAATAGTCGTGGATGCCAGTTGAATGTTTGTTAGTATTTTATTTCGGGGCGTTCTCGCGTCATAAAATAATAGCGTAATGCAGTGTTGTAAATCAATTTTCCTTTTGAACGATGACGTTTATAATGAGTGTCGGTAGTTCTGAATTAGTGTAATATATTTTTTCTTTTCAAAACGTGTGATTATTATCTGTGTGGTTTTATTAATGGGATTAGTCGGACGTCTGGCCGGGCGCGGTTGTTTGTTGGAGGATGACGACGTATTAGTTGTTGGAATCAAATGCGTCGGTTTTATGTGCTTTCATTGTTTTCTACGATTGTAAAACTGATACATCAGGGCAATCTGGGTACACTAGAAGAGTAAGCTAGAAGTTAATAAAAGGATGCCAAAATTGAAATTTGCCTTGGGAAAATCGGAGTTTTAGGCTGATTAGTTTGAGTGATCAGAGTTTAATGAATAACTTCATAAGACCAACGTTTTTGTTTGAATTTCTTTGCAATGTACTTATTTCATTTTAATGTTTTGCTTTATCAGAAAAATTGGTTAAAATATTGTGCTAAATAATATTAATACATATGTCCAAAAACCACTACCGATATTACGATATTGATTGATTCAGAAAACTGTTTACCATAACAGTATTGTATTATTGCCATTATTTCATTGTTTTAGACAATGTTTTCAAATATTGCGACATAAAATCCTGTCATTATACCCAAGAGCTCAACATTCATACAGAACAAATTTTAAATATTCCAAAGTATTTTTGCATTTCAACAGCGTTAAAGCTTAATGATATTGAAAGTATTAAAATGTACTGACTGGAACCAAACGATAAAAAAGATCACTTAAACAAAGTCGCTCGTAAATCACCAGATAAAAGATCCCTATATCGCAGCATTGAATCCCATCCCCCAGTAAATTGAAATAAAAATGCATGCACGCTTATTCAACAGAGAGTCTGAATAAAACAACACCAGCCCTCAGAGGGCTCAGAGGGATGGCACTCAAAGCTCTGAAGATCACACGACACAAAGCCAGCTGTACACTTGTAAATACGCAATAAGGTGTTCCTGGAATGTTTCATGTAGGGAATAAGTAATATCTATTTATTCTTTGTTCTCAGTGACTGTTTTACAAACAGAAAATGCACACAACTTTAAAACATTAGAGAGCGTATTGTAAACAATTCGTTAACAAAGAATTGTTCTTCCGGAAATTGGCATAAGAGGATTAAATTGGGTTTGTATCGTATAATTATTTCAATCTTACAGTTTCTTACAGTTGTTATAAACATGCTCAACTTTACCTGCTTTAGAACATCGGATGTAACAAACATGGAAAACAGCTTGTCCGAAAAAACCTAAACAGTCATCAATTTAGTTTTGGTCGAAAATTTTTGACAAGCTTTTTGCTCGCGTAACTGAGTATGTTTGTGTTTGGAATATGTTGGTTAACCTGTTTATTTTATACTCATTTATATATTACGTTTTTTGCAAAAGTGTACTCAATTATAAATAAATATGTACTTATATTATTCAAAAGAATAAAAATATAGGTAGACCTACAATACTAAGCTATGAAATTCTGATATTTTCTGTAAAAGCGATATTGATCTAGAAAATTGCGTTGTAATTTGTGAATAGACAAGTTTAATAATACAACACTAGCAAGTGAAACGAAAATAGGCTTGAATAATTCATGACAAGACCAGCGTTTATCCATTCAACGATAAATAATATTGATGACAGATGTTATAGCTCATGGGCGATTAGAAATCGAAATTGATGGCTCCAAACAAGTTATGAATAAGATCTCGACAGATAAGCTTTATAAATCCGACATACGCAATACAATTATCAATATAGTAGAAAATGTGGTCGTATACGAGTCGTTTGACTCGACCATGCTTCTAGTACTAGCTTGTTCATAAATCTTCATTGCGTCCCGATGACATGCCGCGACACGTCTCTTTGCTACCGCGCTACCAACGACTTCTGATTCTAAAAGAGCTCAGCGTACATCAACCAGTACACCACAATTTATACCGTCTCCTCTAGCAATAACGTCTATTTCAGATCACTTGCTTTCTATTGAACACGTTCACATTCCACAACATGTAGAACCTCACAAAGAGTAACAGAAGCACTGAATTATATATCCAAGGACTCATCGGTTAAGGTCCTTTTTTATTTGTCGTAGTCGAAGTACAACTTTGTCTTTTTCGTTAGATTTGTAGTGGCCCAATACTGAAATGTCGTTAAGAGACTTTTGCTGTTCGTTTGATTTTCTGTCGTATGGATTGTCGTTATGGTAGGCTTTTATTTATTCTGTTGGAAAAAGTGTGGCAACAACATTATCCCTCTGTGACAAGTAATGTCAGGCTGTCGATCATTATAATATATGTGCCGCGCTGTCAGCTGTCTTAACGCATGAATGATTCACTCCGTGATAAATTCGAGCTTATGATTACCTTTCAGACATACGTCAATGTGTCTGTTTACGTAATTACGGTCTCTGTTTGTGAAGGCTTTTACTGTTTATGGCGAAAGTCAAGGCGGAAGCTTTGCTCGTATATTATGTTGACGGGTGCAAGGCTCCAACTAAGTATTGTTGAATGAGAATGATTTATAGCCACAACGGTTCGCGGCAATGATAAATCGAACTCATATAAGCTGAATGTAAATATAGACAGGCGATCATTTATTCTGTTTGCTGCGCCATCAATATTCTCGCTATCTAATGTACGGCTATCAATTTTGAAAATTGTTGAACATAGATATTATTCAAATAGAAATGATTGCTTGTTTGTTAAATTATTTGTAATTTGTTGACTGACAAGAATCTATAATAACTTTTACATATGACCTAGTCACCCAATTATGTATTTATTTAATAATACATATTTAAGAAATATTCTTTTTTGGTTTACTGGAAAAAAGTTCATGCATAAATAATACTAACAGACACATAAATGCTCAGGAGTTCTTATCGTTATGTTATCGTCCATGATGTCATCACCAGTTTGAGATGATTTGTAATAGATTAAAACGTATACTTGTTTCGTTTAACCAAAGTTAATATTCAGAGTAATGTAATGTTCAACCAAAATCTCTGGATTAGACTTTTGTTTAGAATTCCATAGTCGCTTTAAAACATTTCAATCCCTGAAAGGGTATTTTTGTCTAGTGTTTATTGAATGTTAAGTTTTTTATCATAATTTAAGATTGTTTTAATTTAATTTATCATTGATACATTGTGTGACTGACATTTTCTAATACAACAATGTTCAAAGATATACCTATCCACCAGATTTAGAATAAACGATTGAATTGAGTAGAATATCAAATTTTGCTGAAACTATTGGCAAATTATCAGTTTGTGCAAACCTTGACCAAATGTTTTGTAAATTACAGGTTTTTATATGAAAATGAGTAGCCTTTAACTCCTATAGCTGTAGGAACGTCAAAGTGGGTTATGTAGCTAAACGTGTCAACATTACTGTGTTCTGGTTTAAAGGGTCACGTTTCCATAGAAATCGCAAGGCATAGCGATAAAATATTTTATATATTTATGGGTGAAGAGCGCAGTGCAGTGCTAAGTTATGATTTGATTCATGTTCCTATAGCTGCGTGACAATAATGATGTCATTCTTTACAATAAAAAACAACGCATTTATAGCTAAACTAACAGTACTCTCCGGTTTTACTCTCATTGTACCTACCCATTGGAATATTAGTAGGAACCCTCAAAGATAGGATTGGTAAAATCCCGAAAAGTAGCAGACTGTTAATCATCCCATGAAAGTAATCAACATTTGTTGTGAGCAATCTACCACAGAGCGTACAGAGTACAGACTGCAGAGCGACGTCCCTCAAGCCGGGACGCCGGGTGCAGACGTCAATCGTCGATCTGATGAGCGCTGCGGCGGCGGCCTGCGTCAAAGTCAGCGGCGGCTTATCGCAAGATGTCTGCCTCTCGGCTGCTTTCACACCGAGCCGAGCTATTAGCTTTAAAATCAGTGCATTTTTTTTTTTGAAATAAACAGTGACGAGACGATCAGGACATGTGCCTGATGGTAAGCAACATGCCTGACACATAACAGCACAGTGACACGCAGCTATTGGAACATGAAGAGTCCAAATCATTACCTAGCACTGCACTGCGCTCGTCACCCAGAGATCTAAGATCTTATATCTCTAAGCCCTGTAATTTCTCTGGAAACATTGCCCTTCAAACCGGAACACAGTAATGTTTGCACTTTACTGCTTGGCGGTAGAATAACTGGCAAAGGTGTGGTACTTCCCCAGGCGGACTCTGCCAAGAGTCCTACCACTACAAAATTTGTGCATTGGCTCTTAAAATCAGGCCTGCCAATCAAGCGTTAGATAGAAAATACCATACTCTAAAGTGGTGATGGATTAATAAGTTATAAAATGGACTTATACATTTTAAGATTCAACTTTGTTTTTTGTCGTCGTGATATGATAATTGTCATTATGATATTTTTTTCTAATAAGTCTTCTCTCTCGAAGTAACATAATAAGTATCTTTATTTACACAATGAAAAACTAAAAAAGAATAATCTTCTCTTTAATTGTGGGAACATAAAATTGGGTGCTTGTACTTAACTAAAACAATTTGGAAAATAATATTTAGTGAAACATGAAATAAACGTTTGTAACCATGTACACTGTGTCCACAGCATATCCAGAAGCAGTAGATGAAATATGTGATACAGCGACGAGCATTGTCCGATCTCCAGGCCTGACGTTCCATCAACGTCGCTGCAAAAAGACCGAACACTTTATGTCTGCTAGATCCGACGATATCAGCATTGTTGAGATAAGGCAAGGAACGGCGGCGACTAAACTTGTCTTACTGGTTGTGATGTAAGCTACCGCAGCTGTAATAGGGTATGTAAACATTTGTAAATAATATTTTTTAATTCAGTTCTATTTTGAATTTGGATTTCATTGTTTTACGTAGTTAAGCGTTTTTAACTTAGAAAAAACGGATTTACTTTTTATAGCCTTGAAGATAAGGTATCATTTATTTAATCATATTTGTTTTGTGGTTCGAAGTAAGTTTAATTACCTATTACGAGTACCAATTGCTAATCATAAGCGAGTAATTGAGAATGCTACTTTATGGTTGTGTTCCAATCTCATCTGTATTTGATCAGCAACTTTGTGAATGTCATGTATATATTATATTATATTATGCTGTTTTTATATAGCTACTACGTGGTGTAATAAATATTTAAACGACATAATTTTACGCATAATTGACATAATTTTGCTAATTTATTGTAATTTAGTATTTATTTTAAAATCTGAATTTTATTACCGTGATACAAATAATATTAAGTTTGAAATTGTATATATAAACATTGAATTATACAATATTAAACAGTGTGTGTTGCCAGTGATGGCTTATGGAACTGAGACGCGGTCCCCTCATAACGAAGCTCAAAGTCGCTCAGTGAGCTATGGAGCTAGAGAAGCAAAAAGATACTCCGAGCATAGGCTCGGAGTCTCTTTGCGGGACAGAATCCGTAATGAGGATATTCGCAAAAGAACGAAAGTGACCAACATAGCTCAAAGAGTAACCAAGCTGAAGTGCCAATGGGCAAGCCACATCGCTCGCAGAACTGACAACCGATGGGGAAGAAAGATTCTCGAGTGGCGACTACGATCCGGAAGACGCAGTGTTGGACGGCCTCCCACTAGATGGACAGATGACCTCACAAAGGTCGCTGAAAACAGCTGGTTGCAGGTTGTTCGTTGCTGGTTCGTTGTGGAAATCTAGGGGGGAGGCCTATGTTCAACAGTGGAGTTCTTACGGCCGATGATGATGATGATGGTGAAATCGAATTCATTAAAAAACGTGTAGGTTTGTAGTTACTTTCAGCAGGTTTTGTAATACGTATTTGGAAAACGGCGGTTTTAGTTATTTTAGCGTAAAAACATTCCCGTTGGACCGGCTGGCCGGGGGCGCGGCAGCATCTCGTCTCTTATTAAGCGAAGGTTTATTTTACTTTGATTTACTACTTTCTTAGGTTGTTGATCAGGATAATCATGATAAAATCAAAAACATCAACGTTAACATTATGGAATTATAATTAACTTAGGAAAGATAAGGTAAATGAATCGAGAACATATTCTCTTTAATCGTCCAGCGCAGATAGATACTCGAACACTGAAAGGTAAAGCACCGCACAAATCAGCGGCACGCAACAAATGTAGCGATCACGGAACAAATGACGTCGATATAAAATACTGTCCCAATTATTTGGGACAATTCATTACCGCTCTCGACGCGGCCGATTGCAGCAATCAGTCAGCCGGGCGTCCGTCCCGCGCGGAGCGTCAGGAAGGAATGGTGTTGTAAATCAAACTACAGCCGTCTACCCGACAATCCGCGCCGGTCGGCATCGATACATCAAGTGTAATGCCTCGGATACCGCGCCGAGATAATCGAATGTGAGCATCGACTCGTTACGCTGGAAATAAGATAAGGTTTGTGACTCGATATCGATACAAACGTCCTATGTTATCCTCCCGATACTTTTGTTTTCAACCTTATTGATTTCAAATCTCATAAATCGATTTAAAAAAATAATCTCGATCTCGTTGACTGTGATATTTTTTTAAGGGTATGTCAAATGTTGTAATAAGGTTAAATTTTGGTCGTAGACTCCAGTATGTCGTCTCTTCCAAGTGAGTGGCGATAGATCTGTAAAGTTTGCCGCGGACAGGAATATATCGAGTGGCTGCCTCCGTTCGGCTTTATTTATACATAACATCTGTTTGAAGTTGAATCTACCGGCGCGGACGGGGAGCGCATTACCGGAGATTTATTCGCCGTCTTAATTGTGAATCGATGGGTTAATGAAGATAAAACCCGCGGCTGTGTTGTAAATTAGCTCGCGTGTCGACTCATGGCTCCGATAAAGGCCTTCTTTATTGCTTTGTTTGTTTTCTTCGAGCACTTCAAAGAACGAGATAAATTCAAGTTTATGCGAATGTATAAATCGCAGCTTCGCCTTTATTCGCCGTGTGAAGCCCTCAGGTGGAGGAAGCTAGTGACGGCTCCGAGATAAATGGAAGGCAGCAGGATTAACGATGCGTCGACGCGCCGTAATTAACTAGCCTACTTATAAATCAACTGAAACCGCGCCCGTCTGTAACAATAGCCGCAAAGTAAGATAAATCGACGGGACAGCTCTGCTCATACAACTCGATATTGACAAGTGTGGCGTTCCCTTCCTCCATGTTCACATTGAGATTCTTCATCTACTCTACAACAGTTTACATCTTTTCTTTAGAACAAAATTTCTTTCTGCATCTTTTGCTTTACTTCGTAAAGGATATTTTTTAGGCTGTGGCTTTTTCCAATATCATCATGTTCCAGTATGAACGGGGTCTAACCCCTCGCGGTCACACACTCTCGTCTAATGGCCGTGATTCGACAAGTACAAATGGCCTCCGTGACAAATGGCCTGCGGAAGACCTCGTTCCTACTCCACCGTCGTAAGTTCAGACAATCTTTGATCCAATCTAGACCTTAACGACTTTCTTCGAAATTTATAGCTTCATTATGTATTTACAGATTATATTGATGGAGATAATGATTTTGTTGATGATTTATCGCTCGTTGTAAGTCTGATTGATGATGATTGCAATTTCGATGTTGATAATCGAAATAATATTTTTGGTAGACTTTTTAGGAATATGTGAGGATTACGTAGATATGTTAGTAAGGTTGAAAATCGTCTGATGATTTATGTGTGCTAAGGACAAAATGATAAGTGTTTGTGGAGAGTGTCGATCGCTTTCTCAGTTCGCCCTCTGATACCGATCAAAGGTCTCATCCAGTGCGGTTCTGCGAAAACAGCTCTTAGTGTACGTATTGGAAGGGAATATCTTTGGGCATTTTGCAAGTTCATGTAGTGTCAGATCCGGTCACGGCGGCCCTTTGAGTTATGAGCCTGCCGTGATTTATGAGTTTGCGGTGAGAACATTACTCGCTACAGTAGCAGGGCCTGCACGAAAACTAAAAAATGAACTTCAAAGATTAGTAAACCAGTACTTACTGGATATTATTAGCTCACAATGAGGTCACCACTATTGCGTTCTTTTTTGATGCTACGGCTATGCCTTGCTGAACTAAAACTTTTGTAGTAGACGGATTCTTTGCAGAGTCCACCTGGGGAAGTGCCATACCTTCCTTTACCAGTTAGTTTTCTTTTTAAAGTATAAAGTGACAAGACGAGCCAGACATGTGCCTGATGCTAAGCAGCGTGCCTAACACATAACATCACAGTACACGCAGCTATTAGAACATGAAGAGTCCAAATCATTACCTAGCACTGCAGTGCCCTCGTCACCGAGAGATGTAAGATATAATATATCTAAGGCCTGTAAATTATCTGAAAACATTGCCCTTCAAACCAGAAAACGGTTCAGTTCCAATTTGAAGGGCAATGTTTTCAGTGAAATTGCGGGGCACAGATATGATATATCTTATATATATGGGTGATGAGCGCAGTGCAGTGCTAGGAAATGATTTGGACTCTTCATGTTACTATAGCTGCGTCTCACTGTATAGTTATGGGTAGGTTTGCGTGTTGCTTACCATCAGGCACGTATCCTGCTCGTCATCTCGTGAATTTGTTTAAATGGAGGTGTGAATTTATTACCTTATAACTTACTATAACTTTACCCATAGATTTCTCTTTCACCTATGATGTTAAATGACGTCAAAGTTTCTTTCACCTATGATGTTATGACATCAAAGTTTCTTTCACCTATGATGTTAAATGACGTCAAAGTTTCTTTCACCAATGACGCCTTTCTAGAGGTAGTTTTAATTACATTTTATACTATGACGGAAATAGAACGTTGCTTTCATTGGTTTTTTCATTTCATTATGTAGTGTGATGGAAACAACATTCTGTTATTCTTTGCATTTTATAATGTGTCGGATACAATATTCTGTTTTCCAGTAACACCATGACTACAGTATCGGCGGACTCACATAATGTGTATTACTTGGCTTGATGGACGACGCGGGGATGACACCCCGTGTTATTGGGTTGTGGATTTGCTGACTTTGTGAGGAGTGAGAGTTGAAACTAATGTTTATTTAATTATATTAGACACCTGTAGTAGTGATAGGACTCTTTGCAGAGTCCGCCTGGGGAAGTAACACACCTTTGCCAGTTATTCTGCCGCCAAGCAGCAGTGTGCAAACATTGTTATGTTCCGGTTTGAAGGGCAATGTTTCCAGAGAAATTACAGGGCTTAGAGATATAACATCTTAGATCTCTGGGTGACGAGCGCAGTGTAGTGCTCGGTAATGATTTGGACTCTTCGTGTTCCAATAGCTAAGTGTCATTGTGCTGTTACGGTTAGTATTGTTGCTTACCATCAGGTACGTGTTCTGCTCTTCTTGGCACTCTATACTAGGGTAAAAAAAACTTGTAGAGAATATTAGCAGCATCTTGCGGTTTTAACCAAGCTGTTTGCGTTCCAGTTATTTTTCCGGGATATAAAGTACCTATTCTATGTGTTATTTGAGACTGCTTAGTTTACTTATTGATAATAATATAATTCTTTATTACTTCTACAATTTCACAAAACATTTAACACTAATAAATACAATTTACGATTCAATAATTTGCAGAGCAATGGGCGGCCTTATCGCTTAAAGCGATCTCTTCCAGGCAACCTTAGGAAGAACTTGTTTTGAAACATATCGTGTGATGTAGGTAAATTATTACTTAACTTATAACTGCGATATTTGTAAAAAATGTGGAAGAAAGAGACAATAGATTTTGCTATGCAGTGGGACCGTAGGGACTTAAGGACACGTTTGGTATGTGCGTTCTATCGTAGACCGTCGTCTGATCTGATGTTCAGTGTAGCTTCAAATATCAATAAATCTTATTAAAGTCAATTTGTTAACTTAGCTAGAGCTTTCTAAGTGACAATTCCAAATCCCAGCAGCAGTAATGCAAAAGGGACCGTAGTAATGCAGCTTTAACTAACGACAAACTGGCAACACCGCTCTATCAGTGGCGATTCCCGACAATTACCCGTAGCGCCGCCCCGAGTTCCCGACAACGGCCGAGATTTACTGTTATTACCCAACATTTCCTCCGGGTAACGTTTTAATTACACAGATCGGTGATAAACCATCCGAGGGGCGCACTTTTCTTCATTACAAGACGGATGGCTGACGCTGGATTTATAACCGCAAGGTTTAATGGGCGTAGGTTCGATAGTGACTTTTCTGAGGTCTGGAGCCACGAATTCAAACACATATAGTGATTAATTAAATGTAATTTATTTCGTAACTTGTATATTGTTAAGTTTTTTGTACCAAAATCTTTATTAGCACGTAACATACGAGTAAGATGATACAAAACATTTTAAATTTTGACCCATAAAATATGAGGCATGCCATATGTTTGGAAGATCTTGTGTTATCTTAGCCATTGTCTTTATACAGTACTTACAATTGCAGTGTTTATCTATAATTTTACTATCGAATATTTAGAAACTTTTTCATAAGGAAAAGTTATATGGGTTTGCATCAGCGATATGCTAATGTCGAATGGCGGTGACGACAGCAGCATAGCGTCGGAGCGGTGGAGCCGCTTTTTAGATAGGCGAAAACTTTTAAAGTCGTATGTACTGTGGCTGAAACTTAAATTAGGTGGGCCAACAGTGCGGTGGGTGGCTCGGGAACCTCCACGTGGAGCACTCTGGGCTTCATAAAACCACTTACCTCAGTGGCATCTTATTGTGTGATAGCAAATCCCGACCGTAGCTGGGAACTTCTAGACGCGTTCCTCATCCTCTTGAGCAGTGCGTGCAGAGGTTGGGGAGAGGGACTCGTAGACTTGGGAAGTTTACTCGGCTCATATATCGGCCAAGTGAAATTCCTAAGTCTTCCAGATAAATGTCCTCCACGAGTACTCTGATTAGCAGAGTGGTCAGTGGAAGGACAAGGGTCGCATTGCGGCCACAGAGGTGTAACTGCGGCTATCCCTAGCCGCAGCGGTGAGGGCGGACCTTTCGCTGCCGACCATCTTTGCCGTGATGCTTGACAATGAGAGGTCGTGTAAGTTAGAGGAGCGAGCATTAGCGTTCCTCCACTGAGGTGGAAGCGGACACGGAGGCGAGCTTGGAGATTCGCACCTCTGGGCTCGCATCCCGTCTCTACAGGAGAGCCTGGGGCGTCGGACATTTAGGGCCGTCCGGCACCTCACCTAGGGATAGGCCTTCGAGGAGGTGATGCGCCGCTGATTTCCGGCGGCGCACTAAAGTCCAATTGGGGGAGTACTGACGCCCCCCGCGAAGTGAACCCGCAGGGATGGTAGTAAGTGAAAGAAATAATGAAAGTTTAAGTCATAATTTAATTGCATAATCACTAAATGGGTAGCTACTATAAGATTCAAACAATTCACCGAGAACTCCATGTTCAACCTTCATGCAAATATTACGTTGTCTAGGACAGTTTGCCAACTAATTATAAAATTAACTAATTTAGAGCTGCCAATACAACATAATCATCCCACGTTCGTTCACTGCTGGACATAGGCCTCTCTAATAATAAGCCACCCAGCCCAAATCGCAGGCTTACGTTTCACCACCTCCAGCTAAATCGTCACTCCATTTAGTCTCAGGGAGTCCTACACTACGTTTACTGATTCGAAATATTCCCTCCAGAACTCATCTACCCGCACCGTTAGCGGTTCTGTGACAGATATGACCAGCCTACTTCCACTTCAGCTTGCTGATGTGCTGAGCTATATCGGTGACTTATTTCTCTGACGGATTACCTCATTACGAATAAAATCCCTCAGAGAAACCCCAACCATAACTCTTTACAAAAGTGTCCAGAATTCAAACGAAAACAAAATTGATAAAGAGCTCGTCAAAGATCATTCGAACCTTTGTAGCCAAGTAATCAAATCAACTAAAAATAAATGTAAATTGGAAACCTTACCATTGATTTTCATAGCCGGACAGTCAGGGTGTGCACACAAAATAGTCAAACTACAGAGACTTCACGAGATAAGATCATTATTAAAACTGTAACATTTTTGTCATTGCACTTAATTGCAAAAGTGGAAAATTTTATAGAAAAAAATTACAATAATAATTATAAAACATGCATTATTAGGCACAGCTTGGGTTGTCGATTAATCTGCATAAAAATTTGAATATATAACCAATAAAATGCATGGGTATGAATGAGACTTACAATGACTAGTCTAGAATATTATTATGTATTTACATAAATAATCACAGATTTCTAAAACAAAAGGCAGATGGAACGTTCGGAACACAGATCCTAAGGTCCAGAAAGCAAATATCAAACGCCAAAGCAAATACAAACTCCAGTCAGTACGAAACGGACTTCCGTCTCGTACGCAAGTCCCGTGTGATTTTAGGTTTTGTTTAAGATTATGCCGTCTTGTGTCTTCAAACATTGCAAACATTGTTCCCAAAAATAAGAAAAGTAAAGAGGAATATCATTTCATAGGAAAGTTTGAATATTTTTACTGCTATTTATATAATTTAGGCGATTTTATTTCGATTGATGAATAGAAACACAACACCTCAACGAAAATTGGTTAGTGTTGCTATACTAAATTGAAATTATTTTCCCTAAAGTTAAGGTAAAATATAGATTATGATTTTTGAAGATACTCGTAGACCAAATTATTTATGTAGATTGTTTTATTCTATTTGAAACTCTATTTTTATAATCGTAATTTTTTAATTTAATGTGAATCGATGCCTAGCGCAAATCCTCGTCATTACTAGTGTTTATAAAAATACTAATAGTGTTGATGAAAACTATAGTTATGAAGCAAGTTTTTAATACTTGTAAGTTGGTATAGTGGAGCTTAAAAAAGTAGGCGAGTTCTTTTGAGAGATCTAATCGTTTTAATTAATCTCATGTTATCTGGTCGAGTCAGTGACATTGTCGAAGTTTTATACGGTGCTAATTTGTGCGTACATACTTACCCAAAAAAATATGCTGGGATCAGGTCAATCACTGTTGGCACCACAAATACTGGCCTTGCTGCCAAGGTGGGTTGTAGGTATAAAACGTTGCTCTTTCTAGCTCCCTGTCCCAACAAACTTGATTTTGGTTCTTTGTGTGGACGTGAGGCTGCTATTCATTCTGTTCTGACTTTCTTTGTCCAAAATTGGGGAGAGGGCTGTTAAAGGTGGACGTCAAAAACGCCTTTAATTTGGTTGATCGTGTAGCCCCGTTGTCTGAAGTGAAGAATGAAATTCTTGACCTCTACAATTTTCAATGGCGGACCCACAAAATTATCAAAACAATCCTATGCTATCTTCCGTTGGCTATCAACTTGGTAAACCATGCGAACTTCGCCCTGGCCATTCGCTCTATCATTTAACGTCTCCAGTCTAATTTTAACGTTTGGCACTTGGACGACGGAACTTTGGGTGGCGATGTGAACTATGTTCAACTGATTTACAAAAACTCTTAGACGGTTTTCGTTTATTTGTATCAACATTTTTGAAAAGGTGAACTTTTTGTTTGCGACACGCGTCCAGACAAAGATTGGACAGTAAACAAATCGAATGATCTGGCCCCCCAACATCAAATCAGTTGACAAACATTCTCTGCACCTCCTGTGTTCATTGATATTACATGAGTAGTTGCCACCTTTTGTCAAGCATAATATTCAAAAATTTCACAAGAAGCTCTGATAGAATACACAAAATAAACACACACGTGACTTTTACTATTATTCGGAGTTGTCTTTTTATTCCGAATTTTCTGTATGAATATTCGAATTTTTAGTTGCATGCAAAATCAAAATTTTTTAACTTCATAGGATGGAAATAGTAATAACTAGTAACTAGAAAACCTTGCATAATATATAATCAGTGTAATAATAAATTATTTTAACATTGTAATATTTGTGTTTATTATTCGCGAAGATTTCCGAAGCTAAGACAACAATAGTGGGATTTTTTTCTTAAGACTGAGAACATTACACGCACACCAACGTGAGTAATTTGACAACGTCGGTGAGAGCTGTCACGCATACATAACTAATTACTGGCCTCACAGTGTCGTTCACGAAGGTTTCATCTGTTTAGAAATCTGTGTAAATAATATACTATTTTGAATATCGCGCATAGATAATCGAAGGAGAATTACAGGTTACAAACAGACAGAAATACAAATATCCAAATAAATGACATGTCAATTCCTTTAGTAAATAATTTTTAAGAATTCTAATAATTACGTGTCCAACCAGCTGCACCAGAACCGACCTGATGGAAGCCTCGATACCAGGAGTCACAGTTGCGGAATACTGGGCAGCAAAAATTTAAAAGACTCACACACACAAAAAAAAAAGAGACAACATCATCGACACGAAGAAGAAGAAGAAGAATTCTAATAAAATGGTAATGAAAACTAATTAGACAGACAAACAATGTGGGTGATTTTAAATCTAACGTATATACTAAATATGAAAAATATTTTTTTTTTAAATAAAGATTGACAAGACGATCAGGACATGTGTGCCTGATGGTAAGCAACATGCCTGACACACAAAAGCACAGTGACACGCAGCTATTGGAACATGAAGGGTCCGAATCATTACCTAGCACTGCACTGCGCTCGTCACCCAGAGATTTATTATTGTCACATATATTTTGGGTAAGTGTGCACTGTTATAGGCTGCGATAATAATGTTTAAAATCAGGTCATTCGTGATAAGCTAGTTTTTATTGTAAAAAAAAAAGAATACGTAAAGTTTTCAAGTTAACCATCTGTTGTTCGAATCAGCGTCTTGGTTGAAGGGTAACGTTCGTTCCGGAAATGTCTTGTACGTGAATATTTGATGACGGCCGATCCCATGTTGGGTTATTGGGTTTATTCGCTCGCTAGACGTGTCCGACTCGCTCCCTAATTTAAAAAAGATCATTGGCGAGATTCCGAATGCATTCTGTGTAGTTTTTTATTATTAAAATTTAATTTCATCGCGAAAAATTAACAAACGCAAAACGCATAATAGTGTAGAACACGTTGAGACTAGATGCAGTGACAATATACGGAAGATGGCAGTGGAAATGTAAAACTGAAGATCGGGTAGAGTGGCGAGCCCTGGGAGACGCCTATCTCTTGTAGTGGACTTAGTGAGATGGCCTGATTATGATTATGAAAAATAGGTAAAATGTAAAATTTTAACCTCCGACCAAAAAAAGGGGTGTTATAAGTTTGACGTCGATGTCTGTCTGTCTGTCTGTCTGTCTGTCTATCTGTCTGTCTGTCTGTCTGTCTGTCTGTCTGTCTGTCTGTCTGTCTGTCTGTCTGTGTGTGTGTCTGTCTGTGGCACCGTAGAGCTCAAACGGATGGGCCGATTTCAATGTGTTTTTTTTTATTCGAAGGTTGATATTTGTGCGGATGTTCGTAGCTATGTTTGGTTAATATCGATTCAAGATGGCGGCCTCCACAAAATGGCGGACAAAATATTTCTTCACAGCCTACCTCAATATGTGTATCAAATGAAAGAGCTTGACCAGTAGAATACAATACATAATAACAAATTTCAAATCCAAGATGGCCGTCACCACAAAATGGCGAATTATATTTTTTTTTCACTACTACCGCAATATGGGTATCAAATGAAAGGGCTTGACTAGTAGAATACTTTGCACTATGACAAATTTCAAATCCAAGATGGCCGCTACCACAAAATGGCGAAATACATTTATTTTTTCACAACTCCCTTAATATGGGTATCAAATGAAAGGGCTTGACTAGTAGAATGTTGTACAGATAAGAAATCCGAGGTAGTCGGGGGTTAGTCAAAATTTTTAATTTTGTTCTTGTTTTGTTAATGAGTGCAAATAGATTTCGTAATACTTTTACTATAATACTAAGTGACAAACATCGTGATACATAAATCAAGTAGAAAATAGTCTGTTAAATATGTTTTCGATGATTTCTTACCAGGTACTCATTCCCTAAGTATAAGTAGTATTTCTTATTTTAGCACAAAATATAATGTGTCAAAGTAGAAGTGATGTATTTTTTTATCAACTCACACGTTACTCACGTTTGATATTATACGATATGGTCGGTCTAGTCTGACCTAAGTTTCAAACGCTTGCGGCGGCCTTTTTTCAAATGAAAAGCGATAGAACGCGCACAAATTCGGTTTCAAAAAAAAAAGCCGCAAAATGCGGTTGAAACTTAAGTCAAGCTGAACCAACTATATTATCCCATATTAAACATGAAACAAACCATGAACAAACCATTTTATACATGAAAAATCCTTAAACTAAAAATGTGTTACTATCACGTAAGTTCCGCAGTAAAAAGTCCCGTTTTATTTTGTTTCTTAGTTTGCATAACTGAGCATTAAGCCACAAGGGAAGGTTGAGATGTAGACAGTGAAATCAGGACGCTAATCTATTGAATATTCAACCGGACGAAGGAACCAGTGTTTGCCACTCAGTACGTTGTATACAGTAAGCCAGCGACCAGGTACGCTATAGATAACTTTAAATCGTTATATGGAAAGAAAATTTCAATCAAAAATTAATTCATATTGTTAGGACTTTTTTCACACAATATTTTATCTAGCCAACAAACTAAAGCTTGTGATATGGAAGACACGTAAAAGATACAATATATGTTTAATATATTTATACTAATATTGTAAAGCTTTTGAACGCGCTAATCTCAGAAACTACGAATCGATTTCAAAAAGCATTTTTTCTTTGGAAACGTACGTGCTCCCTGAGTGCCATAGGCTATATTTGTACCACGGGCAAAGCCGGAGTGGTCTGCTAGTAAACGATATCGAAGTTACATAAGAATATCCACACATCAGACGAATATGGCCAATCACGCAAAGGTTTGTTCTGGATCAGAATTGATCCTACCTATGGTTTTTTAAACTGAGTCACTACCGACTAACTTTGTAAAATATTTGTACAAGAACAAAATTAACATTTCTGATTAACCCCCGACTACCTCGGATTTGTGATCTGTACAACATTCTTCTAGTCAAGCCCTTTCATTTGATACCCATATTGAGGTTATGAAGAAATATTTTGTCCACCATTTCATGAAGGCGGCCATCTTGAATCGGTCTAAACCAAACATACATAAAAACCACCGCAAAGAACCTTCAAATAATAAAACCGCATTGAAATCAGTCCATCCGTTTGAACTCTACGGTGCCACAGATAGACACACAGACAGACAGATAGATACCTCGGCGGGCAGATACCTATACTTCGTCATCAAACTTATATGTAACACCCTTTTTTTGACCAGGGGTAAAAAAATAGAAAATAAATTTTATTAATGAAATTTAAAATCAAAGTTTTAACATTAAGATTTTTTTACGCAATCTTATCGGAACTTCTTAATGTATCGGGCTAAAATTTGAATAATAGTTAGATTACGTTTCATAGAGAGAATATTAATACACAATAAAGTTAAGATAATCAAATAACCCATTGCAAAGGTGGTAATAACCCTGGCGGCGTGAATTAACAGCCAATTTTTTGTACGAAGCATGAGTTGGAGACACCGCCGTTTTCTATACTTGGATAAACATATTGAATAAGCGCATTTGTGCAAATGTATTAACTGAAAATTCTTATTTAGGAAGAAGTAGGAATACCTAGATGGTCGTTTACAGATACTATACTACATTGTTTTGTGTTCCGTAGTACATTGTAAATGCTAAGTTATGGTAAAACAGACCTTTGTAGCGATGCTAATAGTGGCGTAAGTTAACGATTTTGATTTATTGTCTGGATTGAGTTATGAACGCTGTTCAGTATAAGGATGAAGGTACCAATGTACTAAGATTATAATTATAGTTATCTCTCGCAAACCAAATAATCAATTTCATAAATAAATAGTCAATTAGTTTTACTTCAAAATGTGAAACTTTAAGAAAAATAAGAAAATTTAATTTCCTAAAGCAACAATAAGGGAGAAAAATTACAGTGAAGAAAATTATAAGCCAGCGGTTTCATTTGGCGGCCTTATTGCTTGTAACTATCTCTTCCAGGAATAATATACATAGTCCAACGAGACTGCAAGTTTTCAGAACAAACAAAAATGATCGCTGTATCAATTTTAAAATTATTGTCCATTCAAAAAAAACTTTATAGCTTATCCGATTTCGATGGAATTAAAGTAGAATCACTTGGAAATCCTTACCTTATAAAACTTTTATGTGAACAAAAATAAGGTAGGCTCAGAAGAAATTGCAATTCCAGTTACGAAAAAACAGTCATCGATGGAAATTTCTTACACAACACTAACCTTCCCAAACTTAGCAAAGCTTGTGTTTTAATAACTAGTTTGGTGATACTTGTGGTACTTCTATAATTGTGAAAACTTATATTTACGATTAAAGAAATACTAAACCTATATTAGTTGAACCTATATTACCTATATATAGTGAACCTATATTAGGGTAACCTTTTATCTAGGTGAATTTTCTTTAAGATGGTTGCCTGGAAGAGATTGCTCTCAGCAATAAGGTCGCCATTTGTGGCGCTAGTTCATAAGTGTGTTGCTGTAAATTTTCTGTTATTTTTTGTGACACAATAAAAAAGTTACCTATCTAAAACAAACTAAATCTGAATTCACCACAACACCACACAACTGTTATTGGAACAGTTGACTTAGGTGAGAATCCAACCCACGAACTACAGGTTTGCAGACAGACTTACTACCGATTGAGCCACAAAGCAGTAAGAATAATTTGATCAAAATAATATTGAACGCACCGCATTAAAATTTATTAACATTTGTTGTAATAACAATGCAAAGTAAACGAACATAAAGTACGATAAAGGCGGAGAGCGAATATTTATTGAGAAGAACGAACATAAACACGCATTGAAGGTCCACGCCTACTGTACGTACCGTACTCTCTGCAGATGGTGAAATAATCGAGTATGTTTGTTTGTATTTAATAATAATGTTCTATTTATATTTACTTTTAAATCCATTCAGGGATAAATCAGGTGTCATATGACGGTCACACAAAACATACACAGCTAAACAACGTTTAGACTCAATAAAACTTTTACATTTTAAAAACTGCTGTTTTCTGCGTATTAAGTGTTTTTGGGAACAAAAGTGATTTTTTATAATACCTGATGAGTTGAGTAGGTATACACTGAATGATTAGTTACGAGATCTTTACTTATGGTATTCTGGTGGAGTGAGAACCTGATATTTTGCGGCTGTTTATTGCACCATTTTCAAAAAGTAAGTAATTATTAATAGATAAATAGGTACTTACGATATTAATGCATGCAACTGAATAAAAATAGTGGAACGAGTCCTTGATATACAGTTATATTACAATGTGAGTAGTTATGTAAGTAGGTATGTAGCGTAGTTTAGTTCTCGTTGAATTTATTTTTGTAAATAAAGGCTTTGCCCGTTTAAAATAAGTTGTAAAGTCACGGGTAAACTGTTGTGTCAATTTAGTCCATTCGACAGTTTTTTTGTGCACGTGTTGCACGAAACTACATCTAAATATCGGGAAGTTGCTCCATTAGATAACCATGAGAACTACCCCGTAATTAATACTAGTTTATTGAACGTGATAACGCTAAACGTATGTAACTCTAGCGATCTAGTACTGGTATTTTGTAAAACCCTGACCTATATTAGTTCAGATAATACGAATAAGGTTAGTTTTGTACACGTCATACTGTATGTTCCAAATATTTATCGGTCAGCTTAACAGATTAACTTTTACTAGCGATAAAGCTGCTTATTTTCGCACCAAATTCTGTCATAACAAGAACGAAATTAAAAATACTAGTCAAGCCCTTTCATTTGATACCCATATTGAGGTAGGTTGTGAAGAAATATTTTGCCCGCCATTTTGTGGTAGCGGCCATCTTGGATTTTTAATTTGCTATACTGCAAAGTAGTCTACTAGTCAAGCCCTTTCGTTTGATATCCATATTGAGATAGTAGTGAAAAAAATAATATAATTCGCCATTTTGTGATGGCGGCCATCTTGGATTTGAAATTTGTTATAGTGTGTAGTATTTTACTAGTTAAGCCTTTCATTTAATACCCATATTGAGATAGGTTGTGAAGAAATATTTTGTCCGCCATTTTGTGGAGGCGGCCATCTTGAATCGATATTAATCAAACATAGCTAAGAACATCCGCACGGATGTTCTTCAAATAAAAAAACCGCATCGAAATCGGCCCATCCGTTTGAGCACTACGGTGCCACAGACAGACACACACACAGACAGACAGACAGACAGACATCGACGTCAAACTTATAACACCCCTTTTTTTGGTCGGGGGTTAAAAATAGGCGCTGCGCAAACGTAGACACTTTTAGTTTCGAGTTACCGACACCGAACAGTTTTTGATCGTCTTTTGTCCAGGACGTCGATTCTCTTTGTACGAAAAACGTAATTTCAAAATAAACTCACTACTTTCCTACTTCGTTTCGTCCGATCGAACATTGTTTGATGTTTAAATGTATTTAAACGGACGAAACAACGGATCGAAGTAGAACCGGAGTAGGAAAAACGCGAGTTTATTTCGACATTACGTTATAGACGTCCAGGACAACGTTTGTGCAGCGAATGACGTCATACTAGTTTTTTTTTTTTAAATTAACCTATGGCAGCTGGCCACGAGACGCCTATACTACCGAACTGACTATTAGGGTTAGCGCCGAGGACGTAGGACCCAAAATGAACCTAACCTATGCAAAAATCTTATGCTAGTGCTGTAGCATGGGATGATACCTGGTCCGCGTTACGGCTGCTAGCACGAGGCGCCTCAGACGGCTCGACCTCCTCGGGCTAGTGCCGGGGGACAGAGTGTTTGGCACCTCCTGGAGCCCTAACAAAGTTGGGGGGGGGGTGATGAGACACCCTCCGACTTGAGTCGGTATCGAGCTCGCTACTAACGCGTGAGTCTATATCGACTGACTTATTATTGGGGGCTACCAGCAAAAGCAAAGGTGGCGCTATGTCGGCTGACTGATTCGAGTAGTAGTACACTTCGGAGAGTGTGCGACTGATTTGTACGATCTAATACCACATTGCCCTTTTTTCTATCGGAATGCTCGTAGCTCGAAAAAGCGACATCGTTTCATGGTTGATGTTCCAAAGACACGAACGAAGAGATTTGACTCTACTTTCGTGATAAGAACGTCTAGGCTGTGGAATCCGTTGCCTGAGAGAGTTTTTCCCGATAGTTACAATCTTTGTGTCTTCAAATCGAGAGTGAATCAGTTACTTCTAGGTAAACACGCTCCATCGTAGACCGCATCATCGTTTAACATCAGGCGAGATGGCGGTCAAGTGTAAACCTATAAAAGTCAAAAAAAAATAATAAAAAAAAATAGAGCAGATGTCATCTGACTGAACTGGTTCTATGGAAAACAAACATATTCATTGGCAGCTTTTACCAGACACAGGCCACAAAAAGTGTCCACGTTTGCGTACATGGTATTTCTTTTATGGAAATGATCACTAAGAAGTAGGCTTACCATCGGATGGTCTACCGTCTAACTAAAACTGTCTTAGCGTTGAAATTGCTATCTCTTTTCTTTTCGCTTGAAATTATAGAGACAGAAATAGCAAATCCACAGCCACTTTAGTTAGGCGATAGAAGGGCGGGTTTCTTTGCTTTTTCACAATATTTATGTAAGCGTTTTAAGCCACGTAAGCTCTGGGCCGGGAGGAGGCAGCTTAGGCAAATGGCAAAAGGCAATTAGGCAAACACTCGATGTCGAGTCGATTACTAGCGGAATCCCAACCGGTAGTGATCGGCTCTACAGACAAGCACTAGAATTAGATTTTAATTGTACACAAATCCCTCCTATTTTCCTCTTCTCCTTATCCAAGAAATGTGTAAAAAAAAAGATAATTGTAATGACAAAGATCACGGACCCCGGAGTCTGTGGAGTGAATAATTTAAATAATAAAAAAAAGCCACGTAACTATTATTTTTTGAATTAATTTTGTAACCCATTTATTAAAGACTAGCAGTGCTTTGTGGTTTTATCTGCGTAGTTCCTGTTCTCGTATTTTTTTCGCTTCAAAAAGTAGTTCTATGGTGCTATTACAGAATATAATTTCACTGTGTCATATTACAACTCAATTTGTTTTTTTTTTTCAACCGTTCAGAGTGTGTTGGGGCGCAAGCATTCATGCATATTTATTTATAAACTAGATGTCCGCCCCGGCTTCGCCCGTGGTAAATATTTAGCACTCATAGAGATCTCGTACATATCCAACGGTGAAATAATTTTTGAAATCGGTTCAGTCATTCTTGAGAATATAGCTTTCAAACAAAAAACCTTTTCAGCTACCTGCAACGCCACCTGTCGGAAATTGGTCGTACCAATTCAGATTTAGAAACATTAGCAAAGGGAGGTGTTTACACACCTCACTTTTGCTCACAAAGGTGAGGTATGTAATCTATGGCAAAGGTTTCTATTCAATGACGCAATCTTGACACATGCTGTCATGTGTCATGTCAAAGCACGAAACGTACGAAAACTCTCAAAAATGAATATTTTTCCCCGATTTTGTTACATTCTTGATTCATACTCCGCTTCTATTAATAGTATCGTTATGTTCTATAGCGTATACCCTTCCTCGATAAATAGACTATCTAATAGAAAAAACAATCTCTCAATTCGGACCAGTACTTCCCGAGATCCTAGCGTTCAAACAAACAAACTCTTCAGCTTTATAATATTAGTATAGATACATACATTTTCTAGTCATCCACACAATCAAACGTAAATTTATTCGATATAATCGTAGACTGATTGTATTATTTATCAAATACTAGCAGTCCCCCGTAGTTTCCGATTCCATAATTTTCCCGGGATTAAAATAGCCTAGCTGTTATTTCAGAGCATTACCTGAGTAGGTACCAAATTTCATTTAAGTCCCTTAATTAGTTTTTAACAAACATACATCCTTCCATACATTTTTGTAAAATTTCGTATTCGTATGTATATGACTTATATATAATCTACAAATAATGAATTGACAGGCGCATCCAGTTGTATCAGTTGTACAGCGATATAATAAACTAGAGTCCGCATATCTTTATTATCCGGATGGCTGCAATAAATGTTCTGGGCTCAGCCGCTGACACGTGGTTATTAACTGATTCCAGATTAGCGCGAGATTTATTGAGGGAGATCTTTGTAATGGTCGAATAAATATCGTGGTTTTTGAGTCGGTACTTTATTTAAGTTGTCTGAGTATTTTGTTTATATCAGTTACTTATTTAGGGATGAGATACGTTGAAAAATTACGTGGATACATAAAATGTTACTATTATTAACGTATTTATTTCCTTAGTTAAGCCTAAGTTAGTTATTATTATTACTAGCCTAGATTGTCTCACTGCGGGGCAAAGGCCTCTCTTCCTTCCTTCCAGATAGCCCTATAAATAGACATAAAATATTGTAAATGTTATCTACTGTGTAGGTTTATTTTTGTTAGCAGGCTGTGTATGAGTGGTCGTCACGTTCTGAAGTGAAAAGTTCGATCGGGTGAGCTCGGGACCGCCGAATGGACCCGAGCGAAAGATGCAGTGACAATAACTTATGTATGTGACAATAATTTCTGACTTATTTCTCATTTATTCCTCTAACACATATCTGAATTCACAGATTCTAAATCTCTACTCACTGCTCTGCGCTTGTCACTGTATATGATGATTTATTGAAGTGAAAACTTTTTTTGACGCGCTATTGACAGATTTTTCGCGGGCTGTTAAATGAATTCTAGTGTCACGCTCGGGAATTATACAAGAAATCTTCGGGTAAACTCGGGATGGCCTTTGGACATCTAGAAATGCGCTAGCATTTTCCATTGGCCTGTCGCATTTCTAAATAGCCATGCTCGTGGCCACGCCCTCCGGTTTCACCCGCGTAGTTTCCAAAGTAAGCTATCAAATCTGAGATATAAGTTTTCATTTCTATCGGCGGTCCCTATGACTGCCAATTTTTTTACTACTTGCGGTACGCCCCGGCTTTGCCCGTGGTATATAATAAATAGGCTATAGCACTTAGGGATCACATACGTGAACATCCAACGGTGACAGATTTTTTAAATCTTTCCAGTAGTTTCTAACATTATCGCGTTAAAACAAACAACTTCTTCAGCGTCACAATATTAGTATAGGTAGACAAATAAAAAAATACAAAAATCTTTATTGCCGTTTGTAGGTAAGATAAGATGATACAAAACATTTTAAAAGTTGACCCATACCACGGTAATATTAACTACTAGTATTTCGACTTCATACAAATGGACGAAACGCGGGCTGTACCTACGCGCCTCGATCTCGGGGCGCGCTCGGTACGTGTTCCCTATGTAATCTCTATCTTAACATGTATGATATAAGGTCGCCGAGTCGTGCAAGTCGCATAAGCCTATCGTTTGTTTACGTGCTCGCAGCTGTAGGTATGAATTTCAAAGAAACGGCTCAGTTAAATTACTGATAGATGATAATATTACCGTGGCCATACAGACTGGCCTCTGCGAGAGGTATGCAATATGTCTGGCAAGACAATTTGTTCTAGTCTTAATGTATACAATGAAAAAACATGTATTAATAGTCAGCCAATTAAAGTATACTTCTTCTTCGACTTCTTTTCATTTCTGGATCCAATGTATAAGATGGATCCATTAGTGATAGATCCATCCATTCAGAGATATTTTGGCGATCCAGAAAAAGCATTCTTAAAGCAGACACCACTAGTGTCACAGCACACGAGTTAAAGGTCTACAGCGACGTCTAATTAGTGTTCTGTCTCCGATATTATCCGACACACGTCCACAGAATAAGCAGCAACTACTACGTAACAAATGGCCCTACTAATGGTCACCGCGCGCCGGCCTGACAGCCAGATCTTATCCACTTGTGATTCAGAATTAACTACTGTAGCTTCTTTACAAGGTTGGCTTTGTCCAGAAGTAGCAGCCCTCGCGGTTTTACCAACGTTATTCACGTTTCGGATTTTTTTTTGTGATATAAAGTAGCACAAGTATTATACCAGAGTGTAATTTATGTTTCTAACAAATTTCATCCAGAACCGTTCAGTAAGTTTTGCATATAATATATGCATATATTATATGAAAGTAATAAACATGCACACATCTATTTTTACATTTATAACATTATTAGTAGCGTTCAACGGTTTTGCCCGCGTATGCTATTCTATTATTTTTGGATTACAAAAAGTATGTGACAATTATGTGTTTCAGAATTATCATCTTTAAACTTTAGAGTTCACACGTATTATCTTTCTATGTATCAAATTTTATCCAAATCTCTTGTACCTAGTTTTCTGGCAAGGGTAATATAATAATATAATATTAAGACTTGTTCTGTTTTATTTACAAACCGTTTTTTCATATTTTTTTATTGCTTAGTGCCTATATTTTCAACTTTAGGCGCCCCATATGGTGAATAAGGTTTATTTTTGTTGTATGTGTTGGTTTATTACGGTTACGTTGAAATATTTAAAAAAATAATATTAAAATGACGATAAAAATGGAGAGCGGAGGAAGAGAACCAAAATATTTAACGATCTTTTTTCAAACCTTCCAAATAATCAAAACAAATTAAAAAAGAAACCGAACTATTCAGAGAAGTAGTATGACCAAGGCGTTGACTCAAGTTTTTTTATTTAAAAAAATATCCATTACTTTAGAATATATAAACATTATTACAAAAAAGCCAATTTCCCTGTTCATATCGTGAAGAAGAGTTATATTACCCCATTCTTCACATTACTCCACTACCCCGAGGTGAGTCCTGGGGCCAGCGCCATCTATCGGCGCCGGTAACAAAGATGTCGTTCACCCCGACACGGCCATCCATTCATGGAAGTACCCACTAAACTAGGTACATAAATTATTTCGTCTGCCTCACGAAGTGTAAGGAACTTCTAAGGAATTTATCACGCGTGTCTCTGGTCAAAGGGAAAAGATATTTGCTCTCAAATTTTTCTTGTTAAGTGTCGCGGTATTCTTAATTCAGTTTTTAGGACGTTTTTTTTATTTCATTTTTGACATTTATTTTTAATCACACCAGGTAGTCAAAGTTATTAATTGAGAAATGTACAATTTACACGTCAATTAATCAAAAATAAAAACAAAATAAAGAACATACAATTTGTATACGTTTTCAAGGTATTAGGAATACGAGTATTAGCGAGTAGATAATAATAATTATTAACGAACACTTATTGTTTAAGGCTTACATGTTTATTATTTTTTACAAATTGCTTTATGTCACTTAAAACAACGATATATATATATTAAATAAGTTAGATAAATGTATTTATGTGCTATGCACAAGATGAAACAAGTATTATGTGATACTAAAGTAGTCCTAACATTTGACATCGGTATTATATTAAGTATCTATTGATTACACAGGTTGTATTTTAAAATAACTTTATTCAATGTATGTTCATTTTGAGCAGCTATCTAAAATATAGATATTTACATATTTAATGGCATAGTTGCAATGAAATATATGTGCGAACAAATTTATCTTATAATAAACATTGACGAATGTTTATGAAATTTCTCCACCAAAAATAGAACCACAACAACGCGACCTGCGATGTAATTGAGAACTATTTTAACAGTTCTTGGATTTATACGAAATTCCAAAAAGGTCTACGAGTTCAGAAAATAAGTAAATTAGTTTAAAAGTTAAAAATAAGTTAATAAGAAAATTGAAGATCTCAAGCGACATATATTTTTATCGCTCATTCCTTATAGCTTACGTCGGTCCACTTCGCACGAAAAATAGTAGCGAGTGCCGACAGCCATTTTGTATAAAGCAAGGGGGATGGTTTAAAATATTACTGCCTGCTGAGGAAATGTACTTTTTGTTGGAAAGGTGGGCATAAGTTGTATAAGATAGGGATGATGGATGGAAGTGCTCTTATAGTAATATCATGTATGAAAAGGGTTGTTCTTTGGCTTCCAAATACCAAAGGGTTTGTTTCATAAAGTTTTACAGTGGATTTTTGAGAGTAGTATTTTTTTTAAATAATATAGAGTAACAAGATGAACAGGTCACCTACCTTATGGTAAACAACATGCCTGCCCATACCGACACACAGCGACATACAGCTATTAGAACATAGAGTCTACATCATTACCTAGCACTGCGCTCGTTATTTAGAGATATAAGATATATATCACTGGAGAGATGGAGTCTGTTAGATACTTCACTAAACAAGTTTAAACTAAACTAAATTCCAATAACGGCGATTATGCGGTACTTACTTTTTTTAACAAATTTTGCCTTAGGTTAAAAAACTCTAGTTTAGGCTGCATTGTAGAATACGTTGCCAAATTAGGTCACCCCTAAATAGATATTAGCATCACATTAGGTCACTACTGAAACCCTATGCAATATTGGGTTTTACCACAGATCTTGGCCTAGGCTATATATCTTTCGCCACATTATTCCACAGATCTTGATCCGCCCTGGGCTATATACCTCGTTCCACGATATGCCACAGATCTGCTGCTTTGCTAGGCTGCAGATCTAGTATCACGTTAGTCGTTAGCCACAGATCTCAATACACGCCGAGCTGGACATCTCACGCTACGTCATGTCACAGATTTCCGCCCAACATGTATCATTCTAAGTTATGCTAAATATCTGCTGCGTTGTTCGGCTGCTGATCTGGCGTCACTGATCCACATATCTCAACACATGACAGGCTATACATTTCGCGACGTGTTATGCCATAGATGTCAATCCACGCTGAACGACACAACTCATACCACGTTATCCCTTATAATGCTGCTACGCTGGGCTGTAAGATCTAACATCACGTCATGCCACAAATCTCGAGCTATACTGAGATATAAATCTCGCGCACAGATTTCGATCATTTCTGCTGGCTTCTATTTATTTTATACTGGGTTAAATATCTTTAGTCATGTTAGCGTCAGCTCTCAAGTTATGCGGTGCTTGACATCTTGCTCAATGACAACAGATCTCATCCTATTCTGAGTTATACATTTTAAGCCACGCTGGGCCAGATCCGACGACGTGTTGGGCCATAAATCTCCAACATCGTATAAATATCGCGACGGCGCGAGCGGAATCACTTGCCGTAGATAAGGTGAAGCCAGTCTGCAGGCAGCCTTAGTGTCTGGGTTGTGCGGCACGAAAATTGGGGATACTTGAAATAAAATTACATTAAAGACATTAAAATGTTATTTAATTATATAGTTGTAACTGTTTTTATGATCAAGAGAGCCAATGATCATGAAATCATACAGATAAAAAAATCGTATATTCGTTTAGAAAACGTATTATTGTCTGCATTCAACAGCTAAATCATGTAAACAAAAACAAATCAAAGTTTCTAGGTTTATCCGTATATATAAACCAAAAAAATTGTAAAATATATTTACCTAATAAATATTAAAATTTTACAAAAAAATATAAACAAATAAACTTGCTGCAAAAAATACATGAATGTTATTTAATTTAAAATATCCTATCCTAAAACATTAAATTTAATAGTTTTTGCTTAAGTTTTTATATCTGAAACATAACCAGCAACCATAATTATGGCTTACAGAATCTATCCTGTGTATTATGTAGTATTTAAATAGATATAAGTCTCCTTCTTTCACATTAATTGTGGTAATTACAAGTTGAAGCCTGCTAAAACCTATAATGTTCTGGAAACTAAGTTGCTGCCCGGGCTCATTACAACTTACAACTCTTCTTCTCATGTACATCATCAACAGTCCACTAAATGTTCCCACTGCTGGGACTCGGGGCCTTCTCTCGCACGGAGAGAGTTAAGGCCATAATCCACCACGTTGGCCCAGTGCGGGTTGGTGGATGACACATGACTTCGAAAGATTCTAGGTACACGTCGGTTTCCTCACGATGTTTTCCTTCAGCGTTTTAAGTTAGCGGCATTACGCAAATGACTTTGAAAAGACAGTGGTGCGTGTGGGGTTTGAACCCGGGGTCTCCGGATCGGCAGGCGCCGTTCTCCCGACTAGACCAGCCGTAACTTACTCATGTACATAAGTATATTTATATTTGTTACTTTAAGAACTATCCAAGATAATGGGCTCTAATGATTACACGCCATAATGAAGATAAAGTTAGAATATAAACGAACTTGTCAAACTGAGCGTCGATTTTGTTTTCCAGAATCCACCTATCCTGTAAATCGTCTTGTCTAATTCAAGCCATAAGTATCTGATAGACATTGATAAATTAATCCTTATCTAAAATATTCTTCTGAGGATTCTTGAATTTAACGTTTTTTATTATTTAAAACTGAAAATCGCCTTAATCTGTTACTACACTTACCTTAGCTGTAATAGCCTCAGTTCTTCGTTTTCTGTACCGTGCAGCCCATATCTCAGAGTTATTTCCCTCGGATGAAATATGTGGCAATTTCTTTGAATAATACATGGGCCATATTTCAACCACGTAGCAGATGTTTCCACAAACGATTTTTGCCGAAGTGGTAAAATCAACTCATTGTCTTTTTTAAGCAATTTTGTAAATAAAACTGTTCACATTAGAAATAAGGTAGGATCATCTACTTCGAACAGTGACCTTTATCTCTGTCTCTTTAAATTATAAAAAAAAAATCACAGTATGGCAAGCTAATGATATTTAATTGAATAAATTTTCTATATTATAGCTTTTATTTTGGCTGGAATTTTATAAAAACCATACTATTTAACTAAATGATGTAATTAATATATTTCATAAGTATGACATGTACAGAAAGTATGAATAAATGAGTTTGAGTACCAAAAAACCCTTTACAGCATAATAGCATTAAGTATGTACATTGGAAATAGATATCATGAGTTACTTAACCACCAAAACTGTAGACATTGATCCATAACTATAGTTTATCCATAACTATCACTTTCTTGTGTCGTTCTGGTGTACGTTTCAGATACCTTGATTAGCAATTGTAGCTTTTTTTCAATTAAGTCCAAAACAGACTAAATACTTGCGTAGTGAATATTGACTCGCAAACGAACAGATCTAATTTTTTAAGCTGATATTTGGCGAAATTAAAATGTGATAACAAGCGTCAAAAACGTTTCTGGAGACGGCGCCTATAGCTACGGCGTAACAGCCTACGGGCTACGGCGTAGCGGTCGATCCGCATGATATTGCCAACCGTTACACCTTGTTTCGTACTTTATAGATGTTCCACGTATTTTTGTATGTTTTTGTAAAAAATACTGAAAATGTTATTTTATTTGTAACTAGCGGCCCATTCTGGCTTCGCTCGGATAATAACCTAGATACTAACTGCAGCGCCATCTTCCGGCCTGATTTGTGAATCTAAACCCAAACGTATACAAAAAAAATCGTTCAAATCGGTCGAGCCGTTTAGGAGGAGTTTACTTACAACGAAAAGTGGTATTGATTTATATATATAGGAATATGAGAACTAACGTATTTGTAATACGTTTTTAATTAATTATTTGGTTTCTCACATGTAAAATGGTCGGTAAAGTCCAAATAAAGTTATGTATTTTTAATGGTTGCGCGTGCGCGACCCTAGTTAATAAATACAGAATCGGGTAGAAATATATTTAACACTAGCGGACAGCCCCTGCTTCACCCGTGTTAGGTACATTATATGATGTGTGGATGTGCCTGATGGTAAGCAACATCCACGTATAAATAATTACCTAGCACTGCACTGCGGTTGTCATCTAGATATCTAAGATATTTTGTCCCTAAGCTTTGTAACTTCTCTGGAAACATTCCCCTTCAAACCGGGACACAGAAATGTTTGTGCATTACTGCTTGAGGGTATAATAAACTAGCAAAGGAGTAGTACTTCCCCAGGCGGACTCTGCCAAGAATCCTACCACTACGAATAAAGTGAATTTCAAAGTGCAAATATGAGATTGTTATCACCACTAGCTTAAACAGTGAAAGAAAACATTGTGATGTAACCAGGATTTTCCAAAAAAGCTTTTTTTGAGGACATGTTTCATTTATTTTTTTTGATTACGGCTTCTATGTTTTTTTTTTTATTAAGAGTGACGAGATGACCAAGACTTGTTGTGACTGATGGTAAGCAACAAGCCTGCCACATAACAACACAGTGACACGCAGCTATTGGAATATAAAGAGTCCAAATAATTACCTAGCACTGCACTGCGCTCGTCAGCTCGTCACCCAGCGATCTAAGATCAGCGATCGATTATAAAAATTTCTAGTTTAGCCATTCCAGAGACTCCGGGGCCTGTGACATTTGTCATTTAGGTTCTGTTTTTAACTTTAAATACATATTGAATTAGGAGAAGAAAATGAAAATAAGGGACAGTAGGAAACATTTTCAACCTAATTCTAGTGCTTTTTAGTCAGATTTCGTCTGTTGAGCCGTTAAGTAATTTTATTCATTATATATAATTATATTAACTGATAGTTAAGATTTGACTAATTTTTTTTTACATTTCAAAATATCTTTATTAAATATAAAGTTTTACAAAATTTGTACAAACACCAGTGTAAATATATCCTAGCAGTACAAGATATTGTAAGATAACATATTGTTTTTTGAGTACAGTAGCTCACTTTAAAACTTACGAATATGTTAATTATAATTTGTTTGTGCACAATACTTATTAATAAATTTACTGCGTAAGATATCTATTTCGTTACGTTAGTTTTAGTTTGAGACAAACGTTTATAAAAAACTGAATGTTAGTTATTACCAGGAATCGTAAATAAAAATATTAGAGGATATGTGCCAAAAACAAGATTTGACTAAAAATCGGCTCGACATCTCCATTTGCTATTTCTAAGCTACATAAAGGGGTTCACTTATGACAAGCAATCAGACAGCTCACTAAGATAGCACATTAAATACGTTGACGATTCTTTGCTTAGAGCTGTATGACACAAGTACTTTGGCACAAATAATTATGAAAGATAATTCTGATCTCTGACTACGTGCGGTCGTTCTGACAGTATGTGAGGCTATTTAGGACACTTCCTTTGTAATTGCATGCTTAGAACATGGCCTATCAAAATTTGGATAAGATAAATTTTATATATGCCACAAGAGTAATACAATATAAATTGATTATAACGTCGCAATAAATACTAACATTAGGAATTTAAATTCACATACATACATATTTGGCAAAATATGATCAAACAGTCAAAGGGTTAGGATACATCTCTTAAGTATTTCAGTAATTTGATGACATTGAGTTTGTTGGGATTGAGTGTTATCTTCACGTAGTTATTAATTTTAAATAATAATAAATCCAAAAAAAAATATTTCATATATGTTAAACGAGTACTTTTGCTATTTCATAATTGTTTCAAACAATTCAACACCTAAATCATATTTTTTTGAACTCAAATTGTTTACTATGATTGCTATATCTATGCCAACTATTAAGTTATACCTATACTTATTTATCTACCTATATTTTATGGTATTGGTCTCAATCTTCTTGTTCGAATGTTTATTTTTTCTAAATTTAAGTGACATACTGATAAAAAGTCATTAACCGAATTTGAACTATTAAACTAACCTATACTACACATGCATCCGACCAGCCGTTTAAAAAAACTAACATATATACAGAAAATAATAATATAAACGAAGACCCAGAACAAACATTTGTAACAAAAACGTTTAATTTATGTTGTATAGAAATGAAACCTACAAAATACAACTCAATGAGCAGATTTCCTAGCAACTGAGCTACGTGGCTAGTCATTCATGGACTCTGTTTTGTACGGAACCCTAAAAATGCCCTATCCATAATTACCGCTCCAAGATCTTAACCCCGCCGCTGCGTCAGCTGTCGTTTATTAACCACAAGTAATTGGAGCGACACTCCGATATGGAATTAACTTCTTCTGTCGCCTGTTGTTGTGTTGTATTGTTGTCTTATGTCTCTCGTTATTGTATTATTGTCTTTTGTCTCACAATTATACTCTTAATACGCTGGAACAAACGTTTCATATTACAGAGTTTGGTACTGCGAAAGACGTACGACTTCTTAAAATTATTGTTTCGGATAATTATAAGAAATCGTTAAAATATAATATGTATATTTTGTGTAACGAATTGTCTTTTAGTTTGGTAATGCTGCTGTCTTTTTTATAATTTTACTTTACACAATTTTTTTTTACACAATTTTATTTTCTTCAGCTATTCTACTGTATTATATTGTATTTGTTGACTGCAGCTATGTTTGTTTTGACTGTAAAAATGATTTGAATACTGTGACTAGCAGTGCCTTGCGGTTTTTCCACGTAGTTCCTGTTCTTTCCTGGATAAAGGTAGCCTATGTGTTATTCTAGAGTATAATTTAGGTGTGTTCCAAATTTCCATGAATCAAAAATGTGAACCATTTAGACGTTAAGATATGGTTGAGCAACAAATGTCCAAACATCTATGTAAACATGCAAACATTTAAAATATTTGTAGGAAGTAGGATATTTAACTATATTTAACTAAATAGCGATCCAGTTAAGCCTAAATTAGGAGGCCAACGTCTTCAGAAAACATAGGTTATGGGTGGGAATGATGATAATAATGACAATGATGATGGAAGTGATAATGACGGTGACAGTGATAGTGACGGTGATGGTGACAGTGATGATGACGATGATGGCGATGATGACGGTGACGGTGACGGTGACGGTGACTAATAAATAAATAAATATGTATATCAAATTAGATCGTAATTTCTTAATTCTATTTAAATTGGTTCTCGAACCTACAAGAATCAGTGTAGGTAGCTTAATATTAGAAAAAAGAATGCGCAATTCAAAGCAAGGCTATTATCATAAGCACAATATTATTATTCTTAAGAAAAAAATGTACACAAAAGCATTTTAACTATATTTGATAGAACATCTGTAACATAATCTGAAAGCAGATATTACAGTTGGTCAAAACATATTTATTTCACTCTTTATAAAAAAAGTAAAACATGGAAATAAGTATACAAACGTTTGCCATCATTATATTAACGTAATTGGCGCAACCGCGATTTCTTGTATCTTAGTCTTAATTTACTTTAGTCTTGATTTTCAAACTTGTCAATCAGTCACAGTAATCACTAAGATAAATTAAAAAGCATTCATTCAAAACCGTACATCATTGTTCAAATGCTTCGTGTCAGTTCGCCACATGTCGCGTGACAGCCTCGACACCGCGACAAAAGTTGCCAATGGCTGCCAATTTATCACTTGACACTTCGCCTTTTAAGACATGTAATATATTGGCACATTAGGAGGATAATAGACGATTCTCTTGGTCGTTTGTCATGTTTTTATGCTACAACTTTATCTTTGCTGTATTCAACACCTTTATTTCGATTAAGACAAATGTTATAATCGAATGGTTGGAAAGTATTTCGTGTGTTTCAGTTTCGACGCAGTAACCATTGAGGGTCGTGTTCATAAATTGTGTCCTCAATACAGTTGGTTATTGTTAACTAGAAAGGACTTTGGATAGTGATTAGTTTATTATTATGTTTCATGGTATCAGCTGGTGGTGATTTATTTGGTAGATTGTGATAGAAGAAAATTGTGTTGTAAATTTTTTATTAGAACATAATTATGTTAATTATAGGTACTCATGTCATAAAACGATCAGTTATATAAATTAGTAATAATTATTGTGTGTATTATATAGTGCCTTTTAGAGAACATATAAAACCAGACAAACATAACAACCCTAGCAGTGAAAACGCACAGTCGGCAGCTAATTCTATAGAATATGACGCATTACAGTCTTATTATAAGGATAGATACGTTCCAGTCCTACTAAAATTGTAGTTACTGTGTTCTAACCCTGAGTACCGCTCTTAAAACTCGTAAAGGCGGCCATAAGTTTGAGTTATGGCCGCGCGAGACTGTGGTAATGAATATGGCCGACTGTATATTTCAATTTGGCCAGAGTAGATGTGTTTTTATGGCCAGATGTTTTCGCGTTTTAGGGTTAGGCCGGATGGATGTGATAAAAAACAACTGTTAGTACCAGAATTCATAGGAACTGAAATGATAACGTATGTTACTTTATCACAATAGAAACTAAACAATTTTTTCTTGTTAAAGCATGATCCACCGTAGACCGCATCGTCCCTTTGCATCAGGAAAGACGGCGGTCAAGTGAAATCTGTTGTCAATAAAAAATACAGTAATGAAAAATAAGTACACACACATTTATAAATACATTTCTTTTAACAGGCAAAGCCTTTAAAAGCCAGATATGAAATGAAGAAAAAAACTTTCATGAGCTGACTATTATTTTTATCATGGAAGAATTGTTTATATGCATGCATGCTTATATGCATGCTTAGACGACCAATTTTGAGATATGGGGTCCAGGAGTAACATTACTTACTTCACGTATTATCTGATAACTGATTTTCACGTATGTTATAGACAATATCTTTGAAAATAAAGCCCCAATACTCTCAGACACTTTCCGTCAGCCGTTTTGCTTTACAGACGCTTTAAAACTCACAAAATAATATACCTTTAAAGCATATGTTAAGCAAAACGACTGACGGAAAGTGCCTAGGAGTATTGGGGCTTTATTTTTAAAGATATTTCCTATAACATACGTGAAAATCAGTTATCAAAAAATACGTGAAGTACCTAATGTATCTTCTGGACCCCCATATCTCAGACATCTTCGGGAGCCTAACAATCGCAGTCACGATAATGCTCTCGAACGTCGAAAACTAACTAGAAACGTCGAGGTAATTAAATTACAGTTTGATCGTGTTCAAGGCCTGTAAAGTGTTTACATTATTCATTGTCAGATTTCGGCTAACACACCCTAACTGTAAGGCCTTACCTGATAGATGCAATCTTGATGTCTTCAAGCTTCAAGTCGTTAGTACTAATTTGGATTCTTCTAGGTAAATGTTCTCCACGATATCGCCGCTTAACAGGCGAGATGGCGGTCAAGTGTGACCCATTATCAATAAGAGAAGATAATAGATAATTTTTAATTAATTTGTGCTGCGCTAATTATGTACGATGCGATGCGATACTTTGCAGCTGCAACGCTATTCATGTGTTTGTGTACCATTAGTTTAATTCAAAGAGTTTACATATACTACGTATATAGAGTTAGAATACGTGGTAAATGTAAACTCTTTGGTCTAATCACACTTACATATTTATATTATAAGGGCGAAAGTTTGTGTTATAGAATGTGTATATTTAATGTCATGTATTTTTGTAATTACAATTTGAAAAGATTTGAATGAAATAACCTGGTAAGTAATAATACAACGATATATTTTTAGTCCATTTAAGTGGGGTTCCAATTGAAATTATATTTTTACGTGTGTCATATTTAGCGAAAGTAAATTATCGAGAAAAACTATTAAACTACCTGTTACCCGGTTAGTACGGTATAAAGCTAAGCAGCCCACTAAATGTTTCCATTGGTCATATTCCACGACCGTTATGAAAGAAAAAAAAATGTCTCATAAGCCTTTTTCACTTTAAAGTAATTTACTTCTTTCTCATACCATTATTATTATATATAGCACATGAATCGAAGAGAACTAGCACTCACAAACACAGGAAATCCTACTGTGGGAGCTAGGGCTACATATTGAAACATATAATTCTGCATGTTAGTTTATTTAAGGCAATTTACCATAAGGCCATATTGTTAAAATGAAATAAAGTATTATTATTATTTTATTATTATAGGCCAGTAAGGCTTGACGGGAGACGCATGATTTCAAAAGATTCCAGAAACATGCCAGTTTTTTTGCCATGTTTTTCTTCACCGATAAAGCCTTCATATACTTGTACAACTACATAAGCAATAACTTATTTTCTCTAAGTTATCTCTACCTTCGTCTTTCAAAAACCGCCTCACCGATTTCTATAAAATATATATATGAGATTACCTCTAAACTGATCTACTAAACAAACAAAAATATATCAAAATCGATTCGCAATTAGCGAATATATCGCTTAACATATACACAAAATAAAACACAAAACCGAATTGAGAATCTTCGCCTTTTTTATTTAGATTTCTGTGATTAAAATACTCAAGGACGTGTACCTACGATCACACAGTTGCGCGCTAAATACAATACTATTTCAAACATAATAGTATTTGCGCCGTCAAAAGCCGCTTTCGGAATCCAATTATTCCATCTCACTGATCATGTAAATCAACCCTTCGCTACATTTCAAGCTGCCCTAAAAAACTCAATTACTCAGCCGTATCACGTCCCATTATTCTAAGCCGTATACAATACAGGGTGAGCTAATTTACCGACGCCATTTAGCCGTGAGCACGTTGAAATTGTGATATACAGCGTGTTTCATTACGCACGCGTCGTAACCTGGGACATAACTCAAAGTTATGGCCGGGGTTATGAGTGCGGTTGCGGGTGGAAGCAGTTTTTACCCGCTTAGTTTTGGTATCAGGACTGGAATCTATTTTTTAGGGTTTGTACGAAAAATGCGGATTTTATTCTTCGCAGTCATTCAAACAGTAAAGACATCAGTTCAGTTAGGTAGGACTCTTGGCAGAGTCCGCCTGGGGAAGTTATTCCTTTGCCAGTTATTCTACCGCCAAGCAGTAATGACAGCATACGTTATTGTGCTCCGGTTCAGAGGGAGTGGTTTCCAGCAAAATTACTGGGCTTAGAGAAAAAACATCTTATATCGGGGCGACGAGCGTAGTAATAATTTAAATTATTTTTGTTACAATAGCTGCGTGACACTGTGTTGTGAAAGGTGGGTGCGTTGCTTACCATCAGACACATGTATTACTCGTATTGTCATTCTGTACTATATAAAAAAGTTCAAAACCTACCTAATTTGACATTTGAAAATTTGAATCTAATATGTAAAGAATAATTTGAATGGCACGTTAAAATTTTGCTCAAAAAAAAAATTGAGGCTACTTTCATACCACAAAATGGACTTAATAGATATATATGGTTTTTAGACTTTGACTATTTTTACAATGATTTATGGCTAAAACAGCGTAATTGCGTAATTTTAACTCCATAGAGATAAACTATACAGTATAGAATTAGCTCTCAAAATATTTCAACTTAGTTTTGGTAAAAAAAAAAAATATGGGTCACTTTTATTCAGTTTTTTTTTTAATAATTGCAGGGTCGTATAAAATGATATTCAATGTGAGAATAATTATTATTGGTACCCATTCCAAAATACCTCTTTTTTCGGACTACTCAAAATTTGGGCATTTCTGTATCCATTCGAATTTACCTACTTAAAAAATTAGATAACTTTTTAGCTCTTGTAGACCTTGAGTGAATATCCGGAATTCAGCGGTGAATTTAACAAAAAAACCCCTTGTCAACCGACAGAGCGACAAAAAGACAACTTGCGTCATCTATTCATAATCCAGTCATGACAACTTTGACGTAACCTTTTAACCCCTCGTGAGAATATTTCTTAGGTAATATGTTACTAATATTTTACATGTGATTGTTTGTATATTTGGTTGTTCGGATGTTCAGTTGTTAGGGTGTTCGGATATTTAATTGTTGGAATGATTGGTTGTTGCAATGATTGTCTAAAACTTAAAAATAACAACAGTTAATGCTGAAATAAGAAAGTCGTAAACAAATTCTAGTCTTTAGTACAATTAAATGTTATCCTTATAAAACACAAAAGTGATAATTTTCTACAAACTTGTAACTTTTAAGTAGCAGCCAACATACATTTCAGGAAGAATAAATGAACTCAAATTAGACTTAGATCAGTTTAGATAAAAACGAAGTGTATGAATAATTTCGATCATAATTATTGGTATTGAAATAAAAATATCCGTATCAAAAGTTTAGGTTTTAAAGATACAAAAATACAGATAGATGTGTTTTTGTATCTTTTCGATATAAACACAAAAGTAATAGTGGGTTTAATCATCTTTATTATCTTTACGCTTTCATTGGTTTATGGATAATTCAGATGTGCTTAGTATACTTAAGTATGTAATTAATTGGATTTGTTGTTAGTTCTCAATGTTATTTACTTTTGTCAGTAACAGCTCCTCACGACCTCACGTATTAAAAAAAACACACACAAATACATCAGACTTATAAAAACGCTCAGTTCACATCTGTAAAAATATACACTTCAATAAAATTTTGCAAGCAATATAATGTGTGCTATAAATCAAAAGTAATCGCGCTAATCGGCGAACTTTCAAATCGTTTATTATACTCTCATCCTGCCAAAGCTATTGTTGCGTGTCGTGTAATAAATTCTTACACCGGATCCCCCATACACAAAAGAATCGCGTACATCATCGCCACACAAAAAACACACCGCGATACCGCTTATATATTTATGAGTTCAATTCAGAGTTGAGACCCCTCTGGAAGCGTGATATTGAACGATCGATATCATCTCATTTTCATCGGGCACCACACTGGCTTCGCACAATACGATGTCAAAAAAACTGGCCCGAGTGTCACCTCGACAGCCGACAGCTGGTGTACGACAATGCCTTCTATATCGATCAACCATCCGACAATAACACTCATCAGGGCGTTCAAAAAGCTACACAGACTAACTTCAAACCCTCATTTTATTTTTTCCTTCTGTTTTCTACGTACATCGTTAATACGTAACGTTGCTAGTATACGTTCCAAGGTTGTCAGTAGTATTGGCAGAGGACAGCCGTGCCAAATTGACAATAGAAGCGATTTAAAAAGAAGATAAATAGGGTAAAAGCCGTGAAGATTATTATAACAAACATCCATTTCACGGCGACGGATTCGCTGAGGTCAGTTGTGGTGGATTTGACATGGGTGTGTGATATCAATAGTCGTTTGTTGGGAATGGACAGGTGAGGAGAATTTGAAATGTTTTGTGTTGAGAGCTCTATAATGACAAGACGTGACAAGGAAAACAGGAATACAGTTAGATCAATTATTATTTATAAAAAAGGGTCAAATTTGCGGGACAATGCCTCGAAATTGTTTTTTTTCCCTATTTATATCATCTTTCATTTAACCTTTGTTTAAAGAAAGAGTTTTTTAAATCAAAAATTGTCTCCTACTTGATCGCTATTTTTTCTGATATTAAGCGATCATAGAGTGATTTTACCTAATAATGTAAACTTATTCACTCTCACTTGTACTAGAAAATTTATCACAAAACTACATTAAACAGCAGCATAGCTAGTGTAAACGTGGCATATGGAATATATATGTAATTGTTTTTAAACATGCATTTAGAAATATCAAATAATTACTAAAATCTGAACACAGGTACAGATAAAATTTTATAGATGGCAGATAATTATGTCAACATCATCATATCAGCTATGTGAATGGACCATGTTTTGATGAAATCTAAGAATCTGTTAATGTCAATTGGATTGATTAACGTATATTTTGATAAATGATATTTGTATTTATGTGGCTAAGTTTTATGTTACTCCATTTATTTTTATTGTATTCAAATACGCTAAAGTCTTGGATCAATCTGTAGGTATTATGTAAAAAAGTAATTATTACAAGAAATGAGCGAATTTCATGATTATTATTAGCCAGCAGTGCCCGTCTGGCCGTGGTGTAACGTAATTTCGGCTTGTGTTTTTTATCCTATAAAAAGAAGCCTAATACGGTATTCAAGATTTTTATCTGATTGTGTTCTAAATTTTAACCTGATCTGTTTAGTCGTTCCGACAAGATTATGATCAACCTTGTCAAATGTCTAAACATTCAAACTTTGACATTTATAATATTAGTAAGAGTCTGATAGCCCATGGGATTGATCAAAGCAAATAACTCTGATTTTAGTGTTTGTAATGTCTCGTCGTCAAGAATATGATATTTTTAAACATACAATATAAAATCGAGAAAGTAGTGGTAAAAGACATTAAGATAATATATAATTTGTCAAAGGTAAAAGATTGTGTCCAAAGGCAATACAGATCTGTAAACTTAGCACACATTCTAAGGACAAGTTTTGACAGACAATTAGATATTAAAATAATTTTGATTTATGATAATATCATATCGTCTATCATGTCGTCATGGCTAATTCCCGCTTTATTCTGAAGAAGCACTAACCCAAGCTTCACACAGAGTAACGACATTAAACTTCGTCATAATGTCAGTTATTTTTTATTATTCGTCAGTATTATTTTCCGACACAAAACCAAAAAACAAAACTAAAAATTACCATAAATATATAGCGTTTGATTTCCATAAATCATGATTAAAATTTATTTCAACTTCTTTAATTTGCATTTTTCAGAATACAATAGCATACGTAATCGATATTTTTGTGACATTTAGTATAAATGTTTACATTTAGTTTACATGTTGTATGTTTTTTTTTAAATAAAAAAACGAAGGTTTCCTTCTTCTTTATTTAATTTGGTGACAATTTTTTTATTACGTGGTAATGCTACTATAGGTACTATTTATATTGTAAATCGTTTCAAATAATTGTTACCCGAAAAAATCTTGACAAGTTAGATTTCAAGAAGTGATAAAGAAATATAATAAAAACTGAAGTTATCATTTATTATCATGTATGTATTCAAAATGTCAAAAAGAAAACTATAATAAATGTCATTGACATCAATAACGTCAAACTCTATAGTTGCAATTCTATCGCACCGCAACCGTTGCGTTGTCAAAAAAATTTAATGATGTCACAACGATCATAAATAACGCTTCAAAGCGGCATTGTAGATACCTCACACCAAGTTATTATTTATACACTTTTTCCTACAGAATAGGACGTGTCCACGTCACTGTCCTATTGTCGTGACAGACAAACAGAACGTCCGGGCTTCCTGTGCTTTCAAAACTCAATTGTACTCGCGCTGTCACTCAATAAAAAAGACATTTATCAAATAAAAGTTCACAATAAAATCCGACCTTATTTTCTTAAAGTCAGAGCTGATATTTAATTGTGAAAATCAAGAAGATACGCAAAAATGTGATAGGTTTAACCTTTGATCACAAAATAACTTATCTGTTTTTTGGTAACAATCTAAAATCGACCTTGTGCTTAAGGCTTGCAGATGATTTTTATTTGAACAGTGATCAACATATACGGCACTATGTATAGTAGTGACCAAGTGTGCCCAGTAATGGATTGTCTGATTGTCGATGAGTGCCCGTGGGTGGCCTTTTTATGTCGGCGGCTTTATATCGTTTGAAAACGCGTGGAATATTAATAATATACTTTGACTTGATAGATATTTTTACCTGGTAATAGTTAGGTACTTAGCGTAAACACTTTTTGTTGCCTTAGGAGACAAGGCCTTCTATCACAAGAAGGTAGTCAAGAGCAAAATGGACGATGATTGAAGGGATTGGACCTTTATAATATTATGATTATATTCATTGATATAAATAAGAAAAGGACTGTATGAGTGCAATGGTTATATCTGATTAATAAGCGGGTGTTTTCAAATCAAGATTGAATCAGTTTTTCTCAAAATGCGCACCCGTTTGTAAACCACATCGGTCACATTAAGCGTGATAGCGTAATATCAAAGTAACACTTCATAAATATTTGTTAACCGAAACTAGGTTTGAGCTTGTACTCATGGCGTACTTTCCAGAGGAGTATCTCGCAACAAATACTGCCGGATTTAACTAAAAATATGAATAATTTAACTTTACTTAAAAACGTTACGTACATTCTGAGTAGAGTCAAATCAATGTAGAAATTTTGCAAGTATATCAAGACAAACAAGACGTCAAACGAATTCACAGACAACAAATGTTGCTGAAACTGTTTTATTTCATACATTCACTGAACACGTACTCGATCAAAAACTATTAAAATGATGAGTAGGTAACGCCAAATTAGTACCACGGTAATATTATCTACTAGATGCCCGCCCCGGCTTCGCCCGTGGTATATTATATAGCACTCATCGGGATCCCGTACATATCCAACGGTGAAAGAATGACTGAAATCGGCTCACTCATTCCTGAGAATATCGATTTCAAACAAAAAAACCTCTTCAGCAACCTGCTACGCCACCTGTCGGAAATTGGTCGTACCAACTCAGATTTAGAAAAAAAAATTAGCAAAGGTTTATATTCAAGGCACAGATTACTGAAATTCAATGACGCAATCTTTGACACATGCTGTCATGTGTCATGTCAAAGCACGAAACGTACGAAAACTCTCAAAAGGGGAATATTTTTTCCCGATTTTGTTACATTCTTGTTTCATGCTCCGCTTCAATTAATAGTAGAGTTATTTTCTATAGCCTAAAGCCTTCCTCGATAAATGGACTATCCAATAGAAAAAGAATCTTTCAATTCGGACCAGTACTTCCCGAGATCCTAGCGTTCAAGCAAACAAACAAACAAACAAACTCTTCAGCTTTATAATATTAGTATAGATTATCACCATGTCAGTACCGTCAAATTATGAGTACTCTCAAATTATGAGAACTGTCATGTCAGATCAGAAGTTTTTGATGTTAGTGACGTCAAACGAACTCAAAGAAAAAAAATTAATACTGTATATAATATGTACTGTATGCTATACGTTACGTTTTGTGGTACAGAGGTTACACATACAATAATATATGACCAAAAAAATTTAGAAGATCAAATTACGAGTAAATATATCCAGTAGTTTTAACAGGTAGGAAGAAAATTGTCTAATTTTAGATAGATGAAATACTTGTTTACTACGTCTTCACACTTTTACCAGTCATTGGGTTATATGTTACGTAACACAAAATTGCATAAGCAGTCCACTTTATGTTCCCATAACCGTTGTTTACCGCCAAATAGTAGTGTGTAAACATTACTGTTTTCCGGTTGAAGGGCAATGTTTTTAGTGAAATTACAGGGCATAGAGATCTTATATCTCTGGGTGACGAGCGCAGTGTAGTAAGTAATGATTTGGACTCTTCATGTTCTAATAACTGCGTCTTACTGTTGTTATGTGGCAAGTAAGTTGCTTACTGTCAGGCACATGTCCTGGCCTTCTACCGCCTACCTAAATCGGCTTTCGCTTTGCTATTGCGGTCTCTATAATTTCAAGCAGAAAGAAAAGAGGGAGCAATATCGAAGCTCAGACATTTCTAGTTAGTCGGTAGACCCCCTGCTCGTCTCGTCACTTTATGCTATAAAAACAAAAGCAGGGACTTGACGCCAGTACAGATAGATAATAATTTGGATTGGTTAATTTCCTTCCCGTTCAATAGCCTTGCGACAATGCGCTGCCTTGCACACAGTCGTGTTACATACCATCAGCCACCAAATCAACATTGCTCGCGCCGTCACTCTATGCTTTAAAAAAGATCTAACGTTTTTAAAAATATTAAGTCAACAAACAACGCTACATCTAATGTCCACACTTAACATAAAGGCTAATAAAGAGGCATCTCGAGCTCTCCAGACGATAATATAAACGTAAGCACCTCACACATTTTACTTTAACGTCGAGGTTGTCACGTAAAGCACACATAAAACACATTAGAATAAACATAAAACTGTCAACATTACTATATTATTTAGTAGGCTTTGCCTGCGGCTCCGCTCGTGCACGAGAGAAGACACAATTCATAATGTGACGTGTTTATGAATATTGAAGATGTGAGTGCTAATAAAATTTAAGTCGATTTGTGCAGGACTGAGGAGGATAACGGGATAAAAGAGAGGCCTATAGGTACCCATTGGTGAAATAAATACATCTGGAGATTGGGCTGGTGATGATGAATTAAGATAAGATTTTTTTTATTCAGTTCACAAGTCTACATTTTCACAATTTGCTAAGTGGAAAATGGAACTCAAACTTGGCTAGGCCGGTATTTTGGTATTCCTCAGTATAATTTACATAAATCACCGCGAAACAATTTTACAAAATCTAAATAATAATACAAATAAAAAAGCAACAAAATATATAGTTAGATATAAAACATAAAATTACAAGTAGATGATTTAGCGAAGTATTGTGTCTTAGAAATAACTAAAGTTAGCTGATTAGTGAAGCTCAAGCGCACTTGTATGTATGAGTACCTATAAATATAAGGGTGGAAGTGTGTGACTGTATGTGAGAAATAATAAACACTGTTCTATTAATAAATAAATAAATAAATATTGGTGGACAATTCACACACAACACCATCTGATCCCAAACTAAGCAAAGCTTGTGTGATGGCAGCCAGATAGTAATATAAGTTTGTCATCACAACTGGGTTCGAGGATGAGAAAAAGAGTGGAAGAAGGGCCAGAGTGAAACATAAAGTTGGTTACTTATGCCACTAGGAACATTGTAAAAAACATTTTTTTGCGTTTCAATAGTTTCTGTGTAGTGGTTGGCCACAATGAATGCGCCGATATAAAACAATGATGTAGTCTAAAGTAAGGCTCTTGACCTGCATAGTTTTAGAATAAATAATGTTTCGCATAGAACAGTCGGACCTTATTCCTCACCAACCGTGGTTTCCTCTCTCCATGCTCGATATTGACGGACGCTTTACAGACTTTACAGCTTAGATGTAACGAAAAGACAATTTTTTCATTTCTTCACTCCAACATTTACACGATAAAATAGCTAATTATACTTATCTACTAAATTGATTGAATTTAAGAAAAATAATAAGTTAGATAAGACAGTTTTTTTGAAAATTGAATTAATTTAAGTGAAATAGTAAAAACAAAACATTTTCTGGACTGAAATTTTTAGGCAATCATTTGCAATATATTTTTTGACATAGGTCGATAGATCGGCGATGGTCTTTGTATAGCGGGATCTCCTACAATAATAGGTTTCCCAGTCGCCTTCTAAATGAAGAGTAATTCATACAAGTAATAACCCTATATTAGCCATACCGAAAATTCTACATAATAACCCTACATTCTAACACACTGTCACATACACCACGATACAAACAAACTTTTTGAACGTTTTTCTTCATCAGTAGATACATTTATCGGAGCTCTTAAGAGGGGGACTCACAAAAGTCATTACAGAGTTGCCACCGAGTGTAACGTCAATAAAAATAAAATATGCTTATCTTATTGCCCATAACGGGGCCTTAAGTCACTCTGTTTGAACATAAGCGGTGACAAATAAAGTCGCTGATATGAGATAGACGCTGTATTATTACACCGAGTGTTAGGCTATCTCTCCTACACGTGTTTTATGTCTTTCTAATCTTCGATGTAAAAAACTTTTAACCAACTTTAAAAAAAGGAAGAATAGACTAAAATTTGTGTGAATTTTGTAATCGATTTAAATGTTTTTTTTTTTTGGTAGACCATGTTTCAGAGGTTCCCATATAAATAACATCGAAACCTGTTTAGTGATTTCTGAAATATAAATTAAAAATTAGCTAATGATGCCGTATTCGTATTACGTATGTGTATACTTCGGTGTTTCATTGGAACAGTGTGTTCAGTTGATTTCACAAAGTTTGTAAAATTTTGTCGCATGTTTGAGTTTAATTAAAAGTGATTTTCTTTTTTTCGAAGAAATTGAATTTTGTACCCAAAAGTCATAAATCGTTAAATTTCACGTAACACGAGTATTATGTATATTACCTACCTACTTAGATTTTAATGTTTTCAAATCTATTCAGGCTACAGCTTGTAACTATTTTAAATTGTAGCCTGAAATAAGACATAAACTGCCTTTAATCCCGAAAAAGTAGAGAGTTTTTTTAGGACTACCCATATAATATAAATAGCCTAAACTCTACGTGGGATTATGCTCACGAAACTAATTAAATATGAAGAATGAAAGCCACTGCCTCGCACTGTACTGCGCATTGTCTTTGCTAAATCTAATTCTCTAAAAAAATCTCTTTAAATCGGAACAACAATAACTGACTAAACTCTAGTGGTTTCCCAGGGGGACTCTGCAAAGAGTTCATAAGGCAAGTAGGTGGTCCAATATTTGTTACACATAGCTTGTGCTAGTTTTGCCGGCTGCTTTACACCCTGTATGATATTAGATGTTAGTACTTGGTACACAAAGTGATCTACTATTTACCTCTACCATATTTTTTGCCAATTTATGAGATGATTTAATAAAAATGTGTGTTAGACGCCAATAGTGAATATAGTTATTTTAATAGTAAACATAATAAACTCCATATGTACCTACCAAACCTTTTTTGGGCTTTTATTAGGGCCAGTCATTCTACTGCCAAGTAGTAATGTGCGAACATGGCTATGTTCCGGTTTGAAGGGCAATGTTTCCAGAGAAATGACTGGGCTTTGAGATATGATATCTTAGATTTCTAGGTAACGAGCGCTACAGTGTTAGGTAATGATTTAGACTTGTCATGTTCCAATAGCGTGTCACTGTGCTATTATGTGGCAAATATGCTGCTTACCATCAGTCACATGTCCTGATCGCTTCGTCACTCTATGCTATAAGCTATAAAAAGGGGGTCGCATAACAATTAGACAATCCTGCTAATACAATAGATGTGAAATTTGAATGTTTAGATGTTCAAAAACGTCTTCCTCCATTACCTACTAAGTAACAACTGAAGAGATCAACCTGAAGTTAGTTACTCAAATGGGTTTTAGCCTGGAAAGCACATAGGCTACTTTTAATTCCGATAAGATAATAGAGTTTCAAAAGAAATAATCGGTATCTAAATTGGTAGCTTTATGCATACGTAGCACTGATTTTTCCTTCTTTTTAAATTTGCTTAGCGTTGAAATAGGTATTACGTGTCACTTTCGGGTTACGATGCCTATCTGACAAACACTGACATTTGCCAAATGATATACTGTCATAAACCAGAACAATTTGGTTACTGCTTGCCCTTGTATCTTGAGTGTAATACATTTTATCGAAATCTATTTGGTGTTTTTTTTAAATATTAACAAAAAATCACTTAAATTCACTTTCGTATACCTCGATGACTTAGTGACTGCTTCTCCTGAAATTTAATTTTAAAGTAAAGTCGGTTGTTACTTTTTCGGAGACAGTAAATTATTGGTGTTTCTTTTTTTGTGTATCAATATAAAGTTTCTATCAATCTGCGTATATCACATTAATATGCTCAAATGAATTTAGTTTCACTATTTCAGGGTAGTCTCGTAGTAATATTTGTTCCTAATGATATATCTAACAAGCCGCTATAAAATCAGCCTAATGGTTGTAATTGCAGGGCATAGCTAGTCAACAATATCTCTCTCGATACTCTACATACAGTTTAAAGTCTTAAAAGCACAAAATAGAGTAGCTTTTTCAATAGCTTCAAAGAATAAAGGAGGATGTAGATTATAGGTTATATTAAACTAAATTTATCGTAGTTTGTACTCACCTTTAGTACTCACATTTACTCACTTAGTATCGTCAGTACTGTACCGTTTTTATTGTCAATGTCATTAGTAATAGTATACATCCTGCTTTATGCTATAACATCATTGAAAAAGCTACTTTATACTATGCCTTTAAGACATTGAATTGAGTGCAGAGTATCAAATAAATATGTTGTTTTGAAAGTGATGTCCAAACACAATCCATCATCGGCAAAGTGATCGATAAAGTCAATCCAAATATTTGTAATGTTCTGATATCGCTGCCTACCAAGTTATTTGCCAATAAGTACTTTTTTTAAACCAGTGTCCGGCTTTTCCACCACCTAACCATAACGAATATAATTTTGGCATTGACGTTTTTTTAAGTTTAGAGTTATGAGACGAGAACAGAACATGTGCCTGTTGGCATACAACATGCCAGGCCACAACAGCACAATATCAAGCAGCTTTTGAAACAAGAAGAGCCTAAACCATATCCTAATACTGCTTTAGTTTTGTTAACAAAGACTTCACACGATAAAGATAACAGTTTCAGTAAATTGGGTTTAGACATACCTACAAAATTATAGCATCCTGAACGAATAAACACTGGTTTTTTCTGAATTAAACATCAAACATCCTACTTCAGAACAACAGCGCAAATTGAAATTATTCGTGTTTCCGTAAGAGGTCCTGTCCGCTAGGGCTGTAAGGCACCTCTTTGGAGATTCCAGATTCAATCCTTGACTTTTTATACCAACGTCAGCTCAAGCCTATGGTTCTAGCGTCTGAGATGTCCATGCGTTGGTTGTCACTCGGGATGTGGTAGTTACTCCTTGAGCGTAATAAGTGAGGAAGTCAGCTTTAAGCTTTCGTGATTCAACTCATATCGAAAACATACTCAATGTATTGTGTGTCGTGGTGACACCCCTGATAATATAAAGTCCAAATGAGGGTAGACGACTCACATTTTTAACCGAATTCCAAAAAGGAGATTTCTTTTTGTGTTCGGATAGGTATGCTTCGCGAATGGTCCCATATGGGCACTCAAAAGCGAAAAATAAATTAAAATCATTATTATAAGCACTACTCGCTCATCTATTTGAAGTCGGTGCCAGCCATGTTACCTAAAGTTCTGTGGCAGTAGTGCCTTCAAACTCTAGCTTCTGAGGCCAACTAAATGTGTACAAAGCGATAAAAAGCGATTTTATGCAATATCTGACCGGAAACATTGCTAAGTATATTCCAAGCGAAGCCACAGCCAATCTCTAGTTTCAACGAATGATAAAACCATCAAAAATAATTATCAATATTTGCATCTCTATAAAACGCTCTATCTAACACAAATAGTTAGTTCAAACATGTGCGCTATGTTCTTATCACTTAACACAATATTTTAAAAACTTCACCGAAACTCGGCAATTGCTAACTCAAATAGAGGAGCGGCGACCGCGTATTTACTATTGGCACTTGTAAATGGGGTTACCCAGAAAGGATCTATTACCAAAACACTTAGGCCACTTAGGTTAGACTAAGCCACTTAACACCATAATTCGAAATGATCTGCAACATTGACAACGAAATTTTTGATATATTTATTTACTAAAATACTAGTCAAGCCCTTTCATATGATTTCCATATTAAGGCAGGTTGTGAAAAAAATATTTTGTCCGCCACTTTGTGGAGGCGGTTATCTTGAATCGATATTAGCCAAACGTAGCTAGCACGGATTATGTAACTTCAAATAAAAAAAATTGGTTGCCTGTAAAGTCGGTATACGGGCGAAAGTTTTACGTGACAACGACTTTGAGTGGTAAAATAATTTTACAGAAGGGACGCGTGCCTTTCACTTTTTATGTCTGTCTCTCTCGCTCTTAGGCGGGCTAACCATGCCCGAGTGGAAGGGACGCGTGCCTCTCACTCGCTCTCGTTGTGAGCGCATAACGTGAGCGGAGCGTAACGCAGTTTCTTGAAGTGTCACCCGGCAAACCAATTTATAAGACGTTGTCACGTCAAAAAAAAGGCATCGAAATCGGCCCGTCCGTTTGAGCTCTACGGTGCCACAGACAAACACATACATACAGACAGACATCAATGGCAAACTTATAACACCCCTTTTTTGGTCGGGGGCTATAAAGGGTCTTACGCGCTCATCTAGCAGCTCCAATGCCGCTCAGACGATACCCCGCTTTATTAGTATGTCGGTAACACAAGCCCGTTAGATTTTCCACTACCGTAAAGTACCTACTTTACAGTAGTGGAAAATCTGCCTTCAACGCAGCAAAGACATCTTCAAACTTCATTTCAAAAATACCTCACCTATTTTCGTATCACAACTCAAAAACAACAAATTGTACGCTCTCCAGTTTTTTAAAAAAGCTCAGTGAAACTCAATATTTGCCGTAACTACTGACAGGTGGTACGCTTAGCGTATGTTTACTCAACTCGACACAGAAATATGATTCTAATGATAAGTCTGTCACGATGGTTTAATCAAACATGTCACCAGCTTTTCGTGATGGATTGCCTGCACACTGTGGTAGACCCCGGCGAAAAACAGTTGATATATGTTGTAACGATACCATTAGATGTGTCAGGCTCTTTATGTAGTCGTCAAGACGAGAACAGGGCCCAGATGGATTTCAAACAAGCAGCTCACTTATTGCTCAATAATTACTATTAGCACCTGCGGAAGTATCACACCAGTTATTCTGTTAATATGGTTAGTAAAGCCTAGCGTCTGCCAACGAATATTCTGATAATGAACAATGCCGAAACCTAATGTGGAGTAAGCGCAAATATTCGCTTGCTTCTCTGGCGGCAACTAAAGTTTAAAATTTTGGCGGGAAAGCGAGTGTTAGGTTATCTGAGCGCGTTTGTTTACGCTTCGGTGCCGCCTAACTTGTACCTGTATAAGCCCATCATTCCAGATCGTTTCAAGACGATTCTGGCGGTATCGTAGCTGGCAGGCGTAGTTCAAAATGCAGTGTTTAGTATGAACGCGCAGTGCTTAACTCCGAGACAGTTGACAGTATGTCACCAAAACATTAACTCGCTAAATGACAAAACTCAACGATTAGAAGTTCTCTTAGAAACTGACCTTAAGTGCGATGTTCTTGCATTAACAGAACACTGGCTTACCGCCCCAAATCTACAATGTATTCATTTAAAAGACTACAAGTTGGTGTCTAGTTTTTGTAGAAATAATGTTATCCATGGCGGATCCTGTATTTTTGTAAATGAAGCACTAAAGTGTGTCGAAAACGTTGAGTTATCAGCATTGTCAGAAGAAAGATTTTGTGAAATCTCCGCGATTGACGTTATGGACTTTGACATTACTATCATTTGCATTTATCGCACAGGCCTAGCTCATGTTAGAGGTTTCTTAAGTGGCCTGGAACGTTTGCTCGATAAGCTCAGTGAAACCGATAAAACATTTATGATTCTCGGTGATATAAACATAAACATCTTAGACAGCACTAGCACTGACTTTAAAAATCTGTTCGACATACTCAACTCTCATGATGTGAGTTCGATTGTGAGACTTCCCTACTCGTATAACAGAAACGTCACAAACAGCGATCGACCTAATTTTTACAAATGTAGCGCGAAAACTTACTTCCGCAACCTCAATAAATACGCTTCTGTCAGATCACTTAGCCGTACGTGGAGTGATAACATTCGCTTGTTCAGCGCCAGCACAGCTCACTCGTCTCAGTCGTGATTTATCGCAGAATAACCGCGCAAACTTTGTGATGGCTATTGACAGTATAGATTGGTCTGAAGTAAGTGAGAGAAACAAAACCGCTCAAACATTTGTAGTAGCACTGATCAATATTTTAGCAAATAAGTATGACACTTGTTTCCCGATAAAACGAACACCAAATAACAAACGTGATGCTTCGTGGGTTACGCCTGATATTCTAAATCTAAAATCATTGTTGTTTGATATTTCGAAATTAGTTGACCAATTTCCTGAAGAAGAGAACTTAATAGCTATGTTTGACGATCTCAACAGGAAATACAATTCTACTTTGAATGTGTCTAAAACAAATCATTACAATAGCATAATACATGGAAGCACGAATCCATCTAAAGCTATGTGGGGAATCGTGAACACGGAGAGGGGGAAAAACAATTCGCCTAGGTTGAACTTTTCCGAGATCGTAAAAGATTGTAACGGCAGTAAGTTTAGTTCGCCAAAAATGCCGTAAATGCTATGAACGTTCGGTTTTTAATGCAGCTGCTGCCTGTGGGGCGCCTAAAGCTAATGCTGCTACTGTATGTAAAATTTTAGTATCTGCGCGTCAGGCGTCTGACCGTTCCCTCAGACTAACAAGTTTTTAGGCTGATGAGGTATTTCGCATAGTCTCCTCCAGAATACCTCCAAAAAAGTCAAAAGACATATACGGTGTGTCGATGGAGCTCATTAAACTAGCAATTTTGCCTCTAGCTCCGGTTCTCGCCACACTGTTTAATAAGTGTCTTAGGGAGGGGTCGTACCCGTCGCCGCTGAAGATATCGAAAGTGTCCCCGATATTTAAAGGCAAAGGCAAGCGGGACGATATTGATGGATATAGACCAGTATCGATTATACCAGCAATAGCCAAAGTATTCGAAAATGGCTTGAGTTCGCGATTAGTGGCCTACCTATCGGAAACCGAGGCGCTGTGTGAACAACAATACGCATACCGCGAAGGGAGGTCTACGACTTCTCTAACGCGTGAAGTGATTCGTAGCGTGTTGGCTGCCCGTGAACGTAAAGAGCAAGTAGCCGTCTTATGCTGTGACTTATTGAAGGCCTTCGATGTTGCAGACCATGAAACCTTAGCTTTAAAGATGAAACACAATGGCATAGCTGGGAAATCATACGAGGTATTGACTGACATGTTACGAGGCCGCTCTCAAGTAGGATGCTGGCGATGGCGACAATAAATCAGACCCGTTGCCTTCGTCTATGGGAGTACCGCAGGGTTCGTCAGTCTCTAATATTATGTTTTCTCTCCTACTAAACGATCTACCCGAAGCCGTGAAGGGTGCAGCCATATTCATGTATGCGGATGACGTGGCTGCCGTAGTCACAGCTCTTTCAATAGAGGAATTAGAAGAGAAATTAAATTTTGTAATAAACGGCTTAAATTCATGGTTTAGCGCCAACGGTTTTATGCTAAATTCAAAAAGACACACTATATTCACTTTTGTCTGTCGGGACACCATACAAAACCGCTAAAAGTCTCGCTAAATGGTGTTAGGATTGAGCAGGTATAGAACACCGCATTTTTGGGGTTCGAGATTGATCGTAGCATGACGTGGGAACATCACATCGACAAGATGTGTGCTAAAGTTAGCAGTGCGTGCTTTGCGCTAAGACGAGTATCCCGAGTGGTGTCTACGGAAGTGTCACGTGCATGTTACTTCGCCACAGTGCATTCACGGTTACAATACGGCGCCGAGCTATACGCGCGCGCTGCCGACTGGAAGCGTGCGTTCCGCGCCCAAAAACGTGCCGTACGTGCCATTGTTGGCGTATCGCAATGTACATCCGTCAGACCATATTTCAAGGAGCTTGGTATACTTACTTTACCTGCTATCTTGATCTATCAAGTGGCTGTGTATGTCAAAAATAATTTAGAATCGTACAACACGCGAGGAGAGAGACATTCTCGCAACATACGCAACGCCGACAAGCTGGATGTTATACCACACTCTCTCACGAAGTCACAGAAGTTAACTCACATTATGGGACCGGAAGTTTATAACGCTCTTCCCAAAATAGTTATATCGGCCCCAAGTTTCGGCAGCTTCAAAAACAGATTAAAGTGCTGGCTTATCGATCAAACTTTTATAGTTACAGCGAATTTTTAGAGAGTGATGGCAAAGTTCCCATAAAAATGTAAATAAATAAATTTGACATAGGTTAGTACAATTGCAATAAAGACATTATACTCGTATAATGCTTGACAGTTTTCTGTACAATAATTATTGTAATACAGTAAAGTAGTAGTTTCAAACTTTGAAAATGTATACAATTTGTATGCTCTTTCTTTTGTTTTTATTTTTTATTAATTGACGTGTAAATTGTACATTTATGAATAAAGTACTTTGACTTTGACTTTGACTTCGTTTGTTTATGATTAATGTGCTTGAAATATAAACTTACAATTTTGACACCTGTGTCAAAATTGTTAGTTTATATTTGACAGGTTTATGTTTCACAGGTTTTTCGTGTTCTCAAGTGTTTTAAGAGCCATTACATTTTATGTTGTAAATTAATTGTTTACGATATAACATACACGAACAAACTAGACTATAGGCCCGTGAACAACATTTATGGTTCAAATGAACCACCAGGTCCTGGTCCAGGGGACCTATGTTGGATGATAGAAGGGTATAAAGTAATAAGATTCAGCACTATGCCGTCACTTGCAAGCTGTCTAACTGAGTGCAGTTGAAGAAGGGGGGTTGCAATCCTCGATCATTTCTCTTTGTCGCATAATTTCTGTACGGTATTGCGAAATAATGGATTAGAAGAGGTATTGAAACTGTATGATACCAATGCCGTATAAATGACCAAATTTACTCTGTGAAACGTGGGGACATCATGAATTTTTCCGACAAACTAATAACCAAAAAATTAAAATGTATAACAATGTTTTTATAGTGATAACATGAAAAGTCTTAGACATAATTAGCTAGCTAATTATGATAGCTAGCTAAATCATTAGCTAGCACTGCACTGCGCTCTTTATCTAGAGACGTAAAGTGTTTTATTTATTTGTGCCTTGTGATTTCACTGAAAACATCGCCCTTTGAACTGGAACACAATACTATTTTTACATTACTGCTTGACGGTAAAATGACTGGCAAAACTGTAGTAATTTCCCAGGCGCACTCTGCAAAAGGTTCGACCACTCCAAAACAAGCACAATTTTTGGTAGTTAGTAAGCCGTATTTGTGGCATCTGTTTAATGTACGTTCTGCTTTGCGTCACGACGTGATGAATGTGGCCCCGAGTCGTTAATCATAGAGAGACCATCAGCCTTGTGTGAGCTCGAATACACACTGCGATGAGAGGTTGAATTGGCCAGAGATTGTGTTTTGAAACCTACGCACAAGGTCCTATCATAATGGTTGCTCATCCAAAAAATCGAACTAATAACACTCGTACTTAGTGTAAGCAGTTATTTATTTGTTTAAGAACAGCTATAGAGGAAAAATTTCATACACACATAATAACCAGTTAAGTACCATAACCCCTAAATGTTCCCTCTGCTCGGACTCAGGACCTTCCTTCGCAAGAAAAGAGCCAAAGCCACAATTAACCACCCTGGCCCAGTGCGGGTTGGTGGATAACACAATACCTTTCAATTCTAGGTACATGTCGGTTTCGCCACGATGTTTTTCTTTGTCGTTTTTAAGTTAGAGGCGTTACGGACATGACTTCTGAAAAGACAGTGGTGCGCGTAGATTATGAATCCAGGTGCTCCGGATTGGCAGATGCCTTTCTCTCGACTAGACCAGCTGTAACTTAGTCAACGGCTAGAAGTTACATCTGGTCTAGTCGGGAAAACGGCGCCTGCCGATCCGGAGACCCCGGGTTCAAACCCCACACGCACCACTGTCTTTTAGAAGTCATGTGCGTAATGCCGCTAACTTAAAACGGTGAATGAAAGTATCGTTAGGGAAACAGACATGTAAGTACCTAAAATATTTCGAAGTCATGTGTCATCCACCAACCCGCACTGGGCCAGCGTGGTGGATTATGGCCTTAACTCTCTCCTTGCGAGAGAAGGCCCCGAGTCCAAGCAGTGGAAACATAATATAGTGGGCTATTGATGATTGATGAAATTAGTTAAGCGGTAACAGAGAAAAAATTACGTTATTGTATTTAATTCTAATGAATACAGCGATTTACCTTATTCACAATAAAAACCACGTTCTACTTGTGTGAGTTGAATATTCTACTCGTACTGCTACAGTGCAATTATACTTCTTACTACCATTGTAAATGTCAAAGTTTGGATGTTTCTTTCTCAATAGCGTCAGAACGTCCGAACGAATTGAGTGAAATTTTGGAGCAGTTACATTATAGTCTGGAAAAGACATGACCTAGTTTTAACCCAGGAAAATAACGGGAATGGAAACTGTGCAGATTAAATCACGGATCGCTGCTTGTAAACAATCTTTGTTTGTTAAATACTTAGATTAATTGTATTATAATTAGGTACTTATGTAATAGAGTGTTATTTTCGTTGTATTTTAATGTCAGTATAAGTTTAGTTATCTCTTACAAAAAACAAGAATAAGTTAATCATACTGACGGCTGTTTAACGCCTCATTTAAACCAACAGGAAGGGACAATAGTTGGATTGTATAAATATAAATTAAAATTTACAGGAATGTTATTGCTGTTTATTGTATCGATGTTAATCTAATACCACTTACACTTACACTGTCGTCACTCGCGGGTCGATGCTAAAACCCATCACTAAACTGTCAAAGCTAGTGACGCGCAAACATATCGATACTCCCACTTGATGTACGTCGATGAATTTAATTGCCGAAATCGGCCGCTGACGTGACGTCAGCTGTCAGCTGTCAGCGGTGGCAGTATGATGAATGGCGGGTCGTTAATCACGCCACAGATTATGTAGCAGTAGCATGGGTCATCATTCATCGCAAGCTCTAAGTGAATTGGAAGGTAAAGTGGCAAGTGTTGTGAAAAATGTCGGCTGTTGGGGCCAGCATTTGACTTGGCCACCGTTTTGAGATTAAGGTTGAAGCTTTGGCGTAAAGATGATTTTATGGTTCTTTTCATATCGCTATGGTCTTTACATGAGACTTTCAATGACTTCAAAATTGTATTATACTACGAAGTATGAATTACTTGTATATTATTATCACTTTAAGTCTTCCTGCCTTATTTGTACAGTCGAATAGTAGAATTAACTGGCAACTTTAGGTACTGAATCCCAAAAGACATAATTTAAAACTTTTCAAGGTTATAAGTGAATAAGTCTCTTCTAGGTCAGTGTGCGTCACTTTCTGCTTTTGTCCATCCACACTTTCGCTTACCATCAAGCAAGAATGTTATCAAATGCGGACTTAGCCGCTTAAATATATAAAAAAATATGTTGTTTATGAGAAAGAGGTCGAGTGAGACGGAAAACCCAGAGAAAACCATCATCTCTCGCTTATCTGACGAAGCGGTAACGGACACCAGGGTGAGTCGGTAGGGCATTGTGGCTCGGATCCTTTCATCTCTGGAGAGCCTGGGGCTTGTACGCTTACGATGGTTACAGTGGCAGACTTGTGGTCAAATACGAGAACAGTCTCGTGACTCTGCCGCCAAGCCACCGCACCGCTGTGAGAGAGCCAAAACATGTGGGGGTTTTAGTTAGTTGGGGCACCACTCTTCGGGTGGCGAACCTGACATACTCCGCCATATCCTGCATGGTAAGTCGATGCGTAATTGCGTACTAACAAAAGTTCCGATTTTACAATGAGAGTGATACTAAGTTCACCGTGTACGCTAGTCTATATTATTTATTATCAAAAAAGTCAACTTTTATTATACAATCCATAATACAAAGTGGTATGCTACCGTGTTAGTATTGCATGTCGTGTTACATGTGTTTTTTATAAACCGAATGCAATAAAAGTATAAACATCCTCAAAGTAGATGATATTACATATCTACTTTTTTCATAAAGATAATGTACCAGCTTTGCAATCAGGTGATAGGTTTTAACTGCGCACTGTCCTATTAACATAAAATAACATATCAATTTTGTCCTCATTTTTTTTTTACAATAACACTAATTTTCTGATCATTGCGATAGATAAACGTGTAAATTAAGCCTGTCCGATTTTATCGATTCTAATTTAGATTCTAATCGATATAGACATTGCGTTAATTTGCGTTTCTTATCTCTATATCTGATTTTAGGGCTGTGCTGATTGATTAAATGGAAAATCGATTAAAACCGATTGATTGTTCGAAGTAATCGTAAAACAAATCAACTATAGACGGATTTACCAAAGTAGCGCGGCGCGATAAGAATAGCTAATACTTTTAGATTATACAGAACGGCTCCAGTTAAGGCTGGTCTAGTCGGGAGAAGCCCCGGGTTCAAATCCCACACGTATCAAAGTCTTTTAGAACTCATGTGTGTAATGCAACTAAATTAAAAACAGTGAAGGAAAACATCGTGAGGAAAACGACGTGTATCTAGAATCTATTGAGGCAATGTCTTGTGCCCACCACCAACCCGCACTACTTGCGATGAAGGCCGCGAGTCCCAGCAGTGGGAACATTTAGAGGGCTGTTTCTGCATATGCTACATACAACGGAGACGTGGTGGCCTAGTATCGAGAATGACTGATTTTATTTATTTATTTATTTGGCAGATAACATAGATCCATTTACAATCTTGATAACCATAAACTAAAAATACAAAATCACATCCAAAATTAAAATATAAATTTAAAGCATAATCACAACACACAACGCAACTACAATGTCGCAAAATTTAACTAGATATAAAGTATTATTATTTATGGAGCATTATAATTTACGCTGTAAACATTTTACGCAAACCAATTCCAGGTCCTTCGATTGCTTTGTTTGGACCATTGTGTGCACAAGATGCCTAGACAGGGGTGAAAAGGGATCAGCTGCTAAAGTACCTATTTAGAACAATGTTGTCACTACTCCGTACTCTTTCAACTAATGAGGCCACTTTTTTTGCGCAACACTGCCGAGAAATCATCAGTATTTTAATCATATATAATTATTATTATAATCTTATACCTTTAAACGACCAATTCTTGTAGGTATATAGATAGAATCTGAATCTCGGAAACGGCTCAAACGATTTTCATGAAATTGTGTATACAGGGGGTTTCGGGGACGATAAATCGATCTAGCTAGGTTTTATTTTTTTTAAACATCATTTTATACGCGTTTTTAGACAATGAGAAACTCCTACATTGTCATTAGAATACGATAACTTATTTCGCCACTGTTCTTTAAGTCTATGTTCTAGTGTTCTAATGGCTCAGACGGAATATGCTCGCCCTCGAAGTCAACAGGCCCCGGTTCAAATCCAGATGAAGACACTCGGGTTTTTTCTTTTTGTCTTTTTTTTCTGAGAAAATCTTTTACTTTTTAGAGCCCTTTTTAAACCGAGCAAAGCTTGGTCAACCAGGTACTTATATATTAATAGATATTGCGCTAGTAGGTTCAAATACTACCTACATACACCATGAGTATTTTTCAAAGTAGTGATGAACTAGTTTGTGACCACTGGTTTTAAAAGTGAAGAAAACATCGTGAGGAAACCGGGTTGTACTGCGAAAGATATCTATTGAAGTCATACGTAAACAACCAACACGCACATGACCATTCTGGTGAATGTGACCTTGTGTGGGGACCTTGACTCTATCTTAATGAGAGTAGGCCTCGGGCCCAGTAGTGGGAACATAGAGTGGGCTGCTGATGTGCTGATGTTTCATGCGTTTTTTTTTTCGATATCTTTTTATAAAAATCTTGTGTCAAGGTATTTGTGCTTGTCCAACATGTGGGTTCTCCTCCAAAATGGCTTGATCTACTTTAAACTAATTTACCTTCTTATTGTTGAAAGGTTTTTAATACCTAAGTTAAAAAGTAGTTTTCACCATCTTGCCCCGATCTACATTTTTCAGTCGCGAGTTTTGTGTAGTTTTTTGTCAATACACAATAGTCAAATAATAGGCATGACGACTCATTTTTGATTTAATGTGCCATCAAAAGGGTACTCAATAACTGAAACATAGCTAAAATAATTACTTAAGATAACAATCTTAAAAAACTTTCCATGATATCACGATTTTAAAATCACAATTTTGGACTCTCCCAAAAACGCTTCATACAAAAACATTACAGAAGCGTGACGTCACAGTGCTGTATTTACTATGTGTCGCGAGTTAAGTTTGTATGGTAGCTATATTAAATATAGCGTTTAGGAAACTGGTTTCATAACAAAAGTCACTGGAAATTGAATGGGTTATCCGATAATAAATACATTTTCCAATAATTTCGTACTTTTAAAATGGACTTTCGCATCCAGCTTTGAATGATCATAAAGAAAAAATATCAAAATTAAAATTGGTACATATATTATTATATTGAAATACTGTCAAATAATTTAATAATATAATTGCAGGACCTGTCGTCATGCCTATTGAACGTCATTGAATTTATATGAACTGTCTCGTCACTTTGATTTATTGATCATGTTATGGCAAAATAAAGTTTGCCGGGTATACAAAAAAAATAAATGTAAAAAAATCACAGGAAAAGTTACGAATAACTCGTAAAATTAAAAAAAAAAAAAAAATGTCAAGTGACATAGACTCATGCACTTAATCATTCATAAAACGTCCCATTACAAATGTTGAAGACAGATCATATTGTTCCGGTTTAGGAAACATGGTAAGTACGTATATCACAAGCAACCTGCTTTATTACGGGACTCAGGGCCATGAGAAAAAAGTCAAACTTTAGAATCTATACTAATATTATAAAGATGAAGAGTTTGTTTGTTTGTTTGTTTGAACGCTAGGATCTAAGGAAGTACTGGTCCGAATTGAAAGATTATTTTTCTATTGGATAGTCCATTTATCGAGGAAAGCTATAGGCTATAGAATATAACGCTACTATTAATAGAAGCGGAGCATGAATCAAGAATGTAAAAAAATCGGGAAAATATTCCTTATTGAGAGTTTTCGTACGTTTCGTGCTTTGAGATGACACATGACAGCATGTGTCTAAGATTGCGTCATTGAATATCACAGATTAAATCTGTATTCAAACACCTCTTGAATAAAAACCTTTGCTAATCAAATTTGTTTCTAAAGCTGAGTTGGTACGACCAAGTTCCGCCAGGTGGCGTAGCAGGTAGCTGAAGAGGTGTTTTGTTTGAAAGCGATATTGCCAGGAATGACTGAATTGATTTCAGTAATTCTTTCACCGTTGTATATGTACGGGATCCTGATGAGTGCTATATAATGTACCACGGGCAACGCCGGGGCGGACATCTACTAGACTTACAATGAGGCGTTTTGCAGGTGCAAAGTCTTGTCAAAGAGTTCTAAATATTGTCAAGTGTGGCACCACTGTTGATTTTGTGAAATTTCTGTAACAAAATAAAACAGTGGCGCCACCTACGGTGAAATTGTTGTGGAATGAATTACCTATTCACATCAGACTTTCTCCTTCACTAAACACTTTCAAAAAAAGGTTTGAAACAAATCTATTTGTCGAAATAGTAGACTTGTTGTTGAGTATTGTAATTACAGCTGTTATTATATATTTCTATTTTTAACCCCCGACCAAAAAAAGGGGTGTTATAAGTTTGACGTCGATGTCTGTCTGTCTGTCTGTGTGTGTGTTTGTCTGTGGCACCGTAGAGCTCAAACGGATGGGCCGAATCCAATGCGGTTTTTTTTCTATTTGATAGTTAATATCCGTGCGGGTGTTCTTAGTTATGTTTGGTTAATATCGATTCAAAATGGCCGCTTCCACAAAATGGCGGACAAAATATTTCTTCACAACCTACCTCAATATGTAATGTTTATAATGTACAGGACTTAATCACGATTTAATTCATTGTTTAAATACCTCGACGTTTCGGCAGCGTTACAACCGCCGTGGTCACGAGAAGACTGAAGAAATTGCGGGTCGTCTCATTGCGAAATGAGGGGGATCTAGATCTACCCTCATTTGGTCTTCGAAAATCGCAGGGTTACCACCACGACACACAACACTAACCGTATCACCAGGCTTCTCCGAACTCACTCCGCGATGCGTACATTTATGTATGACTAGATTCCACGACGCCGATAACCGAAAACCATCCTCCCGGTTGAAATTACGATGTTTTTTAATTTCTAACTATTTTCTTTACCGTGAGCAGCAGATGTACCAGATGTTGGCTAACACTGGTGCCACAGGACTCCCCATAGCTACGCCATCTATCTGTAGGTAATGCTGCTCACGGTAAAGAAAATAGTTTCCGTCTAAGCAATTTCTCAACAACACCATCAGGTTTTCCGGTAAGTGGTGCTTACCGTCAAAGGCATCACGGATAAGGTGGGGGCATTATTAAAAGAATATTCTATTAAAACTGTGTATACTCACTTATCAAAGATGACGAGGCATATTAGGACGCCGAAAGACGTCATTCCATTTCAGACTCCAGGTGTGTATAAGGTCGACTGCAGCTGTGGTAGTTCTTATATTGGTCAAACTAAGCGTACAATTGCTGAAAGGATTAAAGAACACATCGCCGCTGTAAAAAATCGCCAGACACAGAAATCTGCGATTGCTGAGCATTTGATTGATGCGGGAACTGGTCATTGGATCGAGCTCCACGACCCGAAGATTCTCTCCACCGAACGTCATTACTACGCAAGAATAGTTCGGGAAGCCTTAGAAATTAAAAAACATCGTAATTTCAACCGGGAGGATGGTTTTCGGTTATCGGCGTCGTGGAATCCAGTCATAAATAAATGTACGCATCGCGGAGTGAGTTCGGAGAAGCCTGGTGATACGGTTAGTGTTGTGTGTCGTGGTGGTAACCCTGCGATTTTCGAAAACCAAATGAGGGTAGATCTAGATCCCCTCATTTCGCAATGAGACGACCCGCAATTTCTTCAGTCTTCTCGTGACCACGGCGGTTGTAACGCTGCCGAAACGTCGAGGTATTTAAACAATGAATTAAATCGTGATTAAGTCCTGTACATTATAAACATTATGTGTTCAAATCGCGAAAGCTTAAAAACAATACCTCAATATGGAAATCAAATGAAAGGGCTTGACTAGTAGAGTACTATACGCTATAACAAATTTCAAATCCAAGATGGCCGCCACCACAAAATGGCGAATTATGTAATATTTTTCACTACTACCTCAATATGGGTATCAAACGAAAGGGCTTGATTAGTAGAATACTTTGCACTATGTCAAATTTTAAATCCAAGATGGCCGCTACCACAAAATGGTGAATTACATTTTATTTTTCACAACTCCATTAATATGGGTATCAAATGAAAGGGCTTGACTAGTAGTATGTTGTACAGATAACAAATCTAAGGTAATCGGGGGGTTATTCAAAATTTTGAATTTTGTTCTTGTATTATATGTATTTATATTTTATTTGTGTATATTTATTTAATAGTATTTGTTAGTTTATGATACTTTAATATTTAAGTATTAGTATTATTGTATAAGGTTGTTCTATTTTTATTATAAATGTGTTGTTCTTTCCATTATTTATTTTTTATTACTATAAGTATGTTTTTTTTGTACTTCTTATTTGCGCACCCCAATTTCTGACTTGTCCACATTTTGTTTTTCATCCTACGGTTGCCTGGAAGAGATCGCTTTTAGTGATAAGGCCGCCCACTGTCGCACTAATTTACTATTTTTTTTGCTTTGTATCTTTTTTTTTGGTGTGTCAATAAAGAGTATTTATCTAAATTGGGAACTGTATTTGACACTTTTGACAGTTCTTTTTACGTCTTTTAGGTTTTATACTTCGGTCCGCTTGGTCACTTCTATACATTTCTATGCATTTTGTTTAGTCTAAAGTATAGTTGCGTAAGGAACAGCTGATTTGAACCCAATTTCAGCCCAGAGTAATAGTTGTACACATTATGTAATAATAAGTAACGTTATGACACAGTAACGCTACTAATTACATACTTACGCGTACTGCGTAACAAGAACGGAACTGAAGAAAAAAATACTAAACTACAATGAAAACCCACGACAATTGACTAAACATAAAATTCAGAAATCTTCATAAAAATAATCTTCAAAAATTGTAGCCACGCTTACTGTGTTCTAGTTTGAAGGGCAATGTTTCCAGATAAATTACAGGGCTTTAAAATATAACATCTTAGAGCTCTGGGTGACGAGCCCAGTGTAGTGTTAGGTAATGATTGGGACTCTTCATGCTTCAATAGCTGCGTGTCACTGTGCTGTTATGTGGCAGGCATATGACTTACCATCACGCTCAGGTCAAAAAATGATTTAAAAAAAAGTGGTTGATTCTAGTTCCTTATTAAACATCATATTTTTAGTTTGTCACTAACAATAATAGTGAAGTGCAAAGCCAACACGCAGATGAACTAAAGAAAACACAACTAAGTAAGCCCTACATAAGGCAATGAATGTCGGCAAAATGTCAGAAATAACCGTTATAGTCCAAGATCCTAGAGCCGCCAGACGTCACGTATTTTCTGATGGATGAAATGTGGACGATTGAGTAGAGTTAGTACGTACTAAGAACACATGCTTGCCCGGTAACTTGCTTAGATGGCCAATTCTTTTGAGATAAGGGGTCCAAAAGATATATTACTTCACGTATTTTCTGATTTAAAGGTATCTTATAGGAAATATCTTTAAAAATAAGCCCCCAGTACCCCCAGAACTTGCTTTTAAAACACCGAGTTTTAAAGCGGTTGCTAAGCAAAACGGCCGACGGAAAGTATCTGGGAGTATTGGGGCCTTGTTTTTAAAGATATTAAATAATAAATAAATAAATAAATATTGGTGGACAATTCACACACAACACCATCTGACCCCAAACTAAGCAAATGTTGCCTATAACATGCGTGAAAATCAGTTATCAGAAAATACGTGAAGTAAGTAATGCATCTTCTGGACACCATATCTCAAAATTGGCCGTCTAAGCAAGTTAGCGGGTAAGCATATGTTCTTAGTACGTACTAACTCCACTCAATCGTCCACATTTCATCCATCAGAAAATACGTGACGTCTGGCAGCTCTGGGTTCTTATCTATTAGTAGTTCATCGATATTCTGTCTTAGCTTGTAAAATAATTAGGAAATATACTAGAAAATATATATGAATGTGTCTTTTCAATTAAGTTCAATGTAATCGCATTCTTCACCATTCAATGACATGTTTTCATACATATTATTTGCTTTTTTTTCTCCGAAAATCAAGCAACCGATTTCTATTAAACATTAACACATACACAACTTAGTTAAAATAATGAGACGCTGAGGTTTCAGATTAAGTACTTGAAGATGTTATCGATGTTAACATATTTTCTTTTAATTTACTTAATTTTTCAAAAACCATTCTACCTATTTCGATAAAATATAGAAAATGATGTAGAACCATCTTTGAAGGATCTGATCTACCAAACAAAGAAAGAGCATAGGTACAGTAGATTGAGAAACTCCTTATTTTGAAGGCGGATAAAAATAATACACATGTTTTTCAAACAAAATTAAACATTAACGCTACCTCAGGCAAGCTAGAGAACTATATAGAATAATAAATGTGTATGTACTTATGTACGTTCGAAAGAAGTTAAAACCTTTTCTCTTGGTTACAATGTTTTAAATACTAAAATGTTGATTAGCTAACTTCAAAGTGGCGATTTTTCTTGACACAAAGTACACAAAATTAACTCTCATATTTTTTTCCTTAATGCGCCAAATGAAGTATACCGAACATAAACAATATTGAAAGAAAATGTTATTTTGTGTGTTACCTTTCGCCTGTCATCTGTCACTATTGAACAATGAACTGTCATAAGATCTATTAGTGATCTTGACACTAATGCCGCCGCCACGACCTACACTCTATTACCTGTCAATAGCATGTCAAGACAGTACTTAGGTGACAAACAAAACACGATGTTTGATAAGGTGCTAGAATCAATTACTACTTGTGACAGGTTACGAGTAGAGCCACTACGGACTATTAACGATATTTGAAAGGTACTTCTATAAGGTGGAACAGTTTTTATGTTTTCGTCACTTGACTTGAGTGTTGGCATTGGACTGAAATATTTTTGTTTTAGTTGCTTTCTTGACATTTTTAAATTATGCAATCATTGAAACATTGAATACCTGCGTATGTCGGTCTATGTTGGAGGGCCCGCGATATACAACCGCCTCCCGACGGGCGTACGGGACGCACCTTCCACCGCGGGGTTTAAGCGAAAGTTAAAAGCCTGGTTGCATGGGCACCTCTTTTATGCCCTTGACGATCTAATGAAGCTGCCAGATTGTTAGTTAATTAAAAATAATTCAATACCAAAACATGTTTTTATTTTATCTGTATTCATACAAATTAAATTAATATAATATTAAAATTATTGTAATGTTTAATGTAAAATTAATTACACGTACATAATTTCTCATACAGACTACCGTGTGTTAGTGACATAAATTACCTTTCCGACTTGTAACTTTGTTTTATCAATAAATGATTTGTATTTGTATAATTATTCAGAGTTATTAAGAGAATGTATTAATGACAATCTGTCGCAATGCCCATTCTGCGTCGCAATGCAACCTGCATGCTGAGTAGCTGGGTACGCTTCAAACCCACAGTCGACTTGATCATCTTGATTGTCTTCAGACCTTTATCGACCTTTTTTATGAATAAATCTAATAACAATTTGATTGGCGTTGTAAATAACTTTTACAATAGTTCCTTTTTTCTTAAATTGGCCAGTCAAACAAGCAATACCAAATGAAGCAAGTTGGAAGTGCATCCAGTATTAACACATTCAAGGACTATGCTGAGAGCATAGGCAAAAAATTCTCTTATACAAAAATTTTGGCTAAAAGTAAGTGGAAGCCTGATCGCAAACGACGATGCGGCAGGCCAAAGAAACGCTAGCGGGACGACCTTGATGGCCATTCAAAAGACTGGAAAACATTAAGTGAAGACAGAACCAAATGGAGAGAAGGTAGGGCCTTTGCCCAACATTGAGACAGTATAGGTTCTAAATAATAATAATAAAAGTTCGAATTAAATGGGGCAAGCCGATAAAATGAATAAACTTGAAAATTCAAATTAACAACCTCACCTCAGTCCTGAACACACTTATCGACATGCCAAACATGCACAAAGCGTTCAAGTAAGCATTCGAATATGTCAACCGACTGATTTAGTACACGTCTAAACTTTATTTTTAACCAGTACCCAAGCTTTCAAATTTTAGTTAACTACTACATTGCTTTTCTTTCGATCCAAGTCTTGCGCAGATTATACCTGTTACTTTGCTTGGAGCTCACTGCTAATCAGTAAATGTAAAATAAATAGTTTATTTGATTTTTAAGTTTTTTTTCTTATTGTTTCTTTTTTACCAGTAAATTATCATCGATATAATGATGATTTATGGTTATTATTGATGGAGTTTCAGTAACGAAGTATAATTTCATATAATAATATAAAATTTAATATTGTTAGTAGTTTAACTGCAAAAAAGAAATGGCAGTCATAGGAACTGCCGATAGAAGTGAAACTTATAACTCAGAATTTGATAGCTTACTTTGGAAACTACGCGGTTGAAACCGGAGGGAGTAGCCACGAGCATGGCCATGGTCCCGAGGATACCCGAAGATTTCTTATCATCCCCGAGCGTGACACTAGAATTCAATTCACAGCCCACGAAAAATCTGTTTGGGAACCCAAAATAAGTTTTTAACTCAAAAAAAAATTCTATAGTTAAAATTATAGGTTTGCGGGCGATAATTTAACTTGACAACGCAACGTCTCAAAACATTGATGAAATGATTGCATACAATCGAGTGGAAGAGAGAAAGATGAGACGCAAGCATATAGTGAGCGTTATGGCAGCTGAAATTGTAGATTGTAGGTACGAATAGTTAAAAGAGCTTTGTCACTGTTTCACACGGTAAGTCGTGTTGAAACTACATTGTCTTTCAAATGCCAGCTTAGTGTTGTCTTGTAAATAGCGATTTATATTTAGTTGACAGCCACAATTTGGCACTCGGAGTTTGTTTCGAGTGAAAACGATTTCGGAATTTGACGATTTGTGTTGTAAATACTTATTTGAGTTCAAAATGATTTCAGTTTAAGTGCATCAATACATGTGAATGGATTTGTTAAAACTAAATAGAAAGTTTGATTTAATGTCTTGTAATGTTTTATTATTATTTTAAGACTGAATTAATAATTTTTTGATATGTTTGCTAAACACCCAAAAAAAAATTGGTTACCTGTAAAGTCGGTATACGGGCGAAAGTTTTACGTGACAACGACTTTGAGTGGTAAAATAATTTTACGGAAGGGACGCGTGCCTTTCACTTTTTATGTCTGTCTCTCTCGCTCTTAGGCGGGCTAACCATGCCCGAGTGGAAGGGACGCGTGCCTCTCACTCGCTCTCGTTGTGAGCGCATAACGTGAGCGGAGCGTAACGCAGTTTCTTGAAGTGTCACCCGGCAAACCAATTTATAAGACGTTGTCACGTCAAAAGAGTTAACAACTATGAAATAGCAGAAACAATTTGTATAAAACAGGAATTATGTGAGGAGACGATGAACACGACATGTGCCTGATGGTAAGTAACACGCCTTAGATAGCAGCAGTGTCATGCAGCTATTGGAACATAAAGAGTCCAATTCATTACCTAACAGTGCACAGTTTTCGTCGCACAGAAATATAAGATTGTGTACCTCTATGCCCTGTAATTTCCCCTAGAAACATTACTCTTCAGACTGGAACATAGTGATGCTTGCACATTACTGCTTGGCAGAGATTAACTGGCAAAGCTGTGGTAATTTTCCAGGCGGACTACCACTACTAAGTCCTACCACTACTAAGTTAGATTAGTACATGTTAGTGGATTGTGGTTTTGGCTCTTTCCTTGTGAGATACGAGTATATGTCCTAGTAGTCGAAACGCAATTTGGGATGCTTATGCTCTGGTCTATATAGTTAGGAGAACGGTGACTGCCGCTCTGGAGCCTCGGGCTCAAATCCCACGTGGACTACTGTCTTTTCGAAGTCATGTGCGTAATTGCGTCTAATTAAAACGGCAAAAAAAACATCGTAAAGAAACTGGCATGTACCTAGAATCTTTTAGGTCATGTGTGTGGAAGTATTATCGTCTAATCCACACTGGGGCCGCGTGGTGGATTATGGACTTGACTCACTCCTTGCGAGAGAAGACACTGAGTTCCAGCAGTGTGAACATTTAGTGGACTGCTTATGCTGTGTGTGGCTTTTAATAGAGAGTTTTCTTATCTTCTTATCTTATGCTATGCTTAGACCATGACTAACTGCCGTGTTATTGGGAGTTATTGGGAGAAGCAGCGCCCTTCAGCATATCACCTCTCAGAATGATCATTGTAACAAACAAATGAATGCACGTCTGGGCGAAGTTGCACGACAAAGGTGCAAGTTGCACGACAAAGCTGCAAGTTTGATCGCGCCATTATAACGACATAATACATGTTCTGGCGCGTGACAGATATCTCGCTGCATGCAGCCTAATGACACGTCGGTGTTGCGACTCACTAGGGATGTTATGGGGCAGCGTTTAGAAATATCGATATCCAACTACATTTGGAATATAGGTACGCTACGTGGTTTTAGCCACTCCGGGTTTTGCATGATGCATCAATTTGATAATTAATTAATACTTATACGAATCCAAAATACAAAACAGTAAAAATTACATAGCAATTAGACTTTTTTTTTGTTAGTGTCATAACTACTCGTAGTAGTATCGTAGTAGGTCGCGCGCGTGTAGTCTCCTAAAAAAAAACAAGCGGATGCGGCTGAAAGTTAAGCGAGACTAAACCAATTATATCTCACGTAAGTTAAAAGATATAAGCTCTGTTTTGGGAGTAACACAAACGCCGACCCATATCGTCGAATAAAATAAGTAAATGATATATAATAAACATTTCTCATACAACACCATCCAGCCTCGGACTAAACAAAGGTAAATATTATAAGTGTAAAAACGTACTTAGTAGAAATACATAGCAACATGAAAAAAGATGATTTCTTTCTTGGAACACTTTTTTCGATCGCTTTCTTAAGATGTTTTCGTTCAATCTTATAAATTTTCACGTAAAAAAAATAATCAGAGATTCAGCCACGATTGAAACCTACGTAGTCACGATTTTGAATGCTGACGTCACAATCGTCGTGAGAAAAGTGTCATAAACGCATTTTTTTTCTAAAACTGTACAGATATATCGATACGTACGTATTTGTCTCATTTCTAGTGTTTGTGGCGGGCTGTGGACAGGCGGAAGGCGAAGACGGAAGTAATGGCGCGCGCTGTCAGGGCTGTCGCGAGTCGCGAGACAGTCGCGCCGCGACGCTTGTTAGTTGCGACTTACCAACGGAGACACGCTTTGTTAGATACAACTATAGATACTGCAGATACATTTAATACCAGAGACATCTTACTTTTACTTCTATAGTTTGTAATATTTTAGGATTTTAGTGCAATTTTCGAATGTGTTAGTAACCCTAATTGTGTCTTCAAATGATCAGAGAACAATTCAAATAACGATACAAAATGTTACCGAAATGTGCTTAATTATCTAGAAAGAGTCAGTATAAAGCAAATATATGCTCACATATGTTGTAAAACTTACTTAAATAGAATACATAGGTAGGTACGTTTCTGGGTTATCTTTTAAAGTGTTGAATTCTATGTTTTTTTTTTTATATTTACGGTTGACATACAAACAAATACTAAGAAACTAGTTTTTAACTTAATCACATTTTTTTACTGAACTGACTAACTTCTGAACTTAGTCCACTCAGCATAATATATTTAAATAGATGCCTACTCTTTGGCTACAGATTGAACATCTTGCAATAACTTTTCCTACAAACATGTTTAAGCCATGGAGCAAATAAGGTTTATTTTAGACATTTTATTTTAAAGGATATACATAAATAAACGTATTATGTAGTAATAAATCAGTGTCCCGCCACGCGGCGGCGTGTCACGCCGTAGCCTCCCGAGTGACGTCTGACACGCTCGCTGTCACGCCGGAATGATTACATAACAACATTTGTTACTACTACAGCAGTTCTGCAGCTGGATTCACAGTCTCCATACGTCATGTTATAAGTGGAACACAAAATGATAACAGTACAAAAATAATTATTCAATTCAATTCAATTCAATTCTTTATTGGTCTGTAAAATTAGGTAAAATTGTACAATATAGGTCTTGAATAAATAAATGATCTCTAATTTTCACCAGGTAAGGTATACAGACAAAATACTAGTACTTAAAAAAATACTTATATCTAAAATTCAGTAGGTACATGTCAATGATTTTGTTTAAAAAAAGAAAAAATATGTGAAATTATACAATGTAAACAATAGAAGAGGTCCGTAGCTATTTATTACTATTATTTTTTATTTACATTACTAAAATTAAGTTATTGTATATCGGAAAAAATTAAACTTATTAAACCATTGAGTGTTTATCATATTCGTCAAATTTGTCCATCAAAAATGTATCGACAGTGTAGTATACTTTTTGTATTAATAATTTGTTTAGTAGGTTTTTGAAGACATTAATGTCCTGTTTACATCTAATGGCGTGTGGTATTTTGCTGTAAATAACAATTATAAAACTAATGTTAAGATATTATGATATTAAGAACATGTCATATATAAAACTATTGAAATACTTGATTACCCGATTTTTATCAAATTTGTACACCGTGTACAAATTTGACTCCACACATGTTGTTGTAAACGTATAAACGTAATGTATTAACATTACGTTTATACGTTTCATACAACTTGAAAGATAGAAATGTTTTTATTTCGATAAATAATTTTTGTATGTCAATATTCGAGCAAAGCCGGAACGGGCCGTTAGTCTTAATAGGTCTCCTTAATCCAGTGTTACCAGTGAAATTTTTACCAAGTCAAACGATATTTACGAAAATTGTGTAATTTGTTCTAACTAGAGATAGTTTTTACCTTGATAAATAGTATGATGATATCCGACTGAAGCCGGAACAAGCCGCTAGTATATTATAAACTAGTAGCATCCCGTGGTTTCGTCTGCGTACTTCCCAGCTCTGTTATTTTTCGGGATAAAAATTGAATGAATTGTAGTCGAATTGAGAAACCTCTTTTTTTGAAGTCGGTTAAAAAATTAGCTTATGTGTATGTCCAGACTATTATTATTATATTATTTTATCTATAGTACCAAAGCTCATTCGGATCCTTTCTGTGGTTTTCGCTTGAAAGAGTAACTACATTCATTGTTTTTTTTGTGCAGAACCTCCATTAAATCTTAGTTGAGTCGAGAGCGAATCGGTTTCTTCTAGGTAAACACGCTCCGTCGTAGAGATGGCGGTCAAGTGTAAACTTATAAAAGTGAAAAAAGTTGCCTATTTTATGTTTCCAGCTAGGGTTGTAACGGAACTTCGCTTCCGCCTCCGTTACTGCGGAAGTTCCGCAAGCAATCATCCGCCTCCGCCTCCGCTAAAAAGGCCTCCGTTACAACCCTAGTTTCCACCTCTAGGACATGGGCTCTTCTCTCATAAGGAGAGAGTTAAAGGTCTTAAATCCGCAACGCTGGATAAGTGCTGATTAGTGAATAACACAGTCATGTCTTCAAAAGGTGTATTTCGTTGTAAATTTAGTTTCAAATCGATGAAACTATGAAGCCATCGGGCCTCTACTACAGCCTACTGAACTTTTTAAGTGGTCAGAAGTAGTTCTACCATGTTTCTTTGATCAACTTCAAAAAAGTAGGAGGTTTTCAATTGTTACCTTTTTTGTGTATGTTACACGATAGCACAATTTCTTCTAAATCGATTTAATAATAATAATCGATTTTTTTTTGTTTAGTAGGTCCATCATAATTACTTCCAAGGTGGTCAAATTTAAATTTTATCGAAATCGATGTGGTGGTTTTTTAAATATCAACGACAATCTAAAATTTGTTAACCTTTACATGGACGACGACCATAAGAATAGATTTCATATATTTGTGATATTAACAAAAAAGTCGAGTTAGAGTTTAATTTTAAAATAAATGCGGTTTTGTTTCTTGGTAAAAAATTAAATTATTTTCAATCCAATTACGCTTCTATTCGTGACGAAGTATGTATTTTCCATTGCACACAATAATTATTTTCCTTGTAAGTAATTAAGACTTTCATTATTCAAAGTTAACATTTCATTAAACCGTCACTTGTCGAGGCCGTGAATGCACATAATTGATCAATTTGATTGACCGATGACAGCGCAATGGCCGTCAATGAACGTCAATTAATTGCTCATCGTTACAAAAGACAACAACTTTATTGGATCACCGAGAAAAATATACTGTATCCCCTATGTAACTCCCAATAAAGTATACAATCGTGTGTAAATCTTACTAGACAAGTATAAAATTGTGTTGGCAAGCGGGTGATTTAGGTATATTACTCATAGAAGGTATTATAATTATCTACTCCCATATCTTGTACATTACGCTTGACAGGTAGTAATTTATGGACACCGATGATTGCTGGTTGTTTGTTTCTGCGGAGGGAAACGCGTTTTGTAACGTGTTTGGCAAACACACCTTTGTACTGTACCGCCACTTAACCAATTCCATATCTTATTTACTTGACTTTGACTTTATTTTTCTATAGAACTGCTCGTCGCTCGAAAAAGTGAAATCATTTTAGGCTTGACATCCCACAGACTCGGATGAAGAGATTTGACTCTAGTTTTGTGATAAGAACGTCTAGGCTGTGGACTTTTCCCAATACATTTACATACGTTAATACGTTACAATCTTGGTGTGTTAAATCTTGATTGTTTCTAGGTAAACAGGGTAATTGTATCGTAGACCGCATCGTCGCTTAACATCAGGCGGAATTGAAAATCTATGATAGTTAAAAAAAAATTGGTTGTTAGGAAAGTCCGTTGGTTAACGAATGATAGTTTAACGTGATAAAGTCATAACAAAACATTGATAGATGCGGCGCAAGCGTACAATGAGCGTAACGGGACATAACGGGACACTTTTTCGTGCATGCAACCGGCATTCATCGATTTATTAGACGTTGTTACGTCAAAAAATTTATCATGATTCTGACTCCACCACGCTGCTCAAGTGTGAGTAAACTTTTATTAATTAACTTATTTAGTCTTCTAAACTCGCAGGGTTGCCACGACACACGAACCGTATCACCAGGCTTCTCCAAACTCACTCCGCGATACATACAATCATTCCGCGATGCATACATTTACTCAAAATTTTATTTATGACAAGGTTCCACGATGTCTAGTGTATTCTCAGCTTACACAAGATTAAAAGCCACAATATTGACAAACAGAACATCAGGCCGTTAATCCGCTCGCGTCGCTCGTATCGAGCGTCAATCAGGGCTGTCAGGTTAACTCATTACAGGATTTACGAGTTCGCATAATGACGTCCGGTAATATACCGTGGAGTAACATACAGTGAACTAACTTGGATATTTATAGTTATTCTGCTAATCATAAACTAGCTAACTTTTATTAGTGGTAGGACTCTTGGCAGAGTCCGCCTGGGGAAGTACCACACCTTTGCCAGTTATTCTGCCGCCAAGCAGGAATGTGCAAATATTACTGTGTTCCGGTTTGAAGGGCAATGTTTCCAGAGAAATTACAGGGCTTTTAGGAATATAATATCATCTTAGATCTCTGGTTGCAGTGCTATGCTATGATTTGGACTCTCCGTGTTCCAATAACTGCGTGTCACTGTGATGTTATGTGACAGGCATGCTGCTTACCATCAGGCACATGTCCTGCTCCTCTTGTCACTCTTTATTAAAAAAAACGAATGTTACCTTGTTGATCCTGTGATTATGAAGGCAAAATCTAGAGAAGACTAGATATCCTTGCAGGTTGAACCTCCAAAGAGGTTCACGCAGAACGGTGTTCAATAAAAATGTTTTAGTTTGATTAAATAATTTTTACGTTTAAAACAAATACTCAGTACCAATTAATATTATAAATGCGAAAGTTTGGATGTTTGTTGCTCAATCACGTCGACACGTTTGACCGGATTTGGGAAATTTGACTTCAGGCTATGTGATGTGCAGCCTGAGTGGACTTTTGATGTGATAACGTCTAACAAATCAATGAAGGCCGGCTGTATGCACAAAAAAGTGTCCCCTTATGTCCCGTTACGTTCATTGTCCCGTTACTTTCATTGTACGCTTGCTCCGCATCTATCAATGTTTTGTTATGACGTAGCCACGTTAAACTATCGTTCGTAAACCAATCGACTTTACAGACAACCAATTATTCTCAATAGTTATAACCTTGGTGGATTGAAGTCGAGAGTGAATTGATATCTTCTAGGAAGGCACATTTCATCGTGGACCGCGTCATTGCTTAACATCAAGCAAGATGGCGATTGTGTGTAAATCTTTAATAATTCAAAATTAATTTGAAACAATCTAAGCAGTTACAAAATAATTAATTTATTCCATGTAATTGAAATAACTAATTAAGGTACAATTATTTTTAAATTTTAGCAGCTGGTCAAAACTAAATTTATACTTTGCGTTTACGGATTTTTTGGCTTTGTATAAAACCTCTTTTTGCTGTAGCAAACTTAATAGCCGCTTTACATTGTCCTATTGTTTGATAATATACCCATCAATCACCGCAATTTTGAACTTTGACCCATTCCTATACAGATCATTATTCATATTCTGTCAGTGCACTGTTTGAAGGCATAATGAGCTGGGAATTAAACCAACATTAGCCGCTGAATGCGACACAATTTGAACCGTACCACGAAATTATAAGGCAGGGTTTAGTTTAAAGGAAACATTTTTGAACAATTAGCTAATTTCAGCGGCAGTCGACGTGACAGCGACGGGACAGCGTGACACGTGTCGCGAGGTTTGACGTTGACAGCGGAGGGACACGTGACAGAAGTTGTGGAGTTGTGATCAGTGATCTGTTCGGGTTGGGAAACTTTTGCTTTAGAAATTATTCGAAAATTGCTTTTTTAATTATACTGTAGGTACTAGCAATTAAAAAAAAACACAAAAAACATGCTTACGGAGGATGTTTCTAATAAAGCGTACTTTTTAGCTAATAATTTAGGGTGTACCTCAAAAATGAATTCATTTTTATACGTAAGAATATAAGAGAACAATTGCAAAACGTTACAAGTACAATTTTAGGGACTATTTGATATATTTATTTGAAATGATTCATTTTCTATGTGTCATCAGCTTGTTATACCCACTCCTAGTTACTTAGTAAGTCTTCAGAAAATCATATTCATATTCACTAGCGGCACTCCGCTGTTTTACCCACGTATTCTAAAAATACGATGACTGTACCAATCTTAGTTTTGACCCGTGTCTTCAGTTCTGTAGTTATGTTAATACTTATTAAGTTAAGTTTAGCTAATTACTGTAGGTATTTTAATATTACTTTCCAGTATATTTAATCTGTGTGATGTTCATTTGAGTGAGTGTCTATGCTTCTTGATATTTAGCAATGGCAACATCGCATCAGACTGTTGTATTATCTATGCAAATGAGCATCACCTACTTTTTTAATTGGACGCTGAACGTACAATAACTGATTATATAAAATTAAAGCCATTATAAATCAGAGTAAAAGCTATTAATTTTCTGAGATAAAGACCTGACCCTTCACAATTGACGTTTTTCATTTGTCTAATTTCCAAATATCTTAGCAAATAAACATCCAAACATTCACATATATATTATGTTGGTAGGATTCCGTTACCAGTTTTGGTACCACTTTCTCCAAATTGTTGACATAATTACTATTGCACTACTCAAAGTCTTGGCACGAACGTTCAACAGGACGCGCCAACACCAAACTTCTGGAATCTTGACGAAAAACAGTTACAATAAAAACGTATATACCACTTTTGGCTAATTTGATAGTAGCTCTGCTCGTTAACAGAAGTGAGAGATTGAGAAGTTTGCAGCTCTCAATTCACGGCTGTCATTTTCAGTTCTCAGTTGTCGGTGCATTCCTTTCAACACGCTGTCACTCGTTGCTCTGCGTCAGTCGCAATAAATTGTTGCAGGCATGTTTTAGATATGTTGCGCGTTACATTCGGGGCATAGTTGTGTGGCACAATAAGCGTGGTATGACTTTGATGATGATATTTTGGTGTTAACCCTTGAAATTTTCATATTGAAAGTATTTTTTGAAGTATTTGACCGCCATCTCGCCTGCTGTTAAGCGACGATGCGGTCTACGATATAGCGTGTTTACCTAGAAGAAACCGATTCACTCTCGATTTGAAGACACAAAGATTGTAAGCATCGGGAAAACCCCACTCAGGCAACGTATTCCACAGCCTAGACGTTTATGTCACAAAAGTAGAGTCAAATCTCTTTGTTCTTATCTTTGGAACATCAACCATGAAACGATGTCGCTTTTTTTAAGCTACGAACATTCCGATAGAAAATAGAGCAAAGTGGTATTAGGTCATGCAAATCAGTCGCACACCAACCGAAGTGTGGCCGATAAAAAACTGATAGTCTAGCAATTTTTCGGCAATGTTTCAAGACTTGCTGAAGTTGCTTAATCTTCGAGAACAGAAAACAAAATGGCGGTCATAGGAACTGCTGATCGACGTACAAACGTACAACTTAAAATTTTAGTTGTATAGCCATAGATATACCGCTATTAATACCGTGTACAACAAGCTACCGAAGTCGATAACCACTGCGCCCTCTCTTGATAGTTTTAAACTTAGGCTCAAACGCTGGCTTACCGAGCAGACGTTCTACAGCTATAATGAATTTATTAATTTAAAAATGACGATATAACTTGCCAATATATATTGAATATTTGTGTGATGAATTCAAATGTTTGCACTGTGTCTGGGTGTTTCTATGTATAATAAGTATGTATTTAAAACTATATAAGTATTATATCAGCTATCTGGCTGCCATCACACAAGCTTTGCTTAGTTTGGGGTCAGATGGTGTTGTGTGTGAATTGTCCACCAATATAAAAAAAAAATCTAATTTCATTTATTACATAGATTGATATGTAGATATTTGATTATGTGAATTTTTGGACTATTATTTATACCAACATACAGTGTATGATGATTATTATTTATTGGAAATTATTTTGTTTTAACATACAAACCAATGACTTGTAACAAGTGTTATAAATAAAATATGATTTTGGTTATTATGCACATCACTGACATGATAGGTGACGCGAACTGATAGAATTTATTCCAAAAAGCGTCTAAGATTTTCTTCCACCACCCCGCTGCGCACCCTGACACTACGTCGCTATGTTGCTACATTTTTGTGTCAATGACGCCAACTCTTACTTAGATTAACGCCAACTAAGATTTCTGTCACCTCTACCAAAAGTGGTCAAAGGGGCTAAATAAGCTATGCTTCAAAAACAATTGGCATTTTTTCGATTTTTTTAGATAAATGAAAAGATAATTCTTATAAGCTTTACAACAAATTGAGCTTTTGGTGAGTACGGTGTTTTTTTTATAGTATAGAGTGACTAGACGAGCAGGGCATGTGCCTGATGGTAATCAACGTGCCTGCCTCATAACAGCACAGTGACACACGCCTATTGAATCATGAAGAGCCCAAATCATTATCTAGCACCGCACTGCGCTCGTCACCTAGAGATATAAGAAGTTTTATAAAATTATTGCTTGTAATTTCACCGGAAACAATGCCCTTCAAACCGGAACACAGTTAATGATTACACATTATTGCTTGGCGGTAGAATAACTGACAAAGGTGTGGTACTTCCCCAGACGGACTCTACAAAGAGTCTTACCTATACCAATATGGTAATAAAAACTTAGAACAAACAAAAAAATATTTATTTAGTTCATGTTTTAAAACTTACTTGTTCTATTTGGAAACACGCAACCGAAATAAACGTTAAACATAATATAAATTATCTAGTCTAATTGATTATTCCCACCTAATCGCTGTCGGAGGAAATATTTGTTTGAATCCCACACAGAAGATACGAGGCCTGATTTTGCTTTGAATATGGTGATTATGGCCAATTCACCAACGTTGGTCAAATTAGGAAATAACATTGGCTTACGCTTTATAACTACAAACCAATTTGGAGCTGGGAAAATATTCATTGATTTGTTTCATTTATTTAATTTCAACGCCCAGTGGTTTTGCCTCGCGAAGTTTTATTAATTGTCCCATTATAAATAAGTACGTGTTTATTTAGACTTTAACCAAACTAAATTCTAAATTTTAACTCGATCCGTACAGTTGTTATAGAGCCATAATCATTCAAATCGAAACTTGCAAACATTTACATTTAAAATATTCAAAGGATCAATTTTTTTATACGATTCTCAATTTTTGCTTTTAGACTTGTTATAGGTACTTTTTTTATATAGAGTGACGAGACGAGCAGGACATGTGCCTGATGGAAAGCAACATGCCAGCCATATAACAGCACAGCGACACGCAGCTATTGGAACATGAAAAGTCCAAATCATTACCTAGCACTGCACTGCGCTCGTCATCCAGAGATCTAAGATGTTGTATGTCTAAGCACATTAATTACTCTAGAAACATTGCCTTTCAAACCGGAACACAGTGATGTTTGCGCATTAATGCTTGTCGGCAGAATAACTGGCCAAGGTACTTCTCCAGGCGGACTCTGCCAAGAGTCCTACCACTACAAAATACATAATATATCTTTTTCATTTTCATCATGTCAGTGATGCGACATCATTTGATTACCTCTAACAAAAATTTCTTCAACACGGCTAAATAAGTTTTCATTTCAACAGTTCAAGACAAACCTCATTAAAAACAAATACACTGGTCCTTCTATTGTGACTTTTATTGCCCAATAATCAAAGCGAAGCAATGCGTCCAACATTGGCACAAACATTTGTGAATTAGAGCGTCGGCGTCGACCGGCGACCGGCAGCGAATCGTCAATCATCTGCACGCATTAATCTTGCGCAGACAACTTGATAGATCATCGGAGTGCGCGCCAACCGCCGAGCGGCGCGGGAAGACGTGGATGCGGCAATGTTTAAGAGTAAGGCGATTTGAACAACACAACTTAAATTATAAGTGAAAAAATGCATTGTATGTACCTTTGAAATTTGAGGGCATCCCTTGATTTCTTAGGATATCACCATCAGATCCTGACTTGGTGCTCGTGGGACCAGCTTGAAAGTGTATTTTTTGTAATAAAAAATATGTTGAAAATCGGCTCACATTTGAGGGAAAAATCTGTGAACATATTTATGTACATAGAAAAAAAATACAGTCGAACATAGAACCTCCTCCTATAGTAAAGTCGCTTAAAAATTTCGATCCATATTATGCTAACTCAACGTTAATGGCAGCCCACTAAACGTTCCTAGTGCTAGGATTTGGGGCCTTCTCTCGTAAAGAGAGAATCAAGGCCATTATCACCGACGCTAGCTTGAGCGGGTTGTAGATCATAATCCACCTCGAAATATTCTTGAAACATGCTGGTTTCCTTACAATATTTTTAATTCACCGTTTTTAAGTTAGAATCATTAGTACAAGCCATAGTACAAGCTTTGCTTAGTCTTGGGTCTGATGGTATTGTGTATAAATTGTCCACCAATATTTATTTATTTAGGCATTAGAGATATTGGTGTGATTTGAACCAGGGACTCGGATTGGTAGTCACCGTTCTCTCAACTAGAGCAGTTGTAACTTTGTTCTCTATTATATTGTTATTGCTCCACGTTAACGATACCTTCCAATCTATCCCTTATTCTTTTTTAACTATAATAACTATGCACACTTGACCGCCATCTTCTCTTTAAGTGACGCGACGACGCGTCTACAACAGAGCCTGCATACCTAGAAGAAACAAATTCACATCCGATTTGAAGATATCAGGATTGGGAAATTTTATGCTCATGCTATGCATTTCGCCAAGACTCGATCTTCCAATGAAAACATTATACAATATTTAATCGATAATTTGGTAGAGACAAGACTTGTTACAGAGTCCGACTGGGAAAGTATCATGCTACAAGTATGTTGATTAATTACGAGTATGTATATGTTGAGATACTATTGTTATTCTTGAAAGTATATTAAATGATGCGATATTTGTTTTGTATATTACCGCTTGCTTCATTTTCAGCGAATCACGTTTACAATTTTGGCGGGGAAACGGGTGTCAAGTTACACAAGTGCGTTTGTGTAACTTGACACCCGTTCGTTCAACTTGAAACGCTTCGGCATATGAAGTGCCGCGTTACTTGTACCTGTTTAAGCCCACTATTCTCAAGAGCGTTTCAAGACGCTTCTGGCGGTATCTTTTTTTTTTTTAAATAAGAAGTGACGAGACGAGCAGGACATGTGCCTGATGGTAAGTAACATGACTGCCACATAACAGCACAGTGACACGCAGCTATTGGAACATGAAGAATCCAAATCATTACCTAGCACTGCACTGCACTCGTCACCCAGAGATCTAAGATGTTATATCTCTAAGCCCTGTAGATTCTCTGGATACATTGCCCTTCAAACCGGAACACAGTAATGTTTGCACATTACTGCTTGGCGGTAGAATAACTGGCAAAGGTGTGGTACTTTCCATTTGCTTAAACTAATGTGCTTGAACTGTAAACTAGCAATTTTGACACTTGTGTCGGATTTTTTTCAGAGTTCTCAAGTGCTTTAGAGCTATACGATCTTAAATTATAAGGAAGACATAGTGATTTTATATTTTAAATTAATTGTATACGATATAACAAAAACGAAAAAAAAAACTGAACTCAATAGCATAAATTGATTTTTTTTTAATTTCAATACTTCGGGACCATTTTCCCGCCAAATTTTTTTTTATTTAATGATTTTTCTATATGAATGGACTTTAATGTTAAGGTGGTTATCTCAAAATAAAGGCCGGTTCAAGCAGACGCCATTAAAACCAAGTTAAAGGGTATATCGTCTTAAATAAAAATACCAAAAATATTTTTTTCCCGCCAAAAGCCCGACCGCAAACTTAATTTTGTAAATTTTCGTCATTCTGTGTAATATGTATCAAAAGTGTCTCAAGCGGTTATGTAAAAATAATAAACTTGCAATTAAAAAAATAATCAGATAGACGTTAGAGCAGAACGAGGAGGCGGAGAAAAAAAATAGTAGATATACGACAAATTTTTATATTAAATCTACGAATTCACATATTACGTCACTATTCACATAGTATGAAATTTTGTCGAGTGTGTGATTTTAAATATAAAGTGAAGTCGTTATTTGCTTTTTTTATATAATTAGGTTATTAATACCAGTACATCAATATAAGAATAAATAGGTCGCATACTATTTTTTTCCTCTGCCTCCTCGCTCATCTCCTAATCGCATTTTTTTAAATTTCATTTAAAATATGTACAAAAGAAGACAAGTGTCGCGTCATTTTAAGTCGTCCAGGCAAGAACACATTTTAGTTTTTCCTTGTTTTTCAAAAACCCCCACTCAATGCGCAGTTATATGTAGATATTTGAACAAGAAGAGTTGAAATACGATATGTTTAAATACACTATAACAATAATTCTCTTCGTATAATTTGTCGAAACATCTTCACCTCGGGACACAGTAATTATTAGTAATTTAATACATAATCTTATTTTCAAACAGTTTATTACTTGTACTTTACCGAGTTCGGGTAGCTTCAAAAACCGATTAAAAAGCTGGCTTATCGATCAAACTTTTTATAGTTACAGCGAGTTTTTATATAGTGATGGCAAACTCACAATAAAGTTGTAAAAAAATTGACATTGTTCATTACAATTGTAATAAGTACATATATTTTAATTTTTGACACTTATTTGTATGATACCTATTATCGTACAATAAAAAGTTCAATTTAAACTTTAAAAATGTATACTCTTTGTATACTCTTATTTTGTTTTTTTTTTATAAAATTGACGTGTAAATTGTACATTTATCAATAAAGAACTTTGACTTTGACTTTGACTTTATTTAGATAAAAATAAGCTAAACTTATTCCACTTTTTCTACTTAACCTTGGTAATACCTTGTTATTAATATTAACCTTGGTTAATAGAACACCAAGTCAATAAATACCAAAAAAAAATCGTCATTGAAACCGCTGACAAAGAACATTCTAAAAACAAGACAGTTGATAATATACATTTAACAAGTCTAAAAACTGCTACCATTTATTTAAAATGTTAGCAGAAAGCAAAGGGAAGTAACGACTGCTTTACAACGTAATTTATTTGATAGTTTAAAACAAGTAAGCGATTGAAACTGTTGATGGTTGCTAAATGTATGCATTTGGATGTGAGCCCAATGGCAAATTTCTGGTACACACGTCTTTGATGACAAAGAGCAATGAACTGAACAATCTAATGGGACCTTTTTGAATAGAGAAGTCGTTGAGTAATCGTACTAAAGCACTTGTAAAATATTATACCAAACAAAAAAAGAATCATCAACATCAATTTGCAATTGGCGGAACGTATCTATCAAACATCCCAACATCAAAATGTCCAGACATCCACCCATTCAAACACCTGACATCCAAACGGCCGACACCCAAATATCCACACATCCAAAACTTACAGCAATTCAAACATCCAATCCATCAAAATTTTCACAATTATTATTTTGGCAAGATAGGCGTATTTCACAAACATCGTGTCCAAATTTCCGACCTCCAGTCCAGACACACAAGCCCTCCTCGCAGGTAATAAATCCCGCTAAACAAGTAGGTTGGGCCGTTTTATCAAAGTCAATCGGTATCACGCCGTCGTTGAGTAATCGTACGAGTTTGCTCCGCGTCTGCGAGGGGCTTATTAGAGTGTCTTATCATCGTGACACTTATCTCATCATAATTACCTCTCTAAACAGGCAAAGTCATTTATTATTATTAAACTTATCCAAGATAAATATGACCTAATACCACTTTACCATTTCCAACAGTCTTCAAATACGAGAAACTGGCTAATTAGCCGATTGTGAATTTGTTTTGGCGGTAATTTGTTAGCCCCAAAAATAGGGGTGTTGAAAGTTTGACGTCGGTGTCTGTCTGTGTTTGTATCTGTCACCGTAGAGCTAAAATAGATTAACCGATTCAAATGCGGTTTATTGCATTTAATAGCTAGTTTCCATGCGGTGGTTCTTGGTGGTTGGTGCGGTGGCTTGGGTAATATTGAGAAATATTTTTTTCACCATCCAATATGAATATCAAATGAAAGAACTTGACTAGTAGAATACCGAGCACTATGAGAAATTTCAATTCTAAGATGGCCACCACCACAAAATGGCGCAATACATTTTTTGCACTACTGCTTTAAACACGGCTATCACATGAAAGGGCTCCTGCCCTTCATCTCATTTCATCATACTGTACTAATTTCAAATCCAATGCAGTCGGGGCTAAATCAAAGATTTTAAGTTTGTTTTTGATTGTTTGGTGAATAATACAATATTTCAAAAGTGGTTCCATATGAATTTTATCGAAATCTGTGTAGCAGTAGCGTGTTCAGTTAGTGTTTATGTTAAGAAAAAAAAAAGATTCTCAATTCGGTTGGGTTTTTAAATGTATGTTACGTGATACTTCAGTGAATTGTAGTTCGATTTTGATGATTCCAATTTTTCCGTAGATCAAATCCCTTCACATCAAATATCTTCAAAGGTGGTCCTACATACATTTTATCGAAATCGTTGCGTCTTTTGAGATATCGACAGAAATCTAATTTTTGACTACCTGGAAGATGTACGTATTCGAATTACCTCGCTGTTTTATTGGAACAGTGTGTTTAATTCTGTTGATTTTACAAGAAAATATGAGATTTAGTCGAGCGTCTGTGTGTAAATGAATGGATGGATTGCAAACTTCCAGGACGAGGATAGTGACGTCACTTTATCGTACAAATTGTACTATAAAATAGCGTCACTCGAAACATCTAAAGTACGGCTGGTCTAGTCGGCACAACGACGACTGCCTACTTGGAGACCCAGGGTTCAAAACCACGCACACCACTGTCTTTTCGAAGTCATGTGCGTAAGGCCGCTAACTTAAAACGGTGCAGAAAAACTTCATGACGAAACTGATATGTACCTAAAATCTTTCCAAGTCATGACGTGTCATCTACGAACCCGCATTGGACTGGCGTGGTGGCCAGCCTTGGCTCTCTCTTTCCGAGAGAAGGCCCCGAGTCCCAGCAGTGGGAACATTTAGAGGGCTGTTTATGTATTGTGTATGTGGGAAACATGTAACCAATCTTCCAATCCAGTATCTTCCAAAATATTTGGTTTAGGAAACAAAAAAAAAGACGTGTACCTAACGTTATACTTTAAAAAAATTTACGGCCAGATTATTTGGTGTATTTTTTTTTAAATAAAAAGTGACGAGACAATCAGGACATGTGCCTGATGGTAAGAAACATGCCTGACACATAACAGCACAGTGACACGCAGCTATTGGAACATGAAGAGTCCGAATCATTACCTAGCACTGCACTGCGCTCGTCACCCAGAGATCTAAGATCTTATATCTCTAAGCCCTGTAATTTCTCTGGAAACATTGTCCTTCAAACCGGAACACAGTAAAGTTTGCACATTACTGCTTGGCGGTAGAATAACTGGCAAAGGTGTGGTACTTCCCCAGGCGGACTCTGCCAAGATATATTTTTATACAAGATATATTTAAGAGTATTTGAGGCGTCTCGTGTGTTTTATTATAAGTATTAAATTATATTGTTGTATGTATGGTAAAATTACGCATTTCAAAAGACAAAGTAAGTATTTAATTATTATTGGCACCTTAAAATGAGTAATATATTAAATTACTCTGTGAACAAAAATGAAGTCACCTTTATTATGGTTCTTGAATCATTTACAACGCTATACTAATGTTTTCCCGATACAATCACTTATCTTGTTATTTATGTGCATCATTAGGGTGATGTCATTTTATAAATAAAATGTGTATATGTTTTTTACCCTCAAATCATAATTCTTTTGAGATATATTATATACATATAGTTTTGAATTAACCTTATATAATAATGGGGTTGGAACGCTACAGTGTGTTGTACTATTGTGTTAACAATGTACATATAAGTAAAAATAATGTTCAAAATGGGACTTGATCGAATATATTTATTTTTCAATAGCACAGAGAAAAATGGACGAACATTTGCCTGATAGAAAGCAACACGGTCACACAGCTACTGGTCCATGAAGAGTGCAAATCATTACCTTGCACTCCATTACACTCTTCACCCAAATACCTATTTAATCTTAAAAATATTAGATGAATGAAAGGATTACGGTATTTTTATGGCGTAAGAAATACGCCAAACGGCAATAAAACCCTTTTACTAAGACTCCTTTGTCCGTCCGTCTTGCTGTCTGTCTATCACCTGGCTGTATCTCATGGACTCACATTATGAAGACATAGTAGCTGTTGTCAGCATAACAACAAATACCTACTAAAAATAGGATAAAAACAAAATTTAAGGGAGCCTTCATACAAACTACGTGATTTTATGCTCGGTTTGGCTCGATATAGATAAAGGATCTGTATTCAGTATAACGCTTGAAATATTGACAAATTAATGAGTTGCAGCACCACTTCAATATAAATAATTGCATTAAAATAAGACCTATATTTAAGGGACCACATAGGACCAATATTTCAGAGACCATACATACAACATACACGATTTCTTTGCTGTTTTTATACCTCTAGGTCTAGATAATTATGCGGAACCCTTTGTGCACTTACACTTGACCAGTTTTGACGTGACAACGTCTAATAAATCGATGAACGCCGAGTGCATGCACGAAAAAGTATCCTTTTATGTCCCGTTATGCTCATTGTCCCGTTACACTCATTGTACGCTTACGCCGCATCTATCAATGTTTTCTTAGGTGTTGTCACGTTAAATTATCGTCCGTAAACCAACCGACTTTAAAGACAACATTTTTTTTCTATTAAAGCGCTCCGCGGTTTTACTCGCGAATTTCCGTTCAGACTTAAATTTATTTTCCACGTGATAAAAAGTAGCCTATGCGTTATTCCAGGCAATACTCGTAATTGTATTCTAAATTTCAACATCCGTTCAGACGTTACGATGTGATTGAGCAACTAATTTCCTAACTTTGGTATTTATTGTTATGTATGTAGGTTTTATTTTGACATTTTTATTATTAGTAGGATATATGATTATATATATTTATATATCTTGGCGGACATTTCACACACAACACCATCTGACCCCAAACTAAGCAAAGCTTGTACTGTAGAAGTCAAATAGATGATATGATACTGACATATTTTTAAATACATACTTATTATAGATAGAAAGCACCCAGGCAGAGTACAAATATTTGAATTCATCACACAAACATTTGCACTGGGTGGGGATCGAATCCTCGACCTACGGCTTCGCAGGCAGACTTACTACCAACTAAGCCACCAAGCCAGCCATATATTGCGGATGTGGATTAGATGTAAGTTAAGATAAATTGACGATAGATAATATTGATTAGGTGTAATATCTAATGGGTTCTAAGTAAAAGAATGCGTGATAATTCGACATTAATTTGATTACAGATTAGATTTTTGTTCTTTTTTGCGGCATCTTTAAAATCCTGTAATATTATTTTCATGACCAATTAATTTAATCATTTTAAAAACATTATTCCTTAATATTTAGGTAGGTACCTAAGTAATGTATTATTACGTTAAACTGACGCGCATGTTCCGCTCCAATGCTTCGCCGCTGTATTAGCAAGTCGGTGACGTGAACTCGTAGGTTTTTGCTCATAAAAGTGCTTAACGCCTCTAAATAAGTTTTCACTTAAACAAATGTGAATTCCATCGTAGACCGCATCATCGCTTAACATCAGGCGAGACTAAAACGAGTTTAAAACTTGTCCCAGTAGTAGTAGGACTTTTGCAGAGTCCACCTGGGGAAGTACCTACCTCACTTTTTCCAGTTATTCTACCGCCAAGCAGTACTGTAAAAACCATCACTGTGTTCCGGTTTGAAGGGAAATGTTTCCAGTGGAAAAAAAAAGGCTTAGAGATAAACATATTTTATCTCATGGTGATGAGCACAGTGCAGTGCTAGGTTATGCCTTGGATTCTTCATGTTCTAATAGCTAAGTGCCACTTTGCTGTTATGAGTAGGTATGTTGCTTAACGAAAGTGGCCGACATAGCCCAAAGAGTAAGCAAGCTGAAGTGGCAATGGGCAGGCCACATCGCTCGCAGAACTGACAACCGATGGGCAAGAAAGGTTCTCGAGTGGCGACCACGAACCGCAAACGCAGTGTTGGACGGCCTCCCACTAGATGGACAGATGACCTCACAAAGGTCGTTGGAAACCGCTGGTAGCAGGTTGCGCAGGACCGTTCGTTGTAGAAATCTAAGGGGGAGGCCTATGTTCAGCAGTGGACGTCTTGCGGCTGATGATGATGATGATGATGTTACTTAACATGCACATGTCCTGCTCATCTTGTCAATCATTATGAAAAAAAACTGCAGTAAACGTTAGAACACTTCACTTCCGTGACCGCATCGTGCATTGTTCTATTGAGTGCACTCATTATCTTTAGCGGAAGTCAAACAAACATTACCCTCTATTCATTAGTCCATACATTTCACATGCCATCCATCATACCATTAATCAACGAAAATAAATCAAGACCCATAAAAAACCACAATCTTCTAACGCATTACGCAACAGAGCAAGCATCATTCTTGTGTCAAGCGAGGACCGAATAACGTTTTCACTCTATTCTACTAGTCCTACTTATATTGTAAATACGAAAGTTTGTTTGTGTGTATTGATGTTTGTTACTCTTTTAATAAAAAAACACTTATGAAATCTATAAAATGTGGATACTAATCATGTCTGGAATAACACATAGTCTACTTTTAATCCCAGGAAAATAATGGGTTCGCGAATTACGCAACTGAAAACTAAGGGTTGCACTAAAAAATATCTTGGTAAATATTTATTTTTTTGTAGTAAAACTGGTTGGTTTTTTTATGTAGTTTCGGTGACATTGATTGGTATTAAATGACCGGAAAAAAATACTTTTAAATTCATTCAAATCATACCTAATAATTATGCCCAATAATTTAACGTTCTAAATATCGACTTCGCGTTAAAGAAAATTGACATTCCTATTTTAATGCCTATCACATTAAAAAAACTTTGACACGCTTGATTTTAATTTATAAAAGTACTAAGCGCTTACTTGTTTAAGCGATTATAACACTCATACGCATCACACAACGTAGCGCATGTATGCGTGTAACAACGTTGTATGTAAGTGTCTCCGTTTGTGTAGAAAACACGCACAGCCTAACACACCCAAAAATCATGCGCTTACAACCGAAGAAACCCGGACCCTCGCGCGTGGAAGCGGGTGAGACGTATGGCATGGCTCACCAAGTGGCGCATTGCTAGGTGTGATAATGGATGGGCTTGATGTATGTTTGGATGAAATGAGTCAGAGCTGCCGCGAATCCACAAATGCAACAACGAGCATAAGTGTGTGAAAAACCCGCACAATGATGCAGATCTGCACTCCCGTAAGTACGCGTAGATGCTTCGATATGAACCATGCAGCGTATCAGTGTGTGAAGTGTGAATGACCTTATAAAACTATTACGAAGTTTTATTTAGCTGTATTTTTATAAGCCCTATATCTTTCAATGTTACAATAACTACTCGTATTTTAAAAGTAAAATTAATGTTAGCTATCGCTATTGCTAGATCAATCATAATCAAATTAACGATACCGCTTTGAACTCACACGTTAACCGCTTTCAGTCCTCGTCTAGAGCCTTCGCGTTTGATTGATGGCTTCCACGATCACGAATACCACAGGACCAGCGAACCAGACCCGTCATTCTCAGAGCTTTCTCGGAATATTGTTCGCAATCCCACAGATAAAGTGATAGTTAGTACTGCGTTAGTAAAGTTTGAGAGGTCTTATTATTATGGTCCCGCAAAACGCTGATAAACGAGCGAGCGGATAAACACGGCTACTTTATTACAGGGAACGGCTATGATTTATTCACGTGCTTGTCGGATTTGAGAGGTGGTTCCGTTCTGAGCGGGGACTCGATCGCCTTTGCAGTGGAAATTATTACAAAAATATGGATCTTTGTTAAATTGAGTGCACTCAATAGAACAAAGCACGATACGATTCTAACGTTTACTGCAATTTTTTTCATAATGATTGACAAGATGAGCAAGACATGTGCATGTTAAACAAAATGCCTGCTCATAACAGGAAAGTGGCACTTAGCTACTAGAATATGAAGAATCCAAGTCATAACCTAGCACTGCACTGTGCTCATCACCATGAGATAAAATATGTTCATCTCTAAGCCTTGTAATTTCACTGGAAACATTTCCCTTCAAACCGGAACACAGTGATGGTTTTTACAGTACTGCTTGGCGGTAGAATAACTGGAAAAAGTGAGGTAGGTACTTCCCCAGGTGGACTCTGCAAAAGTCCTACTACTACTGGGACAAGTTTTAAACTCGTTTTAGTCTCGCCTGATGTTAAGCGATGATGCGGTCTACGATGGAATTCACATTTTTTTAAGTGAAAACTTATTTAGAGGCGTTAAGCACTTTTATGAGCAAAAACCTACGAGTTCACGTCACCGACTTGCTAAAGGTACAAGTTCGCCCGGAGACCGCAACGCGAGACCGCGACTGGTGACCGCGACTGGCACTTGACTCTATGGAATCGTATGAATTGTATTTAGTGTTACGTATTTATTTATTTATTTAAAAACCTTCCAGTATTTTGCCACGTAAAAGTTTGTCATCATTAATATTGCGAGCAAAATATTGTGAGGAAATCGATATGTTCGAAGAACCTTCTTTTGAGTATATTACTCCCCCATAGGTACAACTTGCATTGGCCAATGCAATAAGATAGATAGATAGAAAACAATTTATTGTAGTACCTACGACAAATAAAAAAAAATAAGATTGTGGTGGTGATAGTTCCTAAGTGAAAAACTTAGGAACTATCACCACAAGTGGCGCCCTTATTGGTGAGAGCAATCTCTTCTCTACCAGACAACCAGCACAAGGAATATAGCCTACATATAAATGCAGGCAGGAGAAGCGACATTAATTTTAATAACACTAATAAAGTATAAAATTTACTAACTATAAAAACAAGCTATAAAATTGATTCTTTTCTTGTGAAATAACTTCTCGAACCCCGGCCCAGTAGTGGGAAAATAAAGAAATATATTCAAATATTTGTGTATGTTCCTGTATTATGTACGTTACTACAGTTGTTTATAGGGGAATAACGGGATACCTAGCAGTACTTCGCAGTGCCACATGTGTTCCCAATTCCGTTAATTTCCCGTAAAATAGCAAAAGTATGTGTTATTTCAGACCATTGTCTACCTATGTCCCAAGTTTCATCCAAATTCCTTCAGTAGTTTTAAAAGACTAACAAACGTACATCCATACATTTTAACAAACTTTCGCGTCTATGTTATTTGTAGGATAATATACAGACAAACAAGATATTACAGATTTTGGTGTTACCTATATGGCTTCAAAATTTTCCGGTTTATTTTATTTTAATAACTGATAACTTTATTGAGCTAACTGATAGTCTGATTAAATTGTACTGTCACCTGACATCAACACCTAAATTTAGATTGTAGAAATTACCAGATAAAGGTTTTTTAATTCTCCTAGTCTGCGAGTAATCTTAGTGATAAATTATGGTACCCATAAATAATATTATCTAGATGACTTTAAATTTACGACGGTTAATAAAATAACATATTGATTATTTTCGTGGATTTCCCTAATACAGTTCCATTAAAATGGTTGTGTTTATTGATTTATTTATTAGCAATTTGCATTATCAACACGGTAATAAATATGTTCGTGAATGGAAGATAAATTTGAAACTATATATATAGGTAGATAAAACAATATGAATATGAAATAAACTTGACTGGAAATTAATTAATTTGACTGGCCTTGTGGCTCAGTGGGTAGTGGCTCTGCCTGTGATGCCGAGGGTCGTGGGTTCAATTCCCACCGAGTACAAATATTTGTGTGATGAATTCAAGTATTTTACTGTATCCCAGATACAGTTGTGTTATGTTTCATCATCATGTTTCTATGTATACTAAGTATATATTTACAACTATATAAGTATTATATCTGCTATCTGGCCGCCATATTACAAGCTTTGCTTAGTTTGGGGTTAGACGGTGTTGTGTGGGAATTGTCCACATATATAATAAATATAAATAAAAATAAACTTCCATACATAGCACAAGCAGCCCAGTTTATATTCCCACGGCTGGGATTCGTGACCTTCTCTCACAAGGAGTGAGTGAAGGTTATAATCGAAGTTGGCAAAGTGCGAGTTAGGAGATGACTCCTATCCTCGAAAGAAGTCTTTCGCAGAACGAGACATTTTCTTCACGTTGTTTTCCTTTACCGGTAATCCGAAAGTACTGTTGATAGTATTTTTGTATTTTGTACAGATCTTTGAAACATCAACCATAAAGCAACGTTGCTTTTTAGTTGGACTACTCGTAACTTGAAAATAAGGTAATGTGGTATTGAATCATGAACGAAGAATTGATTCTACATTTGTGATAAAAAGATCTAGGCTGTGAAATGCGTTGCCTAAATAGGTTTTTCTCGATGATTACATTCTTGAAATTAAAATTTAAAGTAGGTCAGTTTCTTGTAGGTAAGCACGCTCCATCGTAGACCGCATCATCACTGAACACCAGGCGAGATAAATAATAACCGGTCAAGTGTAAAGCTATAAAAGTTTTTTTTATAGTATGCAACGAGACGAGCAGGACATGTGCCTGATGGTAAGCGATACGCCTGCTACATAACAGTGACACGCAGTTATTGGACCATGAAGAGTCCAAATCATTACATAGCACTGCACTACGATCGTCATCCAGAGATCTAAGACATTATATCTCTAACCCCTGTAATTTCTCTAGAAACATTTCTGTTCAAACCGGAACACAGTAATGTTTGCGTTTGTAGCGGCTGGCAAAGGTGTGGTACTTCCACAGGCGGACTCTGCTAAGAATTCTACCACAAAAAAAATGCAGTTCAGTTTTACACTCTCCGGAATGTATCACAAGTCGGATTACTATTTATTGCATCTGATAAGATGGACAGGTGAAATTGTGTGGTAAAGCCGAGAAAAACTGTATAATACTGTATATTACGTGTACACATGATTATAACGTATAAACTGGCTCCTGGCTTCAACTCCAAGCCAGTAATTTGTCAGCATTATGCCATACGTATTCAGTAACTAAGTTGTCAACTTGGACAGCCCCTTGATATCTTTTTAATGACCAGTTGTCAGACAGTGAGCAGGATTACGCAGAACTCCTGTCATGAGTCCAAAGGATCGTGTTTAACACTTAACTATGATGTTTGACGCTTAAATTGTGAACAACTTCTTCTAAGAACTTCTTTGATTGTCATCTTGGCTTATGGAATACGAAGCGTGTTTACCTAGAATTTAATTATATCTTATTATTGGTTCCATTGATCAAATAAAGATACTTATATCTATATATCTTAGATCTCTGGGTGACGAGCGCAGTGCAGTGCTAGGTAATGATTTGGACTCTTCATGTTCCAATAGCTGCGCGTCACTGTGCTGTTATGTGTCAGGCATGTTGCTTACTATCAGGCACATGTCCTGATCGTCTCGTCACTCTTTATAGATCATAACAGAAATATAGTTTTACTTTAGTTCTAAACCTACTTATATTTACTATAAATTAGCTGACCCGGCAAACTTCATACCGCCATACTTTTTCTCGTCAACATTTTCATAAATTTCTGCTATACAAAACCCCAAAAATAACAAAAATATTAAACAAAGAATCATCCAACTTGGTACAGTCATTCGAAAGTTATGAGGGTAAATGCATTTAAAGAGTCATTCTACTTGCTACGATCATCCTACTCCTACTTATAATATACTCCTACTTATTATAAATGTCAATGTGTGAAAGTTTGGATGTTTGTTGCTCAATCACGTCGTAATGTATGTAAAACGGGCTAAATTTTGGAACACATGTAGATTATAATCTGGAAGAAAATATAGGATACTTGTTATCCCGGAAAAATAATGGGAACGGTGGAAACAGGAACTGCGCGGTTAAAACCACGAAGCGCTTCTAGTAGTATATAAAACTCAACTCTTTCGGTTTGGTGAAGCTTTTCTGTGTACCCCTGTTTGTTTTATATCAACCTTTGAGACTGAAGTGAATACACACTTCGGTACAGTTACTATATTCAGCAGGTAATCAAGTAATTTTAGCTTCACAAGTATGGCATTTAGGTTTTTGGTGAAAGTTGAATTATTATGTGTTAAAGCAATTTTGAGAAAGCTGAAAATTATAGAGCAGCAGGAATGACCAAATATTTTGTTTTTAACACAATATTTCAAGGTACTTGAAGGTACTTCAAGTCTGAACAGTTGCTCACGTTATACAAAGCACAGATTCGCTCCTGTATGGAGTACTGTTCGCACCTTTGGGATGGATCGGCTAAGTATCAGCTTGAAGCTCTGGAATTGATCGAGAGACGTGCCAAAAGGCTCATAGGCAATGGCATTCTCGTCCGAAAGAGACTGCAAAGTTTCGAACATCGCCGAAAAATTGCTAGCTTATCGGTTTTTTTATCGGATACACTTCGGAGAGTGTGCGACTGATTTGTACGATCTAATACCACCTTGCCCTTTTTTCTATCGGAATGCTCGTAGCTCGAAAAAGCGACATCGTTTCATGGTTGATGTTCCAAAGACACGAACGAAGAGATTTGACTCTACTTTCGTGATAAGAACGTCTAGGCTGTGGAATACGTTGCCTGAGAGGGTTTTTCCCGATAGTTACAATCTTTGTGTCTTCAAATCGAGAGTGAATCGGTTTCTTCTAGGTAAACACGCTCCATCGTAGACCGCCTCAACGTTTAACATCAGGCGAGATGGCGGTCAAGTGTAAACCTATATAAGTTAAAAAAAAAAAATTTGCTCATGTTAGATTACCATCCGTTTCAAATGGTTAGACGGTTAATTCTAAAATTACGTATCACACTTTGATATAATTTCTATAGCAGGCAAGAGATTTTTACGTTTACGTTTTTTAAATCTATCACTATAGGCTTATACTTGAACGCTACCTCCCCTTGATGTTAAGCGACGCAACGCTCGATCTGTTTTTCTAGAAAAAAAAAAACGGTTTACTATCGATTAAAAGACATCAAGATTGTAGCTATTGGGAAAAACCCACTCAGTTTACGCATTTCACAGCCTAGACATTCTTACCACAAAAGTAGAATCAAACTTTTTCCATCGGGTCTTTGTAACGTTATCCATGAAATGATGTCACTTTTTCGAGCTACAAGCAGTCCGATGAAAACATGGGAAAGGTGGTATAAGTTAATTTAGATCAGGCACACACTCCTCGAAGTGTATCCGAAAGAAAATGTTCCTACCGTTGGAACACGGGGGCTCTCGCAACGAAAGAGTCAAGCTCATAATCTACCACGCTAAGGATCGGATAGATGGATCGGCTAAGTATCAGCTGGAGACTCTGGAATCGATTGAGAGACGCGCCAAACGACTCATAAGCAGTGACACTCTTGTGCGTAAAAGACTTCAAAGTCTTGATCAGCAAAATCGCTAGCTTATCGGTTTTTTATCGGATACACTTTTGAGAGTGTGCAACTGATCTGCATGATCTAATACCACCTTGCCCTTTCTTCTATCGGACTTCTCGTTCCACAAAAGGGCGACATCGTTTCATGGTTGATGTTCCAAAAACGCGAACGAAGAGATTTGACTCCGCGTTTGTGATAAGAACTTTTAGGTAGTGGAATGCGTTGCCTGATTGGGTTTTCCCTGATGGTTACAACCTTGGTGTCTTCAAATCGAGAGTGAATCGGTTTTTTCTAGGTAAGTACGCTCCATCGTAGATCTCATCATCGCTTAACATCAGGCGAGATGGTGGTCAAGTCCGAAGCTATTAAAGTTAAAAAAAAAAACACGCTGCCCAAGTACAGATTAGCATAAGATGCATAAAGCATCCCTTTGTAAAAAATAATCCTCTAAAGCTTCTTAAAATCTTCTGCCGGCTGTAGAAACGAGAAGAAAGTTAAATTGGTCATTCTAGAATCCACCGTCTAATCATTTAAAAAAAATTAGGATATAGAAGAATGTGGAATTATCGTCATTTTGTATTTTCAGTTGCAGCTTTTCCGTTTACAAAGATTCACTCTAAGTATCCGTACCCCTCTATCACAAGTCGAATTTACTTAGTAACTAATCATCTGCATTTTTAATACTTTATCAGTCGATTAATAACTGTCACGGAATCATTCTAATCTCGTAATCAAACATTAGATTGTGATTTATATGACTTGGACTAATACGTTACTTACTGACAACCGCGATAATTGCCTGATAATAAGGGGATTAGCCCACCTGACATAATTATATCAGATTAAAAGTCCATCTATCATTTTTAATTTCCAAAAATGTAGTGAAAACCAGAAGAAATGAAAATGCATTACGGCGTTTTTAACCGACTTTCCAGCTTTGGAGTGGAATAAGTTGCCGGCCTCCTTGTTCCCTGAGAGATACAATCTAGAAGGTCAGAGTGAATAGGTACCTTCTAGGTCAACGTGCGTCATCTTCGACCACACCGTCGCTTACCAGGCGGCGAGTTGGTGGTCAAACGCGGACCTATACGCGATAAAAAAAGGAGGAGGTTGTCAATCCGACCAGTATGTTTTTTTTTCTTTTAATATATTATCATTTGTGCCACGGCTGGCACATACGTCATACTTAATATGGGCGGGGAGAGATAAGTAAAATAAGTACAGATCTAAAGATTGCAAAAAGCGCCTATTAAAAATATTGGTGGACAATCCAAACTAAGCAAAGCTTGTAAAAAGGCGGTCAGATAGCTGATACTTATTAGAGATAATTATAGATCCCCGAGAATCTAAGCCAATAACTGTTGACAGGATGATGTCATTAGAGTTGCCCTGTCAAATCATATGATATACCAGTTGCGCTCAAATGTTATATTATAGTAACACAGTTGCTCTAAGATGTCATATACAATATTAGTCGCCGTCATTTCTCATATTAATAAAATATGACAGTTAGTTACAGTTAATTAGTAAAATATCATCAGATGTCATTAAACAATATGACAGTCACCCTCAAATGTTAAACATCGTAAGTCATTTGCCCTCAGATGTCATTTACAATATAACAGTTGTTCGCATATAAATATACTAGATGTCCGCCCCGTCGTTGCCCGTGGTACATTATATAGTACTCATCAGGATCCCGTACTTGTATATGTACGGGATCCTGATGAGTGAAAGAATGACTGAAATCGGTTCAGTAATTCTTGAGAATATCGCTTTCAAACAAAACACCTCTTCAGCTACCTGCTACGCCACCTGTCGGAAATTGGTTGTACCAACTCAGATTTAGAAAAAAAATTGATTAGCATTGGTTTTACCTATATTCAAGAGGTATGTAATCTGTGATATTCAATGACGCAATCTTAGACACATGCTGTCATGTGTCATGTCATAGCACGAAACGTACGAAAACTCTCAATAAGGAATATTTTCCCGATTTTGATATCCCGATTCTTGATTCATGCTCCGCTTCTATTAATAGTAGCGTTATTTGCTATAGCCTAAAGCCTTCCTCGATAAATGGACTATCCAATAGAAAAGGAATCTTTCAATCCGGACCAGTACTTCCCGTGATCCTAGCGTTCAAACAAACAAACAAACTCTTCAGCTTTATAATATTAGTATAGATAATGACAGTTGCCAGCAGATGTCATTTTAGAAAATGACAGTCTTTATTAACAAAACTTAAATACAATAATAACTACACTACACTACAAACCTACCTAACTACTTACACTAAGCACACCTGAATTATCCATAGACCACTGTAGGTCTACAGATAATCAAGATGTTCAAGCCCACTACCAATCGGAAGCGTACCCAGCATGCTGGCGGCATTACCACGCTGAATGGCAATGCTTATGCGTTGGGACAAATAAACGCCAGCATTTTGGTCACGCGTCGCGTCGACCAAGCGCTCGGATAGGGTTTTGAAAATGAGGTGAGCTCCCCGGCCCCCACGGTCCCAATGTCTCAACCCCAAATGACAGTTGTTCTCAAATGTTAAACAAACGACTTACTAGTCATTTGCCTTCCGATGCCATATAAAATACATATAACAGTATCTCTCATATGAATGTAATATGACAGATGCCATCAGATATAATTTTAAAGATGGCAGCTGCCCTTAAATAACATACATGACAGTGATCTAACGTTCCATACGAAACAATGTATAAAGTGAATATGGTAGAAAGAATACCACTTATTTATTTATTTATTTATTCAACGAGCACACAAAACAGAATGTAATAAACACAAACTATAACATAAGAGTACACTGTACAGAACTGTATTACATTTTAAACTATGTGGGCCTAGAAACAATTTGTTTAAATACAGTGGTTTGATAATAATAATAATTTTAAATTAGAGATAATACATAAAGAAAATTAAGCAAACAGATCTGAACTTAAAACTAACATGCTATAAAACAGTAGATAAATAAGATATAAACATAGAACATTATAACACAACATATAAGTACATAAAAATTGTGAAACAACTAACTGTCCAAATTTCAAATTTATAAGAAAGAAAACTTTGCAAACACAATAATGGTTCCATTAAGATAAAATGTATAAACAAATAATATAAAACAAACTCATAATAGTATATAGTAGTACTTACAAAAACGTTCGTGTTTAAAATGGCGGCGACAAAGATATCAATCTTCTTAGTACGGTTAACATAATAGAGATAATTAAAGAGACCCCGAGAATCTGAGCCGCTAACGACGCGAGTCACAGGGCAGACTGCTGACAGAATGATGGATTCGCACTCGCCTTAATGACGCGGTGATTACGTTTACTATTTTAGACAAGAAATAATAAGGTGAAATTAAAAGGTAAGTTAATAATCACTCTTCTGTATACTTGTGTATTGACGTTGTGTCCTACTTTGTGAGTATTTCAAGAAAACTCACAGTAAAATTATTATTTTGTAAATCTGACGAGGCCATACACAATAATAAATAAATAATATTGGTGGACAATTCACACACAACATTATCTGACCCCAAATTAAGCAAAGCTTGTGCTATAGAGGCCAGAGAGCTGATATAATAAAATGTGACTTATATTAATACTAGCGGCCCGCCCCGGCTTCGCCCGTGATACATGTATATAACCTACAGCATTCAAGGATTACGTACATATGAAAGAACGGTGTACGATTTTTTTTGATCGGTTCAGTAGTTCCCGAGATTAGTGTTCAAACTATATATATGCTATAGGCTACTTTTGATCCCCAAATTATCGTGCTGTTTACTGGGTCAGAAGTGACACCTGTAAACAACTGGCGGGGATAACTAATTAAATGACGATTGATAAGTTATCGACCGGGGATGAAAAATGATTAAATTACTAAAATGGCTATTAAAAAATAAGGGTTGATCGTAGAAGGTTGAAAATTGAGGATTGTATGTATTTTTGTATGTTGTATCATAAAAAAATAGAAATTAAAAATTTTGTCTAAATAATAAAAAAAAAAATTTAGGGGTGGACTACCCCTAACATTTAGGGGGATGAAAAATAGATGTTGGCCGATTCTCATAGATACCGGATAAGCACAAAAATTTACATCAAAATCGGTCAAGCCGTTTCGGAGGAGTATGGCAACGAAAACTGTGACACGAGAATTTTATATATTAGATAATAATGTATGTTTTCAAGTTTATGGCAATAAAAATAACTTATCTTATTAAAACTATAAACTCGTGATTTGCCCCGGCATTGTCCGTGGTACTTATACATATATTATAACCTGTAGCACTCGGAGATTACATCCATCGGTAGAACAAATTTTAAAATCGGTTCAGTATTATTCCTGAGATTAGCGCGTTCAAACAAATGAACTCTTCAGCTTTATATTACTATATTAATATATATTTTTTTTTAATAAGCAGTGATGAGACGAGCAGGACATGTGCCTGATGGTAAGCAACATGCCTGCCATATAACAGCACAATGACACGTAGCTATTGGAACATGAAGAGTCCAAATCATTACCTAGCACTGCACTGCGCTCATCACCTAGAGATCTAAGATGTTATATCTCTAATCCCTGTAATTTCTCTGGAAGCATTGCCCTTCAAACCGGAACACAGTGATGTTTTCACATTACTGTTTGGCAGTAGAATAACAGGCAAAGGTGTGGTACTTTCCCAGGCGGACTCTGCTAGGAGTCCTACCACTACAAAAAAGCGATAATGATGCGAAGATTTGGGTGTTTATGTACTTGGATGTTTGTTGCTCAACCAAAAACATTTGAACGGATTCGCTCTCTCTGTGAGAGAGGTCCTGAATCTCAACTGTAAAAATGATTACCTACTCGTTAGTGGTTATGATATACTGTATAAGGGTACTTCTTCGATATTTCATTCTTCGACTGATTCATCTGGCCAAAATTTTATTTCACTTTCAGCTCTGCCACACATGTTCATATGTAAAAAAGGTAACTAAAGAACATACATTTCAATGAAGGACTTGTTTTTATAAAGTATGGAATGGCACATAGGATTTTGATCTCGGGGATGGTAACTGTGCGGGTAAACCCACAGGACATTCCGTGGGTTATAAATAAATGGCCTGCTCTAAGTACATAGGAAGATGCATAAAATAGACGGATGAAGCCATAGCTACAGTTACTCAAGACAAACCTGTGCTACAACTTTGTTGCAAAATCAATAAATGTTCAGTACAGTTCATAAATCAAGCATTACCATAAACCCACTAGCACATTTCACGGTGCTCGTCGCGCCGCGGGGTGCCTTATTACCCCATACTACTGCCATGGCGCGGTGATGTATGGGCGCAGTAGGCGATAAATCGTCTTGTGGGGCGAAGTAGCGGACCAACTTAATTTAAATTATCAAATAAAATTTATGTATCACCATAGCTGAGATTTTAAATTTATGTTCACTTGACGCCATATTCCAAGCAATTGACAGACAAGACAAAATTATTGATTTATAATATGTAACTGTGTGAATGTGTGAGGGATGTATGTGCGCACTAGGCTATAAGTCGTCTTGAGAGGCGAAGTAAATTAAATTATCAAACAAAATGTATGTATGTGTAATACTATAACTGAGATTTTAAATTTAAATTCACTTGACGCCATATTTTAAGAATTGAATAGGGTAAAGGTAAAGGTAAGAATTGGGTAAAATATATAAACTATTCTAATAAGTCCGTCGGACTATATGTATATGTATGAAAACAATATGTGACACATATTTTTTATTTTATTAAATAAATTGACAAAGATGTAAAGATCACCAAACTTCGGAGGGGGTCGTGACGTCACTTGTGGGTAAAAATTTTACAATCCTTAAAAAACTTATAAATCTGTCAATTAGATTGCTAAAAAATGCTGTACACGCATTTTTCCTTTTTTTTAAAAAAAATGCCGCAGTTATAGTGACGTCACTTGTGGGTACGTCACTATAACGCGAGCGTGTAATAATAAAATGCGTGTACAGTATTTTTGAGCAATCTAATTGACAGATTTATATGTTTTTTAAGGATTGTAACTCGAGCTGTTGGGGCGTTTCGATTTAATTGAGCAACAAACAATTAAACATCCGAACTTTTGCAATAATAATATTAGTAGGGAAACATTGTGACTGGGTGTGAATTTGTGACGGGACGTATAGGCGCAGTAGGCGATAAATCGTCTTGAGAGGCGAAGTAGCGCATCTAATCTATTTAAATTACGAAATAAAATAAGTGTTGCTGTAATCGTAACTGAGATTTTAAATTTGGATTCACTTGAGGCCATTATTCTTAAATATTTATTCAAAATTTAAAAGAGTTAAGGATTTCACTCTGGTCAAATTTTTTGAGTAAGAACAAATTGCATGTTTTCGTATATAGTGACGGAAACCAAGACATGAGCGTGATGGTCAACAACATGCAACACGTAACATACCTATGTAATTACAAGTACAACAGTGTTTTGCTATCAAACAACTGTGTCAAAATAAAGAACTTGTTGCCTTAGTGTTTTCTTTTAATCAGTCTTCTGTGGGACTTTTATTACAAGTTACATCGTGGTCAAATCATTTATAACAATTGTTACGTTAATAAGAATGTGGCTAGTAAGGAAGAAGAAGGTCAGTGCAGGGCGACGTCACAGGAGATCGACCACCCCCACCCTAAATTAGAATTAGAAGGAAGAGGTACTAACAAGAACAAAATTAAAAATTTTGATTAACCCCCGACTACCTGAGATTTGTTATCTGTACAACATTTTACTAGTCAAGCCCTTTTGTTTGATACCCATGTTAAGGGAGTTGTGAAAAAAGAAATGTATTTCGCCATTTTGTGGAAACGGCCATCTTGGATTTGAAATTTGTCATAGTGCAATGTATTCTACTAGTCAAGCCCTTTCGTTAGATACCCATATTGAGGTAGTAGTGAAAAAAATAATATAATTCGCCATTTTGTGGTGGTGGCCATCATTTGTTTTTTTATAGTGTATAGTATTCTGGTAGTCAAGCCCTTTCATTTGATACCCATATTAAAGTAGGTTGTGAAGAAATATTTTGTCCGCCATTTTGTGGCGGCGGCCATCTTGAATCGATATTAACCAAACATAGCTAAGAACATCCGCACGAATTCTAACTTTCAATTAAAAAAACCGCATCGAAATCGGCCCATCCGTTTGAGCTCTACGGTGCCACAGACAGACACACACACAGATAGACAGACAGACAGACAGACAGACAGACATCGACGTCAAACTCATAACACCCCTTTTTTTGGTCGGGGGGTAAAAAGGTGTCAAAGGCTATTATTGTAAGAGGATCAGTGTAGGTGAGCCACATACCCCAACAGGTATCTGGCCGCATCTGATACAGGCTCAACTAGCACTCGGTGAAATCGTCTCACGTCGAGGCTACTCAGATGGTAGCTTATCTCAAGTGCCTGACTGGGTTTTCCCCGATGTTCAGAATTAACAAATGCTAATAACACACGCTAAGATACATCGCATCATCGCTTAACGTCAGGTGAAATGGCGGCCAAGTTTAAAACCATGGACGTATAAAAAAGTTGAACGTAGTCTTGCTAAAACCAAAATTGTGTCACTAGACTCGGCCACATTTGCACGTGTGCGTTGTCAGGCTGACACTGATCACTGATAGGCTGACACGTACACATACACAAAAGTAGCGCGTGTAATGACCCACTGATGTGTGCGTGTCAGCCTGTATGTGACAGCGCACACGTGCATATTATGTGGCTGACTCGATGGACACAGTTTTTGTTTTAGCGAATCTAAGTCCGACTTATTTATACGTCCATGGTGTAAAGCAACAATGCATTTTTATAAAAATCGATGGGTTGATGGTTAAACGCAGACTAACAGCCGCTAAATAAAATCTAAAAGACAAAATAAGACTTTCTAAACCTCTCTCCAATATTGTTTTTGCGTGAATCGGGGATAATTTGATTTATTGCAAACGGCACAGCAATTTATCATCCCGGGCCGCCCCTAGTGAAAGTTCCAATATTAGCTACAATATTTATGGGGTCTAGCGAGTGATAATCATGGGGTATGAATTTATATAAATATCATTTCGTGTATTTATTGATGATGCTCGTTGAAATTTAAGATGCGATAGCGTAATGGTGAGAATTTGTGATTTTGTAACTGTGAGATTGCGGATTCGAATCCGGCTACAAGTATCAAAACTTATACTGTTAAGTTTAAAACTAAGTGTTAAAAAACAACTTTATGATCTTCTGTCTACTAATGCTTACAACATAGCTAATGATTTTTGAGATTAATATTAATGTATTTAATAATATATAAACAATTTATGACTATGTGAATGAATAATAAGAAGAAATTTGCAGTCCTTGAATGGACAACTCTACGGAACCTAGTAACACTTACAGATTTTTGAGTTTTTATTTTGGGCATTAGTACTAGGTATAATTGTTTTTCATTACTCAATTACTTTATTTGTTAGCTTCCATTATCATTAGATTGTTAAAAATGCCCAATTAGTTTTGTACAATTATGTAATGTAGATAATAATAGAGTAAAAATTGGTACTCCTTGAATAGGCAGCTCAGAGTGATAAATTGTAAAGTTTTTTGTCAAATTATCGTAGACAACCTAATATTTGCATGCCGTAAGGTTGATTATGGAGTTCTCAATGTAAACATTTTAGATCTTATTGTAATTACCCATTTTCGCCAATAAAGAAATTTATTATTATTATGTATTTATTTTTTTCTCCAAAACAACAAACCCCAGACTTTAGTTTTAAATCAAATTGAAACGTTTGACCAAATTGCAAAAAACTCCATCACTTAGTCATCTAGATACATTTATTTGTTTTTATTGGAGTAACTTTTAATTTTCAGTTCATAGTTCAAAAACTGCCACATCGATTTCGATATACATATTTATACGGGATTACTAAGTTGATCTACTACAACGATCGCGTAATTTTTTAAGAATGTATTAATATAGATGTACATGTATGTATTTATAACCCTTTTACGTGCCCCATGCGGTAGTTGCAAGCTCACGGCACACGGGGACCTTCACATACTACGCTGACGACACCGACGACGCCATCGGTCGCTTCATGTGGCGAGCGTGGGCTGCTTCACCGAAGACCATCCGCGATTTCAACCTACAGATGGCCATCAGGGACAGAAATGTGGCCGTTGTGGAGGCTCTGGGCCGGGAGGAGGCAGCTTAGGCAAATGGCAAAAGGCAATTAGGCAAACACTCGATGTCGAGTCGATTACTAGCGGAATCCCAACCGGTAGTGATCGGCTCTACAGACGAGCACTAGAATTAGATTTTAAATGTACCCAAATCCCTCCTATTTTCCTCTTCTCCTTATCCAAGAAATGTGTAAAAAAAAGATAATTGTAATGACAAAGATCACGGACCCCGGAGTTTGTGGAGTGGATAATTAAAAAAAAAACCCTTTTACGTAAACCCTTCTGAAAAGAATGAAGAAGATGAAATTTGAAACATATCATTATAGTTTGGAGAAACACACAGGCTACGCTTTATCCCGGGAAACTAACAGGAAAGGAAACGACGCAAATAAAACTCATAAAATAATATTACTTGTACTAAGATAATTAAAAATATTGTACGAAGCACCAGGCTTCAGTCCTAAACAATTTAACAAAGCCACGAAGCCCAACACGCAACAGATGTCACAAGTCGTCAAACTCTCAAGAGTGTAATTTCTGAGCCTGTCGCAAACCGTCCGACTCTAGTTATTCCACCTAGCCTATCATTACAGCTAATAACAAAACGACTACTCTATACTTACGTACATAAGGTATATAATTTTAAGTCGTTATTCTACGGCCCACTGACACTTTTCCATTGTAATCAACGCTTGCGTTAAAGGTAATGCTGTATTTGACAGGGAATAATAGAGTCGGTAGAATGACAGTTTTTCTAGCTGTTGAGCAACTGTTGGAAGATGGAAGGGCTCAACGGAAAGGATGTAATAAAACACATTACGGTACAGTGTCACGCATCTATTAAAACATAAGGAATCCAAAGAGGAATCCTTCGGTCTACGATGGAGCGTGTTTACCTAGAAGAAACCGATTCACTCTCGATTTGAACACAATAATTGTAACTATCTGGGGAAAACTACACAGGCAACGCATTCCACAGCCTAGACGTTTGTATCACAAAAGTACTTAAGAGTCAAACATCTTTGTCTGTATCTTTGTAAGATCAACCATAAAACGATGTTGCTTTTTCGATGTAAGAGCGATTCGTTAGAAAACAGGGCAAGGTGGTATTAGATCATGCAGATCAGTTGCACACTCTCCGAAGTGTATCTGATATAAAATCGATAGATAAGCTAGCAATTTTCCGGTGATGTTCAAGACTTTGAAGTCTTTTGCACAAGGGTGTCATTGTCTATGAGCTTTTTGGCATATTTCTCGACCTTTCAATCAATCACAAAGATACGAAAGCAATTTACCTTTATGACTACTTACAATACGAGTATCTGTATTCAATATCCAAGTTTTTGGAGTGGAACTCTTTACAGAGTTCGCGGGTTTTATTATATTATATATTAATTAGCATCAAAGACAATATACCCATTTGAGTGACCGTAAGACTGACCCTCCTCAGCGTTTTATTAGCACTATATCTGTTGCAAGTTCGGTCAGTCAGGCTTTTGATGTCGAAAGAGTGCTGGCAAAAATAACCATAAAAATATAAAATATGGGTTTCTGCTCAGTGAAATAGAGCCGAAAGTATAATGGAACATTCAGCTTTACAAAGGACGGTATATCATTTTACAAGTAATTTATTGCAATAATTATGAAAACAAAACATCATCAATCTACAAAATTAAAAAGAACATGACTGGCCTCGTGGCTTAGTGAGTAGTAACTCTGCCTGCGAAACCGAGGGTCGTGGGTTCGATTCCCACCAAGTGCAAATATTTGTGGGATGAATTCAAATGTTTGCACTGTGTCTGGGTGTTTATATTTATAATAAGTATGTACATATTTAAAACTATTTAACTATTACATCAGCTATCTGGCCGCCATAGTACAAGCTTTGGATAGTTTGTGGTCAGATGGTGTTGTGTGTGAATTGTCCACCATTATTTATTAATAAAAACGAAATGGGAACCCGTTGCAGGCGCGGTCCCAGCCTCGAATTTTGGAGAGGGTCACCAGTACGCAGCCTCAGGTTTTGGGGGGGGGGTCACCAGTAGAAATACAATAAATCGAGCAAAAAATACTTTACTAGTAGCGCCCCAAGATTTTACCTGCGTAGTTCCCGTTCTAGTTGTTTTCCTGCGTTAAAAAATAGTCTATGTACTATTAGATATTTTTAATTTTCTTAGATTTTTTGTTTAACGTATACGATTTTGGGGGGGGGGTCATGTCCCCTGTGACCCCCCTCGGACCGCGCATGACCCGTTGTTGTCATTCTTTGCACCCTGCTCTGTCCTTAGAAGTTTGCATAGCTCTACCCGTTTTTAACAATTGGTGGAAAGTAGTGCATGTAACACGGGTATTTGGCACATCACAGTGCGGTTTTTTTGCATCGTCCTGCACCCCCGCTGGTGGCTTGTGAGTTTAAGCGAGATTCGTTTAATCGCCGCTCAGTGGGCAGCAGGTATTTAATCTATGGTTGGCGCAGTGGAATGATTCTCCTTGCGAAAGAAGGCCCGTAGTTCCAGCAGTAGAAACATTCAGTGGGGCTGTGTATCTGATTAAGATCAAATTATACCTACTGTTGTGTGTTGTGAGTATAACATTGTCACGTTTATCTCATATCTTATTAGTCATCAAAAATTAGGCGTCAGAGAATGTTCTGCGTTATGATTTTCGTCGTTACAGAATTACTCAGCAAAACAGTTAGCAGGTTCTTTGTCCGTGAAATAACGCCCCACACTACTTAAAGAGCAGTTAAGATAAAAAGTAATGCAATTATTTAACAACATTGTTGCTTAAATTTTAAAAGGTAACGTGTCGTTACTGCAGACTGCGCAATTACCCTTTTACAAGAAAATGAGGTATTAAAGTACAAAAATGCCGGCGGCGGAAGCAACCACGTTGCTCGATTATATCATTGACATGACTGGTTTTGAGACTGTCGTAAATAGAGGGGTTCTTTTCATCAGACAAGGCGGTGGTCAAGCGTAAACCGATAATAGTAAGAAAAGTGTTTGTTTTCAGCCGCGTTGTATACTTTATGGTTGGGGTTGTATAGTGGATTAACTATGTTTTATTTAAGTTTTGACAGTGTAAATTATTAACAATATGGATTGAAATATCTGAAATAAATGAAATGTATGTATGTATGTATGTATTAGCGTCGCCGACATGTTAAAGGTTTGCACCAAAGAGTTTACATATACTACGTATAGAGCTGGATCAAACTTTACACCGAAAGCACGGGTCTGATCCCTCTTGCCTTGTCGCTCTTATGGAAGTGTCATACTTTTATCGCGGCACAACACTCTGTTGCCATAGCAAGTATGCACGTCATCTGCTTACGATTGGTACAAAGAAACCGTGCGAAAAAACCTGATCTATTTATTCTGTATCTAAGGCTTGCACCCATCTGACTCCGCTCCCATCCGACAAATAAAATACACTCAAATATGGGCTTCATGTCTTGCGGGTTAAGATATAGATTAAATTATCAACATAAACTAGCAGACGGCTGTCAGCGATCGTTCTGTCAATGTATGTTGCCAATGTAATCTGTATCTTAACGAACATGATTTAAAGCTCATATTTGAGTGTGCCGTCGGAGCGACTGCGGAACAGGATGTACGCGTAAGACGCTTTTTGGATAGGTTAAATCGGGTGAGTTTGTCACTGACACTCGTAAAATCAGTATAAAGTATTTATAGCTGTACAGGCGACGTATTTATTTCTAACTCACACATATCTTTCAAAAATATTATTTCTCTCCCACATTTCCTATAAACGTTATTGCAATATTCGTTATATTTTCACCCAAGAATTACTGACTGAATTTCAATAAACTTTGCAGTACATGAAATATACACTTTTTAAAAATAGGCTACATTTAATCTTCAATACTGGCCATCCCTATGGTATAGTGAGTAATTACAGGTCGCAGTTAAGTACAAAGTAGAAACTGAAGCATTATTATGACAGAGTTGTTCGCGTGTTGTGTATTTCCCTAAGTAGTGGTTACCTCAATAATGACAGAGTAACGGCATTATAATATTAAGGCTCAGATGTGAGTTTTGAATTATGTGTTAGAATGACTAACTTACATTTTTTTTTTACTAAGATATAGAGTAACGAGACGAGCAAATCATGTGCCTGATAGTCTTGTAGTGGTAGGACTCTTTGCAGAGTCCGACTGGGGAAGTACCATTGCCAGTTATTCTACCGCCAAGCTGTATGTGCAAAATTTTATTGTATTCCGGTTTGAAGGGCAATGTTTCAAGTGAAATTACAAGGCATAGAGATAAAAGTATATCTCCGTATCAAGACATAGGTCATGTCAAATGTTCATGTCTCACCTGCACCGGTTATTGTTGGGAATACCACACTCGAAGTTGTTGACGAATACGTCTACCTGGGTCAAAAAATCCAATTAGGTAGACCCAACTTCGACAAAGAGGTCCAGCGAAGGATCCAACTCGGATGGGCAGCATTCGGGAAACTTCGGCACATCTTTGAGTCCAAAATACCCCAATGCCTAAAGACGAAAGTCTTTAACCAGTGCCTGTTGCCAGTGATGTCTTATGGAACTGAGACGTGGTCCTTCACTGTGGGCCTCATAACGAAGCTCAAAGTCACACAGCGAGCTATGGAGAGAGCTATGCTCGGAGTCTCTTTGCACGACAGAATCCGTAATGAAGATATTCGCAAAAGAACGAAAGTGTCCGATATAGCTCAAAGAGTAAGCAAGCTGAAGTGGTAATGGGCAGGCCACATTGCTTGCAGAACTGACAACTGGTCGGGAAGAAAGGTTCTCGAGTGGCGACCACGAACCGGAAGACGCAGTGTTGGACGGCCTCCCACTAGATGGACAGATGACCTCACAAAGGTCGCTGGAAACCGCTGGTTGCATGTTGCACAGGACCGTTCGTTGTAGAAATCTAGGGGGGAGGCCTATAATTTTTTTTTTTAATTTTTCGTCTCCGGTTCACGAGCGCGGTGCAATCCTACGTAATGATATTGACTGTGCTGATATGTGCCAGGCATGTTGCATATGTCCTGCTCGTCTCGTCTCTATATTGAGTACAAAAGTACGCCTACTCATAACAAATCATTACGTAGCACTGCAACGCGCTCGTCACCCGGGGATGTACGTTCTTTTATCTCTATGCCCTGTAATTTCACTGGAAGCCCTTGAAACTGGAACACAGTGATGTCTTCACATAACTCATGATAGCACCGTTGTAGAGAGTTACACATCTAGCGCGAGAGCCAGTGGGCAGCAAACCCAGGTACTGAGAGAGAGTTTGATTGAGCGTTTGAATTTGACCCTTGAGGCGGTGTCTGAATGGGGCAATGCCAATCTGGTCAAGTTCAATGAGAGTAAGACGCAGGCGTGTCTGTTTTCCGCAAAAAGGAGTCCATTCCAACTGACTCCTACTTTTCGAGGTGTGTCCGTGCCAGTTTCTGACCGTCTTGAGCTTTTGGGCGTTACTTTAACATCTACGCTCAACTTTGGCTCATATATCGAATCCAAGGCCAAATTAGCTGCCAAAAAGCTGGGTGTCCTCTCAAAGGTGCGAAGGTATTTTAAGCCTGAACAGTTGCTCACTTTATATCAAGCACAGATTCGCTCCTGTATGGAGTACTGTTCGCACCTTTGGGATGGATCAGCTAAGTATCAGCTGGAGGCACTGGAATCGATCGAGAGACGTGCGAAAAGGCTCATAGGCAATGATACTCTTGTGCGAAAAAGACTTCAAAGTCTTGAACATCGCCGAAAAATTGCTGGCCTATCGGTTTTTATCGGATACATTTCGGAGAGTGTGCGACTGGGTTGCATGATTTGATACCACCTTGCCCTTTTTTTTATCGGAATGCTCGTAGCTCGAAAAAGCGACATCGTTTCATGGTCGATGTTCCAAAGACACGAACGAAGAGATTTGACTCAAATTTTGTGATAAGAACGTCTAGGCTGTGGAATACGTTGCCTGAGTGGGTTTTCCCCGATGATTACAATCTTTGTGTCTTCAAATCGAGAGTGAATCGGTTTTTTCTAGGTAAACACGCTCCATCGTAGACCGCATTGTCGTTTAACATCAGGCGAGATGGCGGTCAAGTGTAAACCTATAAAAGTTAAAAAAAAAAAAAAAAAAACTGATTGGCGGTAGAATAACTAGCAAAGGTGTGGTACTTCCCCAGATGGACACTGCAAAGAGTCCTACCACCAGTTATAGCTTTTCTTCTTTTAGCGCGCTTGAAAAGAATATGAAAGGGAACTGAACCATGCACACCGACAGCAAAAAACTGACATGATGAAGTTGGCTGACAACTGTCTCTACAGAATGAGTTTTAACGATACGCGCGCGCAGCGACACTCAAAATTTGACATATTGAAGTTGACTGCGCGATTGTACCTATTAGAAACTACTCGTAGTTGAAAGATTTTGACCCCATCTTCAAACTAGTTTCTACTACTCGTGTGGTTGAACAAGATCCTTGTCGTGCTGACGGTACTCAATAATTCAAATGAAGCGGTAATCTCCCGCTAACTGCTCATTGTGCTCGCTGTGATTTATTTTACGACTGTACTTTCACTGCGGTTAGAGTTGCCAGTTGTGGTGCAGTTTTTGCGTAGAACGAATTTGCCGCATTTGGCAGTAAGAAGGTTTAGTAGGTGTTTTCAAATAGTTCGAAAAAGAACTCTGACGCCAGTAAAATTTTTTTTTTTAGTTTTTTTACTTTACAAATGTTTGGGTTTCTATGGTTAGATTTAACTTTAAAATTTCCAAAGATATTTTAATTTACATTAACCTTGAACAGACTTCAGTAATATGGTAGTGCCACCAGAATTTGGTTGAAACAAATTATTGGTGATTTATGTATCTGCCAATCTAATTTGAAATTGATGTGAATATTGAATAAATTATATTTATTTGTATGAATAAACATTATTTACTTACGGCTGGTTTAGTCGAAAGTACGCCGAATGTTGATCCCGAGCCCCGGGTTCAAACTTTACCCGGTGCGGAAGGACTATTTTTAGAAGTCTGTGCGTAAAGGCCGCTAATTTAGGAACGGTGAAGGAAAACATTGTGAGGAATCCGCCATATTTCAAGAACCTTTCGACGTCATGTGTCATCCATTAACCCGCACTAGGTCACGTAATGTATGATTATACCCTAAATTCTCTCTTTGCGAGAGAAGGCCCCAAGTCCAAGCAGTGGGTGGGAGACTTTAGTGGGCGGTTTATGCTATGCTGCATTTCTTATACCCTAAAATAAGGCACATTTTTCAACAATGGCAACACTACCTGCATTTGTAATCGACATGCGGTTATTGTTGCTGAGCGAACGGCGCGGAACGGCTGAAAATTGCCAGCTTAATGTGATTTATTATTTCTACTTACACAGCTGCAAGCTAGAAATACCTTACTGTACCATGGTAACACCAGTTTTCTATGAACTAGTATATACATATATGCTATGTTGTTTTGTACAAATGCTTAGAACATTAATGTTGCTAAGGGACAAAAAAGCAACTCAAAAAAATTGGTTGCCTGTAAAGTCGGTATACGGGCGAAAGTTTTACGTGACAACGACTTTGAGTGGTAAAATAATTTTACGGAAGGGACGCGTGCCTTTCACTTTTTATGTCTGTCTCTCTCGCTCTTAGGCGGGCTAACCATGCTCGAGTGGAAGGGACGCGTGCCTCTCACTCGCTCTCGTTGTGAGCGCATAACGTGAGCGGAGCGTAACGCAGTTTCTTGAAGTGTCACCCGGCAAACCAATTTATAAGACGTTGTCACGTCAAAAATTTGACTGGCGTTCAACTTAAAAAATACGTTTTTTAAATGAATGTTAGAACGTCTCATTTCACACTGAGTACTCTTCAAAGTGAAAATGTACGATATTTTTACCACTCTATTCTTTATCGGTAAAGCAAAACATCATGACGAAACAGCCAATTCTAAGAAAAATTAGTGTTTAAAAATAAGTAAGCAATTAAGCGTTCTATCAATCTACATTCTAGAACAAACAGGTTTAAATTATTTCAAAAAAGGAGCAAATACAATCTTGAACACACCGGTCAGTAATTCCGCGGCAAGGTACTTTGTATCCCGGAAAAATGAGAGGGACGGGAACTAAGCGGGAAATTCACGGAGCGCTGCCTGTCAAATTAAATTAGGGACACGTTTAGAAATAACCTTTAAAAGTCGTGATATAGCAACAAAGATATTAAACTTTCACATTTACAATTCTAAAAATTGTAATCGCTTTCACCCATTAGGCCTATATTCGATAATTTCGATATAAAAGCATAAAACGTCACGATTGTTAAGAAATGTATAGAAAATTGATTTCAATGCCGAGAATAACTTACCGATAAGTTATCACAGCTATCAGCATTAACATTTACATTGCAAACCGTTCCACAGCCAGTAATTATGGTCAATATATCGCTGGCTATATCGAGCCTACGGTTGGAAGCGTAAGGCCGCGTCTCCACCCGGCGATATATGTTGAGCGACACAACTATCCAAGTTAATATTGCAACTACAAAAATGTGAATACTACTCAATATAATAAAGTAACGATCTGTCCCGGTTTTGCCCGAAGTACATATAGCACTTAAGAATCGCATATCCAACGGTGAAACCATTTTGAAATCGGTCCAGTAGTTTTTTGAGATGAGCACGTTAAAACAAAAACCTCTACAGTTTTATAATATTAGTATAGATGCAATAGAAAGTGAAAATTTGAATACGGGTTTTTAACGGATTCATTTCGAAGAGTGTGCGACTGATCTGCATAATCTGAATAAAATTGGGTACATAATAACCTGAAATAGGTTATGACATTTTTTGTGTATTTTTTGTAGTTGCAAGGATATTTTCCGCGGTCATAAATTACGACTAATTTACTATGGAGAATAGCAACTGCCACTTCAGAGTCCTTGATTTGAATTCCACATTAAAGGACGACCATAATTCAGGTCGAATTCAGATTTCGCCCCCACTTCGTCGCAACAACTGTCACCCGCTCCGCGGATATGGGATTTTTTTCTATCGAGGAAATTTTATGAAAACGTGTTTTCGAATCGAAATAATTGTCGAGTGTATCCTTAACTTTATTATATATGAATGCAAAATTAAATATTCAGTAGTTTAGTAGATATTGCTTTTCGCGCAAATTGACATTACACCATCTGAAGGACCATACAGCCTTAATCTTGCCTTTTCAACGTCATGTGAGTAATTTCGCTAACTTAAAAACGTAACATAAACTTTACTTTGATTGATTTGTGGCTCATATTTCATCGATATGTCACATGTTGCTCAACAAGTTGCTTGGTGAAGACGCAGCTTAACTGGTCAATTGGCCGACGTTTAAGTTCCAACTTAACTCTTATAGCGCAAATTGAATGACTTTTTATGGTTTAATACAAGGCTTCAAGTCATGAGCTCGGAGGTAAGTTATAGTTTAGCTGTTATTTATTGGGCGATCATTTTTAATAGTGTGCGATCAATTTCGCATACGAATTATTAATTAATAAAATAACATATTAAATGGTACGCAACACATACACAATTATAAATTAAAATATACGAGTCAAAATGGTGGTCTAAATAACATAGGTAATGATACAGTAGTCGCGTTTTGACAAGATTACTTTAACATCAGGCTAGACGACGGTCTAGTGCAAATAAGTCGATAAAAAAGATAACATTTTTTTTTGTTCAAATAAAGTGTGACGAGACGAGCAGAACATGTTTGTGTCTGATGGAAAGCAACATGCCTACCCATAGTAGCACAGTGACCCACAGCTATTGGAATATGAAGAGTCCAAATCAATATGTAACTGCACTGCGCTTATTACCTGGAGATATTAGGTGTTTTATCTCTTAGCCGAGTAATTTCTCTGAAAACATTGCCCTTCAAACCGGAACCAAATAATGTTTGCACACTACTGGTTGGCGGCAGAATAACTGGTAAATGTGTGGTACTTCCTCAGGCGGATTCTGCAAATAGCCCTACCACTACAATAAATGCAATACGTGGTATACTTTTTGCTGCACGGTTGAATAAATACATTTAAGTATATGTAGATACATGACTACGAGACTTGGCCAGTTGAAAGTAATTAATATTTTATTAGTCCCGTGTACTACAACAGCCATTATACGCCATTTACATTTATAACTCATTTAATTTATGATTTATTGACAGTAATTGCTATGTTGTATTCCAACAGGTGCGTGGAAATTGATTTATTTTACTATGTCAGTCATTAATAATGTCGAAGTAATCAAATTTAATAGCTGACAATATTTTTCAAAGTTGAAACCTACAAAACTTAGAAATATAGAAGTTTGAAAACGGATCGGAATTAAATTTACTTATAAGTTATATTTTATTAAAATAATATTGGTGGACATTTCACACACAACGCCATCTGACCCCAAACTAAGCAAAGCTTGTGCTATGGAAGCCAGATAGCTGATATAATACTTATATATTTTTAAATACATATTTATTATACATAGAAAACACCCAGGCACAGTACAAATATTTGAATTCATCACACAAACATTTGCACTGGGTGGGGATCGAACCCACGACCCACGGCTTCGCAGGCAGACTTATTACCAACTAAGCCACCAGGCCAGCCAAATTCTGGAATAGACAATGGCTACTTTGTGTCTGGGTAAATTTACGAAACGGGAATTACGCGGACAAAACTATCGGTGCTAAAAATAGTAGATTCTCTAATAGTAGATAGCAGTAATGTTTGCACAAAATCTAATCTTCTAAATCTTTCCAATTGGCGGAGCTGTTGCGCAACATACGTACAAATTAAAAATCATCTAAACAAATTGGGAAACCACTCCGTTTGTGAAGTCGGTTAAAAATAAACCATAATATTTGTATACCTGTCACCAAACAATCATTTAACCCATTTTCTTTTAATTTTACATGTTTACACTTGACCACCATCTCGCCTGATGTTAAACGATGATGCGGTCTACGATGGAGCGTTCTTACCTAGAAGAAACCGATTCACTCTCGATTTGAAAACACAAAGATTGTAACTATCGGGAAAAATACACTCAAGCAACGTATTCCACAGCCTTGACGTCTTATCACAAAAGTAGAGTCGAATCTCTTCGTTCGTGTCTTTTGAACATCAACCATGAAACGATGTCGTTTTTTCGAGCTGCGGGTATTTCGATAGAAAAAAGGACAAGGTGGTATTAGATCTTGCAAACCAGTCTCACACTCACCGAAGTGTATCCGATAAAAAACCGATAAGCTAGCAATTTTTCGGTCGAATTGAGAAATTTCTTTTGAAATCGGTTAAACATAAACTGCTACAATTACAGTGTCACTTTCCATCAGGGGCGAGCCTAACTCGTCGATACAGTCTTTTAAAAATGTTGTATTTTTAAAGAATAGAACAGATTCAGTGTTCCGTCGTCATGTTCTGGTCGGGTTTTATTTGCCTATCGCACCTTATCTCCGTTAATAGCGCAATCCGAGTCGGACCGGGCGCGGACTCTGATTTATAGCTCCAGGAAGGCGTAAATCAGTGCGCCGGCGCACGCCTCGTAAATTCAGGAAAATTATCCTGTGTCCGTAGGGTGACCATGGCACTGATTTTGAACGTAAACGATTCAAATTTGGAATGACACTCCTTGTCTCAGTCCTTTTAAACAGATAAGAGAAAGAACAAGAGGTTTGATTACTAATTTGATTGTTTCACTAGGTTCAGAATCGCTACGCAGATCAGCTTAATACCATAAACATGACCCACGGCTTCGCAGACATAGTTTGTGTGGTATAGTGATGTAACTTTTGGAAGCCAAAAGCTTGAATTTGATCTTATAGGCCACGTCGACTGATGCTTGACGTGAGGCGACGAGTCTACTTAATTAACCACCAGCTAAGTGTTATCTGATAGAACTGCTCTTCGATCGTCTAATTAAATCGGCTTTGCCTTTGCTATTGCTATCTCTATAACTTAATAGCGAAGAGAGAAGATAGGGCAATAAGAAACCTAAAGGCGCGATTAAACGACGAAGGGCTAACCCGATCCTACGCGAGCCGAGCCGTCCGTGGAAGATGCGGCTCGGCTATAGACGGCGCGTATTTACACAAGCCGAGCCGCAGATGGCGCGCGCGCCTTTGATCTGTGTCGAAAAAACCGACAAGTGATGGATCGTGCGAACTTTGCCGAGCCGCGCCGAGCGCAGTTGTTTACACAGCGCGTGGCGCGGCGAACCACGAGCGGAGCCAGGCTCGGCGCGCGTGTTTGCGCGCCGTTTAAACGCCGTATTAGACAGTCTAAGTTAGGCTGTAGAACCCAGGAAGAGAAGGAGACTCTTATCAGCCAAGCCTACGAGAAGGGCGCGGGGACCTGCGCATTGATAATCCACGAGGCTCAAGGACTAACATATGAGTCAGAAGTCACCATTAAGACCAAGGCTAAGCGGAAGATACACGAGAGTGTGAAAAAAAAGTTAGGCTGTGAATAGTGTAGAAGTGCTGGTCACCCTAATAGCCGACGCGGTGATGGCGACAATTCCGGCGCGAGTGTCCGGAATGATTCCGGTAAGATCGGCCAGCTTAACGGCCGAGGTTTTGGCAGATGGGGTCTACCGCTTACTGAATTTCACATAGCAGTGCTACATCTGTTATTTGGTCCGAAATTAAAAAGGAAATACTATTACTTATTTAGTAGTAAACTCTTTTGTTTTTTTTTCAGGGTTTGCTAAAATCTGTCTATAACAAAATTTTCGAAAGATCTCTACAGTTTTTGTTGTTTGCGGAGTCTCCTTGGAGAAGTTCTATAACTTTGCTTTTTAGTCTCGTCTAATACCAAGAGGTCATGAGCTTACAGTATCTAGGTAGGTACACAGTATGTACTGTGGCCTGTTTTGTAAAGCGTTTTTTAAAAATTAATGTACACAGATTTTAGGCTGGAAAATTTAAAATTTTGAGTGACAAGCCGAGCAAAACATACATCTCATGATAAGCAACACGCTTGCTTATAACAGCACAGTATCACGCAACAGGACGTCTACTACTCTCTTTCTACGAAAACGCAATTTCGAAAAAAACTCGCGAATTTCCTACTCCAGTTCTACTACGGTCCGTCGTTTAGTCCGTTTAAATTTTCAAAGCCTACTCTCATTAGAGTAGTAGGCTTAGAACATTTAAATATCAAACAATGTTTGAACGGATGAAATGAAGTAGAACCGTAGTAAGAGAGTCGCTAGTTTATTTCGAAATTACATTTTTAGTCATTGACGAAAATATCAAATATAAAAAATGGCCTTGTTTAATATCGTTGTTTTTTATAGAAAGAGATGTCCAGTTTTAGCACAAACATTCTAAATCTCTACTTAGCACTGCATTACGTTTGTCACCCGCAGATAAAAGGTGATTTATCGACCTCAGTAATTTCGGTGGGAACATTTCCCTTTCAACCAGAATATAGTAATATTAACACATTTCTGTTTAGCTGTAAGTAAAATAACTGGCAAATACTTTTCTGGGCGTACAGCAAAGATATACGAGTATGTCACTTCTTTCATAATTTAAGAGCGATGCTCTTGTCGGTGGAGTTCTTTCCATGTGCTTCTACACTCCGCCTTCTCCTTGACTTCCTGATACGACACTACATTTACCTTCTCCTTCACTTGGTTCATGTAACTTCTCCTAGGTCTCTCTTCCTCCTCACTTCTAATTTACCTTCCATTATTGTTCTAATGAAGTTGTCGTGTCGTATCAGATGTCCCAACATCTTCCCTTTTCTGTTTTCTATTGTTTCCATTAATGTTCTTTTCTCCTCTACCATCTTCAAAACTTCTTCATTGCTATATATATATATATATATGTTACTACTAAAACAAAAATAGGATTAGCCCTGAATAATGCCTGTTACTTCTGAATAGTCTTCGGCTTCGGCCCGAACATCGTGGAGTCGTGAGCATAGTGCTTTAATGTGCCCAACTAGTACATTTATGTGTGGCGCAATATATAGCAAATCGCCTTCTGAGAAATATAGCGTGATTCTGTGACTGCCTATTACCAGCATGCGTTTATTATACTGTCAGGCGCTCAACATGTTAGCTTTGTCACTTTAATTTAAAAAAACTTATAATTCATTTTCATTAAAAACCAAAAACTGACTTCAAATTACAAACAAATACAGACATTCAATCAAAGTTCATAAGAATCTATCCCGCTATCACCACGTCGTCTATATACATGAAAGCGAATATTAATTATTTGTGCACATTTTAATAACCTCACTGATTTTGATAAAATTTAAATGAGAACCAAATTCTGAACTCTGAACCAAATCATTACCTAGCACTCCACTGCACTCGTCACCCATATATCTAATATATTATTTCTCTAAGCCCTGTAATTACTCTGGAAAAAAATATTTTCTTCGTCTGTCTGTGTGTTTCTGTTTGTGGCACCGTAGAGCTCAAACAAATAGACCGATTTCGATGCGGCTTTTTTATTCGAAGGTTAATTTCCGTGCGGATGTTTGGTAAATATCGATTCAAGATGGTCGCCTCCACAAAATGGCGGAAAAAATATTTTTTCACAATCTACGTCAATATGGGTCTCAAATGAAAGGGCATGACTAGTAAATACTATACTTTATAACAAATTTTAAATCCAAGATGGCTGCCACTACAAAATGGCGAATCACATAATTTTTTTCACAACTATCTCAGTATGGGTATCAAACGAAAGGGCTTAACTAGTAGAATACTTTGCACTATGACAAATTTCAAATCCAAGATGGCCGGTACCACAAAATAGCGAAATACATTTATTTTTCACAACTTGCTTAATATGGGTATCAAATGAAAGGGCTAGACTAGAATCTTGTACAGATAACAAATCTGAGATAGTTGGGCGTCAATCAAATTTTTTAATTTTGTTCTTGTTAAGTATAATAAAGGGACAAGACGCAGGGCATGTGCCTGATGGTCAACAGCAGCAACATGCCTGCCAGACAGCACAGAGACACGCAGCTATTGGAACATGAAGTGTCCAAATCATTACCTAGCACTGCACTGCACTCGTCACTGGAAAACTGCCCGTCAAATCGGAACACAGTAATGTTTGCACATTACTGCTTGGCGGTAGAATAACTAGCAAAGGTGTGGTACTTCCCCAGGCGGACTCTGCCAAGAGCCCTACTACTACTAAATAAACTTTTCTTCCACTGTTCTTCTATTCAATGTTTAAACTCTAAATTTAAGCCTTTGATTGTCGTTAAGTGGTGTAACGTTGGCAAGATGCTGAGCACGCTTTTGACTACACAGTGAAGTCAGTGAATTCCACGATATAGATTATTAATTTGGTTCGTTGCCACTAGTTCCATTCACAGTTCCATGATGGAACTACTGATAATATTTTTCCAACATTGGTTTCATTAGAAATGGATCTTATTGGGGTTTAGGCATTTTACGATCTGTGCATAATTTAGATGTCCTTAGTGTATGTCAGTTGTTAGTTTGGTATGTAATGTAATTTTCATCGTTATTTAGTTCTGTTAATTAATGCTTTGCCTAGTATATAAATACAACAAATAAAAAATGTAAATAACCACGGTTAATATCGTAATTAATGGTCATTTATTACTGCATCGAAGCGATTACTAACTGCCCACAAAGACTTTCAGAATAAGGTACCGATTACAATATGTAATGATAGCTTATTGTTTATTGCTATGCAATTTGTACGGACACGCCCTTACCTCTCAATGTACAATGGAGTTATAAACACACAGGCTACGTCCAGGCTACACAAAAAGGGTAGGCTAAACTAAAAGTATAGATGCTAGCCTACACGCTATAGTTATTCATTGTGGACGGGTTTGATTTAGAGATGAATCTTGAAAATAATGGGTTGAAGTTTTTTTGTAGAATAGGTGACGAGAAGTTTCAAGAAGGCTACTCAGTCCGGCTAATTTTCAGAGCTTCAGTAAATGGAAGAAGCTATTTTAATTCGTGTTTTGTTTATGTTGATAACATCATAGCATGCACAAGGAGCTCACTAAATGTTCTGCTGTAACTTGGGGCCTTCTCCCGCTAGGTCCTAATCCATCACTCTAGACCAGGGCGGGTTGGTGGATGATCCATGACCTCAAACAACATCTAACACACAACACAACTAGGCACATGTCTACAGGTAGTTTCTTGCCGATGTTTTCCTTCACCGTTCTTAAATTAGCGGCATTACGCACAGGGATTCGAAAATACAGAGTGGTGCGCGTGAGTTTCGAATCAGGGGCTCCGGACAGACAATTGTCGTGCTCCCGACTAGATTAGCAATAACGTAACATCAAATCTACATATAACAACAAACTTGGCTTAAAATCACGTTTGACTTACTTTAGGTATGAATGTATGTACCAATGTAAACCTACCTGATCGTTGCGAGGTGTGTAGGTGTGCGACCTTAAAATATTATTACGGCGTGTGCTCTGAGCCTATCTTTAGTGTGGGGCGTATTGAACGGCTTCGAGAAACATTCATTTTAGTGATGGGACACGCCGTACTTAGAATGGACTAAGATAAGAATACCTAAAACACAGAACAACATTTTTCAGCTCAACAATTCAAATAACCGGGATTAGTCATCATATAATAAGAATCTACCAAGGATAGTGAGGTTTTTGTCTGATGCCCAGGCTTTTTCTCCATTCCAGGGAGTTTCCTGGAAATTCTGTAAAATTTCCCGAGCCTCCCATTCTATCCCTTCCAATGTTTCAAGCCATTGCAAACTCTTTTTTACATTAAAAAGTAACCTGTATCTCTTCTCAGGCACTACACTAGCTCTGTATTAAATTGTTTTTATCGGTTTTGTAGTTTAGTCGTGAAAAGGTAACAGAAGAAGGCAGAAGGTCAGATTTAAGAGCTACTTTCGAATATATAAATATTTTTGTAGGAATATTAATAGGGATATACGACATTCAGACAAACAACATGAAAATAAAAAGCGTTTAATTTTAGAAAATTTGCGTGTAGATTTGTAAGAAACAAAAAAAAATGTTTGCTATACATGGCAACTGTCACTTCGATTGAAGGCCTCCACAAGATTGCTGTTTGTCTTGGTTTTTTTCAGGCTGGCCCAATCACTTGGTCTCTTTCTCGTCTTTCCATCTAGCTTTTGGCTGAATTCTGTTTCTGTATCCATCAGGTGCTCTCCACAAAGTTACGTTGTCCATCTATTGTCGGTGTAGCTTGCCAAATGACCCGTCCACCTTCATTTCAGACCTCGTGCAAAGTTCTCTTGGAGAGTTTAGAAATACATATACGTTTTTAGCTGCATAAACGGCTGTTTTTTTTCTTTCTATCGTAGAAGTTGGATTTTGCCACAGTATCAAAAGCCTGTAGATCTGATTACATAGATATATATATGGTGTTAATTTCAATGTACCTTCACATGTTACCGAGACTAAATTACTTGACAGATCACCGAACGGACAACACGATAACTTTATTATCCTATTAGAGTTTACAATATTTTTTTTCCCTTTTGAGATAACAGAAGCCTAAGAGGAACTTACTAACTATTAATACGAACCTACAAACTTAAAGCCGTACCATCCCTATCGTCTTATCGAGGCCCATTAGATCCCCAATAGGTACGGTAACGTCGCTTCAAGTGCACATGCAGTGTACAATACACAGCATTCTCTATCTGTAATGTCCCTAACGGCCCCTTAACTGGGCTCGTGGAGATATCGGAATGACTCTATCCTTACTTGAATCGCCTCCTCTCGAACGCGTCGATATTTTAAATTTAAATAAGGAATTAGGTCTGATTGTGGCGGGAAATGTGTAAAATAATTTCTTGGAAGTAACTTTTAAAAATAGAATTTTGGTTTATAGCTACGGTCCGTGGTGTAAGCGACGGCCTAGCATAAGCAGCCCGCTAAATGTTTCACTGCTGGGACTCGGACTCTTCTCTCGTAAGGAGATAATCAAGGCCATAATCCACCACGCTGGCCCAGTGCGAGGTGGTGGATGACATCAATATGACCACGAAAGTTTCTAGATACCTACATGTCGGTTTCCTCTTGATATTTTCCTTCAACGTTTCAAATTAGCGGCGTAACACACTTGGTTTGAAAAAAACAGTGGTGCGGGTGGAGTTTGTACCCAGGGGCTCCGGATCGGCAGTCGCCGTTTTCCCGACTACTGTGGCGCGTTCTTTAATATTTTGCTACAACAAAATAAAAAACGACTAAACCAAACAAATTATTCAAGCTAAATTGCAGCAGTTACAAAATAACGCAAATGAAAAAACCCTCCCGTCAAAACCATACAACGTTACAGAAACATGAAACAATAAAAAGAAGCCGAAGTAAACAAAAAGCCAAGAAGTTGGGACATAAAGGGGAAAATTATTACGCTTTCAGCGGCGCATTTAAGCAAAACATATTTCAAAAGTTTCAGCGTATTAAGCAACATTTATTTTGGCAGTGACTCGGCCATTGCGCTGAACGGGTTCAGAGCAGAAGTTATGAAAAACATTGGTTTTACTAAGGATTCTCGCTTGTTTTACTGTTAAAAACAATTGTATAACGTTTTTCAGTTTTTTGGTTTTGCAATAACCGCATCTCAAACAGCCTACCGAACTTTGAAGTGTTGCTATACACATTTGACGTAGGGATCCACTAAGTAAAACTACTTAATACTGACGGGGAATTGTGGTTATATAACCGAATCAAAGCCAGAAAATGTTGAAGCTAAACCATCGAGCAACTCAATCTTCCGCGCAAGCACGGAAAGGAGAGTAGCCTTAGCTAGAAAATATTGTTCAAATCTTTCTGTCATATCTTGCGGGAAGGGAAAGTTGCACACTAGTGCAAAGCTGCACTATTACATACAAAACATACCTGTACCGATCCATTGCCGATCATACTCACACAGCCAAATCAGTAACACATAAAAAATAAAGCACCATTCACAAATCTAGCCCCGCCCTCAGCCACAGTATGTTATCAAACTCTAAGGTCCACGCCGACTTGTACTTTGACAGAGGGGAAACGCTGTGTATGCCTACTCCCTTCCGTGTTGCTCGCCGAGCTAAACTGAGTAATAAGTATCCTACGGTTCCCTCTAAAAACGTACGGTATGCACCTCTGAAAGTGTATATGAAGTATATCATATCAACAGCCCACTAAATGTTCCCACTGCTGCTACTCGGGCCTTCCCTCGCAAGGAGAGAGTTAAGGCCATAATCCACCAGGCTGGCCCAGTGCGGGTTGGTGGATGACACATGGCCTTGAAAGATTCTAGGTACATGTCAGTTTCCTCACGATGTTTTCCTTCACCGTTTTAAGTTAACGCCACTACGCACATGACTTCGAAAAGAACTCAGATCGGCAGGCGCCGTTCTCCCGACTAGACAAGCCGTAACTTATTACAAGCCGTAACTTATATGATGTATACTGAAATCAAATCCGAAATAATTTCATATACTTAGTGGGAGCGAGAGGTATACAAGCAAAATCCCCTCTATAACCTGCTGAAAGACCTTCGCTTATCCAGAAGTGCAGTAAGTTCTATACTAGAACGAGTATCTAAAGCTGCACTAATAGTAGGCTCATATCAGATTTGGCTGAGCAGGGAGAGAAAAACAAGTAGTGAAGGTGAGTGTTGATGTACGTCAGAAAGGGCCCCTTAAACCTACACCCGAGTCACAAGTCTCGGGATCTACTCGGGTTTTCTCTCTCTGCCACACACGATGGACCCGGCACCCGCACGATGAATCCATGGAATGCTAAGAAGATCGTCTCTACTCACTGCACTCAACGAGGTACGAGATGTACGAGTATGTAGTATACCTACTACATACAGTCATCTCGAACGACAACTATCGCAATATTCCAAAAGCTGGTAAGAACTTTGGGTAGGTATTTGAAGGCAAGCTGAAAACTAGTATCATTATTTTGCAAACCTAACACACCTTCCCTTATGAGTTAAAATGAATCCTATAATTTAGATCACCTGGCACTTGGTCACTTACATAGAATACAAAGACACCTTAGACAATACAAAGACAGTATGCATAACGAGACGTTGGTCTCTACCATTAAACCAAATCATGGGTTAGCGCAGAAAGCGCCGAACTTTACTACCCTAGCTTAAATTAACTAACTATAACATACAGCTTGTATCATCATCATCATCATCATCATCTGCAGCCTGCAAATGTCCACTGCTGGACATAGGAGTCTCCCAATGATTTCCAGAATGATCGGTCTTGTGCCGCCTCCATCCACCGACTTCCCGCGACCGAGACAATATCATCGGTCCATCGTGTGGGGCGCCATCCAGTACTGCGTCTGCCGGTTCGTGGTCGCCATTCGAGAGCCTTTATTAACAGCTTGTTTCATCATCATCACCAGCCCGTGTTCGTCCACTGCTGGACATAGGCCTCTCCTATAATACGCCACTCAGCCCGATCCTCGGTCATACGCTTCCAACCACCACCAGCTGTCTTTCGTATATCGTCACTCCATCTAGTCTCAGGGCGTCCTACACTACGTTTACCAATTCGCGGTCTCCACTCCAGAACCCGTCTACCCCAACGGTTATCGGGTCTGCGACAGATGTGACCGGCCCATTGCCACTTCAGTTTGCTAATACGCTGAGCTATGTCGGTGACTTTAGTTCTCTGACGAATTACTTCATTGCGGATGCAATCCCTCAGAGAAACCCCAAGCATAGCTCTTTCCATAGCTCGCTGAGCGACTTTGAGCTTTCGGACCATTTTGACTGTCAGTGTCCACGTTTCAGCACCGTAGGTCATAACAGGTAGGACGCACTGGTTGTATACTTTTGTTTTGAGACTTTGTGGGATGGGTGACGAGAAGACTCGACGAAGTTTACCAAATGCTGCCCAGCCCAGCTGGATTCTTCTCATGGCCTCACTCTCAAAGCTACATCTGCCTAGTTCGAGCGTCTGCCCTAGGTAAACGTATTTCTGAACAATTTCGAGAGTGGTTCCATTTACGGCAATCGGCCCCGGAGCAACGAACTCGTTGCACATGACTTTGGTTTTATCCAAATTCATCCGGAGGCCGATGCGTTGCGAAGCGTTAGCCAAGCTGTCCAGCATACACTGCAAGTCCTCCAGCGACTCTGCCATAATGACGATGTCGTCTGCAAATCGTAGGTGAGAGATGTACTCGCCATTGATGTTTAGGCCATGCCCAACCCAATCCAGCGTCTTAAACATATCCTCTAGTGCGTTTGAGAACAATTTCGGGAAAATTACGTCCCCCTTGTCTCACGCCTCGCTGCAGAGGAATATGTGTTGACTGCTGGTCTTGAATTTGGACTTTCATCGTAGCGGCGTCATACAAACACCTCATCACCTCGATGTATTGCCAATCGACTTGACATCGCTGTAAGGACTCCATAACAGCCCAGATTTCGATTGAGTCGAACGCTTTCTCATAGTCCACAAACGCTAAGCAAAGAGGCCGATTGTACTCCTTTGTTTTCTGTACAATCTGCCGTACCGTGTGAATGTGGTCTATGGTGCTGCACCCACTTCGAAACCGTTCCGGGGGGCTAAAACTCGTCGAGTCTTCGGGCGAGACGATTCGTGATAACTCTCGAAAACAACTTATAGACGGGATATTGGTCGATAATTCTTTAAAAGGGTTTATCTCCCTTTTTGAAGAATAGGATGACCACACTTCTGTGCCATGCCTGTGGAGTTCTCCCGGTGAAGAGGATGTCATTAAACAGTTGTTGGAGCTCTTTTATCAGTGGGGCTCCACCTGCTTTTAGGAGCTCTGTTGTAATTCCGTCCTCGCCCGCGGCTTTTCCATTTTTAAGTTGTCCAAGAGCCATCACGATTTCGTCTAGACTTATTTCCGGCAGTTCTTCGGTATAGTGGCGAGTCAGAGTGGCCCTTTTGTCTTCGTTTTGTGGGAGATGAGGAGCATGCGATGCGTACAGTTGGCTGTAAAAGTCTTCTACTTCCGAGAGAACATCATCGGAAAGAACATCTCCGTAACAACGTTTTGAAAATCGCAAGTGTGTTGTCGCAACAGCTTGTTTAATGGATTCTAAATACTTATCACATTCACTTACTTCATATGTAAGGACTCAAGAAGTATTTAATTTCGTTCCACGACTAGCTCACGAGTACTTCAAATGCTTATAGCCTCTGCTTGGGAAATTTACAAAATTGGAGTACCAATAGTAGGGGAACGTGGCGAAGCAGTTGTTTGAAGAATGATATTACAGTCTTGCTACATCCTAGACTACTAGACCGGTGCCAGCTCTTTATTATTTACACCCACCCACTTTATTCAAGTGGGGACATTTCTCCCAAAATTATGCCTCACATATTTCATGTGCTATGACACAGTATTGAGACTTGGCAACATTTGATTCCGTGTGGAGTACAAAATAGTCACACAACATGTTATTTATATCTATTTATGAATCAATTTACATGTTAATAGAAGGTTAGTGATGTTTAAAAAAATTGGAAAGGAAATAAATGAAAATAATAATAAATATATTTCATAAGAGTTTTTTCTTGGGTTTTTTTGTACAATATTACTTTTAAGCTACGCAAATCTTATACTATTAAGCGAAATAGTCTACCCGTGAGGTTTGTGCATGTATTATGTAACGCAGCCGTGGATTCGGTAAACGTAGTGAAACGCCCTGAGACTAGATGGAGTGACGACATACGAAGATCAGCTGGTAGCATTTGGAGGCATAAGATTGAGGATAGGGCTGAGTGGCCCTGGAGGTGGTGAGTGGTAGTAATATGGGAGAGACCCATGTGCAGCAATAGAAAAATATGATGAGCAGCTGTGATCTGGTCATTCACGTTGAAGCTAAGAGGAACCCGAGGTGGGGTTGTTCGTCTAGTCTAGACATTAAATAAATAAATAAATATTTGTGTGTGAATTGTCATTCACACACAACACCACCTGACCCCAAACTAAGCAAAGCTTGTAATATGGGGACCAGATAGCTGATATCATACTTATATAGTTGTAAATATTACATACTTACGTTCAAATATACATACTTATAATACATAGAAACCCCCAGACACATTCATCACACAAATATTTGCACTGGGTGGGAATCGAACCCACGACCCTCGGCTTCGCAGGCAGAGTTACTACCCACTAAGCCGTAAGCTCTGACGAGGCCAGTCAGAGGCCATTGCCTTCAAAGCGGCGACGATGCGGCCATATAGGTATGGGCACCGGTGCGACTGAGGTGGGCCGCTATGTTGGGAGGTAGGCATCTCGGCAGTAGCCTAGGGTAAAGGCATCCATTTTCACAATCGGGAGATTGTACGTTCAAATCCTGAATGCACCTGTGACTATTTACTTTGAATACCCCCGACCAAAAAAAGGGGTGTTATAAGTTTGACGTCGATGTCTGTCTGTCTGTCTGTGTGTGTGTCTGTCTGTGGCACCGTAGAGCTCTAACGGATGGGCCGATTTCAATGCGGTTTTTTTATTTGAAAGTTAACATCCGTGCAGATGTTCTTAGCTATGTTTGGTTAATATAGATTCAAGATGGACGACGCCACAAAATGGCGGACAAAATATTTCTTCACAACCTACCTCAATATGGGTATCAAATGAAAGAGCTTGACTAGTAGAATACTATACACTATAAAAAAAATCAAATCCAAGATGGCCGCCATCACAAAATGGTGAATTATATTATATTTTTCTCTACTACCTCAAAATGTGTATCAAACGAAAGGGCTTGACTATTAGAATACATTGCACTATGACAGATTTCAAATCCAACATGGCCGCTTCCACAAAATGGCGAAATACATTTCTTTTTTCAGAACTCCCTTCATATGGGTGTCAAATGAAAGGGCTTGACTAGTAGAATGTTGCACGGATAACAAATCTGAGGTAGTCGGGGGTTAGTCAAAATTTTTAATTTTGTTTTTGTTTTCCAAGTACAGAGGCAGGTACAACTTTGTCATCATCACTGACTATAACGGCAAAAGAAAACATCGCGAAGAAACAGGATCATGCATCATCTGTCAGCACGGGAACAAGATACGTAGTATATTTTTAACCCCCGACCAAAAAAGGGGTGTTATAAGTTTGACGTCGATGTCTGTCTATCTGTGTGTGTGTCTGCCTGTGGCACCGTAAAGCTCAGATGAATAGGCTGTTTTCGATGTGTTTTTTTGTGTGTTGAATGTTGATTTCCGTGCGGATGTTCTTAGCTACGTTCAGTTAATACCGATTTAAGATGGCCGCCTCCACAAAATGGCGGACAAAATATTTCTTCACATATGATCTTAATATGGGTATCAAATGAAAGGGCTTGACTAGTAGAATACTATACATTGTAACAAATTTCAAATCCACGATGGCCGCTACCACAAAATGGTGAAATAAATTTATTTTTTCACAGCTCTCTTAATATGGGTATCAAATGAAAGGGATTGACAAGTAGAATCGACAAATTCGAGGTAGTCGGGGGTTCATCAAAATTTTTAATTTTGTTCTTGTTTACAGTATAAAGCTACTGGACGAGCAGGACATGTTCCTGATGGTAAGATGGTAACACGCATACCCTTAAAAATGTAGAATCACGCAGTTCTTGGAACACGATAGATCCAAATTATTATCTAGCTCTGTATTGCGGTCGTCGCCGAGAACTACTGTAGTGGTAAGACTCCTAGCAGAGTCCGCATGGGGAAGTACCGCACCTTTGCCAGTTATTCTACCGCCAAACAGTAATGTGAAAACATTACTGTGCTCCGGTTTGGAGGGCAATGGTTCGAGAGAAATTACAGAGATATAACATCTTAGATCTTAGATCTTAGATCTCAGGGTGATGAGCGCAGTGCAGTGCTAGGTAATGATTTGGACTCTTCATATTCCAATAGCTGCGTGTCACTGTGCTGTTATGTGTCAAGCATGTTGCTTACTATCAGACACATGCCCTGCTCGTCTTGTCACGTATTATTAAAAAAAATGAGTCGGATTATTCATTTACATGCCCTGTAATTTCTTTGGAAAAACAAACATTAACTGAATGTTCACGGAACTTCGTTAATCGAATTACTTCACAAACTGCTTTCTGAAACTCGAATTGATCATTATTTTTAATGACCATATTTTGTATTAAGCAGGATCTTGTAAACGCCCACCGCGACTGTCTCGCCCCATTAGCGAATTTAAAGTCGAAGAGTGCTTCAGCGACCCTAGAACGGAGCCTTGTTAGTGATGGGCGGGCCTGATTTGAGTGCTCCACGCAAATTACGGTAGCATCGACTAAATATTAATATTTCAGTGAAACTCAAGTACATTAAAAATAAAAAAAAATTGATTGACATTTATACTACAAAACTAATCAAAGCTTTATGGCCAGATAACTGTCAAAATACAAAAACTGTGGTCTGTCGACTTGATTTTATCCAAGTCTCTTCTTAACAAAAACTAACAAACATACATCCATACAGTTTCACAAACTTTCGAGTTTATAATGTCGGTAGGATATTAACACCCAACAACAGAAGAAAAAATAAATGTATTGTTCAAACTTATTAACTTTGACTTTGATTTTGACTTTGTTCGACAATTCACACACAACACTATCTGACCCCAAATTAAGCAAAGACTATTTATTCTATGGCGGCCAGATAGCTGATATAATACTTAAATAGTTTTGAATACATACTTTTTAAACATAGAAATACCCAGACACAGTACAAGTATTTGAATTCATCCTAAAAAAACATTTGCAATGGTTAGGAATCGAACTCTCTACTTCGGAGACAGAGTTACTAAACATATACTTTTTAAACATAGAAAAACAAAGACACAGTACAAATATTTGTATTCATCACACAAATATTTGCACTGGTTAGGAATCGAACTCCCTACTTCGGAGACAGAGTTACTATCTGCTATACTAGCTTGACAAACTAGCCTGGTGTCGCTCGGGCATAAGATGTATGTATTTATTCATTACTAGAAGCACCCGCATAGTTACCAATCCTGTTCTTTTCCCCAGATAAAAAATTGCCTATGTGTAATTCCAACCCTTATCTATCCGTGTACCAAATTTCATTAAAATCCCTTCAGTAATCTTAACGTGAAAGAGTAACAAACCATCCATCCATTCATACTTACAATCTTTCACATTTATAATATTAGTAGGGATCATTGGACTTGAGACAACGCCTTGAACTAAGAAACATGAAAACGAGTACTTTTGTTTGCATAGTATGATAGCAACGAATGATATAATTCAAATTTTAAAAATATCGTAAATAAGGAGAAACCCTGTATAATTTTGTGAACCGGTCAAAATTTTGAAAATAGTAGTCTGAATTATTTAAAAAAAATGTTTACAAACAAACAAATGCGGTGCAGACAGGTTTCGCCGCGCGCCGTCCGTAGCGCCACGTACGATAGACCAGCCATGCCGTCCGCCGCTAGTACGGCCGGTCAAGTTTTTCAATGCGTCACCTTAAGATATGGTCTGTTATGAAACATCCTGGTTGAATTTTATTGAAGTGAAAACTTTTTTGGCGCGCCACAGACACATTTTTCATGGGTTGTGAATCTAATCTGAATTAAGCGTCACGCTCGGGAATAATAAAAAATCTTCGGGTAAACTCGGGAACATGATCATTGACCATTTATAAATGCGTTAGCATTTCCCATTGACCATCTAGAAATACTGACGCATTGATGGCCATGCTCATGGCCACGCCGTCCGGTTTCACCTGCGTAGTTTCCGAAGTGAACTATCAAACTCTGAGTTATGATTTTTCACTTCTATAGGCAGTTCCTATGACTGCCATTCGTTTTATTGACTGAATTAGCTCTGGTGTGAAGACACGTTCCAAAAATACATAACGATATACATACACGCTGGTGCCTTCACGATGTTTTCATTCATCATTAGAACCAGTTGTGATAACAAACTCTTAACAAAATAAATTTATATATTACTAGCTGTACCCTGCCACGCTTCGCTGTGGGATATTGTGATGCAAAAATTAGATAAAAACATTATTTGATGTGGATTATATATCATTGTAAAATTTCAGCTTGATCGGTGCAGAACTTTTTGAGTTTTTGAAGCGTACACAAACCAACATAACATTTTTATGTAGAGATTTCACAATAATATCAAATATATAATATTTCTAAATATGTAAGTCATCTGGCATTCATAGTACAAGCGTACAATGTGAAATGTTTACACCACTATTTATTTACTGAACATAGGAATCATTTAATCAACATTAATAATAAAAGCTGCCACACGTCAGAGTTTTACATCAAAACAATCTGATATTCATATTATTTAGAAACCCCACACAATTACTTGAATTTGGCCTCCTGCAATTGGGTGTGTCTGCCCACCCATCCGGTGTAAAGCCGTCATTACTAGCCACAACCACCTTTTCAAACATTTTATTTCCTTTGTTAGTTTTATTTTAATTTTGTCGTCATTGAAAAGAATTGAATTTTGTATAGTTAGTACTCTCTGTAGAGTCAGTTTGGGGGGAAAAATAACCTCTGGCAGTTATTATATAGTCTTTGCCAATGGTTAGAATCTTTTTCAAATAAAAAAAGAATCGGTTTCTTCTTGGTAAGCGCACTCCATAATGGACCGCGTCGTTGTTGCTTAATATCAGGCGAGTTGACGGTCGTGTGTAAATCTGTAAAAGTTTAAAAATTACATTAGTAATATTTGGACATTCCGTTTTGAAGACATTTTTCAGAGAAATCACAGGGAAAGACCAATCATTTTAGTCAGTTGTGAAACATACTATTCTCCGTTTTTTGGCCGCGGCAATCTTGGTTCCGCAAACCAAAGGCAAACCGCTGGTTGCAGGTTGCGCAGGACCGTTCGTTGTGGAAATCTAGGGGGCAGGCCTATGTTCAGCAGTGGACGTTTTGCGGCTGATGATGATGAATCTTGGTTCAATTTTCATCAAACATAGTCAAGAATACTACCGGCTATATCACTTTTAAAACAAAAGAACTAAATCAAAATCGGTTCATTAGTAAAGTTCGGGACCTAACGTCGACACGGACAGACACACCCTCAGACTCGGAAAACTTATAATATTGTTGTTTTTTCGTCGGAGGTTAAGAACAAGATTTCATAGTTGATAAAAAACTCCCGACGTATTTCTTAACATGAATAAAAATCAAGTCTCCAGACATCAAAGCTCCCTCAGCTCCCCTAGTCTATTAAACACGTTTTTGAAGTGTCAAATGGGCGGAGACACTCGACGTGACACTCGGCGACACTCCTCGCGACACTCGTGACAATTTCATCGTCTATTTGTCAGCAGTCAGCTTTTGAGGGAACGCCCCTCAGTCCTTAATCACGTACTGAATTTAATAAAAGGAAATTACTTTTGTTGCCTTAATTGTCCAAGATTTGTCGGGGCCCAAGGAAATTTGTGTTTAAATTATATTCAGAGATATATTAAATTCACTTCTTTGAGTGCGGGAAAAATAAATGAAGGTAGGTAAGTCTTTAACGATGCGAGCGAACACCGTCACGAAAACCTGACACCCAAGCCTAGCAACATTTTAGTAAACATTGTGATTTGCTACTAGCTTTAGGTTACCTGCTGTAACTATGGGGTAACTACTGGTTTGAATTGAAAGATTATTATTTTGTTGACTAGTCCATTTATCGATGAAAGCTATAACAGGAGCGTAGCTTGAATGAATAATGTAACAAAAAGGGGAAAAATTCTTCCTTTTTGAGAGCTTTCGTTGGGTGCGCTGACGTGCGCTGACGTCGATCTCAGCATGAGTGTGTCCATCTTTTGGAGTTGCGTCATTATAACCCACCCTCTTTAAGCTAATCAAATTGCAGATAAAAAATGTCGCGTAATTTACAAATAGCTATATTAGGATATCCCACCGTAGTCAGAACGGGCCGCAAGTCTATTAAAATAAATTAATATTGGGTGGACACTTCACACACAACACCATCTGACCCCAAACTAAGCAAAGCTTATACTATGTATGTGTGTCTGTTCCTTTGTGGTCTCCTGTAGCCTAAACGACCTGATGGATTTCGATATCCATCGAGTATTCGCCTCGATTTATATATTAACAATGTGGATATTTATTTTTCCAATAATAATTTAACCAATATTTTGTTGAGTATCTGAATTTGTAAATTATTGAAGTCTGTTTTTATTTTTCCTTAAAAATCACAAACATTATACAAAACTCAAAGAAACACAAATAATGATAAGTCAAGTTCATTTTTTATTTTTGACTCTAAAATGTTATATGGATAAAAAAAACATTAAAAAAAATTTTACACTTAAAAAAAATAAAAAAAATAAAGAAAAACATTTTTACACATATTATGAACAGTAAAATGAGACACGTAAAGAACAAATACTATATGTATCCAATAACTCTTAATCTTATATTTTTACAATGATATAAAGGTGATTATCTACTTAAACGCTATCTGTATGTTAAATAATCTCTTACATACTTCAAAATACATAGGCAATAATTTTATAATCGATACTAAATTACGCTGAATCAATATCATTTAACTACCTATCGAACTAAATAACTAGCTACACTGGCTACAGTATAATTAGGCATTTGCATACTTTTGTGCAATCTATACAAATGTACTCGTAATTTATAGAAAAATCTCTAGATAAAACAAACTATCAAGATCGTTGCCCCGCGGCAGGGTTCTCAAAACCCTGCTAACATATATGTAGAATTGAAATTACCATACGTAGAAAAACCATTGTATACTTATCATTGTTATAATATATTTGTTTTCATTGTTATAACATATATGTAGAATGGAAATAAAACTCATGTGTCTCAAAGATCAAGACGAGACTTCCGATAAACTAAGCCACATGGCCAAGCAATGATTATAGTTTACCTAAGACTAAAAACACCAGCAATTTTGCTCAATTGGACTCCAAAACAGAGAATCAATAAAAATGTTCAAGTATTTTAGCACTTATGTCAATTTGGTTTTTGTGATGTGAAGAATGTTTTGGTCCGAAATACGATTGATACTCAAATGAGATTGTCTAGTCAATAAGTATAGTTTTTGGTCACTTCTAGAGTACCTTACTACTGATGGTCATCCAGGATTCTGGCTCGATTGGCAGGCGACCCACCCAGCATGTCTCCGTTGTCAGAAATAAAAGATGATCCTGTGATACTCCTCGCTTTGTCACTAGCGAGGAACAAAATTAAATCGGCAATCTCCTCCGGCTCTCCAATCTTTTTCAAAGGGGTAAGTTGACCCATTCCATCGTAAATAGCACCCTTTTTTTCAGGAGGAATGTTAAAACTGTCGATTAGGTCTGTGCGTACCGGTCCAGGATTCACTACGTTCACTCTGACGCCTTTAGGCGCCAATTCTAAGGCGATTCCTCTAGTGAAGTGATCCATGCCGGCTTTCGAGGCTGCATAGGAAACGCTACCATGAATGGCGATTCTTCGAGAGCCTAGACATTGATAATGTTGCCTTTTGTTTCGACGAGGTGTGGTGCCGCGAGATACGTCAATTGGACAGCGGATCGTAGATTATTTGCAATAACTTCATCAAATACTTCTAGCGCGTTCGGAGCAAAGCAGTCAGCTATTCTGTAGATCCCAGCATTGTTGACTAGAATATCTAATTTCCCGAAGTGAGATAACGTGTCAGCCATAACGCGTTTATTGTCTGCAGTCTTGGAAACGTCAGCAATGATGACGAGGGGCTTGCTTCCTTTTTGTTCGCATTTTGCTGCAACGTTCTTGAGTTTGGTTTGGTTTCTTCCAACCATTGCAACTAGAGCACCCTCTGCTGCGAAGGCAATAGCTGTTGCAGCCCCAATGCCAGAGCTTGCGCCCGTAACTAACTCAACTTTTCCCTTAAAAGTCATATTGCTTACGTGTATTTCATAAACTAAGTGGTCAAACGTAGATGATGACTTTATATACGAGTTTATCTAGAAACCTTATCAAGTATCTGTTTTAAGACTACTATGGTGTGTAATTTTTTAAGCTTGTCAGAATGACTTTGTTTGAATTCTGAGTTGTGAAATGGAATTTGTTAGTCAACCGATTAGGTCATAAAAACACACACACACATTCAAAAATATATATTTTTTAATATGTGTGTTTTTTAATATTATGTTGTGACAATTTTTAGTTCCGATTCTTAACACTCATGGCGCTGCCTGACATAACAATAACCTTTTCATCCCACCAGCTCGGAAAGAGTACTTTTGCTCCTCGATATCAGGGCGCAAAAGTCGTTTTTACCCTCTAGAGGTTAAAGTAAATTTGAATTTAGAACATCGTGTGTACTGAGGTTTTGAATTCAAAACATAATTCAACCTATTTATTTCTACCTCCTTGGTGCCGAATGCATCATACATTTTTTTTTATATGTTAAAAACTGAGACTCGGAACCTCCTTGGTGTACTTACTTTTTTTTAATTTGCTTAGCGCGAAAACATTTAAAAAATTGTATTTAGTCATTTCCTCGCTGAGGTGGAATGAAAAGTTACGTGTTGCACTCGAGTGCAAAGATTTTTCACCTTGTGCTTTTTTGATTCTCTTGCTACGCTCAGGATTCTAATTTTGAATCACTCGCTGCGCTCGTGATTTAATTTTAGAATCCTTCGCTTGCTCGGTCATCAAAATTGAGCACGCGGTTAAAAATCAACTTTGCACTCTTGTACAACAAATAACTATTGTCCACCAGGATGTTACTTGGAAAATATTTAGTTACCACCGTCAACCTTGTAAAGGCTAAATCTACAATCCGGCTAATCGTTGAACCGCTGCATTACAAAACAGCCCCGTTTTACAAAACGGCTTCGGTGTATATTTCACCTACACCTCTAAATATTATTCATGAGCAGTTGTACGAGCTTTTTGAGGTCTGATAGTGGAAAAAAACATCATAACGAAACCAGTGTTCCAAAAAACACATCTTAAAGGCGTGTACCATTATTATTAGTATAGATATATCTAGTAAGTATAGTAAGTATATATGGACAACCCCCATTTGGCAAGCCGTAACCCACCATGGGTTACGGACTTGGATCACTGCTTGCCGAAATCCACCCCGAATGCTATGGATTCATGGTATTGGCAACATGAAATGGACTTCCTAAACATAGTTGAAAAGTAATAATAAAGGCAAAGTCATAGACACATGCTAATGTTGACATTACATTAACATAATAGTGATAATCTAAACTAGTTCATTCCAAAAAATATCAACGGCCGCACGTACCTCTTATATCTATTTAATCGCTAATATCTTAAAAGGTATATCATACCTATAATTAATGATGACAAAATATTTTTTCAGGCTAATAGCTGCCATGGTCACGCTGAAAAGCGAACACTTATCAAGGTGAGATCATCTTGATAAGTGTTCGCTTTTCAGCTATTAAAATTATAAATATTTCTCTATTAAAATTATAAATGTGAAATTTCAGATGTTTGTTATTAACTTACGTCGGAACAGCTTAACAGATTGGGTTAAAAATTTAAAAAAAGGTAATGTATTATAGTCTGAAAAAGAACACGGGATATATATATGTAAAATTTCGTAAACAGAAATTACTGGGATAACGTGTTTAATGTATTTGTCATCTTAAAATTGGCAACACCGACAGATTACTCGTATAAACTAACGACGTTAGATTTTAGTATAAAACTTTTGCTTTGGTACGGGGAAGAAGTTTCCTCCTGCCGCATAGTGGAGGTGGTTGGGATTTGTTGGAGCCGACACCACGGACGGACATGCTGTCCTTACCAACTAAAACGTCCACGGGGTTCCACCTTTGCCGCATACAGCGAGAACGATTTTGCATTATTTCACAAACTTAGCGTGTTTGCCTGTCTCCGGATTTTTTTCTGGGGCACATTCCCATCACCAGCATACTTGTACCCAAAATACGACGTGATCACTTCGAGGGCAGTGAAAACATTCAGTGGGCTGCTTTTACTTGTATGTTTACATAAAATACAATTGTACAAGCTTCCGTTTACATATTGTGACTTGTTTTTATTTAGAAAACTAGATGGCGCTGTACTACTTTGAAACATAAGACCAGTTTCTGTGCCAGTTTTAATGGACGTTCATGAGATACATTCACGAATTTCCTTGCGACCGCAATCCTGCTTAAGGAGTATTTGGATCGGACACGTTGATTTTATTAGTGGTGTCAATTAGTACTGTACGAAGTGAACTAGGGTAAGTACGAGTACCTATATATACTTATGCGCGCCACCGCGCCGGCTCGCGAAAGAATCCAAGTCGGTGCGTGATGGCTCCGGGAGTCTTACTCCCGAACTAAATTGGCTATGGCTTTGCAATTGTCGTCTCTATCATTTAAAATTAATTATTAGTTATAATTATCATTCGTAAGTATCTATGTACTCCTTATTGTACTTCCCGTCTTCCATTATTCACTTCTTTTTTACCATCCTACGGTTGCCTGCAAGAAATCGCTCTTAGCGATAAGGTCCCCAATTGCTACTTTAATATATGTTTATTTCTGTGTTTTTGTTATTTTTCTTTGTAATATAAGTGCAATAAAGAGTTTATTTATCTATCTGTAAACTGTACTGTACTGTAAAAAAATGTTAGGGATATCAATAGTTTTGCTATGATTTTGTAACGTTTCTTATAGCGTAATCCGCTCCCGGCAGGCCTGCCTCGATGCCCGATAGCAAAGGCCACTACACAAGTGATTTACCGAACAGCCGATTATCTGTCGGTGCATCCGGCGAGTTCTGTGCCTCTTAGCTACCGATACAGGTTTGTGTGGACAGCCTGTACAGGGTCAAAAGGGTAAACTAACATAGATAAAGAATAAGTTATGTGTCAAATGTTCCCACAGCTGAGATTCGGGGCCTTTTCTCGCAAGGATAGAGTCAAGGTCATAATCCAAAAAGCTGGCAGAGCGTTATGGATTATGACCTCGATATATTCATGAACCAACATATACTGAACTATACGTCGGTTTTCTCACGATGTCTTCCTTCCCCTTTTTTAAGTTAGCGGCATTACGTACGTGACATCGAAAATACATTGGCGCGCGTGGGATTTGAACCTGGGGTTCCAGATCACCAGTCGTCGTTTTCCCGACTACGCCAGCTGTACTTGCTAAAACGCTTAAAAAACTTACCGAATACACAACAATAATATTATTATCTACTGTATCTTCAGCGGCAGTGTCTCAATACAGTGTACACTGTACAGTAAGTGTGTCCTACCAGCATGACCTACGGTGCTGAAATGTGAACACTGCCAGAAAAAGCGACCCCTAAGTGGGATCGGGCTAGTCAAATCTGGCGCAAAAGCAATAATGAATAACGATAAATAACGAACGAATGAAACGAAAAAAATATTTAAGGGGACGAAAAATACACACATAAAAAAATTAAGTCAAAAAGTCAAATGAACTACTGTGAGACCTATGCAGGATGATAGAAAGGTATAAAGATTCAGCACTATGCCACCACGTGGTCACGTCACTATGCCCTGGCGGTTGCAATCCTCGGTCATTTCTCCTTGTCGCATGATTTTTACGGCATTGCGAAATAATGGATTAGAAAAAGTATTGAAACTGTATGGTACCCATGCCGTAATAAATGCCGTAAATCGTGGGAACATCATTAATTTTTCCGACAAACTTATCCCTTCCTATGGCAGACGCCATCGGAAAAAAATGTGCCATGGTGGCAGCCTCCCGTTCCGGTCGTGATAAAATAAACGCCCAGTTGGCAGGCGACCGGAACGGTCAGTAATTTGATGCCGCTGTTTTCATTCGAAAAGCGCACTTTAAAACACGGTATGCACTATTCTAACGCATACAACTGCTAGAACGTTAAACAAAGACAGAATATAGACGATTTCTTAGGTAGACTTACATATGTTTTAAAAAAAAAAACTCATTGATTCCGGACTTGCTAACGCCGAGTGGTTGGAAGTGTTTGTGCGTCTATTTTCAAGTGTTTTCAAGTGGTTGACGACAGTATAACGAGATAAAGTTTTGAAAAAGCGATGGAAAGGTATGTAATCAGCCTATTTCTTTGTTTTTGTACGTGTTGTGATACGCTTTTCGTGGTAAAACATTGATATCTAACACCTACTCAAGCTTAGCACACGCTCATGTCGGCCAAACAAACCATTCATTTAGCACCAAATATTGGTAGATTTGTGGAATTTATGGAAACAATGAAATAATTACTCATCCATTAATCTTTTCCAAATTGTAAATTTATTCAAATCTTTCATTAATTAGAGAAATATCGAAAAAAATAACACGCGTCCCTCCACTGACCGGACCGGGACGATGACAGTTAGGTTATTTCGGGCACCGCGGCCATTTTGTTCACTCGCTATCATATTATGGATAAGACTATTGAATCTACTTTTATATGGTGTTTGGTTTGCTTTGCTTTGTATTTTTGTGGCCGCAATATTAAAAACAAAATAAAATAAATAGTTATTTAAGGGGGGCTCCCATACAACAAAGGTGATATTTTTGCTATTTTTTGCTCGATATTATTAATAATGGTACGGAACCCTTCGTGTGCGAGGCCGACTCGCACTTGGCCGGTTTTTTATATTTATATATTGACACTGCATTTCATGAGTGGTGCATTGCAAGGTGCATTGATTTCATCATCATAATTAGCCTGAATCCACTGCTAGAAAAGCTTCTCCTAAAGCCTATAAATGTGATTGTATTTACAGATTTAACCTTATTGCAATTGAGGATTTGCCCGCTGGGGAACCGATAGAACAGGCATTGACGGAGCGAAGTAAGCGTTCATGGAACCCGTAAGTATCAACCCTCACCCAATTTATTTTTATTTTATTTGCCAACTTTATCACCATCATCATTTAGCTAACTGTCAATATTATAATACATTATTATTTTCAGCCGAAATTATGAACCTGACGGAGAGGACATCCCAGTAATTTTGTCTTCAGCTGCGATGCAATTCCGCCATCACCGGCAATGTATATATTTTTTAAATAAACTGAAAAAAAAAAACTTTTTTTATATTTTTTTTTTTCTAAGAACAAATAAATAATATTCTGAAACAACAGAAACCATATAAATACAGTAACTGACCGGTCGTTCGCCAGACGGAGGGTAAAAAAGTCGCATCCATGTTAAGACAGCCGTTTTCGCGTGCCATCTTAGTAAATAATTGTTGTTTTATTTCATCATTTTCTAATAAATGTTCTATGAAAACACCTTTTTTATATCTTACAAGCCTTTTGCAAATTTATTCATGTTTTAGGAAAATACATTATTAACTCATAAAAATAATTAGATACTACAGTACAGATCATTGTTTGAATATACCTAATTTTTCTTAGTTTACAGAGGTTTTATTTGAATCTTAATATCTTTATAATCTTACATATTTCAGACGTATATATTTAACACAATTGAGATTATGAACCAAACATCAATATAAACACACATTTCAACTCGCTCGATCAATACATTTTCAGAACTAAGCTTGTAACATGAGCTATTTTCAACATCCGGCGCAAGATCTACCACTGCAGCCGATTTTTTGTAAACGTTCTACTGATATATTTTGTATAGAATGATGTGCAATTCTTAGGATTATGTTTTGAAGTAGTGTTTGTCAAAGCAAATTAAATACAAATATGATCGCTTAGTTGTTTTATTAAATATTTCTGTTAGTATTTATACCTAAAATTGGAACAAAATCTAAATCTGCATATTTGACTCAAATTAATTTTCTTTTTTCACACCTTTGCAGTTATTATTAGTATAAAATCTAATAGCTTGGTTCTTTGTGATTCGAAACCTATAGCATAATGCACTGGTTTTGAACAATAAAGCAGTTAAATTACAGTTTTTCTAAAAAAGTATATTCTAGAATTAAGGGCGAAGATAGACCTCTGCCAGACAAGGCTTTTTTTCCATTATGGCGGCCGCCAGATAATATAGCTGACCGGACCGGGACGCTGCCATACGAAGGGTTATAATTAAAAAATAAAATGTATATTTTTTTATTTTTCAATACGTCTTCTACTCTATTATGCCGCAACGCCGAACAAAAATCACGCGACAAAGAGAAATGATTAAGGGTTGCAACCCTTCCTCCTCAACTGCACTCAGTTGGGCAACTTGCAAGTGACGCCATAGTGCTGAACCTTATTATTTATACCCTTCTATCATCCTACACAGGTCTCCTGGTGGTTCATATGACCCATAAATTTTGTTCACGGGCCTGTAGTCTCTAGTTCATTGTCTTAGTTGGAGCTACTTAATATAATACATTTTATTCTCGTAAATCATATCAAGTAACAGCTTTTAGCAAACTTGTCAAACCACAATGGTCCACAATGGCCCGCAACACTGGTATCGGCTACCGCGCTCTCACGACTCCGTATTTACGGGGCTTGATATCGAACTATTATTTATGTCTCTGTTTCCTTTTTGTGCCATATTTATGGTCGGTTCATGTTTCAAATTGATATTGTTTTAGGGTTGTTTTGTTATCGTTATTCTTTCGAAATGAATAACAATATGTATTGCTATTATTTTTCGATAATGTGTTAATATTTTTGTTCATCTATACCGACAAATGTTTTCGTACTAGTCATTTTTTATAGTTTGATTCGCAAAATTAAACTAACAAACTAAGTAATTAAATTTAAAATTTTAAATACCTCGACATTTTATGATTGTAGCCGTATTGGATTTGAAATGTACGAGTATGAAAAGCTGCAGGCAGAAGTTGGAGACGAAAAGCCAAGGATATGGCTGAGTGGCATATCATGGGAGAGGCTTATGTCCAGCTGTGGACTAGGATGGGATGATGATGATGATGATGATGGCGACTAAGTGACCAGTGCAGTGCAGTAATAGGTATTGATTTGGGCTATTCAAGTTTCAATAGCGTTGTGTCACTGTATTATTATGTGCCACGCATGTTGTTTACCATCAGGCACATGCCCTGCTCGTCTCGTCACTCAATTAAAATATTACTAAATAAGTAAATATTTGTAGACTTTTCTCCACCACAACCCGTACTATTAAGGTGAGGTGCACCATGTGACGTTAAAGATTCATTATACTTTTCTCAATTTATTGACTGGTGGATTCTGATGCAAATTCAGAAACAAGGTTAGTGGACTGAATTCAGAAGCATGTTATTATTGATGACACACTGTCCTTTCGGCTACACATCAAAAACCTAGTAAACAGACTTCGTAAGTTGATTTATGTGTTCAAAATATTACGGTATATCGTAGATACTAAATTAATAAAGCAAGTGTATAAAGCTCTGTGTCAATCAATAATTACATACTGTATCACATCATGGGGAGATGCTACTAAGACATTAATGCTTTCTGTAGAAAGAGCACAAAGAGCCATTCTGAAGGTCGCAACATTTCGTCCATTTCTCTTCCCTACGAAACTGCTCTATAAAGCCTGCAACATTCTATCAGTAAGACAACTATTTATTTTGAACACGACACTAAAACAGCACAAAAATCTTTCCTACTGCACTGAGATTACTAACAAGAGACGTAAGGATATCGTATGTAGCTCACTGGCACAGACAAAACATGCTTTCACAAGCAGATTTTTCATATTTCTTGGTCCAATACTATACAACCGACTAAATAGATTGCTATCTATTTACGACCAAAATGTTTATAACTGTAAACAAACTGTCTGTGAATATTTGCTAACACTGTCATATGAGGAAACTGAACATTTGATATTAGTTATAAAATAGTAAAGAAATTTCATACCTATCTTTTTTAATAAGCAAAGTAGTTCATATATTTACCGATTTTATTGTTTAGTTTTATTATCTTCGATAATGTAACTCTTAGTTAAAATAGGCAATTTTCGCGCCTGAAACACAGGTTCTACCTAGTTCAGGCTGATAAAATTAATATACCTGTGTATAGCTGTAAGAAAATATTGTATAGTTAAGATCTATGTTATTGAAATAAATTTTTATTTATTTTATTTATTTCTACCTTGCTTCTATAAGCAGCAATACTCGCTTCTGAAGCTTTAGTTTGCTAGCTTTCTAGTGACTAAATTCAGTCGGCTAAATGTAGCCAAACGTAAAAAGCTTTTTTAGCGAGGCCGCAACATCGTTATAAATCAATGGATGTGCCCTCCCGAACTACAGGAGCACAGAATTATGTTATCGTTGCGAAGACTAAGCTCACTCTTTTCGTTCTAGTCGGTTGTAGAAAGCGGTGATCGCCGGACGTTTTTACCTATCACTATTCGTTGTCAACAACCAAAATAAGTAGAAGCGCAAAATACCTCGCCGCTAGCGTTGATAGGGGTCAATCAGATTGGTAGTTGTAAACCACTCACGCTAGACACAGAAATGCAGTTTGTTAACAATTTCAAAGTGCTCAAGGGCACATCTTTTGGTTTATATCGATGAGCCGCAACCGTGAGATGGCGAACGCGATGGGACTGCAGTGCCAGTGTTGTGGTTTGCCACTCTCCAGTGTAGCCGAAAAGTGATAGGATTTGATTAAAGATTGAACTATTCAAAGAGAACTGAAGTCTGCCAACAAGAAATTTGGTCAGCGTGATGGACTATTGCCTAAACCTAAATCATCAAACGATGTCACTTTTACGAGCTACGAGAAGCCCTACATATAAAATGGCAAGGTGTAAGGTGGTATTAGATCATGCAGATCAGTTGTACACTCTTCGATATATATATATCGGACAAAAACCTAGCAATTTTGCAGCGATGTTCAAGATTTTGAAGTTTGGAGTCTCATTGGGAATTTATAGGTTGATACGGGAATTTTTATTTCAATAGGTTGATACGGGTTTTTTTTCAAGACCCTAAATACAACTAAAATACTCTTCTAACAATAGACCTATCCACTCACGTATCCAAACTATATCAGCTATTTATTAAGTCTTTCTCCGCTAATATATTCTTTGGCACGTCAGGCGGCACTTAGAGGGGCGTCGCCGGCTTCATGCAGGCGTCTGCATGTGCGGACATAATGCGTTTGTATAATTTTGTTGTTAATTGACACACTGAGAGGAAGAATCTACATTTTCAGTAATAATAATAGTACACCTAAGTTTAAACTTTGGCTAAATTTAACTGTTTTTGTGTTTCTGTTTAAAAGTTTTGTAGCTGCAAAAGTGTGGTACCTGGGGAAATACCACAACTTTGCCAGTTATTCTACCACCAACCAGTAATGTGCAAACATTACTGTGTTCCGGTTTGAAGGGCAATGTTTCTAGAAAAATTCCAGGGCTCAGAGATATAACATGCGCAGTGCAGTGTTAGGATATGATTTGGACTCTTCATGTTCCAATAGCTGCGTATCATTGTACTGTTATGTAGCAGGCATGTTGCTTACCGTTAGGCACATGTCCTCCTCGTCTGGTCACTCGGCTAGTTGTTTTCCCGCGTTAAAAATAGTATGTACAATTTTGGATAGTTTTTTTATTTTTATTTCTAATTTAATGTATGCAATTGAGGGGGGAGGGGGGGGGGAGACGACGAGTAAATGGGTCTTAATTCTTCAGAGAGGAGTTCAGTAATACTTTTAATATTAGGTTGAGTATTAGTCACAATAAATATGCTTTCTTTTGTAATATTGTCAACCCTTGACTAAAAAGAGTTCTAAGTTCTTATAAGAGATTCTTAATTTGACGGCGATGTCTGTCTGTGTGTGTCCTTAGCGTTTAGATGAATAAACCGATTTGGATGAGTTTTTTTATTTGAAAGCTAGTTTTCTTTCGGTGGTTTTTAGCTATTACTGCTTAAAATTTATTCAAGATGGCCGGCTCTACAAAATGGCGGATACAATATTTTTTCACAACATCCCTCAATATAGATACCAAATCAAATTGCTTGACTTGTCAAATACTAAACACTATGACAAATTTCAAATTCATGATGGTCACGACCACAAAATGGCAAATTATTTTTTTCACTACTCCCTTAATATAGGTATCAAATGAAATGGCGTGACTAGTAGAATACTGCACCAATTTAAAATCCAATGTGTTCGGGGAATGTAATTGATGGTATTTGTAGGATAATTCCGATCTCCCAGTGTGCCCACACGTTTATCCATGGCCGCTGGGCCGAACGCCCCTTCCATGTCCCGTATCAAACGCTCGCAATTTATCGCATCCACCATAATTGCGGTGATCGCACCATCATCCCACCAACCGACCATTTCAATTTGCTGTTATGAACCCTTAATACTAACCTATCCAATTTTTACATGATTTGATGTCAAGGATAAATTGTGAAGAGATCTGAAAGTTAACCAACCATCGTACAAAACTTGAGGAAATTTTAATTTTGTCCGTTTGAGTTTGTTTGACGTCACAAACGAAGATTTTTAATCTGATTTCTCTGTTTTCTTTAATTTGGCAGAGTTTTCGTTCCAGTTAAGGCATTTATTACAATTGGCTAAAGTTAGATGACTGAATTTTGTCTTAACTGAATTCACTGTAGTGTAATAACAAGCAGTTAGTTGAATTTAGTAAAATTCAGAACCGAAAATTGCTTGAATCTAAACTTGTTTCTGAATTCAGTCACAAAATTTGGCCAAATGTTATAAGAACTTAAGCCCTAGATAAGATAGATAGATACTCTTTATTGTACACATTATCATCATCATCATCAGTCGCAAGACGTCCACTGCTGAACATAGGCCTCATACCTAGATTTCCACAACGAACGGTCCTGCGCAACTTGCAACCAGCGGTTTCCAGCGACCTTTGTGAGGTCATCTGTCCATCTAGTGGGAGGCCGTCGAACACTGCGTCTTCCGGTTCGTGGTCGCCACTCGAGAACTTTTCTTCCCCATCGGTTGTCAGTTATGCGAGCGATGTGGCCTGCCCATTGCCACTTCAGCTTGCTTACTCTTTGAGCTATGTCGGACACTTTCGTTCTTTTGCGAATATCCTCATTACGGATTCTGTCGCGCAAAGAGACTCCGAGCATAGCTCTCTCCATAGCTCGCTGTGTGACTTTGACCTTCGTTATTAGGCCCACAGTGAAGGACCACGTCACACGTCTCAGTTCCATAAGACATCACTGGCAACACGCACTGGTTAAAGACATTCGCCTTTAGGCAATGGGGTATTTTGGACGCAAAGATGTGCCGAAGTTTCCCGAACGCTGCCCATCCAAATTGGATCCTTCGCTGGACCTCTTTGTCGAAGTTGGATCTACCTAATTGGATCTTTTGACCCAGGTAGACGTATTCGTCAACAACTTCGAGTGTGGTATTCTCAACAATAACCGGTACAGGTGAGACATGAACATTTGACATGACATTCGTCTTGTCCATATTCATCCTCAAACCTACCTGTTGGGATACTCTACTGAGGTCCCTGAGCATAGCACCGATGTCCTCCAGCGACTCCGCCACAATGACTATGTCGTCGGCAAACCGAAGGTGAGTGATGCATTCGCCGTTGATATTGATGCCATATCCGTTCCAGTCCAGTAGCTTGAAAACATCTTCCAGCGCGGCAGTGAATTGTTTCGGAGATATAACATCTCCCTGTCTCACACCTTTCTGTAGCTGGATATGTTTTGTGCATCGGTCCTGTAATCGGATAGACATTGTGGCTTTGCAGTAAATATACTTCAACACTTCGATATAGCGATAGTCGATGCGGCATCGCTGAAGAGACTGAAGCACTGCCCAGGTCTCGATGTACACACCAAAAACAAAACAAAAAACACTTATACAGGAGAGAAGAACAATAAATACTAGTGTCACAATCGGCGGCCTTATCGCAAAAAGCGAACTCTGCCAGGCAACAATAAGATACAATGAAATTAATTTTAATTTAATTAAAAATGTATTTACAGCACAATCATCGTAATTTTGTACTTACTTGTTTTATGAATAACAACGGCAGTTTCACAAAATTGAGGTAACGTGATTGCACTGTCTCATATTTTTATAATAGAATAATTTTATGTCTTTCACTTAAAAAATTACACCAAATTTTTATTTCTTTTCTAAACATGTTAATTTTAAAACAATTTAAAATACCAAAGCCTAATTAAATAATACTTAAATGTTCAAGTTTGGATGTTCGTTGTCCAATCACGTCGGCTGGTTGAAATTTGGAAAACAGCCTATGGTCTGGAATAGCACATAATATAGGACTTAAATAATGTTTTAATATGTTTATCGCGAGAAAATACAGGAACAGAAACTACGCGAATAAGTACGTAAACAAAATCTTCTTTCTGTTAATTTTATATCTCTATATATATAAAAATGTTATGTTGGTATGTGTACGCTCCAAAAACTCAAAGATTTCTGCACCGATTGATCTGAAATTTTTACAATGATATATTTTCCGCATCAAGGATATTTTTTCTCTAATTTTTGCATCACAATGTGCCACAGCGAAGCGTGGCAGGGTACCTACAGCTAGTATCTTATAAAACAAGCAATAAAAACAATAGAGATAGAACAATAACTTTAAATCTGAACCGCATCGTCCACTAAACCAGCCATTCAAAAAGTCAAAACACAGAAATATGAAATAATAAAACGACCATAAACCATCCAGCACGTACCAGGGCCGTAGAAGCCGGCTGCGGTCACATTCTTCTTCTTTATGGTACCTATTTCACCCCCGAAGCCCACTGAAACTCGCCATTTTTACGCGGGTCATCCCTTAAATTCTTTTTATTGCCGCCCTTGTAAATCATTGCGTAATGCTCTAGTGCATTATCCGTCGGGAAACTTCATTATGGCTGGTTTAATGGTTCGGAGAAGCGATAAAATCTAGCTGGCGGCCGGACCTGTGCCGTTTCAGCCGGTAAGGTGGGCATCGTTTCTGCCGGCCTCGGATACTTGGCTTGGGAAATGCTCTAAGAGGATCTACTTTAATGTTAAGAACATCAGGATTATAAAATTAACATAATAAATAATTATGTATTTGGTCCACCCGCGACACATTGCTATGTTATGAGTACCGTAGTTTTTCAAAACTCTAGCTTAGTTTTGTAGCAAAAACGGACCATTGTTAAACGAAGCAAAAGTATGTTTATATTTTTAATATATGGCGCCTATCTGACATCCAATATCATATGAACATTATTATTTCCAAATTTAAGGTTATCTCAATTTCCATTCAATTGACTAATGTTTTGACCTGCCAAATTTAACAAAATATTTTGTTAATTATTGTTATAGGTAATAATATTCCATGACATTGGCATATTGCGTAAAGAGAAAATCAAAATCTTTGACTATTTAAAATCGTAGCAGAGCACACTAAAACAAACTTTTTAGTTTTAGTAATGTAACTTGTCAAAAAAAGATAAGTTAGTCTTATTTACATCGTTGCAACAATAGATTTAGATATTTAAAAAAAGGTTTAGGTGTTTTGGTGGATTGTTTAATAATTTTGGTGTGTAAACACACCAAAACTGTCACAATAATAAATAAATAATAAATAAAAAGCCTTTATTTCCCAATACCCTTAAATAAGTTTCTAGATAGATATATACATATAAATTTGGTTTCTTATTATGATTTAAGATGATTTATGATTTAACTCAATAATTGTTTTTAAAATCTAAGTTAGTGTTCTAATTTGTTAATAGGGTATGGGCCCCCTCCTCGGGTGAAGGCCTCCTCCAGTTGCTTCCAATTTTCCCTGTCACTTGCTATTTTATGCCAATTATCTCCTGCTGTATCTTTAAGGTCGTCGGCCCATCTTTTTTTTCGGTCTGCCTACTTTCCTTTTTCCCTTGGGCCCTTTCCATTCTGTAGTTTTTGCTGTCCACCTGCCATCCTTATATCGTGCTACATGGCCAGCCCATTGCCATTTTAGTTTTAAAGCTTGTGTGAGGGCATCGGTTACCTTTGTTTTTTTGTCTTATGTCTTTACTTCTGACTTTGTGTATTTTCTTTACATTCAGTATACTTCTCTCCATGGCCTTTTGTGTTGTTTCAATCTTATGTTTAGCTCTTGCTGTGAACATCCAAGTTTGGCAGCCATACAGCAGGCAAGGCAGTATATTGGTGTCTAAAACGGTTTTCTTCATTGTTATTGTGTAGTCTCCTTTTAAGATTTCTTTGAGTGACCAGAATTTCTTCCATGTTATATTAGCTCTCCTTTCCACTTCGTCTTCGTTGTTTGTTTTGTTGAATGATACTTGTTTACCTAAATAAATGTAACTGTCAACATATTCTATTGCATTTTCTTTCACTTTGATAAGATTTTTATTGCAGTTTGTCATTATTTTGAATTTATTTGCATTCATTTCTAATCCCAATTTCGAGCTTGCTTTCACTGTCACAATACCTACATAAAATTAAATAATGGGAGAAAAACAAAGTCATGTACCAAAACATACTTGTCAGCGTTGAACATTGATCACAAGAACAAAATTAAAAAATTTGATAAACCCCCGACTACCTAGGATTTGTTATCTGTTCAACATTCTACTAGTCAAGCCCTTTCATTTGATACCCATATTGAGGTAGGTTGTGAAGAAATATTTTGTCTACCATTTTGTGGTGGCAGCCATCTTGGATTTTTATTTTGTCATAGTGCAAAGTAGTCTACTAGTCAAGCCCTTTCGTTTGATACCCATATTGAGATAGAAGTGAAAAAAATAATATAATTCGCCATTTTGTGGTGGCAGCCATCTTGGATTTGAAATTTGTTATAGTGTACAGTATTTTACTAGTCAAGCCCTTTTATTTGATATCCATATTGAGATAGGTTGTGAAGAAATATTTTGTCCCCATTTTGTGGAGGCGGCCATCTTGAATCCATATTAATCAAACATAGCTAAGGACAAGCACAAGTATTAACCTTCAAATAAAAAAAACCGCATCGAAATCGGCTTATCCGTTTGAGCTTTACGGTGCCACAGACAGACACAAGCACAGAGACAGACAGACAGACATCGACGTCAAACTTATAACACCTTCTCACCTTCACTATTATCCTTTTTTTGGTTGGGAGTAAAAACACAAGTCAATACGACCCAACATTCATTGGCAGAACCACAGAGCAGATATCAGGTATATGTTCTGTGGGTAGAACACTAGATAAGAATTAAAAAAAACAATTTATGGTACGTCAAATAAGCGCCATAAATTTTATTTTTTAATCAATTTTATCTCGTTTGAAAATGCTGTCGCGGCAACATCACACTAGTTGACAATGTTTTTGACTGAAGAAAGGACTAATTTAAAATTCGAAAGAAAAGTTGCAAGAATAGATAGGAAATCAAATGCAGACTCAATTAAATTTTTGCAAGTTATTTTAAATCAAATATTTTTAGGCATTGTAAGGGTATATGTTAATAAGTGTAGTGTTGTAAGTTGTATCTTCTTAAATGAGAATAAGTGAGTCAAAGAAGTCGAATGTAAAAAAAAACGAAATCTATAAAGTAAAATGACCCATAATATTTTAAAAGTAAAGGTAGGTAATAATGTTCGACTTCACTATATAGTTCGTTTGATCATTTATTCCATTAGATTGTATATCTACTTATGGTTTCAGTACCTAACTACGTTTACTTAAGTTTTATATAAAATATGATACATAGCGATAGGTGTTAAAAGAGAGGTGTGCAATGATACGCAACACTACTCATATTTAAATGTCCCTCGGCTAGTCCGATTTTTAATATCTGCCCCTATATCATTATTGTTGTTTTAATTATCGTATAGGTACTCGTTTTAAATAGGTAATTCAAGTCACTATGTCACACAACTTGGATAAATAAATAAATAATTATTTGATGTACTAAATAATGCCACCTTATCATTGGTAAATACGTTGATATCAATCAAACTAGTAAACATATTAGTAATTTACATAATATCTGATTCAATTTGGTCTCAGGTCAGTTTAAAAATTTGTAGTTTTAAACGTAAACTGCGTTTTTTGTATTGTATTGGCTAAGTTTGGCTAACCACGAACACAGATTGTGTTGTACTCACCGAAGATAATTTCTTAGATACCTACAACTTGCTTGCTCTTGTACTTGCTTGTGCTTAGTGTATACCTATGCTACTTTTTTGTCGTATATCTCTGCAAGGTCAATAAAAACAAAATATTTCTTCAATAAAAACTTCTGAACAAAAAAAAATGGAGGCGTCATCTGTTCTAAACTTGTGAAACTTACGATCAATACTCGTAACAACCATCATCAATAAATCAGTTCACCAATTCTTCACCAAATCAATTCACTTTAAAGTCTAAATATTCCCACTGCTGGGACTCGGGGCTTTGTCTCACAAGGAGAGATTCAAGGCCATATTCCACCACGGCCTAATGCGGGTTGTTGGATAACAATCAAAATAAAAACTATTCTATCTATCAAGATGGACAAAATTACATATAAACGTCAACTTTCGTGAATGTAAATGACTTGGTGTAGAGTTTCATCATCATCATCATCATCAAGCGCCAGACGTCCACTGCTGAAAATAGGCCTCCCCCCTAGATTCCCACAACGAACGGACTGCACAACCTACCACCAGCGGTTCCAGCGAGTTTTGTGAGGTCATCTGCCCATCTAGTGGGAGGCTGTCCAACATTGCGTCTTCCGGTTGCTGGTGAAGAGTTTACTGGGAAGAAACGTCATGTTACTGGATTTTATACATCAAGATATTGAGAAATAAGTGGCTCTTAGATTGTCCCAGTTTCTCTTAGATCATATCCACCGCGAAGCGTCCACGATACATCACGTGCAATTTGTTGCGATAGTGCTGTGATAGGGCGCCTGGATTGTACTTTATTGGCCTATAAAACTTGCCTTTCTTTTCCCTAATGTCTGCTGTAAATGGTAGGCTCGCTTTATTGTCTACCTAACTGGTCTATTGGTTTGGGAACATCGCTTTTATTTCGTTTAGAATTCGTAGTTTCTATATTACGAGTACTAATCCTGTTATTATTTTAATAGCGAAATTGTCTAAAGAAAGTCTACTATTATAAGTATGTTAGTTTTTCAAACAAAAAATACCTACGGGCTTTGAATGAATTTTGGTACACATATTGATAATATCCTGGAAAACATTTTTTTTTGTTAAATATAGAGTAATGAGACGAGCAGGACATATGCCTGATGGTAAGCAACATGCCTGCCACATAACGGCACAGTGACACGCAGCTATTGGAATATGAAGAGTCCAAATACCTAGCACTGCACTGCGCTCGTCACCCAAAGATCTAAGATTTTATATCTTTAAGCCCTGTAATTTTTTCTGGAAACATTGTCCTTCAAACCAGAACATAACGGAAAAATACCTAAATCAGGAACTACGAAGATAGTATAAGCGGCTCACTAATGTTTCCAACAATGTAAATGTTGCCACTACTGAATTAAGGACTTCCCTCGCACCAGAATTCCAGATCCCAGATCGGTAGGTGCCGTTCTCCCGACTAGACCAGACTACCCAAGACCCAAGCAACACCGCGGAAAACTGTTTGTAATTTTATAAATTATATAAGTTTTAATAATATACAGCGAAGTTGATGTAGAAATCTTTTGAGGCACTAAAGTATCCCACAACTTTTTTTTTTTTTTTTTTTTTAAATATAGAGTGACGAGACGATCAGGTCATGTGCCTGATGGTAAGCAACATGCCTGACACATAACAGCACAGTGACAAGCAGCTATTGGAACATGAAGAGTCCAAATCATTACCTAGCACTGCACTGCGCTCGTCACCCAGAGATCTAAGATCTTATATCTCTAAGCCCTGTAATTTCTCTGGAAACATTGCCCTTCAAACCGGAACACAGTAATGTTTGCACATTACTGCTTGGCGGTAGAATAACTGGCAAAGGTGTGGTACTTCCCCCAGGCGGACTCTGCCAAGAGTCCTACCACTACTAAACTCCGCACAAACAGGCACTCGCATAAAACACCCCCGGGTTTTTAGTGGGGTAGGCTGCTAATCTGGTGGAAAGTCCCACATATCCCTTGCTTCCCCAAAAGCCAGGAGCTTGAGGTTTTAGGGTATTTTTGGTAAAACAAACCAACCGAATTGATTTAAATTTCAGGTCGTATGTTTGCAAGTAAATCGTATTTGTTATTTGTCCACTAAACATCTATAATTATTACTGCTAACATAAGAGCTGATAAGTTTAAAACAGAGGAACCGATTTAGAAAAAAACATAGGTAAAAAAAACTCACTGACTAATTCAACTTTCATAAAAAACTATTCATCCGCTCGGCAGCTTTGATGCTATTGATTAACACATACACACTCACCCTCGTTGACAATTCAAGCTTATACCACCGCATCGTCTTTGCATCGCGTCGGGTAAAAATCGCCTAATAAGTCAAGGTGCCGATCGCAGTGCAGTACTAGACAGTTCTTCGAACATTTCACGTCTCTAAAAACCCTATTCTATTAGTATTCCATTATAATTGAGATTTAAATAGAATTGAATATATTCTTTGATAGAAAATAAAATTTGATATCAATTTCGGAACGCCACTGGATTATTTTGACCTCCCGCTGAGGTAAGGGTAGTAACACCCAGATTGCCTGGAGGTACATTTTGATTAAAGATTATAATAAAATATCGAAGGTACTATGAAACAGAGGTGAAACTTCTGTTCCATTTTATTTAGACACGTGTAAACTTTACTCCTGTAAATCACTAATAATTTCGGACAAAAGCAGACAAAAGCGTACAAAAAAGGACCTTCCTATACTACATAGAAGTCTTAATTTGCAAGATATAGTCTTAATTTTAAAACTTCAATGAAGATATTAAATTCATGTTTCATTTAGTACATTTCCATAAGTAGTTGCTTTTAAGATTCCTACCGCAGCTAGCAAAAACGCTACCTAATAACTTTAAATGAACAAATTTTGAAATAACATAGGCAATAATTAACAATTTTGAAGGTGACGTGATCTATGTATCGTTAGGTAGTTACTTGAGCATATCACGATTCTGAAAAATCTATGCTATTATACTATTTTTTTTTAATTAGCTGTAGAAATCGGTCCAGTAGTTCCTGAAATTAGCGCGTTCATACAAATAATATCTTCAGCTTTGTAATTCAGCATACATATACAAAAATCTTTATTGCTGTTTCTAGGTAATACAAAACATTTTAAAATTTGACCCATGCAAACTGGTCTCTTCTTTTAGAGGCATGCAATATTTTTGGCAACACAGTTGCTATGGGTCTGAATTTATACAATGATAATAATAGCCAGCTGATAGTCTTCTGCTTTTTCCATTTTTGGCTTTTAATCGGTTGTATCATATTATATATCATCTGATTCATCGTCTATTAATGTCTGGCTTCTATCTGGTTGTGCTATGTACCTAAGTGTGATGTGTTTGGTGAGCACAATTACGCCAACGTCTTGTGCTTCAGCAGGATGTTGTTGTAGATAAGTAGGTTGTTTATATCCAAGTTATGTTTATATCCTATGCAGTTTAAATCCAAGGTTTTGCAGTGGTAGCTCTTGAATAGATAATGATTATTCAAACGACCGTCAGTACTGTACCACTCAGTATTTTCTATTCTTTGAGCGTAATACCAGAACTCCCCGTGCGGTCGACCCCCGGGAATAGTTCGTATCGCCCGGGACACAGCATTATAATATAAAAATGGGTATTAGTGGTAATGACGGACTGTTTTACCGATCGCCCTCCGGATGACTTGAGAAATTCTCTTCATTTGTAATTTGACTCCTACTGCTTTTGATAAATAGTATTCTAATGAGTTTGCGCTTAGTTGCTGAGTACCTATTATTGAATGGCGCTGAACTAATTTCGTTTGAACTTTTATGAATTTAAAATTTTATTCCATTTAGGTACTAGCGTTATTGATTACGGGGTGTTCAAAATTATTGTATTTACGTACCCGTTATCTTCCCAAGATGAAAAGTAGCCTATGTTTTTTTTAAAGAATGACGAGATGAGCAGTACATGTACCTGATGGTAAGCAACATGTGTGCCACATAACAGCACAGTGAGACGCACCTATTGGAACATAAATAGTCCAAATCATTTCCTAGCACTGCACTGTGCTCGTCACCCAGATATCTAAAATGTTGTCTAAGCCCTGTAATTTTTATGGTAACATTGCCCTTCAAACCGGAACACAGTAATGTTTGCGCATTATTGCTTGGCGGTAGAATAACTCACAAGAATCCTACCACTACTAATGTTATTCCAGACTATTATAATACCTAATGGGACCTACCTATCTGTTTTTCAATCAGATTTTACACTAATGCAGAAGGCAGAGCCGCAATTTTTTTGTAACTTAATATCTGTTCAATAAATTATCTTTATCTTTAGATAAGTTCAGGCCTTCCAACGTGATTTAGCAACATACATACATACAACCAAACTTTCCCACTAATGTTTTATACGCTCAAGTTTGTAAGAATGTATGTTTGTTGATCTTTCATGCAGAAACTACTGAATGATTTTGTATACAATTTTATACTATTTTTATCCCTGGAAATAAACCGCGAGGAGTCATATCGGAGCTGAGTGATAGCCTATCTAAGATTTTTGTTTTTTTTTTTTTTTTATATGGACTAGTGGCGCCTTTTTCTATATCAGCCAAAATTCATAAAAATTACAACGGATCTTAGGCCGCTACAGAAAATGGCGCAGCCAGTCCATATAAAACAAAACAATAAACTCCTCCTCTTTGGAAGTCCGTTAAAAAAAACTTTGAAAGGCAATAACTCAGCTAGCAAATCTGATTGCACAAATACCCTTTAGATTACGTACTGTTTCAAAAAAGTGACAACAGATCTTTGGCCGCTAAAGAAAATGGCGCCCCTAGTCCATATAAAAAAAAAAAAACAAAAAAAACTTTGAAAGGCCATAACTCAGCTCCTATATGACTTACAGCAAATCTGACTGCACAAAGACCCTTGACGTAAGATGATGCATCATAAAAGTGACAACGAATCTTTGGCCGCTATAGAACCTGGCGCCACTAGTCCTTATAAAAGAACCCAAAAATAATAATTAGAAAGGCCATAACTCAGCTCCAAAAAAACGACGCCAACTTTACCCAAACCCCTTTATAATTATTACGAAACTAAGATAATGGTTTAACTAAGATAAACTAAGGCGATGGAACCATTAGGTTCTCAGTTTTATCTTTTTAGTGGCAGTTTTGTAACGTTTTACGATATTGCATTTTACCAGCTAATTTTATATTTGATTTTACTAAATACCTATGTAATTCGAACGCGAAACAGTTTCGTGGATCTTATTGCTCGTAAACCCGTAATGCCAATGCAAGATTGTGCCCCCCCCCCCTGAACCTCACACACATTACGGAGGGGGGGGGGGTACACATTTTACCACTTTGGAAAAGTCTCTCGCGCAAAGTATTCAGTTTAGGTAAAAATATGTTAGAAACCTCAACATCATTCCCCAGGCGGACTCTTGGCAGAGTCCGCCTAGGGAAGTACCACACCTTTGCCAGTTACTCTACCGCTAAGCAGGAATGTGCAAACATTACTGAGTTCCGGTAATGTTGCTGTTTGAAGGGCAATGTTTCCAGAGAAATTACAGGGCTTAGAGATATAAGATCTTAGATCTCTAGATGACGAGCACAGTGCAGTGCTAGGTAATGATTTGGACTCTTCATGTTCCAATAGCTGTGTGTCACTGTGCTGTTATGTGTCAGGTATGTTGCTTACTATCAGGCACATGTCCTGATAGTCTCGTCACTCTTCATTAAAAAAAAAACATTTTCGAAGACCTATCCATAGATAACCCTAATAGTTTTTTTTTAAATTAAATTTCTTTTTTGAGTTTCCGTTCTAAGGAAGGGGCACTCTAAAAATTTCTTGCTTTTTTTCTATTTTTTATAAAAAAAATCTTAATGCAGTTCACAGAATATTATAGGTCTACATACCAAGTTTCAATAGTATAACAGTTCTTATAGTTTCGGAGAAAAGTGGCTGTGACATACGGACGGATAGACAGACAGACACATGACGAATCTATAAGGGTTCCGTATTTTCCCATTTGGCTACGGAACCCTAAAAACAGTATCTTAATAATTATTGATTCAATTTTTTAGGACCTAATAACTAAAAACAACCAAATTTGCCTATTTATAATATTACATTAACATCCCGTTACGTCGTAAGGTTTAGAGTACCTTACTTAACTTAGGTAGGTACATAATTATATATATCGTATTCAGATCTTATTTGTTTTTTTTTGTTTGTTGAAGTTATGAAAAGAAATTTACCTGTATTATGCTTAGTTTATACTATGAATTCTGATCACAAGTAAAAAAATGTACTGCTATTTTACCGAGTCATTTTTTCTTATCCAAAAGCTAAAAAAATTTAAAACATCTTCAAATTATTGGTTAGGATGCCATCTCTGCAAGTTCTTGTAAAGCTCTTGTCATTTGAAGTTTATTCAGAACGTAGTTCGTGAGTTTTCACATAGATGGCACTGGTAAGAATATTGCACTGCCATCTATGAAATTATTATGGAACTCTTTTAGTTTTTTTTATTTCATTAGCATGGAAAATATGCGGTATTTGGTTCACCGTCGATTAAAAATATGCGAACAAATAAATTCTAGAATCTTCACTGTACAGAAATGCCCTGTTACCTGTTACAGCAGTTGTATTGCAAAAATTTTGATGTCTTTTTTTTGTACCTTGATCATAGTAAAGTTTATAGGTGGCCCCATTTATCATTAATTTGATCGAAATCGGTGCGGTGATATTGGAACAAAAAAAAATTGTATGCTATCATGTTAACAAATTAATTTTAAATGGAAGTCGATTTTCGTTTTCTTGTAGATTAAATTTTAAGTTAGCACTTACACTTAGTTCTTAGTTAACACTTAGTTCTTGTAAATTAAATTTTAAGTTAGCACTTTCCAGTATAGATCGCATCGTCACAACAATAACAGGTAGGTTAACAGGCAAGTGTACCCAATAAACTAATATTATAAATCTGAAGAGTTTGTTTGTTTAACGCACGTACTAGATAAATCTCGAGAATCTCTAATCTCGACAACTAATAAACTGGTCTGTATTGAAAGATTTTTTTCCTATTGAATGGTCCATTTATCGAGGAAGGCTATAAGGCTACATAAAATAACGATACTATCAATAGAAGCGGAGCATGAATGAAGAATGTAACTAAAACATATTATTTTTTATTTTTTTGTGAACTTTCGTACCGTGCGTTGACGTGACAGAATGTGTCTTAGATTGCGTCGTTGTAAACCTTTGCTAATCAAATTAATTCTAAATCTTAGTTGGTACGACCGATTTTCGATAGGTGGCGTAGAAGGCAGCGAAGAGGTTTTTTTTTGAACGCGATATTCTCAGGAGTTACCCGAGTTGAACCGATTTCAAAAAAATTGTCACCGTTGGATATTTACGGGAGCCCTGAGTGCAACAAGCTATATATAAGTATGTACCACGGGCAAAGCCGGGGCGACCATATAGTTATGTAAAAAAAGGGTACAATTGTGTCAATCGTCTGCAAATAGCGTCCATCGAAATGTAGGTTGTAGGTAAATATGTTGATTTATGACCAATTTGTTGAAGATTTTATGATAAGATATTTTACTTACTTTGTGTTTGATCAAAATAGACATTACTAATATTATGTAAGAACTAGTATACAGTATTTGTCCTGTAACTTGGCCCACGTTCCATTTTCTAAGTATTTTTGAAGTGAAAGCTTCAGAAAACAACTAAGGTTTTTGGTATTTCTTATCAAAAGAAAATAAGAAATACTTATGGGCTCGGGTCACCGACATACTAACGTCACGGTGTAGCGGCGGTAAGCAGCGGAGACCATCGACATAAATTAATGGATGTGCCCTCCCAAACTTCAGGCACACGGAATTATGTTGGAAAGAATGAGCTCACCCGTTCCGTTCGGTTTTAATCAATTGTAAGAAGCGATTGAGCGCTGGATGTCTACCTATGCCTATCGCTATTCTTTATCAACCACCATAAATTACCAAAATAAATAGAAATTTATTTTGGTAACATACCTCGCCGCTAGCGATGCAAGGGATCAAGTAGATTGATAGTTGTAAACCAATCACGCTACATACAAACATGCCGTTGTGCAATTTTGTAGTTATCCCAGTCTTCCATGGATCTGGTGTTTTTTGCCCTGTTATAAAGTGTCCTTAGTTTATGGCGTAGTCTATCAAGTTCTGGCCCCCACCAGGAACCTTTGCCTACGTTATTTGATTTCACCACTGGACATGCTAATTCATAACTATTCAACAGAGATTTGGTTAGGAGTTGTACGTTCGTTTCTATATTTTCTGTACTAAGTGTTGCGTCGGTCAGATGTGTATCACCTAGTGCTTGGTTTAGTGATGTTGTGTACCTTGTTATATCGGTTTTACGGGGGTTGCGATATGGAACAGGGTCTGTTGACTTATACTGTAATTGGAAACAAACGCGGCGGTGGTCTGCGAATGATGGCTCGTTTGATACGTGCCATCCTCAACTTGACTAGCCACCGCGTTGGTTGCCAGTGTAATATCTATGATGGTTTGGTACCTAGAGCTTACAAAAGTAGGTTCCGTACCCTGTTCAAAATATTAAGATTGGTTTGGAATAAATATTCGGCTAAAGACTCACCCCTTTTGTTGGTGTTTTTACTTCCCACAGTGAGTGATGAGCGTTGCAGTCGGCAGATGCGATCAGGTCCCAGTCTTGTGCTTCACAGTGTTGTACCAGGTCGGCCAGTTCTTTTGAGGGAATATCACCCTCGCCCGGCAGGTACACTGATGCTAGTACTAGGACAGTTTGGTTTTCTGTTGTGAGTCTCACTGCTGTAAGGTATCTAGAACAGAATTGGTTAAGCAGAGTGGTTGTTATAGATTTAGGCATATAAATGCAGGTTCTGGGGTTTTCGACAGTAGTGTCTACCATTAACTTACCGCCGATGTTATTGAGACCGCAGATTTTGTTGTTTTTGATCCAGGGTTCCTGGATCATGGCGACGGTCTTGTTATTTTCTCCAGCACTCTGCGCAGTGTGGCCGCCGCTATTTGTTTGTGCTGGAGATTGGTTTGTATGAAGTTGAGGGGGCTAAGGGCTGCGCAGGACGTCATCTTCGTCACTGCTGGAGCACCCCTCACTTTGCAGCGGTGAAACCGTTTCCACTTCGCTCTGTTTGGATTTAGGAGCAGAAATGGAGGGCTCCGGAGTCGATGTCTCCTTTGCCTCTGTTTCACCAGCTGTGTTGGTCTTCACGGGTTGCTGTTCGGCCGTTTTCGCTTCCTCTGAGGAGAAGAAGCGGATGTACCCACTCCCCGACATGTGGGCCACCCGGCGGTCTCTGTCTAGGATGGTTTGTTTCTGGTCCTCGGGTATTCCTAGGATGAGGTGCACTACCTTACCCTTGGAGCCCGTGACCTCCTGTGGTTTCTCATCTACCGTCATGTCGTAACACTGCCACGAGTCCACTTTGTACCACGGATTTTGGGCACAAAGGACTCGGTGCAGTGTTACAGCGTCAGCAATACGGGTATGAATCAGAAGCCCTGCCTTGAGCCTCTTCTTCATATCCGATTGCCTCATGACCGTTAGATTGGTGTTTGCAACCGGTGATGGTAAGGTTCTGACCGTTTCTTCCAGCCAGCTGAGTGAGTTCTCGTCTTCGCACCACATCGCTAGCGCCCCGTCCAATAGGAAGGGTCGACCACGGAAAGCCGGTGCGGATGAACTCGAAGAGGTTGGAGACAGAATGGCCTGGAGAATGCTGTCATCGACAGCTTCTCTAAGCGCCTCTGCCTGGGTCTGCGAGAGGTCCCTCGGTGGGACGGTAGTAATCACCACCTTCAGGTGGGATTGAGCCGCGTCTGCGTAGCTCACCGTCCGCTTGGGTTTTGGGTCGGTCTTCGCGCGTTTGGCTTCTCCTCTGGGAGATTGGGTCTCGTCCAGCGAGCGCGCTTCGATGAAGCTCTCTCGCCCGGCAGAGCCCTTTCTCGGGGTGTTCCTTTTCAGGAATGGGAGTAGAAGCCTTCGCAGCGATCTGTCTACCGCGAGCACCTCTCGGGTTCCTTCTCTTCTTCATTTGGCTGGGAACTGGTGGTGGTGGTGGTGGTGGTGCCACCCCTGTGGAGGTGGATTGTGTTATTTCGCGCTGCGTTTCCGCTGCTGCGATGGTCGTTGGTTTGGTAGGCTGAAGTGCTTTCCTGCTCGCGCGCCTGTTGTGGCGACTGCGTTCTGGTCCGCTCTTCTGCCCCTGTTTTTGGTTTCGGCCTTCGAGTGCTTGGACTCCCTTTTGCAAGGGCGCTTATGCGAGACTACAGTCCACTGCGTCTCGAAGGTGGTTTTTGTACTTGGTATGGCCTTCATAAGGCCAGATAAATCCAGGCTGGAGCCTGGTTGCGCGCACAAATTGCCCCCCCCCCAGAATACGAGGGGCAGACCGAGCTGGGCTCGGTGAGGGATTCTCCACTAGCAGTGCTAGTGGTACCCTCCTGGGGTAAAATCTTTTTGGTTTGTGCTGACATTTTGGGTTGTTGAGCTGATGTTTAGAAACTCACACACTACCCGCCCTTGGTAGGTGTGGTGCAGATTTTTGGGGGTATTTGGTGCCCCAGGGCTTTGCTGGCCCAGGAAGTGGATATACGCCGCCACGGTTCAGCTGTGCAGGTTTGGAAAAAGGGGGAGTATGGGAGGGAGAAGGAATTGGGAAAGTGTTAAAGGAAAGGGTTGGATATGGTGTGGGGAAACTAGGATAGGTTGGGGGGTTGGGATAGGAAAGGAATGTGGGCCGGCCAGAGGTTTTTGTTATACCAATTACAGAGGGTAATTGGCCAAGTAACAGGCGGCAACCTCGAGAAGGATAGTCCACTGGCCTTGTTTAGGGGATCTCTGCGACCTGCGCTACTCCCTAAACCATTTACCAAACCCAGTATCGGACAGATACTGGGAATAGGGGAAATACCAACCAAGCATATTGATTGATCTTCCCCCCGCCCTTATTGATCATGATCATTGACCATTAAAAAGTATCATGTGTGCTATTCTAAACAAAAATCTATCAACGTTCCAAATTTTTCTCAGAAGCTATAGTTCTACTATCGTGTTCGAGCAACAGACATCCCAACATCCAAACATTTTACCTAACATATGGCAGGTATTTTAGAATTATGAATTAAGAATGTTATGTTTATCAACCCACAAACGTGTAAGTAAAGTACATTAGTTGGCTATTTAATGTGTTTAGGGAAATGAAAATGTTGTAATCTGTGCCAGTTCATTACTACTAACTAGCCGTGAACCCGTGATTTTACCTGCGTAGTTCTAGTTCTCGTAATTTTCCCGCAATTAAAAGTAAGATTATGGTTAAGTGTTATTTTCTTAACAGTGATAAGTTTGAACTTAACTATCTTAAATCTTTGGCTGTCGTTCCAAAGAGTTGAAGAGGTTTGACTCTTCGTTTGGTTCTAAGCCTGCGAAATTTCCCTGAGTCGGTTTTCCCCGATGGTTTCAATATTGGTGTTTTTAAAACACGCTTTATTGGTGGACATATTGGTGGACAATTCACATACAACACCATCTGACCCCAAACTAAGCAAAGCTTGTACCATGGCGGCCAGATAGCTGATATATACTTGGTTCACTAATGTTTCACAAACATTTTTTGACAAAACATCACTTTAAAACCAACTAATCGTATAATATTCATTACGAAAACTTTACACCACAAAAATGTTTCATTTTAAAAACAACGTTTTGCATAATATTTATTTCAAAAATGTCTTACATCAACAAATGTTTTATTTTACAAACCATCATTTTATAACCATTTATACGGCAAACGTTACATTTAGACAATGCATCGAATGATATTTTGTTATTTGTACATTTTTTGTTTCATATATTATTCATTTTACAAATTTAACATTTACCAAATAAATCTTCCGTTGTGAAATTAGGTACAAAATCAAAAAATTACCCATTAAATTGTCCATAGGAGTTAACCGTTCTGATTAGGTCCTGTCACAGAGTTTTGACCTAACCTGTCCGATTAGGATCTATTACTAAGATTTGACTCCCGGGTGGGCTCCCGCCAGAAGCTCTGCGGTCAGCCCTGAGTGTCGCTTCTCCATACTCGGCCTGCGCTCCACTACGGAGGTCGCCGGCTCGCTTCGCTCGCCACCTCCCCCCTTCGCTACGCTTGACCTCGCATGGCTCGCTCCACTCAGGACCTCCCTTGAGCTTCTGGCTCCCGCACTTTTTGTATACACTCTAGGGGTAGTAGCGACAAGACTAGGTGAAGTCGGGGTGCTCTGAGTCGGATCTGGGTCCTAAGTTACCTAACCGGTCCGATGAACTAAACAGCTTTTTTATGTATTTTATTTTCAGAAAAATCCAGAGCAGTCGCATGGCCAAACAATTTGCCAATGATATAGAATTTGATTTTATTTTTTGTTAAATGAAATGTTTTTATGTTAAAGTTGTTAAGTAATTAAAATATAATTTGAAATGTTTGTCAAACAACACTCTGTAAAATAAAAATGTGTCAAGTGTTGGTTTTGTTTTTAAACATTTGTTGGTTAACTAAAACATTAAACGAATCAATTGTCAAATAATACGTTATGTAATGAAAGTTTGTCAAATAAATATTTTGAGATGTAACCAATTTGTGAAATGTTTTTTTGTGTAATAATCATTTGACGACCCGTGAGTTTGTCGAACGTTGGTTATCAGGTGTAGATTTGTGAAAAAAAGTTTTTCAAAAGAACGGATACCTATATACTTATATAGTTCTAAATACATACTTATTATACATAGATTATTAAAAGATCTCGCCTGATGCTAAGCGACAATGTGGTCTATGATCAAACGTGTTTATCTAGAAGAAATCGATTTAATATCAACTAGAAGACACCAAAATTGTAACTATCAGGAATTTCTTGAAGCATTATTTTGTGCCTCATTTCTCGTGAAAGCCACCATAATATAGGTACCCCAGCAAAATGTGTCAACAGTACTGTTGGTTACATATTACATTTTAAAAAATGGCAGTCATAGGGACTGCCAATAGAAGTGAAAACTTATAACTTTGATTTGGAATTTGATAGCTTACTTTGGAAACTACGCGAGTGTAACCGGAGGGCGTGGCCTGGCTATCTGGAAATGCGTTAGGCAATGGGAAATGCTGACGCATTTTCGACGCACTGATTCTATATGGACAATGGCCATTTGCCCATGGTCCCGAGTTTGCCAGAAGATTTCTTATCATTCCCGAGCGCGACGCTAGAATTCAATTCACAGCACACGAACCACCTGTTTATAGCGCGACAAAAGAAATTTATCTTCAAAAATGAAACAAAAGTGGGCTTGTGATTTTTTTTCATGCTACAGTTATGGATTTTGTAGCATAAAAGGAGTTAATCGTGATTTTGTTAGCGTCCTAAAGAGTGTTCGAAATTTCTTCTGTGGTTTCCACTGCATACTAAACTTTGGGCCACCCTAGAAGGCGCTGGACGACACCAAGCTACCGCAGCAGAGCTAACGCTGGAATGCAGGAGATGGAATGTGTCGTGTCGGGTGTGCTGGGTTCCGCTCTCCTGGTGGGCCGGTGCTTGGGCTTTGCGCCACTCCACTTCCAACGACAAGGGAACGGTTGGCGCGTGCGCCTGTCGAGGACATACACGTTGTTGGGAAACATCATCGTAACAATTCTGAGTGTGTAAACAATTTTTTTAATTTATTTATTGAATCAGCTTTACGGCACAGCTACAACAATATTCAATAAACACAACAGCACAATTGATTTTTATAAATAGCAAAGAGAAGTAGCAATAGCACGCCGCCCTGTGGGACGCTAGAATTGTAATTTGTATTACACCGATATGATAATTCATCGTCGAGGTGAAAACGTCGTTGGTGTCTATATAAATAACTATGAAACCAATTGATTATTGATGGAAGTACTTTACGAGTTATAAAGCACAGCGTCGAAATCGATGGCGTTAAAGGCATTACTGAAATCTAGCAGGGCTAAAACAGTAAACCCGACGTCTTCATACCTTTGCGGATTTCGTCTGTGATCTTAATAAGGTGCAGTTTTACTCAAACCTCCCCCTTACTATAATAAACAAAGAACCCCTAAGGCGAATAAAATTACTACAAATACTTAAATAATTTGTATTATTTTTAACAGGCCTCATAGCCATCTGGGCTCTGTTCTGTTCATATCAACTACACAACCCTATGGCTGATTCAGCTCATAGTATCTGGAAACTAGATGTTATGATGACCATTGGAATTCTATGGGCCATGGTATACCGAGCCCCAAAGCTTACATTGTGCTTGATGAGGTCTCTGAATAAAGTAAACAAGGTAGGTATGGTATTTTCTTTAACTGTTTTCAGGTAAGATTGCACAGAATCACAACTTAACTTATGGAACTTGGACTACCACGGCTTGCCAAGCCACAAACGTACCTACCACACGACACACGACATAGGCTTACAGAGATCTTTTATATTTTTGTAACATTATATTTATGTTTTACTAGATGTCCACCCCGACTTCGCCCGTGGTACATTAAATAGCACTCATCAAGATCCCGTACATATCCAACGGTGAAAGAATGACTGAAATCGGTACAGTCATTCCTGAGAATATCGCTTTCAAACAAAAAACCTCTTTAGCTACCTGCTACGCCACCTCTCGGAAATAGGTCGTACCAACTCAGATATAGAAATAAATTTGATTTGCAAAGGTTTCTATTAAAGAACGGTACGAAAACTCTCAAAACGGAATATTTTTCCCCTTTTTTGTTACATTCTTAATTCATGCTCCGCTTCTATTGATAGTAGCGTTATTTTCTGTAGCCTATAGCCTTCCTCGATAAATGGGCTATCCAATAGAAAAATAATCTTTTAAATCGGACCAGTACTTCTCGAGATCCTGGCGTTTAAACAAACAAACAAACTCTTCAGCTTTATAATATTAGTATAGATTCATACACGTACGATAGCTCTAAGCGATAAGGCCATCAATTGAAACATCTTTGTAATAGTTTATTTTGTTATTATTCTACTGCATTGTGGGTTGTAAGGTTGTAAAAAAATAGTTTTATTTAGTACTCATTCTATCTTTTAAAAATAAAATTATTTGTTTCAGATAGATGCAAAATTTAACACTCATTGTTGGTCTTCTGCGGAAAACAGGAATCAAGTCGTTCTACTCATAACTTTGAGCATATTCGGCGTCTCATTGACTACAGTCACTGGCGTGTCGATAGTTACGTTTTTATTAAACGAGAATAGTAAGCTTTAAATCTGCAACTCTTCCACTGAAAACAATGTGCGCTATTGGTCAAAAATTAAAAAAAAACTTTTGCTACAATATGAGTCGGTACCTATTCGATACTAGATAAATCAATTCTAATATGTATGAGTTTTTATCTATATTCAATCGTTAGCTTCAGATGATGAGTCAAATTATCAGTGGAGCTATTATAGTAACCTGCATACATATTTGCGTCTCTATATAATCTTCGTTTTTTTAATTTTTTTTATTTACTACTTTATACTTTAACATCTACGCGCAGCTTTAGCTATTTCATTGACTCCATAGCCAAATAAGCAGAAAAAAAAACTAGGTGCCCTCTTAAAGGTGCGAGAGTATTTCAAGTCTAAAGTTGCATTAGGTTATACAAACACAGTTACAAACAAAACACAGATTCTATCATGTAAGGAATACTAATCGCACCTTTGAGATTACCTTTGGTATAGATCAGCTAAGTTACCAGCTGGAGGTTCTAGAATCGATCGAGAGAGGTGCTACAAACTTATTAGTCAAACGACACACTTGTTCGAAAAAAACTTCAAAGCCTTGAACATCGTGGCAAAATTGCTAGGTAAGTACGCTCCATTGCAGACCAAATTGTCGCTTAACACCAGGCGAAAAACTATTAAACTATTAACATGTGTAAAGTTTGTTCTAGTTAATAAAATATATCATGCAGAGCAGTTGCAAAATCAAAACGCATTTTATAAAAACCGGTAACCCAGAAACTTTGCGACGATGTTCAAGACTGAATTTCTTACCGAATAAGTGGAACCTTTTCTTTTTTAATTAATCTGATTATCTTATCCTACCTTATTGTCTTGTTTGAGATAATGCTGCGTATGACCTGCTGTGGAATGTACAACATTTGATTTACTTCTCATTCAATTTGCTGGTCCTCATCTACGACATTCAGTTTGTATTGGTGATTCTTCGCGGACGGGCCGCCTTCCGAGTCGTTAACGAACGCTTTGGGATTCTGTTTAAAGGTATACACGCATTGTATGTTCAGTTTAAAGCTAGATAGATATCTCTTTGTTGAAGACACCAAAATATGTAATAAAGTATGTTTTAAAATAGCTTTGAAAAAGCTTATGTTGGAGAAAATGAGCTGAGGGGATTGACTTTTTTCAAAATTACAATAGTTTTTAACATACCGCAGCCCCACAATGTAATAATGTATACCCACAATATCCGTGTGTATAAGTACATATAATTAAATTCTGAAATCAAAATGTTAGTATGCGAAGATAGATTTAATTTAAATGATCTGAGAGCATTGCTGCCTACAAACTGCCGTGCAGTTTGGCAGAGTTGTATTTAGTTAAATGTTATTGTATATTTTGTGTGGTATAATAAAAAAAAAACAATAATTTACAAATTGAAACAGGTACATTTTATAGTGGTAGGACATTAACTGAATTCTAGTTTGAAAGAAAAACTTTTTTGAAAAATGACGGCATAGGGATAAAATATTTTGTATTAGTGGGTGATAAGCGCAGCACAGTGCAAGGTAATGATTTGTATTCTTCATATTTGTCTTTTTTTTTCAGATGAACTGGCACCGCAATCTGCCCCAGAGTATGTTCGCGCTATAGGCGCGGCATACACGTTAGCCTGTGATATCGTACGTGACGTCAACAAGAGTTTCGGAGAAATGATGATGATACTATTGACATTCCTCTTCATGCGTCTTGTTGCTGCAAGCTACTACTTTTTCTCGACTTGTACGATTATTTATACGTTTCCTATTACGACTGGTGTTAAACAAAATGAGCTGTATGGTTGACATTTACGAGTACCTAGAATAATCGATTCACTTTCAATTTGATGACGTCCCAATATGTTCAATTGTGTTGTGTGGGAGGAAAATTTCCATTTTATTTCCATTTGCTATATTGGATTATGTCACGACTAACTCACATGTGAAGTAGTTGTTCCAATCCGACAGGAGTGCCAAACGGGCAGCAATCGCTCGTTCAGTCGCCTTGAAAAATGTCACCTGACGCGGTCGGAACTCCAGACGGATACTTATCACATGCGTGTTACCCGTGATGTAATCAAATATAGAAAATATACATATTCTGCCCATTCAAGTCCATTCCCTGATGAACATATCGGAGCGTCATCAAATCGAGAATGTATCGATTCTTCTGGACCAGCGTGCTTTAGTGACGCGCCGAAAACCATCAGCGCGTGACTTCCTCGGAAGGCCAATTCTTAAGTGGGGTGACGGATGGCTCAATCGCCAGACGCACGATCATCGTGGTTCTTCCTTATCCCCATGAGAAAGGTAGAGAGCCGGCTCCGAGGCGAGCCTCTCTGCCGGGGTAAGGCTCCCGATTTCAAGGACCTGGGGGAGTGTATGTTGGGGTCCATACATGGCCCGGTTCAGCTCAGACACGATGGTCGAGTCTTAGTTTAGTGGTATTCTCTTCATCGTTCTTGTCGCATGACCTCATCTTTGTCTTCGTCGCTTGCCGGACTGGCTTGTAGAAGACCATCAGACGCCTGAGGCCCTCCAGTGGAGACAAAATGCGACCCAAACTGCGCAAACAGGATAATCGAGAGGTCGTCTGTTCCTCTCGCTGCTTCGCTTCACACGATCTCTACCTATCGAGCATCTCGGCTAAGATAGTCTGTAGTGAGAGGTCCGTTCTCACAATTGAGGCTAGTGATAACCGTGATTCCATCTGTGTGACCATATCACGGCCGGTGTCCTTCCACTTAACATTATGCTAATCAACGTGATCGCGGAGAACCCTCATCTAGAGAACTGGACTAGACTGGAGGAGGAGGAGGAAGAATTTTACTTGGCCGATAAGAGTATCAGGCGAGTTAGGTTCTCAAGTCTTCCAGTCGGTTTCCACGGCCGGGATTCGCATCACACAACTAGATACGACCGAGGCAAGTAATGTTGTTGTGTGATGCCCAGGGTGCACCACTTGGAGGTTCCTGAGCCACGCTCCCCAAAATATATCCACATATTGTAAACATCACACAGGACGTAGTCCCGATCCAAATTATTATTATTTTGTGTACCTATATTTATGTACTCGTATAAAATCGGAATTTTGGAAACGAACAATGTTCAATTTTAGTATGCCCCCGAAACCAACCGGTTTCGAGGGCGATAAATAGGTTTGTCCGATTACAGGACCAGTGCACAAAACATATCCAGCTACAGAAAGGCGTAAGACAGGGACATGTTATATCTCCGAAACTGTTCACTGCCGCGCTGGAAGATGTTTTCAAGCTACTGGACTGGAACGGATATGGCATCAATATCAACGGCGAAAGTATTACTCACCTTCGGTTTGCCGATGACATAGTCATTGTGGCGGAGTCGCTGGAGGACCTCGGTGCTATGCTCAGGGACCTCAGTAGAGTATCCCAACAGGTAGGTTTGAGGATGAATATGGACAAGACGAAGGTTATGTCAAATGTTCATGTCTCATTTGGTTTGGTTATTGCTGAGAATACCACACTCGAAGTTGTTGACGGATACGAAGATCTAATTAGGTAGATCCAACTTCGACCAAGAAGTCTAGCGAGGGGTCCAACTCGAATGGGCAGCGTTCGGGAAACTTTGGCACATCTTTGAGTCCAAAATACCCCAATGACTAAGACCAAAGTCTTTAACCAGTATGTGTTGCCAGTGATGGCTTATGGAACTGAGACGTGGTCCTTAACTGTGGGCCTCATAACGTAGCTCAAAGTCGCTCAGCGAGCTATGGAGAGAGCTATGCTCAGAGTATCTTTGCGCGACAGAATCCGTAATGAGGATATTAATAAAAGAACAAAATATTGTTTTTAAACTTTCGCGATTTGAACACATAATGTTTATAATGTATCTACAGGACTTAATCACGATTTAATTCATTGTTTAAATACCTCGACGTTTCGGCAGCGTTACAACCGCCGTGGTCACGAGAAGTCTTCTCGTCGTCTCGTCGAAACGTCGAGGTATTTAAATAATGAATTAAATCGTGATTAAGTCCTGTAGCTACATTAAAAACATTAAAAGAACGAAAGTCGCCGACATAGCTCAAAGAGTAAGCAAGCTGAACTGGCAATGGGCCACACCGCTCGCAGATAATTGACAACCGATGTGGAAGAAAGGCGCTCGAGTGGCGACCACGAACCGGCAGACGCAGTATTGGATGGCCTCCCACTAGATGGACAGATGAGCTCACAAAGGTCGCTGGAAACCGCTGGTTGCAGGTTGCGCAGGACCGTTCGTTGTGGAAATCTAGGGGGGTGGCCTATGTTCAGCAGTGGATGTCTTGCGGCTGATGATGATGAAGAAATAGATGTAGGTTTCATTAATACAAAACGTCGTTTTATACACGTTTTTAGATAACGAAAAACAGTTAGAGGAAAGTTAAATTTTGCAACGTTCCGCGTTATAATAGTTCAGGCGGGAAGTTGGGAAATCACATATCCGGATTCAAATCCAAACGGCTCCTTTTTCCCCTTAATTTTTTTTTTTGAGAAAATCTATTTCTGGGAGCCCTTTATCTGTAGGTATCTAACAAACACACATCACACAGAACCTACATATGACCTCGAAAGATTCTTGGTACATGTATGTCGGTTTCCTCGCGATAGTTTCTTTCACCGTTTTAAGTCGGCGGCATCACACACGTGACTTCGATAAGACAGTGGTATGGGAGGTGTGGAGTGGGATCCGAACTCAGGGCTCCGAATCGGCAGACGCCGTTTTCCTGACTAGACCAGCCGTAACTCTTTTTTTTAACATTTTCAGTAATTCATTTTATCGAATCAGAAACATATGAAAATACGGTGACTTTGAAACTACTGCAGGCATTGTGGTGCATCTACTACTTCCTGAACCTCTTGTTGCTGGTGGAGCCCTGCCACTCCACTCATACGGAGGTATGTATGTTATGTGGCAGGTGTGTTGCTTACCATTAGAATCATGTAACGTAGAATCAAACTGAAAGATATAATTGAATAATATAGCTCTATGAAGTGTTTTTTTATGTGTTTTCACCGGGTAGGATCGAAGTTTCTTCGGATCATACAGAAGCAAAACATCTAGGCTGTAGAATACGTTGCAGAGTGAGTTTTCCCCGATGGTAACAATCTTGGTGTATTCAAATAGAGAATGAATAGGTTTTGTTAAGTTTTTTTTTTAACTTTTATAGGTTTACACTTGACCGCCATCTCGCCTGATGTTAAGCGACGATTCGGTCTACGATGGAACGTGTTTACCTAGAAGAAACCGATTCACTCTCGATTTGAAGACACAAAGATTGTAACCATCGGGGAAAACCCACTCAGGCAACGTATTCCACAGCCTAGACGTTCTTATCACGTACGTTATATCGTAGACTAGCTATATCATCGCTTAACTTCTAGCGAGATTGCTATCTATGAATATATAGATAGTGTAAATCATTAATAGTTAAAAATTAAAAATACTCGCTATGTATTCCTAAAAAGATATTATACTATTACATATTGTAATGAAGTTCCTGATGGCAGGGTTGTAGGAGATTGGGATTTTGCGGTGCGACCCAATTGAAAAATACTGTGAAACTAAAACCGTGAGAAAAATATACCACTGAAAAGACGCCTAATCATTTATTTTCTACGAAAAACAAAGGCCAATTTAAATGTATTAATATTTTTGTTACACAAAACCGTTACACTGATTTCGACAAAATTTGTGACCTCTAAACTATAATCTACCAAACAAAAAAAGAACCATCTAAATCGATTCACAATTGGCGGCGCTGTCGCATAACATTCATATTATATAATTTTTCGGTGATCGCACCATAAATAGTATTCTATTAGCTCTAAAGTGGCGCACCTTGATCTATGACTGGTCTCCTGCCTTATTAAAATTTTATCTAAATGCATTCCAAATGACCCTCCCTGACCAGAGTAACTTGGTAAGGTGGGGAAAAGCCTCTGAAAAATGTTGCTATACTTGTGGAGAGGCGATATGTACAGCAAGGCACATATTGGTGGGATGCAAGGTGCTCCTTAATGGGGGTCATTACTCACGGCGCCATGACAGAGTACTTTAAATCATACGTGAAGCCATGAGCCTTTCAGTAGTCTCGTGATCTACTCGGGTTTTCTCTCTCTGCCACACGATGGATGGACACCGGCACCCGCACGGTGAATCCATGGAATGCTAAGAAAATCGTCTCACTAAGTTTTTTTTTTTTGTTGCTTCCTGCTTCTATGTTATCCGAAGGAGCTTCGTTCCTACCTGGGTACTCTGAGAACTGACTCTAAACGCAATCAGAATGACTCCAATTCAGAACCTACAATCTTTGTCTCTGTCATTCATTCTAAACGGTTATGACAAAGACAAAGAGTTCGATTCCATGTCGATATCAATCCGACTCAGTTCAGAATCGCTAATCTTTTTTGTCTAAATAAACCTACTTTACCATATTTTAATCTACTAAATCAATGTATTTAAAACTACCTATATAAGTATTGTATCAGCTATCTGGCTGCCATCACACAAGTTTTGCTTAGTTTGGGGTCAGATGGTGTTGTGTGTGAATTGTCCACCAATATTTATTTATTTATTATAATGATAATAGATGGCGGCTATGCGTGGGCTGTTAAGCCGGGCGATCTTGAGTCACCGCGTCGTGAATAACCCGTTTGGTGAGGAGTTGGAGAAGTTCTACAAGCAAGTCCTTCTAAACAATGTCTTGTACAGACCTTTAGATGTTGTTACACTGTCTCGGTCCCTGGTGCTATCGGTGAGTTGACTTGGCAGTCTCGAATACCTTTAACCTTTTGAGGATCAATAGTCAATAAGCGTATTTTATTTTTGGAACGAAGTTCCTTACCGCACGTTGTGAAAGAGGGCTAGACGGAAAAAAATCTCACGAAAAGTTGTCACGACACTTTTTGCTATTGTAAGCTGTGCGGCGTCGCATGTTTCTCTGCCTGTCTCTCTCTCTCTTATAGAAAGCAAGCCAGATATTTTCATTTCTATTTCGCATTGAACAGTGTGGTGTCGCGACGATTATTTTTGTTGAGAGTTTTTTGTAAATAATAATAATAATTCCTTCACTAATTAATCGAAAGGAACTTCGTTCCATCCGGGTGTCCCTTGACACCTCTCAAGTTTTTTATTTTGTACAATTCTTGATTAGATTCTTATTAGTTTATTTAAAGTATTGTCACACAAGCAGTACAAGCAGTGCAAGCAGTGCTAGACGGTCTTACCCGCGTAGTTCCCGATCTCTTTATTTCCCGTGTTAAAAATAGTCTATAAGTTATTCTAGACCATTAACTATCCGTGTAGGCACCAAATTACATCCAAATTCCTTCAGTAGTTTTTGTGTGAAAGAGTAACAAATATAATACATCCATACATTTATACAAACTATCAAGTTTCAGCTTTATAATTATCGAAATAAAAGTTATCTGAGTAGATCCAGGCAAAGTCTCAGACCAACTTTTGTTAAGGTACAAGTTCGTGCGGAGACCGCGACAGGTGACCGCAGCATCCACTTAACATTATGGAATTGTATGGGTGCCAGTTCGCCCCGATACCGCCAAACTCCCGCGGCGGTCTCCTGTCGCGGTCTCGTATCGCCATCTCCGCGCGAACTTAAACCTTTAGAGTTCTCAAAAAAATAAAAGATCTATTTTGACATAGGAAAAATACCTTGAAATTTAATTTATATCGACACTGAAAGAAAAAATAAATTATACATAGTTTTCTTTCAAAATGCATACATTTATAGGCGCATTAATTGTACAGGTTAGGTATTTTAATAAGGTAAGGTAATAAATATTTTATGGCGAGTATTTTTGAACTATCAAAAAAAATATTATTTTTTGAAGATCATAATGATTATAGTATAATGTACAATCCAATATTCTGTTGACAGGTTGAAGCAGTTTTACACAGGGTCAGTAACTGTCGCCAGTGCTGGCGCCGAAAACTGACTCGTGTTATTTAGACGCAGTTAGTATTTTGTCAGTAGTCGAGGATATTACTTTCAGTGTACACACGTTTGTAAAGTCAGTTCGGATTTTTTTATTATTTATTATTATTATCATGATGCAAGAAGTAACTGAAATGTTAGGAGAAGAATTATAAAAATAGAAAAGAATTTGGGTGAGAAAATGGATTCTAAATTCTACAATCGTGCAATATTCTGTATTGATTTTGCACGTATTTCTTTATTTCTATAATTTTGTGATTCATTATCCCACAGGCAATCATTATCGCGGTATAGTTAAATAAGCTTCAAGTTTTCCGTGTCGCTAAGTTTTCGCGTCATTTTGTGATGCAGTGCGAGTCGCAGTGTGGTCCCCGTACAATACAATGGCAGCGACTGACTTCGACAATTCACATGGCGTCAGTTGCGCTGGCGCGGGTGGCGAGGGGAGCGGACTGACGCCGAAAATATGAAGCGAGAATATTGAAGCCAGTGCTGACGTGACAGTACTGTACTGACTTGAAATCACTTTATACGATGGCAGTGCCAGGTCAGCACTGACTCGACAGTCGACTGACAACAGTTACTGACCCTGTATAAAACTGCCTTAATGCCTTTTGCCTCTGAATATTACAGTAGTTGACCGATTGTATTGCCATAAGTGTACATTTACTAACTTTTCAATTTATTTAGAAATAATTTTCAAATGTTTCTTCCAGATTCTCGGCAGTTTGACTACGTATTTGGTTATTTTAGTTAATAACGATTAACCATTTGACTTAATGATCAACGCGGCGTGTGTATTGTTGTACGTCTATACATAAAAAAAGTTTGACTTCGACCAGAAAAAAAATAATTGAAAAATGGCAACTAAAGCCCTAAATTGTCCACCATTTCGAAATGACCACGTTTCTATGTTACCTAGTTATTTACGAGACCATGACAAATCTACTAAAATACTAAGTAAACTAAGCGCAATAAAGAGTTTATCTACCTATATACATATTTTAATCTACCCTTTCGCCCAATATATTCTGGGCAATATTAAACATAAGTAAAATTCGAAACTTTGGATGTACTTACCAATAAATGTTTAGATCTTAGATAAAGAATAAATAAATAGATCAGGTTTTTTCGGACTGTTCCTTTGTACCAAACGTAAGCAGATGGGATGTATGTTAGCTATGGCAACACGGTAATGAGAACCGCGACAAAAACATGACACTTCCACAAGAGCGACAAGACAAGAACGATCAGACCCGTGCTTTCAGTGAAAAGCATTTGTTCTAACTCTATGCGTAGTATTTGTAAACTCTTTGTCACATATAATTAAACAAACACTTTAAACAGTTTATTTGTACAAAAACAGATTACATAATATATAAGGATTTATACAATGGCCCCACACTAGGCTCTGGGCCCGTGTCGTGGGTACCTTTTTTTTAACAGACATTTCAAAGCTTGAGTTACATTGGGGTAATCTTTAGAAAGAAAGCAAAACAAGGTAGACAAAAACTAATAAACTAAGAAATTTTATTAATTTAAAAAAAAATGAGTATGCACTTTTATATAGTGTAATAGTGTGCGCGTGTGTGTGTTTGTTTGGATGAGTAGAGTGAATGTGAGTGAATGTGAGTGATGTGTCTGAGGAATCTAAACGCAACTTTGACAAGGAAAATTTATTTGGGAGTTGATTAAATTTTCGGTATTCTTGCAATTTAAAGTACGTAACCAAGTTTTTAGTTTATTTTTCATTGTATGCAAGTTATCTGTGAGTAGTTTTGGGACTAATTTTATTAGTAGTAAAAGCGTCCACACACGAGTCCTAAAATCAGAGGAAATGACGTAAAAGTAGTGGGGCGGAGCCTACATCGATCCATAAATCACCAATCATATCGCGCGATGTAGGATATGATTGGTGATTTATGGTTCGATGTAGGCTCCGGCCCCACTACTTTTACATAATTTCCTCTGATTTTAGGACTCGTGTGTGGACGCTTTTACTCTATTATAAATTAGTGGAAGAAGCGTGTGAGGGTGTTGGTCTGCAAAAACGGTATTCACTTTTGTGGTTGGTATCTTGAATACCCTTTTCCTGAGTCGCAAAGTGTCGCACCGTTAGCATCTCCGTTTCTTTGTACAGGGTGATGGTCGGGAATTTTAAATGCTTGGTTTTTTTCTTCTTTGGTTTAGATACTTCGCTTTGTTCAATCACACTTTAAGAATAGGATCAGTCTGAAATTTAGAACTAAAATAGTTACAGTCTAGCCGAAAAAATAACATCATTATTAAAAAAAATATGTAATCATAACAGAGAGACAGAGTTTTAAAGCATTCACACACGAGTCCTAAAATCAGAGGAAATGACGTAAAAGTAGTGGGGCTGAGCATACATCGCAACATAAATCACCAATCATATGGTGCGATGTAGGATATGATTGGTGATTTATGGTTCGATGTAGGCTCCGCCCCACTACTTTTACGTCATTTGCTCTGATTTTAGGACTTGTGTGTGGACGCTTATAGTTTACATTGACGTAAAATAATATCCGTCGAGCACAAAAACAAAACTTTTGTAATGGCGCGGGCGCAGGCTGGTGTAAGCCGTTTCAGGTAATTCTATATAAATCACAATGTTAACATAATGGAAAGTAGCGGCGCCCGCGCAGAATGAATTAGAAGAATTTTCTTCTTATTAAGAAGAAAACTGTTAAATAAGGTTATCTTTTCAACGGGGGGCTAATTTCAAATATGTAGAATTAGCTTTATCGATGAAATTTGGTTACTTTGGCTAGTGAAAATCACCAGATTAGGTATATAATTTTTATCCTTGAATAATTACCAGTTAGAATAGTCAGTCTTGAGAATGTCGAGATGACTTTTTACTACTTTGTTGCTCTTCTCTTTTTAGGTCAAACTCAAATTGTCAGATTAGTGGAATTTACACTTTTTATTAAGTAATTAGCTCATTTTACCTTATTCTGACGTGCTCGAGAATTTTTGATGTCCCATTTTTATTCTTTATGGGCCCTATTTGTAGGTCTCATATTTGGTTGAGGTACTTATCCGGGCAAGCTGAAGTGGCAATGGGCAGGCTACAGCGCTCGCAGAACTGACAACCGATGGGGAAAGGTTCTCGAGTGGCGACCACGAACCGGAAGACGCAGTGTTGGACGGACTGGACTAGCTGGACAGATGACCTCACAAAGGTTGCTGGAAACCGCTGATTGCAGGTTGCGCAGGACCGTTCGCTGTGGAAATCTAGGGGGGAGGCCTATGTTCAGCAGTGGACGTCTTGCGGATGATGATGATGACTTATCCGGGTGCAAGTTCCTTCTGTATTATAACCTGAAGCGCTGGAGTAAATCCCAAAATCCCCGCTTGGGCCTTGGGTTCCCCGACCGATGGAAGCTCGTAAAAACAATATCATTTCAAGGCTAAAAGTCAAATGACTATCCAAAGATGTTAAACGCTATTTTCGCAATATGGATATATAGAGGTATATTGTAGAATACGTTGCTTGAGTTGGTATTCCCTTCTAGGTATAATCTAAGCAAAGACTTTACATATACTACGTATAGAGTTGGAACAAACGCTTTACACCGAAAGCACGGGTAGCATCATTCCTGCCTTGTCGCTCTTGTGGAAGTGTCATACTTTTGTCGCGGCACATCACTTTGTTGCCATAGAAAGTATGCATGCCATCAGCTTACGATTGGCACAAAAAAACCGTGCGGAAAATCTAACTCTATACGTAGTATATTACGTAATTTTTTTGAATCTAAATGTGGTCAAGTTGAGAGAGATTTAGTTTCTTCAAGTTAAAAACTCTCTATAATATCGTGTCATGCCTTAACATCAGGCTTAATAACGGGTACATGCCAACCTAACAATCCCTACTAATATTATTAAAGTAAGTTTGGTTCTAACGGTTTAATTTAATTACTTAAACCGTTAATTGATAGTAGTGGTAGGACTCTTGGCAGAGTCCGCCTGGGGAAGCACCACACCTTTGCCAGTTATTCTACCGCCAAGCAGTAATGTGCAAACATTACTGTGTTCCGGCTTGAAGGGCAATGTTTCCAGAGAAATTACAGGGCTTAGAGACATAAGATCTTAGATCTCTGGGTGACGAGCGCAGTGCAGTGCTAGGTAATGATTTGGACTCTTCATGTTCCAATAGCTGTGTGTCACTGTGCTGTTATGTGTCAGGCATGTTGCTTACCATCAGGCACATGTCCTGATCGTCTCGTCACTCTTTATTTAAAAAAAAAAACTTAACCGATCATCATGAAACTTTGTACACATAATATCTTGAAGGTATTAGAAGTAGGCTATTTATTGGCTGTAGGCTAGTAGGCTATAGGCATAGGCTACTCGTACTTTCTAGAAAGGGAAAGTAACGGGAACGGATGAAACCGCGGGTGCAGCTAGTTATAAATAACAAGAATACAAACATGATGTTAATCGACAATCATCGTTATTCAAATAATGTGGATTGATGGACAATTTGTTGAAGATTTGACGATACGAAAGGCACTTTACAACTTTGTGGTTGATCGAAATAGACATTATAATGTTACGGAAGGACTATTATCTAGTATTTGCTTGTAAATAAGTCCGTGTAGTTTTGAAAAATACTATACTGTAAGTTTTACAGGTTTTTCGGAGTGAAAACTTCTGTACCCGCGTTGAACACTTTTTGCAGTGGTTGAACTCCAAGTCCGCCTGAGGAAGTACCATACCATACCAGTTATTCTACCGTGAAGCAGTAATGTGCAAAGATTACTGTGTTCCGGTTTGAAGGGCAATGTTTTCAGAAAAACAAGAAAAAAATCTAATGTTGTATTATGCCAGAAATATACCAGTTTTATACCAATTCATAGCCATATAATTAATAGTTATATTGTACCATTCACATAAGAGCTACTATCCTATCTATACTATCGAGTGAGTGTGAGAAGTGTTGACCACAACTTTCAACCGACTTTAAGAAGGAGGTTATTCGAAGAGCCCTGTACTAGTTTGGGAATTACTGTTTCAAAGGGTTATCTTGCGACGTGGTAGGTACTTATTAATCTTACTAGGTACACTGGCGACTGCGCACTGGCAAAGTGCGTAGGTTTACACAATTGGCTTATACAGTTCAGGTTACGTAAAGTGTATGCTTCGGTAATATTTTTTTGAAGTGAAGGGTTCTTCAAAAATCTCTTTTTTGTATGGGAGCCCCCTTTATTATTTATTATTTATATTTCAAGAGAACATATACTTACGAAAATATTCTGTGAATAGTTGAAGCGCCTACCGGTCACCGTTATAATATCGAGCAAGAACGGGTAAAAAAAAACACGTTCAAGTGTTTCGTATAGGAATTAAATATTTATTTAATTTTATTTTTAGTATTTGTTGTTATAGCGGCAACAAAATTATATCACCTGTGAAAACTTCAACTGTCTGGCTATCACCGTTCTTGAGACACAGCCTGGTAGCAGACGGACGGACAGACGGACAGCGAAATCCCAGTAATAGGGTTCCGTTTTTACTTTTTGGGTGCGGAACCCTAAAAAATACTTAATTTTACTATTCAGTACAATCATCTGAAAGCTGTGGGCAGTTTGTATGCGTCATTTCCGTTATATATTTTTCTTCGGTTTTAGTCAGACAGCTTTTTCAGTTCGGTCGCGCAACAAAATTCTTATCTCGTCCAAAAAATGCTGTAAGGAATTTTGATAAAAAAAAGAACTTTCTTTTAGTAAAGAGTGACGAAACGATCAGAACAAGTGCCTGATGGTAAGCAACATGCCTGACACATAACACCACAGTGACACGCAGCTATTAGAACATGAAGAGTCCAAATCATTACCTAGAACTGCACTGCGCTCGTCACCCAGAGATCTAAGATCTTAAATCTCTAAGCCCTGTAATTTCTCTGGAAACATTGCCCTTCAAACCGGAACACAGTAATGTTTGCACATTACTGCGTGGCGGAAGAATAACTGGCAAAGGTGTGGTACTTCCGCAGGCGGGCTCTGCCAAGAGTCCTATCACTAGGTACAAACTTTGACTTTGAAGACAACACCGAGCTACCGCAGCAGAGCTAAAGCTGGAATGCAGGAGATGGAATGTGTCGTGTCGGGTGTGCTGGGTTCTGCTCTCCTGGTGGGCCGGTGCTTGGGCTTTGCGCCACTCCACTTCCAACGACAAGGGAACGGTTGGCGCGTGCGCCTGTCGAGGACATACACGTTGTTGGGAAACATCATCGTAACAATTCTGAGTGAGTAGGTCATTTATTTAAAACATTTTACGTAACTTCAGCCCCAATTCGGATGGGCCGCGTTCGGGAAACTAAGGCACATATTTGAGTCCAAAATATTGATGCCAGTGATGTCTTATGGAACTGAGACGTGGTCCTTCACTGTGGGCCTCATAACGAAGCTCAAAGTCATACAGCGAGTTATGGGGGAGAACTATGCTCGGAGTCTCTTTGCGCGACAGAATCCGTAATGAGAGTATTCGCAAAAGAACGAAAGTGGCCGACATAGCTCAAAGAGTAGACAAGCTGAAGTGGCAATGGGCAGGCCACATCGCTCGCAGAACTGACAACCGATAGGGAATACTTAAAGGTTCTCGAGTGGCGACTGCGAACCGGAAGGCACAGTGTTGGACGGCCTCCCACTAGATGGACAAACGACTACACAAAGAACGCTGGAAACCGCTGGTTGCAGGTTGCGCAGGACCGTTCGTTGTGGAAATCTAGAGGGCAGCCCTACGTGCAGCAGCAGACGTCTTGCGGCTGATGATGATGATGAACTTCAGCTCAATTTTGCTGAATTGTACTTTTTTATGTCATATCTTACCTATAAAAACTATTTTATTGATATTCTCATTTTGTTATTTATAGCGAAAATAAGTTACGTTATTTTTGTAGATTATCTCAAAATGGGATTTTATTCTACCCCTTGAACTTAATTAGCGAACGTAGTCTAAAGTGAATAATAATTTGAACTTGATTTGATTGTTTGTATTTTTTTCAACAGGTCTCATATCCATCTGTGCCCTGTTCTGTTCATATCGATTACTCAAAAAAGACTAACTCATTTAATGATATTTGGAACTTAGATGTTTTGATGACCATTGGAATTCTATGGGCTATGGTGTACCGAGCCCCAAAGCTCATACTGTGCTTGATGAGGTCTCTGAACAAAGTTGACAAGGTATGTCATTTTCTTTAACTTATTATAAGTAACTAGCTGTACCCTGCCATGCTTCGCTGTGGCACATTGTGATGCAAAAATTAGATGAAAACAATCCTTGATGCGGATTATATATCATTGTAAAATTACAGCTCGATCGGTGCAGAACTTTTTGAGTTTTTGAAGCGTACACAAACCAACGTAGGCGACATTTTTATATACATATATAATTTACATTTACAATAATATAATTTATTTTCTCAAAAAATCTGACTTCAATTTAAAATTCAATTCAGACACAACCAAATTTCACAATAAAATAATTGAAAGTAAATTATAGATTTTTGTTAATATTTTGATAACCGCCATACTGATCTTGATAAAATTTATATATCTATGAATATCTCTGAACAATGGTGTACAATTTATAAAACTAAAAAAAAAACAAAATCGCTTCACAATTTACAAGTAGTGAATAACATACCTACAATAAAAAAACATACACCGAGTTGAGAACATCCCCCTTTTTTGAAGTCAATCAAAAATAAAAGACACGCAATAAGAGCGGAATGAAATAAACGAGGCGAGGTGAGACAAAATGATACCATCATCTCGCCTGTTAAGCACAGCGCACACCAAAAGCAGAGCAGAACAGAGCATTTTCTGAAAACTATAATATTGTGATTGTGATTATTGACCATCGAACAACTCGATCTTCCGCGCAAGCATGGAAGGAAAGCTTGGAAGAATGGAAGCTTTAGCTAAAACATATTGTTCAAATCTTTCTGTAATTTCTTGCGGGACGGGAAAGTTGCACACTATCGCAAAGCCGCACTATTACATACAAAACATACCTTTACCGATCCATTGCCGATCATACTCACACAGCCAAATCACTAACACATAAAAAACAAAGCACCATTCACAAATCTAGCCCCGCCCTCAGCCACAGTATATTATCAAACTCCATGGTCCACGCGGACTTGTACTTTGACAGAGGGGAAACGCTGTGTATGCTTACTCCCTTCCGTGTTGCTCGCTGCTATTGACAGACGGTGCAAAATGGTATACATTTCAAACTTCATGCTGGACCATGTTCGAGCTTGGTTGAATATTTCGTTATCATAATAATGTTTCACAAAATATTGACTTCACGATTTGACGCCTTACTCTTACTCTCTCTACTTATTTGACTTAGCTGTCGTACTTACACTAATACAAGTATTTACATCTGAGTAACTCCAATCGTAACAGTTAAAAGCAGGATTAATGCGGCATGGATGAAACGGCGACAGGTCACAGCAACAACTTGTGATCCGCACATCCCACTTAAACTTAAGGGGCAAATCTATTTGGCTTATGGCTTTTATCAAAGAGTTTTCTTGTCTTCTTATCATGATTGATCTAAGATATTAGGCCTTCAATTGAAATTTATTTTTTAACCCCCGACCAAAAAAAGGGATGTTAAAGTTTAATGTCGATGTATGTCTGTCTATCTGCTATAAGTTTGACGTCGATGTCTGTCTTCTGTGTGTGTGTGTGTGTGTGTGTGTGTCTACTGTGGCACCGTAGAGTTCAAACGGAAGAGCCGATTGCGATGTGTTTTTTTTTTTTTGAAGGTTTATATCCGTGCGGATGTTCTTAGCTATGTTTAGTTAATATCTATTCAAAATGGCCGCCTCCACAAAATGGCAGACAAAATATTTCTTCACAACCTACTTCAATATGGGTATCAAATGAAAGGGCTTGACTATTAGAACACTATACACTATAACAAACTTCAAATCCGAGATGGCCGCCACCACAAAATGGCGAATTATATTATTTTTTTCATTGCTACCACAATATGGGTATCAAACGAAAGGGCTTGACTAATAGAATACTTTGCACTATGACAAATTTCAAATCAAAGATGGCCGCTCCCACAAAATGGCGAAATACATTTCTTTTTTCATAATGGGTATCAAATGAAAGGGCTTTTTTTTTTTTTTTTTTTTTATTTAAATTATCCACTCCACAGACTCCGGGGTCCGTGATCTTTGTCATTACAATAATCTTTTTTTTTTACACATTTCTTGGATAAGGAGAAGAGGAAAATAGAAGGGATTTGGGTACATTTAAAATCTAATTCTAGTGCTCGTCTGTAGAGCCGATCACTACCAGTTGGGATTCCGCTAGTAATCGACTCGACATCGAGTGTTTGCCTAATTGCCTTTTGCCATTTGCCTAAGCTGCCTCCTCCCGGCCCAGAGCCTCCACAACGGCCGCATTTCTGTCCCTGATGGCCATCTGTAGGTTGAAATCGCGGATGGTCTTCGATGATGCAGCCCACGCTCGCCGCACGAACCGACCGATGGCGTCGTCGGTGTCGTCAGCGTAGTATGTGAAGGTCCCCGTGTGCCGTGAGATTGCAACTACCGCATGGGGCACGCTCTCGTGCAGCTTCATGTTTGCCTTGGTTTTGATTACGATTACCGACTCGTATGTTGGTCCCTGAGCTTCATGGATGGTAAGGATGCGTGACCCGGTGCCTGACCCATAACCCTGGTTTGTCAGGGTCTCCTTCTCCTCTTGAGTGTGAACTAAGAAGAGGGTGTTTGGTTGGGTGTTGGGTATTTGCGCTCCCTTATATCTTCTCTGCTCTAGGGACTTTATACGGGACGCTGAGGAGTACATACCGGAGTATATTTCCCTCAGTGCATATGCGACGTCCATTGGGTTTCGATGTGTGCAGAGCAACTCCTGGCTGATCTTTGTTACCAGGTTCGGGCGATGATACCTCATTTCGAAGAGATTTTCCCTGTCGATATAAGGCAACTGATTGACGTCTCCAATGAGGACAATTTCGCCAACACCAGACAGCCTTGAAGCCATCACAATGGCTCCAAAATGGTTCATGAGAGCTTCGTCCACCATGAGGCGGCTGAAACTTTCTCTACCGAAACCATTTACCAGAGCAGAAGCCATGGTTCGCACTCTGGTTTTGACCAGGTTTCCGATTCGGTGCGATAGCTTTTCTCTTAGATCTTTTGCTGCCTCAGTTGTTGTAGTAATGATGGCGTCCTTGTCCACGTCGAAGTGTCTAATCACCCATGTTGTTTTTCCCACATCCTGGAACTCCGTTGACCCACTGTATTCTCGGTACCTCCCAATTTTCCCAATCTGCTTTGACGTTTCCGTTCCCTTCGATGGTCTTGGCCATCTCTAGGATCTTATCGTCCAGCATAATCTTGGTGCATCGGGCAGTAACTACAATTGGGTCGTTTGGTGGTGTCGCATAAACAGGCACTCCCGCGCGCTCTGTCTCTCTCTCGTTCAGTGTCACGAAGCCATTTTCAGCACTGTAAGCTGCCATATACTGTCCTGTCATGGTTCCCTTGATGAATGAAAGGGCTTGACAAGTAGAATGTTGTATAGATAATAAATCCGAGGTAGTCGGGGGGTTAGTCAAAATTTTTAATTTTGTTCTTGTATAAGTTTTTTTTTAATTATACTGTGTTGTGGATTTTATCAAAGAGTTTTCTTGTCTTCTATAATCAAGAGTTTTCATGTTTAAAAAAACACATTTGTTTCAGATACATTCAAAATTTAACATTCATCATCAGTTGTTACCAGAGAACAGGACACAAGTCATTCTACTCATAACTCTGAGCATAATCGGCGTGTCATTATGTACAACGAGTGGCGCGTTGAGAGTTATATATTTCATGAACGTTAATGGTAAGTTTAAGAGAGTAGGGTAGGTACAAAATGAGCGTTGAGTCCACTGGCACTGTGCAGGCGCGGTCCAGCTTCGGATTTTGGAGGGGGTCACTAGTAGAGATACAATAAATCGAGTACTTAATACTTGATAGTAGCGCCCCACGATTTTACCCGCGTAGTCCCCGTTCCAGTTGTTTTCCCGCGTCAAAAAATAGTCTATCTACTATAAGATATTTTTTATTTTTCTTTTTAGTTTAACATATACGATTTGGGAGGATTCATGTCCCCTGTGACCACCTCCTTCGGACCGCGCTTGGACCTGTGCGTTACCCCACACAAGGTGATATAATAATGGCGCAGGAATACCATTGCCAAGGATCTGAGGAGTTAAATAGAGCGGGTTATCTGGGGACCTAATCAAGCCGGTGCCCAACGATTCGGCAATCCGGCTTATTCTTGATAGCTGGATCCAGTGAAGTCATGGAGTCTTCACTTTCCTGACTACGTAGATGCTCTCGGGACACGGTTATTTCGAGCAGTATCTGTGTATAGACGCTGGAACGGAGGAAATACTGGTATGTCACCGGTATGGTTGCGCCGAGGACACTGTGCAGCACTACACGAGGAACCGCGGCGGAAGGCGGATCTATTAGTGCCGACCATGTTCCATAGTCCGGAAGACGCAGTGTTGGACGGCCTCCCACTAGATGGACAGATGATCTCACAAAGATCGCTGGTTGCAGGTTGCGCAGGACCGTTCGTTGTGGAAATCTAAGGGGGAGGCCCTATCACAGCACTATCGCAACAAATTGCACGTGATGTATCGTGGACGCTTCGCGGTGGATATGATCTAAGAGAAACTGGAACAATCTAAGAGCCACTTATTTCTCAATATCTTGATGTATAAAATCCAGTAACATGACGTTTCTTCTCAGTAAACTCTTCACCAGCAACCGGAAGACGCAATGTTGGACAGCCTCCCACTAGATGGACAGATGACCTCACAAAACTCGCTGGAAACCGCTGGTTGCAGGTTGCGCAGTCCGTTCGTTGTGGAAATCTAGAGGGGAGGCCTATTTTCAGCAGTGGACGTCTGATGATGATAGAACATCATCATGTTCTATAGTAGTGAAAAGTTGTGGGAGGCGATGGTTTCCTTCTACCATACCTTCATCTCAAGAAGGTAGATGGGTGCTATCGCTCTCCAAGAAGTAGAAAGAGGACACGAAGCCTCGCACCCTGTTTCCACTTGGTGGGCCCGGGTTTGTCGAGTCCAACACCCTCTTTAGAGATCGGACCACCCGAGGCGGTGACGCGCTTTTGGTCATTGAATCCAAAAGCAGGGATCCGATCACCTTTACAATGAAAGTGATACGAATTTTATCGGGTCAGCAAGATAATATTACAAATTTAATGTCAAAGGATGTTTATTAAATATGCTTGTTGCTTAATCACATTGGAACAGCCAAAATTTTAAACACATATTATAATTATCTGGGATATCACATATTTTTTTTTAATAAAGAGTAACGAGACGAGCAGTACATGTGCCTGATGGTAAGCAACATGCCTGCCACATAACAGCTCAGTGGCATGCAGCTATTGTAACACGAAGAGTCCAAACCATTACCTAGCACTGCACTGCGCTCATCACCCAGAGATCTAAGATGTTATATTTCTAAGCCCTGTAATTTCCCTGGAAACATTGCCCTTCAAACCAAAACACAGTAATGTTAATTTTATGCTACTAACTAGATGTTATACATATTTTACTTTTTTCTTTGAGGTGATCTCATGCAACAGATTCTATGGAACATACATTATTTGATTTACTTCTCATCAAATTTGCTCATGTTGGTCTACGTCATCCAATTTGTGTTCCTGGTTCTTCATGGACGGACCGCTTTACGAGTTGTTAACGACCGCTTCGGAATTCTGCTTAAAGGTATAAACGCATCTATATAATCTGTTTCAGGCTTTGAACTCTTCAAAAAGGGGTTTTAGGGTATATGACATTTCGCTAATTAACGCTAACCAATTGCATATTGTGACAAGTTATAATTTTTGATCTTCTACAGATAATTTGAAGTACAGCGGGCCCCAAAAAGAATTCACCCTTTATTGGTATACCATTTCGTTTTACGCAGTTCCTCGTACATAAATATATGAAGGGCTGATAGAACAAATATAAAGAGCATTTAAAATGAATTACCAAACAACCAATATTTCAATCGATATTTATGTATTTACCTATCAGGAGATCGAAACATAATTAATGTTCGGCTCTACTTACAGCTGGGTAAAGAGCAGAAAATAGAGGCACCATTACTATCGCTATCTGTTCTAAATTTTTGTTAATTATTTTGTAATCATATAAAACCATGGATCCACAACAAATTTAATTGCCAAGCTGTAAACCTTTTTTTTAGGAGAAACAATGTAGTGGTTATGGCAAGTTACGGCTGGTCTATCCGGGAGAACGGCGCCTGCCGATCCGGAGACTCCGGGTTCAAACCACACGCACAACTGTCTTTTCGAAGTCATGAGCGTAATGCCGCTAACGTAAAAACGGTGAAGGAAAACGTCGTGATGAAACCGACATGTACCTAGAATCTTTCGAAGTCATGTGTCATCCACCAACCCGCACTGGGCCAGCGTGGTGGATTATGACGTTAACTCTCTCCATGCAAGAGAAGGCCCCGAGTCCCAGCAGTGGAAACATTTAGTGGGCTGTTGATGATGAATGTTGTGGTTCCTATAATTCAATTAAGGCGGCGTGGATTGATGTGTTCTGTATGTGGATGTGTCTCGGCAGGTCCTCCCCAAGCACCTATACAGTATTCAAACAGTGACTGGCACAAATCATCATCAGATATTTACTTCCGGGTTAGCAATTAGTCTTAGGATTTTCATAGCATACCCATATTAGTTTCCAGGCTTTATTAGATACATTTGTATGATATGTGAATTTTGATAGTAAGAGCTTCATCAAAAATTTCTCCTAAATAACTTGTAAACCTGTCGATTGAGCTACAGGAACAGTCGCCGCCCCCGGTCTCACTAGCCCAATTTGTATTTTTACATTTGTTAGAGCTATGTATCCGTAATTTTGTCAGGTCTGTACGGGTTGGACTCTTTGCAGAGTACATATATCTGGGAAAGAACCGCACAAATATGTTTTTACTATCCTTTTTAACCCCCGACCAAAAAAAGGGGTGTTATAAGTTTGACGTCGATGTCTGTCTGTCTGTCAGTATGTATGTGTGTGTGTCTGTCTGTGGCACCGTAGAGCTCAAACGGATGGGCCGATTTCAATTAGGTTTTTTTTTATTTGAAAGTTAATATCCGTGCGGATGTTCTTAGCAATGTTTGGTTAATATCGATTCAAGATAGCCGCCGCCACAAAATGGCGGACAAAATATTTCTTCACAACTTACCTCAATATGGGTATCAAATGAAAGGGCTTGACTAGTAAAATACTATACATTTTTAAAAAAACGAATCCAAGATGGCCGCCATAATAAAATAGTGTATTATATTATTTTTTTCACTACTACCTCAATACCTAATGGTATCAAACGAAAGAGCTTGATTAGTAGAATACATTGCACTATGACAAATTTCAAATCCAAGATGGCCGCTACCACTGGGGAAATACATGTATTTTTTTACCATTCGCTTAATATGGGTATCAAATGAAAAGGCTTGACTAGTAGAATGTTGTACAGATAACAAATCTAAGGTAGTCGGGGGTTAATCAAAATTTTTAATTTTGTTCTTGTAATTTTTGTTAATGGGAACGAAGTTCCTTTTTTGCCGCTTTTTATAGTCTTTTTTTTTGACGTTTTTGTTTTAGTTTTTTTTGACGTTTTTTCATTTAGCTGCGCGACCGAACTGAAAAAATGTGAGACTATAATTGTAAGAAAAATATGTAACGATAGCGACGCGAAAAAAAACGACCCGCGATCAGAGGTAAGTACCAACTGCTTTTTACCGATGATCAATTGATAATACCATGAAATAATACAAGAAAAAAATTTTGATTAACCCTCAACTACCTCAGATTTGTTATCTGTACAACATTCTGCTAATCAAGCTCTTTCATTTGATCCCATATTCAGGTAGGTTGTGAAGAAATATTTTGTCCACCATTTTGTGGAGGCGGTCATTTTGAATCGATATTTACCAAACATAGCTAAGAACATCCGTACAAATTTTAACTTTGAAATAAAAAAAACACATCGCCATCGGCCCATCCGTTTGAACTCTACGGTGCCACAGTAGACACACACACACACACACAGACAGACAGACATTGACGTCAAACTTATAACACCCCTTTTTTGGTCGGGGGTTAAATATGAAGCAATACGTTCATTTTTTTGTACATGTGATACCTCTATATAATACCTCTATTTTCCTACCGAAGGGACTTCGTTCCTACATTATGTCCCATGACACCATTTCTTATGAATTTTTGTTTTGTTGACAGTAGAGAGCCTACGTGTCCAATGTTTAATGGGTGTTTCTATTATATTATATATATTGGTGGACAATTCACACACAACACCATCTGACCCCAAACTAAGCAAAGCTTGTGTGATGGCAGCCAGATAGCTGATATAATACTTATATAGTTTTAAATACATACTTATTATACATAGCAACACCCAGACACAGCGCAAACATTTGAATTCATCACACAAATATTTGCACAGGGTGGGGATCGAACCCACGACCCTCAGCTTCGCAGGCAGAGCTACTACCAACTAAGTCACTAGGGCAGTCTATGTATAACAAGTATGTGTTTACAACTATATAAGTATTATATCACCTGTCTGGCCACCATATTACAAGCTTTGCTTAGTTTGGGGTCAGATGGTGTTGTGTTTGAATTGTCCACCAATATTTATTATTATTAATTAGCGTTTTTTTTTTCAGATAATGTGACTCCCCAATCTATCCTCGACACTGTTCCAGCTATAGGCTCAGCGTTCAGGTCTGCTTGTGATATTGTCCGTGACATCAACAGGACCTTCGGAGTAATGCTGATGGCACTACTCTCATTCTTCTTCATGCGCCTCGTTGCTGCAAGCTACTACTTTTTCTCAACTTGTACGATTATTTTTCCTTTTTTTACAGTAGAGAGAACGAGATGAACAGGACTTGTGCCTGATGGTAAGACGGTAAGCAACATGCCTTCCCACAACAGTACAGTGACACGCAGCTATTGGATAATAACAATTTCAAATCATTACAAGAACAAAAGTAAAACTTTTATTTTACCCCCGGCCAGCCGGTTCAGGTTTTGTAATCTGTAAGTACATAATATTTTACCAGTCAAGCCCTTTCATTCGATACCCCTATTGACGTAGTAACGAAAAAAGAAATGTAATATGCCATTTTGTGTTGGTGACCAGCTTCGATTTGAAATTTGTCACAATGTATAATATTCTACTAGTCAAGCCATTTGATACCCATACTGAGGGAAGTTGTGCAGAAATATTTTAGTCACCATTTTGTGGAGGCGGCCATTTGAATGGACATTAACCAAACATAGCTAAAAACATCCGCACGGAAATTAACCTTCAAATAAAAAAACCGCATTGAAATCGGCTCATCCGTTTGAGCTCTACGGTGCCATAGAGAGACACACACAGAGACAGACAGATAGACAGACATCGACGTCAAACTTATAACATCCCTTTTTTTTGGTCGGGGGTTCAAAAGTATAGTGCCACGAAGTTATCCGTAAAAGGGCTACAAACGGAACTAATGACGCTCACAAAACACAGACACAGAAATTTTCTAATTGTATAATAAATGGCAAAACTTTTCGATAGTGGTACAATCGCAACATTCTTCGAATAAGTTAGTCGTACTGCAGTGGTGTATAATATTGCAAACAGTGAAAACTTTTTTTAAATTTTCAGTAATTAAATTAATTGAATCAGAGGCGTACGAACTTGCGTTGACTGTGGAAATAACGCAGGCGTTGTGGTGCGTCTACTTCTTTCTCAACCTCGTGTTGCTAGTGGAACCCTGCCACGCCACTCATACGGAGGTAATTTTTTTAAAAGCATAGAGTGATGGGACGAGTTTGGCCTATTCTACAAATCCCCGTAGATTTCGCCCTGTCAGAGGATTTGTGGAATTACGTCCATAAATCCCCTGTGATATTTCGGAAGGGGGTCTGTGGACAAAAATTCCGTAAATGTCCTTTCATTTTATTAACAGGAGATTTTTGGTTTTTCACTGAAATGACACCGGGTAGGCTTCCGCCAGAAGCTCTGTGGTCAGTCCTGAGTGTCGCTTTTTTATACTCGGCCTGCGCTCTACTACGCAAATCACAGAGCGAAGCAAGCCAGCGACGAAACGAAAAGGGATTTGTAGAATCTTTGTCCACAAACACTCTCTCGAAATATCCCAGGGGATTTATGGACAAAAATTCCACAAATCTTCTGGCAGGGGAAATCTAAGGGGATTTGTGGAATATGCCACGAGTATAACATTGTACCTGTCGGTAAACAACACGTCTACTCGTAAGTAGCAACACAGTGTCACGCAGCTACCGGAACATGAGGAGTCTAAATATTTGTACTATGCCTGGGTGTTTTCTATAATAAGTAGGTACGTATTAAAAATTATATAAGTAATAAATCAGCAATCTAGTGCAAACTATAGTACAAACTTTGTTTAATTTGGGACTTGATGGTGTTGGATGTAAAATGTCTACCCATATTTATTTATTTATTACCTAGCTCTACACTGCGCTCATCACACAGAGATACCAGAGATGAGATGACTTATCTGAATGCTTGGCATTTTTCTGGAAGAATTTCCCTTCAAACCGGAACACAGTGATGTTTGCAAATTACTGCTTGATACGAGTAGTAGAATAACTGGCAAATGTGTACCTAGTACTTGCCTAGGCAGATTATTCACAGAGTCCTACTACAAAAAAACTTCTGTAATCCTATTAATAATTTTACTGGCCTTGTGGCTTAGTGGGTAGTAACTTTGCCTGCGAATCCGCGGGTCGTGGGCTCGATTCCACCCAGTGCAAATTTGTGTGATGAATTCAAATATTTGCACTGTGTCTGGGTGTTTTCTATGTATAGTTGTATAGGTATAAGTATGTATTTAAAAAACTTTCGATACTATACCTTAAAAACTATTAAAGTATTATATCAGCTATCTGGCCGCCATAATACAAGCTTTGGTTAGTTTATTTATAAAGTAAGTTTAGTAATATTTATTTATTTGTCGTAATCGAATCATAATCGAGTCGAAATCAAATCTCGATAGAATTGCAATCAAGTAGTGTCTGGAACGCTAGCGCCACCAGGGGGGTCTACCGCCCAACGAAAAATGTCTTAGCTTTGAAATTTATCTCTCTTTTCTTTCCGCTTGAAATGATAGAGACCGCAATAGCAAAGCGAAAGCCGATTTAGTTTGGCGGTTGAAGGGCTGGTGGCGCTCGATGGAGTTAGTGGCGCGTGCGCTGTCGAACGGACGGATTGTTGGAGTCAGTTCTGTCTTGGCTTACGACGCGTGCGGTCGGCACTGAACCGTCGCGCGTTCTACGATACGCACTTCGCTATAAACCCAACTTTGTTACCTGTGATTCATAAATTCGATTGTGTTGGCGAGTTTTTATCCAACACTACCCACCGCTACGCCCACAGTAGAAAGATGCGATCAATTATGATGATGGCGAGACTCTGTTCGCTGATATATTATTATCTTACCTCTAAATATTCATGTGTGGATGTTTAGATGTTCAGATGTTTGTTGCTTAATCACGTCGTAACGTAATATAAACAAATTAGGGTAAAATTTGGAATAAAATTAGATTATATGTAGGTCGGAATAACACATAAAATACTGTTATCATGGGAAAACAAAGGAAACGATGCGGGTAGCACTGCGGGGAGCTGTCAGTATACCCGAAACTGCAGTATTCAAAAAATAAAATGGTCATTTTGATATCTGAGAAAGAATTGGTATGAAACTGAAAAAAACATCAAAATATAGTAACTGAAAGAAAAAGAAAAAGAAAAGAAAGAAAAATACTGTTTATTTGCCAAAGTAATATGTAAAACAAAAATAATTTAATGTAGCTTCCGCACTAGGCTATGCCTGTATCGCGGAAGCCGATACAATTCGCTGTATGAATAAAATAAAATATAAAAAGTGCCTATAATACGATTGACTTATCATTTAACAAATGAGTGTTACACTTCGAGAGTAAAAGTAAGCCAATTACATTAATGTAAAAATTTAGCTTTACAACTGATGGACCTTTCCGTTACAAATCTTCAAAAGGAATTGCCCCTCACTGGCTTAGCTCAATCTACTTAAAGTCCCAGCCCCTCCAAAACTCTCGTTTGAGATGGCGGGAAGAAGTAAACGGTTCTGCACCAGCACCCTCTATACTCAATTTTACCAGTCATATAAATTTCCTTAAATACCAGATACTTATTCTTTTATTTACACATATTTAAACTCAAAATGATACAGGTGCTAACACGGCCCTCCTGAGCACGTTGTCGACCTCGGCAGTGTCACAGTCTGGTGTAGTTTCTGAGAACAAAATGCTTTCTTCACTTCGAGAGTAAAAGTAAACCAATAACATTAATGTAAGAATTTAGCTTTACAACTGATGGACCTTTCCGTTACAAATCTTCAAAAGGAATTTCCCCTCGCTGGCTTTAATATAAATATAAATATAACACCGTTACACGTTCTGCACCAGTTCTGTAGGTATATATATATAGAATGTGAATTTCGGAAACGGTTCGAACGATTTTCATGAAATTATGTATACAGGGGGTTTCGGGAACGATAAGGTAAGATAAGGTTTTGTTTTTTAAAACATCATTTTATGCGCGTTTTTAGACAATGAAAATGTTCTATTCACCAGATACTTATTCTTTTATGTCCACATATTTAGACTCAAAACGATACAGGTGATAACATGAGTGTCATACGTCACTCATCCATCACCATTACATGCAAGCACGAACATGTTCATCAAATATATTTACATATTTATAAGTACACTGAGTTTTTGCACTGAGGAATTGTTTAAAGTTTTAACATTTTTGATAACAGATGGCGACAATCCGCGAGCTGCTAAGCAGACTGATGACAATCAAACACATCGCGTCGAGCCCAGTTGTCGAGGAGTTGGATAAGTTCTACAAGCAAGTCCTTCTAAACAATGTCTTGTACAGACCTTTAGATGTTGTTACACTGTCTCGGCCCCTTGTGCTATCGGTGAGTTGACTTGACGGTGTTTTAGTGCCTGCCTTTTTAACCCCCGACCAAAAAAGGAGTGTTCTAAGTTTGACGTCGATGTCTGTCTGTCTGTGACACCGTAGAGCTCAAACGGATGGGCCGATTTCGATGCGCTTTTTTTGATGTTGGTTAATTTTTGTGCGGATGTTCTTAGCTATGTTTGGTAAATATCAATTCAAAATGGCCGCCTCCACGAAATGGCCGACAAAATATTTATTCACAACCTACCTCAATATGGGTATCAAATGAAAGGGCTTGTCTAATATAATGTTGTACAGATTACAAATCCGTGATAGCCGGGGGTAAACAATTTTTTAAATTTTGTTCTTGTTTGGTCTGTGTCTGGGTGTTTCAATGTATGATGTGAATGTATTTACAACTACAGTTTAAGTTCATATTATACCAGCTATCTGGTTTTCATAACACAAGTCTATTAAATCATAATTTCTGTATACTGTGGTACAAACTTTGCTGAGTTTGGGGTCAGATGGTGTTGTGTGTGAAGTTTCCGCCAATATTTATTTATTGATGCTGTAGATAATGTCCTATTTTTTTTTCAGATTCTCGGCAGTTTAATCACGTATTTGGTCATATTAGTTAATAACGGTTAATGATAAAAATAAAAATGGATTATTGTAGCTAAGGCACCAAATTTTGCACGATTTTCAAGTGTACACGAGTTATCTATCTACAAGGCCGCTACTAAATTAGGTAATAAAAAACTTACTAGCAAGTTAATTTATGTCGTTATTTTTAAGCATAGACCCACATTTCTCCCATAGAATAGGTACCTAATATTTTAGCGCCTAACCATTAGCTTTTTACACTTGGTTAAATTTAGTTGCTGCCGAATTCAGCGTAGTGTATTAGCACACTACTGAGCTAGCTGTTAGCTTACTAGCTACCATACTAATTCAGGAGTAACGCCCAACAAACATTTTAGTCGAATAAGTGGTTAGGTATAACGCGATTCAAACTGCTATAAACATCGCACTGAAGTAATTTTCGCGTGTAACACGACTTAGTGCCTTTTATCTTTATACAACTGTTAGTCGTATATAGACATCGTATAAACTTCTATACGACTGCTTTACAAAACTGTTATACAACTTTCAGTAGTATTAACCAGTACGTCGCCTTAATAACTTTTATACGCATTTTACACCGACATTAATTGTATAAAAGTCGCGAGAACTACTTATACATGACCATCGTATTAGAGTGATAAATTGCAATTCTTTACGGCTTTGCTTTTCTTTACTTTAAGCAAATATGAGCACTTTTACATTACTTTTAAATGACTAGATGTTCTATTCTTATGTCTGATTTTATCATATCAAATATTTCTACACGACATGTCAAGTGTAACCAAATTGTAGATGGTTCCGCACAAAATTAAATTTTGATGTCGAAAGAATTAAGTATTATTTTGTACCACTTATTCATTCTTTGAAGTAAGATAAGATAGTAAAGGGTGTAAATAAAAAAATAAAAATCGTGTTTGGTTTTATTTATTACAAACAATCAAATCTTTCTTTGCTTTAGATTAGATTGTATTGGTTAATATAAATTAGAAAAAATACAATCAAAGGGTATCCACACGTAATCATTTAAACTATGTATAGCAACATACATGGGTTAAAAATAACAAAATTATTTTTCAAGCATAGCTTAAGTAACAAAAATCTTTTTAAAGCAATGGTAAAATGGTTTAAAAAGAATTTTGTTGATGATCTTACAAAACTACTAACAATTATAACTTTACATACGAGTACACTCCGCGAGGCATAAGCTGAGCTTTGCATTTGTGTGAGTGTACATGGATAGTGTAGGTGTGACAACCGGCCTTAGGCGCGGCGCCATTCTGTCTCGCCGCGCTCCTGCCTGATTAGTGATCACTCATACTAATGCAAAACTCAGCCTATACCTCGCGGACAAAATTTCAAGCTCCTGCCTGATTGGTGATCACTCACACTAATGCAAAGCTCAGCTTGTACCTCGCGAAGTGTAACAGGCATGGCGACTGATCTTACAATTTCATATTAAATTAATTCTCATGGATTTTTTTATATTAAATTTCCTTCAGCTGAACCCTAAAAATTTCGTTAATATGGCTGTTCAGAAAGAAGCGGCCGGAGTGGAAAGTCGTTTAAATGTTGTATTACGGTTGTGTCTTAAACCTGAAGCAGTATAAAGGTAGCTGGTAGCACGTTCATTAAAATATAGTCAAAAATATTGCTTATTTTAACGAATATATAAGGCGCGTTAGCTATATTGAGAAAAGTAGCAAATATCACTCGATAACCTTAATTTCCCAACAGATTTCTGTACTTGAACATGATTCAAAGACGTAATAGTTGTAACGAAATGGCGTTTCAAGTAATGGATTATAATAACTGACAAACATTGCAAATTGTCGCTTTAGTTTAAATACTATACTTTTAATTAACCACTTTATATCGAAATCCCGTATAAAAGTCCTGGTGAATGCTGGTTATTCGATAAAATGCCCTAAAGTAGCGGCAATTAGCATCATAACTCGACGAAAAGAACGTCTCACGACGTCTATACAACCACTACACGACCATATAGCTATTTAAACGACTGCTACGTAACTCTATTACGACACTGATTCGTATATAATGGGCCTATTTTCGGTTGTTTTAACGTGATAGCGACGTATTTGCGACCAGCTTAAAGCACCAAAAGTAAGAATCGGCACGTTGTGGCGACCTATCAAATGTTTGTTGGGCGATTGCTTTTTATAGCATAAAGTGCTGAGACATGTGCCTGATGGTAAGCAACATGTCTATGTCTGCCACATAACAGCACAGTGACACGCAGCTATTGGACTTAAAGAGTATCGGAACATAAATAGACCAAATCATTACCTAGTGCTGCACTGCGCTCGTCACCCAGATATCTAAGATGTTATATCTCTATGCCCTATAATTTCTCTGGAAACATTGCCCTTCAAACCGGAACATTAACGTTTGCACATTACTGCTTGGCGGTAGAATAAAAGGCAAAGGCGTGGGTACTTCCCCAGGCGGACGAAGCCAAGAGTCCTACCACTACTAAATTTAAAGAACCACATGACTATACTACCAAACCTATACCAAAATAACCAAATCCTAACATAACAATACAATACCTAAAACAATACCTATAACAAAATCTTAAAATTTCTTAATTGATTTAAATTTATTTTAACGCCACCTTACGTAATAAATTAGAACTATTTTGAAACTGAGAATTCATACGTTTTTCTTCAACACAAACATGTCGTAATAGTTCTTGGTAAAAATCACAGGTGGCGTATACATAAAGTAAGTAAAACAATACCTTCCAAAAAAGGACTACAAACAAACAAAAGCTGTAACACATCTTCTTATACAAATATAGGTAAAAATAAGATTTTAAAGTCAAATGGCCGAGTGACCAAATTTGAACCAATTTCGGCCTCCAGGCCACGTGGTTCGACAGCGTAGTTCGATCAATCGGACCACGTGAACTATTTTTTCCTCTTGGTTCGATCAGTCGAACCATGTGCTTTTGAGATTCCTGATAGTTCGATCAATCGAACCACGTGAACTTTTTTTTCCAGCTGGTTCGATCAATAGAACCATGTGTTTTTAAGACTCCTGATAGTTTGATTTATCTGACTATGTGGACTTTTTTCAATAGGTTTGGTTAATCGAACTTAGTCAACCCTTGTAAAATTGCTGAACTTAGATGAATACAACAACACAATAAGCATATTTTAATCTTCATTTAACCATGTTACATTTTTACTTTACTTCGTAACGTTTCCAAGGACATTATCACTTTATATTCAGTAACTAACATTAATAAACTCTTTTTGTACAAAAAATTAAAACTGTCTTCAAAACCACAAACAGGCACATACTTAATCCCAAGTTTTCTTAGTCCGAGTTAATTGTGCCTGTGAGTATACTTCGATGAATCGAACCAGATGAACTTGTCATAGTGGTTCGACAATGGAGTCGAACCACGAGGTCCCAAGAATTAGTAGTTCACGTGGTGCGATTCTAAAATCGAACCAAGAGGAAAAAAAAGTTCACGTGGTCCGATTGATCGAACTACGCTGTCGAACCACGTGGCCTGGAGGAATTTCGGTGTTAGGTTTTATTTTCGTTACGGAATTTCTTTATTCGGTCGCTGCGGTCAAAGCCCGCGATAAATGCTATGCAATAGCTTATTTATTATAGCTTATATATTTAATTTGCATCAACTTTGAAAGACCTCAGGTTTTCGAAGTCATTTACGTAATTCCACTTACTTTTCACTCACCGTTTTACGGTGAAGTAGGGTTGCCATCTCTAAAGTTTGGAAACCAGGATAAGATTCATGATAACCCCCACATTTGACTCATTAAACCACTGTTTCCCTCATTAATTTTTAATGTAATAGTTGTTAGACTACTTGAGAAATCGCGAAAATTTTTACTCAAGTGTCAAAACAGTTAGTTTACATTTTAAAGCACATTAATTAGAAATAAACGATACCGCTAGAATTTTAGTCTTGAAACGCTCTTGAGAGTAAATGGGCTCAAACGGGTACAAGTAAGGTGACACTTCATATGCCGAAGCATAAACACCGCACTTATGTAACCTGATACCCGTTTTCCCGCCAAATTTCTAAACGCAAAGAGCGGGCTGTGTATCAAGCGGGTAGGAAACCGACAAATAGGTCCCCAGAAACTTTCGAAGTCATATGTCAACCACCAACCCACTCTCGCCCAGTGTGGTGGATTATGACTGATTCTCTCCTTTTAAGAAAGGTCTAAATCCTAACAGTGGTAAAATTTAGTGGGATCGCAAAGAAAAAAGACCCACTTCGGCAATATATTCTGAAATAAAAGAAAATATACCCAAGTCGTTTCGTACTAGTTTTCACAACGTCAACTGGTGTCGTTTTTTGTAATTTACATAATGTGTGCCCAAAAAGAGAGCAAGGTACGATGGTATTAAATCAGGAAAATCAGGCGCACACTCCCAGAAATGTATTATTACTGATGCCAATGGATCACTACGACTTATTTATGCTGTAGTACGGTTACCAGCGTGAAGTCTGGAACTACGTCAAATCATAAGCCCGAGAGATCTGCCAGTCAAATTTCGAATAATTTGCAAACTCCCGAAATACTTTTTGTGCACAGACAAGTACATTTCAACAAAAGACTTCCGCTTTTCAGCTGTCAATTTGCCTTCAACAGCCTTTGTGATAATTTGACTTTTATGTCGAGCACACCCGCCATAAATTCAAAACATTAATCGGCTTCGTTGATTCCGCATTCAATATCTGTAAGTACTTGTTGCTTTTATGATACATTGATTGACCCTAAAAAATGTGTCACGATCTCAAAGCTCTCGTAATTATATATTTATGTCACATATTATCCGCGCATTTGTGTCGATTTCGACAGCAATGGACGTTGTTGTCGCGAATGTTTCGTCAGAGTTGCTTGCGTTTTGCGTTACACGTTACAATACTTTTGAGTGCGCTCTTCGCTTTTCGAGCAGACCGTGTAGAAGTTTAAGGGTGAGAGGACTGGAAAGACTTGGCAACGATACTTGGCTGGTCTTTCTATCTGGCCAAGTAACGTTGCTTTGACTTTCCCGAATAGCGCAAGTCGAGTGCTGGTTTTTGGACTCAAGGAGGAGCCGCTTGCCGGTGGCGATGCCCAATGGTGATGCGATGAATAGTGAGTGAACTGGGGTTGCGACGCCAGTGGATATCGCAGCCGCAGAGTAAGAACCGTGCCAAGATGTGCAGTTCTCCCAATCCATTACGGCCTTCCGTGGTCGTCACTCTCGACTGGTGATGCGGTGAGGCAGCAGGAAAATCAAAACTCCGGTATGGTGGTGCACCGCTTCTGCGACAGTACGGTGGTAGGCGATGGGGACGAACATCGGGCACATGGCGAAGTCCAGAAGTCCTAGTGTCAGGCTCCCACCCACTTACTGGGAAGTCACAAAGTGGTCCAAGCGTGCCAGTCAAATCAAAGTGGGTTCGCGAAAGAGTAAGAGAGCGTAAGCGGACCTACTACTTTAGATGCTTGTATGCTTTAATGTATGTCCTTTACGGAAAATGTATATCACTGTTCTAAAACTTACAAATTCGTTTAAATAACAATAATTTCTAGGCTTCGTAGAGGCAGTACACCCTACAGTTGTAGCACCTGTTCTACCGTCAACCAATGATTTACAAAAATGCGTTTCGAATTGAAAGGACATTTTCCTACAAGAGATCTTATTTCGAGAGAAATTATGGGTCACACAGAAAAATTATCTAATACCCAGGGGTGATGCACGCAGTTCAAGATGGTGAATTTAACGCTTCATATTCAGATAGCTCTATGTTTCGTGGTGCTGCTATGAGCAGGGATATTGCTTGCCATCATGTGTATGTCTTGCTGATCCCCTCACTCTCGAGGAAATGGGAAATTATGCGATAAATTCGACCTAGAGACATGGGAAAAAGCCCATTTCAGACTGACATCACCGCAAAAATGTTTCTTTGTAGATTTTTTATCGAATGTATTATGGGCAGTGTGCAGTTAACTTGTAGGAATATCTGCGTATTATTACAATACCACCTTGCCCTTTTCCCATAGGATTACTCGTAGCTTCAGAAAGCGCCAGCTTTTCATGGTTCATGTCCGAAAGACACTCGAAAGAATATCCAAGCTTTGGAATCAATCGCCTGATCGATATACTCGTAATTTAGTGTTTGGAAATCTAACGTTCTTTTTTACCTTTTGTAAGTTTACACTTGACCGCCACCTCGCCTGATGCTAAGCGACGACGCGGTCTACGATGGAGCGTGTTTACCTATCCAAATGCAAAAATAAATATAAAAAGTCGCTTGAGCATTTAAAATTACAGATACAGCATTTTCATGCTTCAGTTATGAGAATGAAACGATTTTAAAATTAAAAGCTTTATTTGGTTATACCCGCAAGGCAAAGAAGACCAATCGATGTTTAATTAAGGAGAAGACAGTGCCCGTATAAATCAAACCAGCCTGCCCTAGTTCTCACATTATTTTCACTCTCCCTTAAGGCCACAGCAATTTTTTTCGCCCTCTCGAGAGTGATAAATGGTAGACGTGAAACAGCGAATTCTAGCGGTGAGCAGTTATTATCGAATTCACTCGTAATTTTTATTGCGTTTTTGTATTAATTAATTATTGTATGTGGTATGTAGTAGAGCTTAGAGCCCTAATAAAGCCTTATGAGTCTTGCATAGAGCATAGATTATTCTAAAACTCTAGCCTTGATCTTAGTTTTACTTTGAGTTTAGCCTAGAGTTTAGCCTAGAGTCTAGCCTAGAGTCTAGCCTAGAGTCTAGCCTAGAGTCTAGCCTAGAGTCTAGCCTAGAGTCTAGCCTAGAGTCTAGCCTAGAGTCTAGCCTAGAGTCTAGCCTAGAGTCTAGCCTAGAGTCTAGCCTAGAGTCTAGCCTAGAGACTAGCCTAGAGTCTAGCTTGGATTTTAGCGTAGAGTCAAGCTAAGAGTCTAGCTTAGTTTAACATAGAGTCTAGGAGTCTAGAGCAGAGTCTAGCTAAGGAGACAGGCGCGTTAGACGCTTTTTGGATGCGTGAAATTTTGTGAGTTACCGTCACCGACAAACGTAATAGCAGAAGTAAAATGGAACATATATACATATTTTATATAAAGTTTTGTGAAGGGTATTGCTCAAATGACCACTTTCTTTTCAATGAAGTGTTCGTCGAATGATTTTAGAATCCAAGCCGAAAAACGGGAAGTTCGTCAGTAAAAACTGACGTACCCTTGAAAGGACCGATCTTATTATGTTGCCAGCATTGTTTCAATCTGGGCCTTTGTTACACTTTATAAATGTTGTGAGTTGGTACACTCGAGTTTTTGTTACATATTTTATGGAAGGGTCGAAAAAGATTTTCACAAACCTTGTTTTAATGGCAACTCCGATATCAACTTCATGGTCACAGCAACTCAAACGAAATGGCTCAAGTGATATATAAATATTTATGTCACGGTAAAATTGCAACCACCGTTATTGTCAATTTATAGGCCTGTTTGCATTTTGATTAGTGTGAGTGCGAGTGATTCGTGCAGGTGTTAAACGATTAGTAGGAAACACGTGTCGACACCGGTTGTTTAGTGCAAGTGTGTAGTAGCTTGCGTAGCGAAGTGATTAGAAGCGTGTTTTTTTTGCGAGTAGCCTTCTCCCGCGCGCTTTTCCTTCCTCCTCACTCGCAGCTTGCTCTGCCACAAAACAGCAGCGGTACCATATATTACATATGTCTCCGTATTTATAAAAAGTTGGATGTGTGATACAAATTAGCATTAGATACAGATATATTTATGTAAAGTTATGGGTAACCAGCTTGCATTATTTTAAGAGGATGTTAAATAAGTAATTGTACATTAAATAAGTCAACTCTTTTTCTACAGTTTTAACAAATTTGGATATTTATTCCCAAACTAAATAAAATAAAAAAATATTTCCAAAAGCATCGAACTCTTTATAACAATCGTAACAAGAGAGTGCGCACTCTTTAGTGCTCGATAAATGATATGCCAAAGTGAATAAACACTAAACAGCCGCTAAATAGTGTTAGAGAGGACAACAAACAGGTTTTTGTGGGATATGTATTGAGTTTTGAATAAAATTTGTTGAACAAAAGTTGTTTGTTTAAATATACAGAACATGCTGTTCTTATACCGATGCAGGCTAATTACCGGTAAGCCTGTATAAGTACACAATTTTCACATTTTATTTATTGCACTGCCAGTGATTAGTGCAGGTGGCACTCGTACTCGCACTTATCAAAATGCAAACAGGCCTTTCTCGCTCGCACTCGCACTAATCAACATGCAAAGAGGCCTTAACGCATGGGATTATGGATGGGATTGTTTTTTTTTTATTCTATAATATGTCACCGCATATATATTTTTTAATGCTGTACAAATATGCGGTTGTTAAAAATACGTGATGGTTACAATAAAATACATAAAATATATCTGCGTTACAAAAATACTTAAAAGTTCAGGTAAATTTCATAAATACGAGTAACTATAATGTTAGCAGTACCCGCCATTTCACCTACGTAGATTCTTGATCCCATTATTTTTTCCTGGTTTCTTGTTAACCTTGTACTTTATTACATAAAATAAAATAAGGATATAGTAATGTTGATTATGAAATATATACGAAAAAGCCATTAGCGTTATCTATTACATCATTTTTGGAACCTTTTTTTATGTTCTACTGAAAACTGCTCATTTTATGTAACGTAATGGATTTAGCTAAACTTAACTGTGGGCCTCATTACAAAGCTCAAAGTCGCACAGCAAGCTATGGGGAGAGCTATGCTCGGAGTTTCTTTGCACAACAGAATCCGTCATGAGGATATTCGCAAAACAACGAAAGTGGCCGACATAGCTCAAAGAGTAAGCAAGCTGAAGTGGCAATGTGCAGGCTACATTGCTCGCAGAACTGTAGGTTCTTGAATGGCGACCACGAACCGAAGACGCAGTGTTGGACGGCCTCCCACTAGATGGACAGATGTCCTCACAAAAGTCGCTGGAAGCCGCTGGTTGCAGGTTGCGCAGGACCGTCCGCGTACTACAGGACAGGTAGGGAGGTCTATGTTCAGCAGTGGACGTCTTGCGGCTGATGATGATGAAGATGAATGGATTTAGAGCTTTGAAGTTTTAACAGAAAGACGAATATCGATAATATTTTTTTATTTCGATTTAGTTTATCCAACATAAAATAATAAGTTGTTATATTCTAAACCTTAACTTCATTTCTACATCTACGATATTATAAAATATTTTCTAAAAGAATAATAACCTTACGTACTGTAATAGCATATTGCGATGTTTGGATTGTAAATAGTTGACTGGCCTCGTGGCTTAGTGGTTAGTAACTCTGCCTGCGAAGCCGAGGGTCGTGGGTTCGATTCCCACTCAGTGCAAATATTTGTGTGATGGATTCAAATGTTTGTGTGATGAATTCAAATATTTGCGCTGTGTCTGGGTGTTTCTACGTATAATACTACGTATAAGTATGTATTTACAACTATATAAGTATTCTATCAGCAATCTGGCTGCCATATTACAAGCTTTGCTTAGTTTGGGGTCAGATGGTGTTGTTTGAATTGTCCACCAATATTTATTTATTTATTTAGTGTAATAAATTTTTATATAAATTTTCTAGGTATGAGAGTAGGTTGTTAAGAGTTTTGCACCCTCGGCCACGATAAGTTTTTATTTGTAAAAGCAATTTATTTTAAAATTGTTTAATAAACAATTTCAGATAAAAATACAAAAATCTTTCATTGAAAACAATTAGGTACGTAAAGTGACGGATGACTTTGACACTGTATTTGGTTGATGACATGCGGCTGACCACCGTTTGCGGAGTCATCTAGTAATTAATAATAATGTCAGTATTTTCATAATCAGTTTTCATTATTCCTTACCTATTTGAGCTACAACACTAATAATAACTGATTCATTGATATCTACCAATTTCAATTATTAAAAATAGAAAAATAATTCATAATAAAAATGCAAAGATATCATTTTTTACATTAGTCGAAATTTGATCTAAACAACAAATTTTCCACAATTGCAAATATATTTCGCAATATTTTTGTAACTTAAACAATTATTTAGATAAGGTATTAAGTTCAGTCTTCAGGCTTTCTTTGAGTTCAGGATCTTTGTCTAGAAGGGTCTTCCCTGCCGCTGTGTCTATGGCTGGGGCTTCCCCGTGGTATGTGTCTTCTGTGTACACCAAATTCTTCTTTCTCATCGTCCCGTGTAACTATAAAAGAAAAAACAAGTAACATTGATTGAACAGTTAGGGAAATCATCACGAGGAAATCAGCGTGTGCAAAGAAAAACATTTGTTGTGCGTTATGCGTTATCCGCAAACCTACAATTGCCCAGCATGGTGTATCCCCTCTTATTATGCCCTCTTGGGAGAGAAGGCCTTACATCCCAGCTGTTTATGATGATTACATGGATATAATGATCCATGATCGTGAATAGAACGCAATTTTTACAGCATAATAAGATATCACATGAGCTATAGGCTGACCGTTTATCTGAGTTCTCGCCTGCGGGGCACAGGGGCGCGGGGGTATGACGGCAAAGGGGACTGAGACAGGTGCGTGCGGCGGGGGCGCTTAGTGACATTGTGTTTCGCCCGCCCCCCGCACCTGTCTCAGTCCCCTTTGTTGTCATACCCCCGCCACTTGTACCGCGCAAGCGAAGACTCAGATAAACGGTCGGCCTATACCTTAAGATATTCATTTTAGTACCTACATGATAAACACTATTCAAATTGAGTTATTTTGTTTATCGACGTATAGGTAGGTAATCATCCAAAAATTTGTTTCAAGAACAAATTTATAAACAAATCCTAAAAACAGAAAATTATATAAATGTAAGTACTTAATAGCCCCAATATAGTCTACTCGTATATAAACGCGTGAGCACTACGCGTGTACTTTTTTTTTTTAAACAGATACAACTTTCAACAAAAATTTGATAAAATTGTTTCACGAAAGGTATTTTTCTAAAGTAACAAGAACAAAATTAAAAATTTTGATTAACCCCCGACTACCTTAGATTTGTTATCTGTACAACATTCTACTAGTCAAGCCCTTTCATTTGATACCCATATTAAGGGAATTGTGAAAAAGGAAATGTAATTCGCCATTTTGTGGTAGCGGCCATCTTGGATTTGAAATTTGTCATAGTGCAAAGTATTCTACTAATCAAGCCCTTTCATTTGATACCCATATTGAGGTAGTAGTGAAAAATATTATATAATTCGCCATTTTGTGGTGGCGGCCATCTTGGATTTGAAATTTGTTATAACGTTTAGTACTCTACTAGTCAAGCCCTTTTATTTGATACCTATATTGAGGTAGGTTGTGAAGAAATATTTTGTCCGCCATTTTGTGGAGGCGGCCATTTTGAATCGATATTAACCAAACGTAGCTAAGAACACCCGCACGGATATTAACTTTCAAATAAAAAAAACCGCATCGAAATCGGCCTATCCGTTTGAGCTCTACGGTGCCACAGACAGACACACACACAGACAGACAGACAGACAGACACACCGACAGACAGACAGACAGACAGACATCGACGTCAAACTTATAACACCCCTTTTTTTTGTCGGGGGTTAAAAATAACGAATGTGACAAGAAAATTATGGCATCGTGCCAAGAATGTGCTGCAATAGTGAATTGAAATATCTTATCCCCGGCGAGAAAATATGGGTCCATAATGCTTCACAATCTAGATCTAAGGTTTACGAGCCTTGATGTCTTTTTTAGGTCCGAGGTCGTCCGAAGAGACGGTCGAAGCAGCAAAAATTATTACTGATAAGTCGGTATATAGCCACACCACTGGCTTACTATGTTTTATTTCTAAGGAGTAAAATTTAAATAATTCTCGCCGTAAAATAAAAAATCTTCAATTTAAAATTAAACACGGACATTTCTAATTTTAATATTTTTTGGTAAGCAAATTTATGTTTTTTGTCGACATTTATGTCTACAAAAACACTTGATTTCGATTCTTGGCTTGATTTCGATAAAATGTATATTGTAACTTTGTTATCGAAATTTCAAAAGTTGTCATAACAAAAAAACATCAGAACCGATTCAGAATTGGCGGAGGTATTTCGTAACGTACATACAAAAAAAAACTACAACCGAGTCGAGAACCTCCTCCTTTTTGAAGTTGGTTAAATAGGGAACAGTGTTAGGTAATAACACCATCTCACTTGGCAGTTTTAGAAACGCACCTTATCCCACCAGGACATGTTGAAGCCAAAGTTGCAGTGAAAGAATTCGTGATGCTGGTCATGGAACTCCGCGTCAGGTTGCCACGGCTGCCACCACTGGCTCTTGAAGTTGATGCCGGAGTGGTCGATGATGCCGTGGTAGTAGTTGTAGATAGCAATAGCGTAGAATGGCACTGGAAAGAAAAATATCACATGTCAAGAAAGGAAACACTTTTGCTTCCCCTCCCAAAAAAGATGCTCCCAACGATGCTTATGCAGTATTCACTACAATCTTTCGCAAAAACTTCCCTACCCTCCACTTGTCTCTCTCAAAGTCAAAGTCAAATTACTTTATTCATAAATGTACAATTTACACGTCAATTAATGAAAAAACAAAAGAAAGAGTAAACAAATCTTATACATTTCCAAAGTTTGAAATGACTACTTAACTGTATTACAATAATTATTTTACAGAAAACTGTCAACTGTATAATGTAATCAACGAGTATAATGTCTTTATTACAATTGTACTGAGCCATGTCAAATTTAATTTTTACACTTTTCTAGATCCTAAATAAACCAGTTCTGCTGGTATTGGTCTACGTTGTTCCACCGTTGCTTATTTAGGCCTGTCGCAACGTCGTTTTCCATTAAGGAATACTGAGTTTAATGGTGTTTGTATAAAGTACAGTTTCACTTAAGCCAGTGGACAGCCATGGTGAACGGGGAAGCAGGCACATGGTGAATTGGGCATGCATAATTTAGACGTCGTGTATGGCCATGATGGAGAAGGCGACCGGTTAGAAAATAAAAGTTTTAAAGTGTTTTCATAAAATATAGTTTCCCTTACGCAAGTGGACGGGCTCCATGAATAGGGACAGGCACCTGATGAGGATCTGCCGCAACGTTCCCTAAAATAGAAAACTGAGCCTTATAGTGCCTGTATAAAGTATAGTTTCACTTACGCCAGTGGACGGGCACAGTGAAGAGAGGCAGGCACATGGTGAGCTGGACGTGCATGATCTCGACGGGATGGATGGCCGTGACGGAGAACGCGGTCGGCTGCTTGTACTTGTGGTGTAGCTTGTGGAAGTGCTTGTACAACCACGGCGTGTGGTACAGACGGTGCAGGATGTATGTCGTGTAATCCTGAAATTAAAAGCAAAACTAAATTACCATTTAATTAATTCACTGTTAACACACGGGAGGTTACTAGTTTGTCAATATAAGTTATTACTCAAAATTCAAATCGGTCAGTACAAGTACGATAGCAACAATAAATTAGTTATAAAGCACCACAAGACACACAGAAGATCCAAGCTGATTTGGTTTTCATTTGATTTGGGGTTCACTGTGAACTGACTATGCTGCTAAATCTAAATTGTTGAATGTACGAGTATTGTACCTAACTGTAAATTTTAGTATGAAGACTAAAGTTCTAATTACATATACTCGTACATATTTAATTAATTCGCGATCACCTGCATGGCGGCTGAAACTTAAGTCAGGCTGGACCGATCATTTCACTAGTGAATTATTTATATTGGTGCAACAACCATTTTAGTTTAATACATACGACTAAACAACATCATGGTTTTGGGTCAGGCTAGGAAGAGGGTTAGGTTGGGAATTAAAATTAATATTTTTTTGCTGTTCCTAACCTAACCCGGTAGCGGGTCAGGTTCGGAATAAACTTCAAATATAGGCTATATGCAATGCTCGTTAAGATACAGATTACATTGGCAACACAAATTAGACCGCTCGCTGCCAGCTGTCTGCTAATTATGTTGCCAATGTAATTTATATCTTAATTGGCATGACATAAAGCCGATATTTTAGTGTATTTTATTTGTCGGGTGGTAGCGACGTCCTATGTACATATTGGTCACAAATCTTTAGATTAATTTAGCTAAAGTGTTAACTCACGCTGTAAATAAAGATCGCAGGGAACTGCAAAAAGAACCACAGCCAGCCGTACTCGTCGAACTGGTAGTAGACAGTAGACGGGTTCCCGTTCATGATGTAGCAGGCCAGGAAAGCGGAGAACGTGCCCGTGATGAGGAGGGACATGGTTCCCACCATGATCTCATGGCGCTCCAACTCCGGAGACAGCCACTTGTTGGGCTGGATCTTCCACTCGTGCGCAAGGTGCCGACGGTTCATGTAGAAGTACCACTGAAATGAGAAAATAGTTGCATTTAAAAGACAGGTTTCAAACACACAGACTGTTTGACATTGTTCAAATTTTTACAGATTGTTCAAGTTTGAGCTAACCTTTACCTAATAACCATTTTACAATAAACCTTTATTTATTTTTTGAAGTGAAACCTTCTTTTGGCACGCCACATCCAGGTTTTGCGTGGGCTGTGAATTGAATTCTAGCGTCATGCTCGAAAGTGATAAGAAATCTTCGGGTAAACTCGAGACCATGGTCATTGGCCATCAAAAAATACGTCAGCATTTCCCATTGGCTGACGCATTTCTAGATGGCCATGCTCCTGGCCTTCCGGATCAACCCGAATAGTTTCCAAAGTAAGCTACCAAATTCTGATTTATAAGTTTTCACTTCTATCGGCAGTTCCCATGACTGCCAATTTTTAATTTGTATAGTGCTTTGTAATGATTTGGACTCTTCACGTTCCAATAGCTGCGTGTCACTGTGCTGTTATGTGGCAGGCATGTTGCTTACCATCAGGCACATGTCCTGCTCGTCTCGTCACTCTATATTAAAAAAAAGCTGGTCAGATGTCTGATTTATCAGTAAACGCCAGCTCAAAACAACACTACGCATAAGCAGCCACTAAATGTTCCTGCTAGGACTAGGGGCATTGTCTCGCAAGGAGATAGTCAAGGCAATAACCCACCACGCTGGCCGTGTGCGGGTTAGTGGATGACACATAACACGTCATGAATTAAGGCCTTGTCTGAAGAAAGTCCCGTGCAATGGGAACATTTAGTGGGCTGCTAATGCACTACATTTCAAATCACATTCTTTTGAATGTCTGTTGCTAATAGAAATAAGCAAAAATAATAAGGAAGCAAAAATACAGACATTTTTCAATATACTGGCTTTAGCTTTGCACACGGTCTATAATAAAGACAAAGAAAACTCAATCCGATTTTAAATTACGTATGTGACCAACCTCATGTAGGTAGTAGGTACGCGTGGAGTATTATACGATAAAGGTTTAATGCTAAGCGTATAGATTTGATTATAAAAATTGACGTAATTGTGATTTGAGCTGATATTTTGTAACTTCGTTGTATTGATAAGGACCACAATAAAAAATAACGATCAACTGATTATGGTACCTACTAATAGTAGAATGAATCATAACATGGATCCTAGTATCCATGTGGCGTGCAACTATTTAAGCCATCATTAGTATATCATTAGTATTACACTCCGCGAGGTATAAGCTGAGCTTTGCATTAGTGTGAGTGATCACCAATCAGGCAGAAGCGCGGCGAGACAGAATGGCGCCGCGCCTAAGGCCGGTTGTCACACCTACACTATCCATGTGCACTCACACAAATGCAAAGCTCAGCTTATGCCTCGCGGAGTGTACCTCTATATTGTTTTTTATTTTATTTTATAGGTTTACACTTGACCGCCATCTCGCCGCGACGATGCGGTCTACGATGGAGTGTGTTTACCTTCGACCGATTCACTCTAGATTTGAAGACACAAAGATTGTAACTATCGGAGAAAACCCGCTCAAGCAAAGTATTCCAGAGCCTAGACGTTCTTATCACAAAAGTAGAGTCAAATCTCTTCATTCGTATCTTTGGAACATCAACCACGATGTCGCTTTTTAAAGCTATGAGCATTCCGATAGAAAAATGTGCAAGGTGGTATTAGATCATGCAAATCGCACACTCTCCGAAGTGTATCCGATAAAAAACCGATAGGGCAGCAATTTTTCGACGATGCGATGTTCAAGACTTTGAAGTCTTTTTCGCACAAGGGTGTCGTTGCCTATGGAGCCTTTTGGCACATCTCTTGATCGATTCAATTATTAACACAAGATTAAGAACATTAAGAACTTATTGGTCAATACTGTCCGCCTGGGGAAGAACAACATCTTTGCCAGTAATTAGGTAGTAGTTTCATTACTGTGTTCCGGTTTGAAGGACATTGTTTCCAGTGAAATTAGAGGACGTAGAGATAAATCATATTCATAGACTTTTCAGGTTCGAATACCTGTGTGTCGTTATTCTGTTATGGACAGGCATGTTGCTTACTTCCAGGCCTGTTCGTCTCGTCACTCTTTATTTCATCATCAGCCGCAAGACGTCCACTGCTGAACATAGGCCTCCCCCCTAGATTTCCACAACGAACGGTCCTGCGCAACCTGCAACCAGCGGTTTCCAGCGACCTTTATGAGGTCATCTGTCCATCTGACACTCTTTATTTAAAAAGAATAAATACATGAGTTTCGAATATTGAACCAGCAGTATTAAGAGTCTGAAATTAGCCTCCTAACACTGTATACAAAAATATCGTATCGCGACGGTACGTCTTAAGTAATTAGCGATCGCTGCTTGCTAATACTCTGAACCGTCCAGTTCAGAGATATCACAACTGATGCGCGTGTTAACAGCGTACAGCGCCATCTAGCGACGGCAATATGATTCCGTGCGCCCTAAAGTTTAGGAGGGCTAATCTTGAGTTCTACGATCTATGAATTTTCCTATCCTTTTGTCCACCCCAAGGTTGCCTGGAATAAATCGCTTTCACCAATAAGGCCACCAGCTGTTTCGCTACTTTTACTATAATAAATGTGTTGTTTAAAGTTGCGAACAATGAAGAATTTTCATTCATTCATTCATTTTTGATCGATAGTCGAGCACATAGATCAAAGAGTTTTTCTTATGTCTGAATCTTATAAATATTGAATGGAATAAAAAAAAAATTTTGCGGTTGTTCCTGACTTATTGACAAGAACAAAACTAAAAATTTTGATTAACCGCCGACTGCCTCGGATTTCTTATCACACATTACAACATATACCTACTAGTCAAGCCCTTTCATTTGATACCCATATTAACGGAGTTGTGAAAAAATAAATGTATTTCGCCATTTTGTGGTAGCGACCATCTTGGATTTGTATTTGTCATAGTACAAAGTATTCTACTATTCAAGCCCTTTCGTTTGATTTACATATTGAGGTTGTAGTAAAAAAAATATAATTCGTCATTTTGTGGTGGCGGCCATCTTGGATTTGAAATTTGTTATAGTGTATAGTATTTTGCTAGTCAAAGCCTTTCATTGGATACCCATACTGAGATAGGTTGTGGAGAAATATTTTGTCTGCCATTTTGAATCGATATTAACCAAACATAGCTAAGAACATCCGCACGGATACGGATATTAACCTTAAAAAAACCGCATCGAAATCGGCCCATCCGTTTGAGCTCTATTGTGCCACAGACAGACAGACAGACCGACACCCTTTTTTTTAGTCGGGGGTTAAAAATGATGTCTGTTTATTAGTATTTGTCTAACAACTTAAGATAATTGAAATAGACTAGGCAAAATAAATAATTTTTTGAGCATAATTATTTTCTGACAAATCATACCGATATTTTATAATAACATTATTAATATCGATAATTATATCAAATCAATTTATTGACCTTGTGGTCCTGGGTTACAAGGGTGGTACTTAAAATACATGATAGTTCTCCAGGTCCCGCATTTAGCATGCAAGCAGGTAAACAGTGAATGTAACAAAACTAGATTCATATACAGAAGATGAAAAGTGATTATTAAATTAAATACAAGAACAAAATTAAAAATTTTGATTAACCCCCGACTACCTCGGATTTGTTATCTGTACAACATTCTACTAGTCAAGCTCTTTCATTTGATACCCATATTATGGGAGTTTTGAAAAAAGAAATATATTTCGCCATTTTGTGGGAGCGGCCATCTTGGATTTGAAATTTGTCATAGTGCAAAGTATTCTACTAGTCAAGCCCTTTCGTTTGATACCCATATTGTGGTAGTAATGAAAAAAATTATATAATTCACCATTTTGTGGTGGTGGCCATCTTGTATTTGAAATTTGTTATGGTGTATAGTGTTCTACTAATCAAGCCCTTTCATTTGATACCCATATTGAGGTAGGTTGTGAAGAAATATTTTGTCCGCCATTTTGTGGAGGCGGCCATTTTGAATAGATATTAACCAAACATAGCTAAGAACATCCGCACGGATATTAACCTTCAAATAAAAAAAACCGCATCGAAATCGGCCCATCCGTTTGAGCTCTACAGTGCCACAGACAGACACACACACATACAGACAGACAGACAGACATCGACGTCAAACTTATAACACCCCTTTTTTTTGGTCGGGGGTTAAAAATGAAGTTTTTGAGGCACCAAACTTTCAAGCCACGCAACATAGAAAGTCTCTTTTATGAAAACATTTTTTTTTTCTTTATCGATATTAATATTTTATACAATATAATTATCGATGTCCTTATCCGACACTATAACTTACAAGCTACAAGATAGCTCCTGCTCACATCACGAAATAAGAATCGATGATTCGAATACCGAACCAGCAGCGGTAAGAGCCTGAAATTAGCCTCCTATCTACTGGTTACAAAAACTTTATTGAAAACAGGCTTCAGTCAGACCCCAATTAAACGCCTTGCATTACTAACACTCCAAACCATCCAGTTCAGAGATATCACACCCGATGCGCGTGTTAACAGCATACAGCGCCATCTAGCGATCGCAAAACGAACCAGCACTGCACGATATCATAGAATAGATAATCGATATGCACAGATTAAGTAGAGAGATGCCGAGGTGTGTAATCAATAGAGATTCCCTATATTTTTAACCGGCTTCCAAAAAAAGTAGAAGGCTGTCAGTCGACCCCTGTTTTTTTTATGTATGTTACCTGATTTCTCGAGAACCTCTGCACCGATTCTAAAATTTATTTTTGTGTTCAGATGGGTATGCTTCCCGAATGGTCCCATAAATATTTTATAGAAATCGGTCGGGTGTTTTTTTGAAATATGAATCATAAACTAAAATTTGCGTTCACAATTTTCACATTTTTTCTGGATGACGTAGTTGTGGATTTCACAAAAGTTATGAAACTCGATCTTGTCAATACGAAATTGTGTAAATGGATGAATTAAAACTTCTGGATGGATGAATAAATAATTCTAAAAAGGGTAAGATAAACTATTTTCGTACAAAAAATTAAACCGACTTCAAAACCACAAATAGGCAATCAAAAGCGAAAAATAAACAAAAATCATTATTATAAGCGCTACTCACTCATCTATTTGAAGTCGGTGCCAGCCAAATCTAACAGGCAGTGAATAGATACTACTTACCTGTGCCTACTTACCATGTGCCTACATAGATAGCATCAATCTACTAACTTTTTGACCTGACTGGCACCGACTTCAAATAGATAAGTGAGTAGCGCTTATAATAATGATTTTAGTTTATTTTTCGCTTTTGAGTGCCTATTTGTGGTTTTGAAGCCGGTTTAATTTTTTGTACGAAAATAGTTTTATATGTATGTGCCTAGCACCCAGAACAACTAGTGTTTGGTAATCACTGTCAATGTTGCGACTTGCGACTTACACGCTACAAATGAAAACTAAGCTTATTTTAAACCCCTTATAATCAAATAGGGAAAATCTGTAGAGTTTTTGAGGAATAGAGTTTCTGAAGTTAAAACTTTTGGCGCACCACACACAAACTTTTTGTGGGCTGTGAATTTAGCTAAAGCAACACGCTCGTGAATGGAAGAGATCTTCGGGTGAACTCGAGACCATGTCCATCCAGAAATGCTGACGCGTGTTACCATGGTTACCATAAATTTTCATTATTCACACATCTAACTATGACCATCTTGTCTAGATGGCCATGTTCTGCAAGACTTATTTTGACGACAATGCTTTGCAGACTAGGAGCACCTTCCGGTTTCACCCGCGTAGTTTCCAAAGTGGGCTATCAAATTCTGATATTGATTTGGTATAAGTTTTCACTACTATCTGTATATAACTGACATTTTTTACTAGTCTACCTCAACAAAGTTACTGGTATATAGGAAGCCGCGGGTTGTTGCTAGCTTATACTTATCACCTTTGCCAGATATTATACCGCCAACCAGTAATGTGTGATCTTCTGTTTCCTTCGGTTTGAAGGCCAATGTTTCCAGTTAAATGACTGGGCATAGGGATACAACATCTTACAATATATCTCTGGGTGTCGAGAACAGTGCGGTGCTGGTTAATGATTTGGACTCTTCCTGTTCGAATAGATGTGTATCACTATGCTGTTATGGGCAGGCTTGTTGCTTACCATCAGACACATAATCTGAGTGCTAGGTTCCACAATTACAGAAAAATTGGCAGTCATAAGAACTGTCATTAGAAGTGAAAACTAGTAACTCAGAATTTGATAGCTCACTTTAGAAACTACCTACCTAACGTGAAACCGGAGGGTGTGGGCATGACCATGGCCATCCAGATTGTCCGAGTTTACCCGAATATTTCTTTCATTTACGAACGTGACGTAACTCAGAATTTGATAGCACACTTTAAAAACTAACTTGAAACCGGAGGGTGTGGGAATGACCTTGGACATCTAGATCGTCCGAGTTTACCCTAAGATTTCTTTCACTTACGAACGTGACGCTTGAATTCTATTCACAACCCATGAAAAATCTGTCTGTGGCGCGCCAACAGAAATATATAAAGGTGAATTGAACATAACAAAAGACTCACATGTAAAAATCCTCCAATCAAGAAGTATATGCCAAGCGATACGGCATGAGCGCAGATGAAGATGAGGCTAAAGTTCTCCATCTTGAGGTTCCGTGACGTGAACAGATCAAATATCTCTTGTGTGGTGATGTTCTGGTTGGTAGTAGTGTGCCCGGTCAGCTGCTTGAGGGCCGTGACCAGGATCACCACCCATTCTCCTGCAACAATAGACATCGTCACTAAATTGTTAATCAGAATCAAAATCAGAATCTTTTATTGCGTAAACTGGATGTGCCCTCCCAAACTTCAAGCGCACGGAAATATGACATTGTTGGGAGGAGTGAGCTCACTCTTTCCGTTCTAGTCTGTTGCAGGAAGCGGTGAACGCCGGACGTTTTTACCTATCACAATTCGTTGTTCACAACCAAAATGAGTAGAACCACACCATATCTCACCGCTAGCGATGCTAGGGGTTAAGTATATTGCTTGCCTGTAAACCACTTACGATACACACAGAGACGCAGTTTATTACCCGTTTCAAGGTGCTCAGGGCACATCGATTGGTTTATATCGATGGCGTAAACTGTGTACAAAGATGTTATACAAAATAGATATACCTACTCAGAAACAACCTTTGCGGGCATGCAAAAATAAAGCCTCTTTGGTATGAGGTTACAAAAAACAATTAAAATTAAGCGTTAATTAATCTAATGAATACAATAATTATACCTATTATGATACATTAAAGTTATTTTACCCTGTCTAGAATCTAAACAAAAATAAACAACAAGTCTACAAATAATATAGGTCTAGAATTTAGGATTAACTTATATAATAGTCACTCGCTTCGCTCGGATAGTAACCAAAATATCAAGTGCAGTGCCATCAACCGGGCTGATTTATGAATCTAAACCTTCCAGGGCCCTGCAAAACCCAAGCGTATACAAAAAAAATCATTCAAATCGGTCGAGCCGTTTAGAAGGAGTTCACTTACAACGAAAAGTGGCAAAGTGATTTTTATATAATTATTAAAATTAAAAAAATAGGAGTTGGTGGTAAAAGGGTAAAAATGTAGGGTTGTATGTATTTTTAATGCCACATTGAAAAAAAAACAAAAAAAATTGACCAAAAATTTAAAAAAAAATTTAGGGTTGAACAACCCTTATCACTTAGGGATGTGAAAAAAATATGTTGGCCGATTCTCATACCTACTTAATATGCTCACAAAATTTCATGAGAATCGGTCAAGCCGTTTCGGAGGAGTTCGATTACGCACCCCGTGACAGAAGAATTTTATATATTAGAAAAATCCAACGAAAAAAGAAAATAGCTTATTAATAAATAAAAAAATCAGTCCAAAGACACAAATTATGGTGTTGAGATCACATAATCATGCTTAAATATCGAGACGTTCGATTTTATAATTTTACAATTATAATTTACTATTTACGTATGTAAGTAGTACTAAACTGACTCGCGACACAATGAAAAGCTGTACCAGTACACCGGAAACTAGACTAACGTATCGTTAACGCTAAAGGTACAAGTTCGCGCTGAGACCGCGACAGGCACTTGACACTATAGAATTGTATGGGCGCCATTTCGCGCCGAGAACGCGACACATGTCTCGAGACACGTGTCTCGGCCTCCTCTCGCGGTCTCGGCGCGAACTGGCGCCCATACAATTCCATAATGTCAAGTGCCTGTCGCGGTCTCGTGTCGCGGTCTCCGCGCGAACCTTAATGTTGTACGCTTGTGCCGCGCCGCATCTATCAATACGTGAATCGTTCGTAAACCAACCAACTTTACAAACAACCAATTTTTTTTTGTATATTACGCGATTTCTCCGCTTGTTGTGAATTAGTTGTTTTTAACCCCCGACCAAAAAAAGTGGTGTTATAAGTTTGACGTCGATGTCTGTCTGTCTGTCTGTCTGTCTGTGTGTCTGTCTGTGGCATCGTAGAGCTCAAGGCATCGTAGGGCCGATTTCAATGCGGTTTTTTTATATTTGAAAGTTAATTACCGTGCGGGTGTTCTTAGCTATGTTTGGTTAATATAGATTCAAAATGGCCGCCTCCACAAAATGGCGGATAATATATATCTTCACAACATACCTCAATATGGGTATCAAATGAAAGGGCATATCTAGTAGAGTACACTCCGCGAGGTATAAGCTGAGCTTTGCATTAGTGTGAGTGATCACCAATCAGGCAGGAGCGCGGCGAGACAGAATGGCGCCGCGCCTAAGGCCGGTTGTCACACCTACACTATCCATGTACACTCACACAAATGCAAAGCTCAGCTTATGCCTCGCGGAGTGTACTATACGCTATAACAAATTTCAAATCCAAGATCGCCGCCACCACAAAATGGCGAATTATACTATTTTTTTCACTACTACCTCAATATGGGTATCAAACAAAAGGGCTTGATTAGGAAAATACTTTGCACTATGACAAATTTCAAATCCAAGATGGCCGATACCACAAAACGTATATTTCTTTTTTCACAACTCCCTTAATATGGGTATCAAATGAAAGGGCTTGACTAGTAGAATGTTGTACAGATAATAAATCTTATACAAGAGTGCAAAGTTAATTTTTGTCGTGTGCTCAATTTTGATGACCGAGCAAGCGAAGGATTCTGAGCGTAGCAAGGGAATCAAAAGAGCACAAGGTGAAAAATCTTTGCACTCGAGTGCAACACGTAACTTTTCATTCCACCTCAGCGAGGAAATGACTAAATGCAAAATTTTTAAATGTTTTCGCGCTAAGCAAATTAAAAAAAAGTAAGTACACCAAGGAGGTTCCGAGTCTGAGTTTTTAACATATTAAAAAAAATGTATGATGCATTCGGCACCAAGGAGGTAGAAATAAATAGGTTGAATTATGTTTTGAATTCAAAACCTCAGTACACACGATGTTCTAAATTCAAATTTACTTAAACCTCTAGAGGGTAAAAACGACTTTTGCGCCCTGATATCGAGGAGCAAAAGTACTCTTTCCGAGCTGGTGGGATGAAAAATAAATTAAAATCATTATTACAAGTGCTACTCACTTATCTACTTGAAGTCGGTGCCTGTCAGGCCAAAAAGCTAGTAGATTGATACTATGCAAGCACGTGGTGAGATGATGCATGAGTGAGTAGCACTTGTAATCATGATATTAATTTATTTTTCGCTTTTGAATGCATATTTGTGGTTTGGAGTCGGTCAAATTTTTTGTACGAAAATAGTTTATTTTACCCTTTTTAGTGCAAAACAAGTTCTTACCCAATTTCGTATTGACAGGTCCGAGTTTTATAACTTTTGTGAAATCTACAATTACGTTATCTAGAAAATTGTACGCAAATTTTAGTTTTATTGTTCATATTTCAAAAACCGAATTAAAAAAATATTTACTTGACCGATTTCGATAAGATTTATATGGGATCATTCGGGAAACATACCCATAAAAATAAATTTTAAAATCGGTACGGGGGTTCCCGTGAAATCAGGTAATATACTTAAAAAAAATTGGTCGACTTGCTTAAACCCTCCTTTTTGGAAGTCGGTAAAAAAATTGATCGTCTGTAAAATCGGTTGGCTTACGGACGATAGTTTAACGTGACAATATCATAACAAAACATTGATAGATTCGGCGCAAGCGCACAATGAGCGTAACGGGACATAACGGAGCACTTTTTGAGGCAAGCAGCCGGTGTTCATCAATTTGTTTCGTGTTTGCAGTCAATAATCATTTGTTTTCTCCAAAAAAAAAAAAATTGGTTGCCTGTAAAGTCGGTATACGGGCGAAAGTTTTACGTGACAACGACTTTGAGTGGTAAAATAATTTTACGGAAGGGACGCGTGCCTTTCACTTTTTATGTCTGTCTCTCTCGCTCTTAGGCGGGCTAACCATGCCCGAGTGGAAGGGACGCGTGCCTCTCACTCGCTCTCGTTGTGAGCGCATAACGTGAGCGGAGCGTAACGCAGTTTCTTGAAGTGTCACCCGGCAAACCAATTTATAAGACGTTGTCACGTCAAAACAAAATATAACTACAATTTAGAATGAAATTCGGGCACTGGACCAAATTTCGAAAGAATCCATCAGTAATGCCCGAGCGACACGAGGCTAGTTCTTCAAGCTAGTGTTAGCAAGCTAGCAAGATAGTGCCTCTAGCTTCGTGTAGACAACGCTTCGCAACGCCAATTTCGTCTACACGAAGTAAGAATTAACTAGCTTGCCAGCTTATTAACACTAGATAGAGTTTGTATCTGAATAATAATAATAAATATACCGGCCCATAACGGCTCAGTGACACGCAGTTATTGACAGTTATTCTACCGCCAAGCAATAATGTGCATACATGACTGTGTTCCGGTTTGAAAAGTAATGTTTCCAAATAAATTACAGGACTTAGAGATATAACATTTTAGATCTCAAGGTGACGAGCGCAGTGCAGTGCTAGGTAATGATTTGGACTCTTCATGTTTCAATAGTTGCGTGTCACTGTGCTGTTATGTGTTGCTTACCATCCGTCGCAGGTCCTGCTCGTCACTCTTTATTAAAAAAAAATGTAGAGTACAAAATATCATTACCTAGTACTGCACTGCGCTTGTCACCCAAATACATATCATACAAGATATTTTACATCTAAGTCCTGCAATTTCACTGGAATCTAAAGATAGAGTTTTGTTGTGTTGTAGGGTAATTTATTTGGCTGTTTAACCGACTTCAAAAAAAGGAGATGATGTCAATTCGATTTTTTTTCAGAATTGTTTTATTTTACGAGATATCTTCGCCTATAGTGCACATTATTTGGTAGAGCATAGTTCGAAGGTGGTGTACAAAATTATATCTAAATTGTTGTGGTGGTGTTTTATATGAACTAAACAAAATAAAAAAATGTACTTTCATATGGCTCGATGATGGGTTCTTATGAAATTTGTTCGAATATAATTTAAAATGGGTTTTTGTTTTTTGACATTATTAAATAAATAAATATTAATAAATATCGGTGGACAATTCACACACAACACCATCTGACCCCAAACTAAGCAAAGCTTGTAATATGGCGGCCAGATAGCTGATATACCTAATACATTGTATAGTTTTAAATATTAGCTTCAGCTTTATTTTGTTTGGTTGAGTGCAATTTAAAAAAATGTATCTACTACAAAATTCTATCTCTCTCTTGGAATTAATTGATCGGAATTTTCATAATTATCAAAAAGGTAATTAATGTTATAGGTAAGTATCAATAATGTCGATTTCGCTAATCGTTTTTAACTTGTGATAAGATAAGTTGATGTACCCAAAATCATTTTCATTTAAAATTTAGTACAATTTTCATTAATTTTGTACTGTATTGATATTTTGTATTAGTAAAACATTTTATGAAAAATACTTTCCTGACCATAATTTTCTGGCGTTAATCTATACCTACCTAGTAATTAAATTAAATAGTTTCAAATTTATAGGGAAAATTTTATTATTTTACAATATTATTTAGGAAAATTCATAGATCGTAGCACTCAAGATTAGCTCTCTTAAAGTTCAGGGCGCACGGAATCATATAGCCGTCGCTAGATGGCGCTGTACGCTGTTAACACGCGCGTCAGTTGTGATATCTCTGAACTGGACGGTTCAGAGTATTAGCAAGCAGCGATCGCTTATTACCGTTGCGATACGATATTTTTGTATACAGTGTTAGGAGGCTAATTTCAGACTCTTAATACTGCTGGTTCAATATTCGAAACTCAGTAATTTTTTCTTCTTAACACCCCGACCAAAAAAAGGGGTGTTATAGTGTGACGTCGATGTCTGTCTGTCTGTCTGTCTGTCTGTGTGTGTGTCTGTCTGTGGCACCGTAGAGCTCAAACGGATGGACCGATTTCAATGCGGTTTTTTTATTTGAAGGTTAATGCTTGTTTATTTTGGCTACTTTCACAGTATTATGTCCTACGGGATCTTATTATGGGGTTCGGCTGCGGACAGAAACTCTGTTTTCATATTGCAAAAAAGAGCAATCCGTGGTCTATATAATTTATCACCTAGAGAATCAGTACGGGAGATGTTCAAAACTATTAACATATTAACAGTCCCTTCATTGTATATTTATGAATGTATGATGTATGTAAGAAAAAATCGAAGTCGTCTGCAGAAATTAACTGATCTGAATCCAAAAGCGCACCATAAACACAAAATTGTATTTCCTAAGTGCAGACTTCAGAAAACAAATAACTCTTTCAAATGTAATGGTATTCGCTTCTATAATGCAATCCCTGTACAAGTGGAAGGCCTCAATGAAACCAAGTTTAAAAATGAAATAAAAAGCTACCTATTGAGCAAGGCATATTATAATATAGACGACTTTGTTAAAGATAGTAACGTATGGAAGAGAAATGTGTCGAAACTAGAATCTTGTAATAAGGTAAAATAATAGATTTTTAAGACTTTTGATGTTACATTGTTTGTACTAATGTAGTATCTGTATACTGTGTGTATTGATTATTTGTTATATTGTCTTCGACAAAGCCTTTTTACAGCTGCATGTAATTGACTAGGCCCCTTTACAGCTGCTTTATTCTTTTTGACGTTGTTATTTTATCATATTATGTACACAGATTCTTTGCCTTTTTGTAAATGACGTTACCAAGTGTTCTTATGAATTTATGGTAAGAATAAATGAATTGAATTGAATTGAATTGAATATCCGTGCGGATGTTCTTAGCTATGTTTGGTTAATATCGATTCAAGATGGCCGCCTCCACAAAATGGCGGACAAAATATTTCTTCACAACCTACCTCAGTATGGGTATCAAATGAAAGGGCTTGACTAGTAGAATACTATAATACACTATAACAAATTTCAAATCCAAGATGGCCGCCACCACAAAATGGCGAATTATTATATATTTTTCACTACTACCACAATATGGGTATCAAACGAAAGGGATTGACTAGTAGAATACTTTGCACTATGACAATTTTCAAGTCCAAGATGGCCGCTACCACAAAATGGCGAAATACATTTATTTTTTCACAACTCCCTTAATATGGGTATCAAATGAAAGGACTTGACTAGTAGAATGTTGTACAGATAACAAATCCGAGGTAGTCGGGGGTTAATCATTTTAATTTTGTTCTTGTTAAATAAAGAGTGACGAGACGAGCTGTACATGTGCCTGATGGTAAGCAAAATGCCAGCCACATAACAGCACAGTGACACGTAGCTATTTGAACATGAAGAGTCCAATTAATTACACTGCGCTCGTCACCCAGACATCTAAGATATTATATCTCTAAGCCCTGTAATTTCTCTGGTAACATTGCCCTTCAAACCGGAACACAGTTATGTTTGCACATTACTGCTTGGCGGTAGAATAACTGGCAAAGGTGTGGTACTTGCCCAGGCGGACTCTTTAGTATAATTATTGAATTAATGTCACTTCTATCGCCTACGAATGTTTGTAGGCTATTTTCCTTGATGCTGGTTGCCTGGAAGAAATTCCTGCAATAAAGCCGCCATTTGTGGCGCTAGTTCATAAGTGTTTCGCTGTAATACTTTAGTATATTTTTTGTGTCACAATTAAGAGTTTCTATCTATCTATATCTACTTAATTATGTGTATCTCTTTCGTTATCTTATATTTGTAGACCTTTCTACGAAACCCTTAACATCCTTAATTCCCTAGGAATAAACAGTGACAACGTTTAGGCATATTTTTTTGCTTTTTTTTTTCAAAAATGAAAAAACCAGGAAATTTGAGAAACTTATCTTTGATGACGAAATTTATATCGTATTAGGTTTATTAAATGATAATATAAATCTATCGATCCATCAAATTTGAACAGATATCTGAGATAAGGTTTTGTCGTCAAGACTACTTAGTAGGAATATCTTAAGAGATCAAATAATTGTTGCTAATTATTATCAACAGATTAAATTTGTAGCTTTTTAGTATGAAAATTAACGTTGCTGTTAACTTAAGTGAGTAAATTGGTAACTCACGTGTAATATTGTCGGTCAATCCGACTCGAGTTTCGGCCGCGTCCGGCGGCCTGTTTCAAGGAGTGTGCACGAGCGTGATGGCTGCCTGATTGGCACTGATTTGAATTTTGCATTTCAGTTGCTAAATGGGCACCTCCCATCAAGCGCGTGCACTCTCCTTGATACAGACCGCCGGACGCGGCCGAAACTCGAGTCGGATTGCCCGACCTGTGAGTTGGTAACTTACATGTAATAAGGTCAATCGGTTTACCCACTTAAATATAAATTCGTGTCTTTTACAATATTCTTTGGATATTATTTTTACAGGCAGGCGCTAGGCCTGTGTCTTAGACCTGTATGTAACTTGGAAAAATCCTGTTGCTTCACCCATTTCTTGGAAACGGGGGGCTTCTCTCGTAAGGAGAGAGTCAAGAATATAATCCACCACGCTGGCCTAGTGTACATTGGTGGATGACGCATATTCTCGAAAGAACATGCCGGTTTCCTCACGGTATTTTGCATCAACGTTAAAGCCAGTGGTAGTGATAACGAACTTCAACGTCTGTACCTACAAGGAAAAATATTCAGAAGTTCATGCGGATTCGCTCATACGACCGCACGAATTTGAATTGAAAATTCTAGTATATTAGTATTTCTAATAAATTGGATATTAGAAAAAAATACCTATAAACAAACAAAATAAATTTACATGCAATTTTAAATTCTTTTTTGTTTAATTTTTTACTATTTTCTCTTGTTCATATTATTTTGTTTATTTCGATTGCTTGTTAAACTTTTTAACAGGAAAATTGAAGTTTGATTGATTGATTTGAGGAAAGCAACTTTTTCTGCTACGCTAACCCACCCTATTTCATACAATAATTTGTTTTTTACAAAGAAATACCCAAATAATAACTCTCCCAACAACCTGCCGGTATTATAATATATGCGTTTGATTTAGTATGCATGTTTTTACTGCACGGAAAACCTACCGAAGAGATCTGAATGAAACTTTGTACATAGACAGATAATAGTCTAGAATAATATAATACATAGACTAACTTTTATCCCGGGAAAATAAACTGATTTTGACGGCTCGGAACTTCGCGAGCAAAACAGCGAAATATGTACTACTAGTATGAATTAAAAAAATTGGTATTTTTTCCCACCACCTCGGAAAGAGTACTCTTGATCCTCGATTTCAGGGCGCAAAAGTCTTCAAAAGTTTTTACCTTCTAGAGAGTAAAGTTTTTGAATTTAGAACATAATTAAACCTGTTTATATTTATAATTAAACCTATGTACATATTTCTACCTTCGTGGTGATGAATCCATCATACATTTTTTGTAATTCGTTAAAGACTCAGACTCGGGACCTCCTTGGTGGAGGTCCTACTTTTTTTTTAAATCCTGTACGCGCAATTTTTTTCACGTATAGAGGTAAGGAATGTTATCTCAAATGATAGAATGAATCAATTGTAAACGAATTGAAGTGCAGAGTTAAGTAATGTAATATTATTGGCGATGAAAATAGTTACTAATAGAACATTTCACATTTACTTGCGTAGTACAAAGTAATGTAGTAAATATACCTAACATCAATCACTCGCTGCGCTCGTGATTTAAATTTAGAATCCTTAGCTTGCTCGGTCATCAAAATTGAGCACGCGGTTAAAATACCTACTTTGCACTCTTGTACAACAAATAACTATTGTTTGGTGTATGATTCAAGTGTCACAAATTTCATTGTCTTTTGTTTCCAATAAATGTATAAAAGTTATAGGACTATAAAAATCTTATCAGTTTATTGATAGTATTTGAATCCTGGGATTTATCAATAAATTCTTCGTGAAATGAGTAATATTGTAGGACTGATAAGCAAGGTCATTAGCTGTTACATTGTAACTTACTTCAGATAGTGCACGCAGTTCATACGCACTTACAGATTATTTTAGACATACATAAAACAGCTTATCTATATAATATAATACTTTATTTTGCGTCTTAAAAAACAAAACATTGAATAGCACATCCTGTGCCGATAGTATTAGCTAGAAGCGATCTTTTTTTTGATCGGAAAATGGTTGTAATGGTAAGACTCTTAAACTTTGTAGAGTTCACTTGGGGAAGTACCACATCTATAAAAAGTGCCTCTAATTTATCGCCAAGCAGCAATGTGAAAGTTTCACTGTTTGCCGGTTTGAACGGCAATGTTTCCAGAGAAATTACAGGGCATAGATTTATCATTTTATCGTTAATAGGAGCGACGCAACACCCGGAAACACCCGGAAGTCCCGAAATCGACTTCTTGATCCCGACCCCCTGGAAGAACACTGACCATCAGGCATTGAGCAGGACGTCGAGCCAAGCGAGTAGACGCCAAGATCATTGAAATTGTAGAAAAAACGGGTTAGTTTTAAGTAATTGTTGTTATTCAAATTTAAAGTACATTTTCAAAATTTTATATCTCAAGAACTAATCGTGTGACCTAGTCAACATTTTATTTTATAAAGTAGAAAAATTCAATACTTACGGATTGATATAAGTTTTAAAATTATCATATAGTAAAAATTAAAGTAATTGACAAAGAGATCCCATACAGGAATTACCAACGACTGCAAAATAAAATTGTACGCATTGCGGCTATTAATTTTATTGTCCTCAGGCTTGGAAACGGTCAAGAGTGAACCGGTTCTCAGATATTGATTTGATTGTTTTGTTTTTACACATAAGTATTTGAAAACTGCACTATTTTAAGTATATAAATATTTACACATTTATATAGCCAATTATACTACCGCAGTTACTCAAAAGTCTCCTCCTCGCGGTCATTGACATCATCAACAACGCTGTAAATTATATCTCCAGAACGGTGCGTCGCGTGTCGCATCGGATTAAAAATCAGTGAACTGTTTTGAGATCGGGTACACCCCCCACACTCTCGGACTACACTAACTCAAAATTATTAATATTTTTAAATTTTTGCAACCCCCGTCATCTTTTAGTTTTCATCCGCGACGTCCGCCTCGCGCCGACCACTGCCCCGCGCCCCACGCTGCCGGCCGCTCGCCGCTCGCTGCATGCGTCCGACCTTCGCAAGGTCGGTGCATTGGCCGCCCGCCCCGGCCCCCGCACGCCCCACCATTTATTCACCTGCTAATATTCATTCATCTCAAGCGTCTTGGAGCGTAACTTATTTATATGTAGGTAGCGTTATTTATCATACTAGGAATCTCTATTGTTACCGAGTAATAAAAACTTTTACTCTCTGGATTCTCTAGACTCACATTCATACCCTTACGTACAATAACACAAATCTCTCACTGGTTTTAGTTATTTATTATTACCATATATATACATAAATATATTATTTTTTTTAAATAGGTATAAGTACATTCACAACAACTCGCGCAACGGAGATAATGAATTTTTTAGAAAATATAACTTTCCGTCGCAAATGCACAACTTCGGAATCTAATAACGAAACAGACAATGAACAGCTATCAGAGACACTAGATAAATCTACCACAAGTTGCCCGGAGATATCTGACGAAAGCATAGATGGAAAAAATATGTTCGAAAAAATAGAAGCTCTGGAATTATCATTACAAAATGCTTACAAGGAGATCAATTCACTCTCGGCGGAAAATACAAACTTAAAGCGATTAAATGCGGATTTAGTGGAGGAAAATGGATTGTTGAAACAAATGGCATTAAGTCCCGCCAAAAAAATACTTCAAACATCATATAAAAATTATAGCGTCAAAAATAATCCTTCAACTAATGCGAGACTTAAAATAAACAGCGACTGTTTAAAATCAGTCACACAGCAATCAAATATGAATATCGAAGCAAAGAATTCAGTTGAAAGTTGTCGAAATGAACAACATAAACTTTGTATATTGAGTTGTAACAAACATAACAACATAATTTCAATTGCTCGAGATACATGGGTGAATAGATATGATATATGTCACTATCTCCAACCGAATGGCAATATTACGGAACTTTTAAAAGGAATTACTGCTAAGTTATCCGCTTTTACTTTAAATGATTACTGTGTGATACTATTTGGTGAGGACGATTTTAATAAAACTAATAATTATTATAATTTGATAACAGCAATACGAAATACATTATTGAATTTGCAACACACAAATATTATAATCTGCCTTCCAACATATAAATGCGGATATATGACAAAAAATTTATTGTACAATCAACGAGTTGAAACTTTCAACAATCTGCTATATCAGGACATTTTGAGGCATGAGTATGCCTATTTGTTTGACACAAATCAAAATCTGATATGTGATGGTACAATGTTTCACAAATATTCTGGTACAATTAATAACTATGCAATGAGTTTTATTTTCAGATCAATTAATGTTATTATAACAAACCTACACAACTCAAACAATAACTTGAACACATACACAATAAATAACACAGGTGAAGTTCAATCACCCTTTTTTCGTTGATAAGTATATCCATATTTTCCATCAAAATATAGCAGGTCTGGTTAGTAAGACTGATCAATTAGTGGTTGGTTTGGAAGAACTGGTAGAAAAAACAAATTACGCCTGATATTATGTGTTTCACAGAACACAATATTAGAGATGGTTATGAACAATATTTAAACATACCGAACTATACCTTGGCCGCATCCTATTGTAGAAAAAATACATCAAAAGGTGGTGCATGTATTGTGGTTAGAAATGGTCATGAGTGGAGAGAACTACCAGATTACAAAAAGCTTGCGTTGTCTAGTTCTTTTGAATGTTGTGCGATTGAATTAGTTAAACACGGGGTTGTAATTATTTGTATGTATAGAGTACCTAACTGTAAAAATGTTGAAATATTTTTAAACAGGTTCGAGAAAATGTTATGCATGACATATAAAAATCGGAATCAAGTAGTTATAGCAGGCGATTTTAATATTAATGTATTAAAGGGCTCTAAGGTGAAGTCAGAATTTGAAAGTATTTTAAATAATTATGGCTACAGGCTTGCTCTAAAAGAAGTCACTAGATTTAGAAGTCAAACATGTATAGATAACATAGCTTATAATATTAATAAACCATGTAAAACGGAAGTGCACGAATTAAACTTATCTGATCACAGTGCTATAATCATGAAATTTCCTACCCATAGGAGATTTCTTCTTAAAGTTTGGCGTAAGAAAGAACGAGATTATTCGTGGGACAATATTGAGAAGTTTGAAATGTGTTTAGAAAAAATACGGTTTGATGACTTACATACGTTTCATGATGCTAATGCTGCGTTTGACTATTTTTTTTCAAATTTTAAACTGTATTATGATCTGTGTTTTCCTTTTAAGTTAACTATTAAGAAGGTAGAACAAAATAATAAATGGGTATCACGGGGAATTAGAATATGCAGTAAAAATAAACGTAGACTTTTGTGGCAGTATCGATCGAATCCCACAGTGACAAATAAAATAAAACTTCAAAATTATTCCAAATTATTTAAGAAGATTATAAATTTAACCAAACGTGCACAAAATGTGTATAAAATTAAAACTTCACAGAATACAACTAAAACTGCATGGGGAATTATTAAAAATACAAAAATGAACCTACCAAAAGAACCCATTACTAAAATAAGACATAATAATAAAGACATAACTGACCCCCCTCAAGATTGCGAATGCATTTAATCACTATTTTATTGATAAAGTGAAGCCTATAAAAGGTTATGGCAAAAATGTTACCTCCAGTATTAAAACCCGTTCAGAATCGATGTTCATGGCCCCGTGCGATGCACGAGATATTAACAAAATCATCAAAAATCTCAAAAATAGCAATAGTGTAGGAATAGATGAAATATCAACAAAAATAATAAAAATTGTAAATGAACATATATGCACTCCTTTGAGCTACATTATAAATCTTTGCATAACAACGGGTGCATTTCCAAAGATATTAAAAACAACCATTATCAAACCTTTGCACAAAAAAGACTCTAAAGAAAAAATGGAATGTTACAGACCCATCGCTTTGTTATCTGTATTCTCAAAAATTATAGAGAAGTACATTTACAAAAAATTAAATAGTTATTTCGAGAAAAACAACATATTTTGCACACAACAAAAAGGCTTTAGGAAAAACAAATCCATTAATCTGGCAATTTTTGATTTTCTGAGTACAGTCTTGAAATGTGTAGATAAAACCACACCGGTGTGTTCTATATTTTGTGACATGACACAGGCATTCGATTACGTTGATCATAAAATCTTACTGCAAAAATTAGAAGCTTACGGGATTCGAGGTAATGTCTTGGATTTCATAAAATCGTACCTGACTGGGAGAAAGCAAATAACCGAAATCAGTAAAATAAACTTTAATACAAAACGAGAAGAAATATTTAGGTCAGTCGAACGCAACATTATTTATGGGGTACCACAGGGTAGCGTTTTGGGTCCACTTTTGTTTTAATATATATAAATGACTTACCTAACGTGACTAATCAACCCATGACACTTTTGCGGATGATAGTACTATAACAGTAGAATGTAGAAATGCTAATACGTACACAAATGACATTACTGAATCACTGATATCGTCCATATCGTGGTTGGATAACAATAATTTAAACATTAATTTGAACAAAACTAATATCATTCACTTCAAACAACGTGGACTAAACCAATCTAATGTTAAAGTAATGTACAATGATCAAATAATAAATGAAGTAAACTCAGCAAAATTTCTTGGTTTAATGATTGACAAACAATTGAATTGGAAAAACAAATTGATAATGTTTCGAATAGAGTCACTAGCTCGGCGTATGCATTACATAAACTTTCTGCTGTGGTGAATACTGATGCGCTTCTTACTGCGTACTATGGGTTAGTTGAGTCTATTCTCAGATACGGAATCATATTTTGGGGTAACTCTACCGACAAAGAGGTTATTTTAAAAGACAAAAGCGCTGTATCAGATCAATGTTTAAATTACAACAAATTGACAGCTGTGGACCTTATTTTACTAAATACAAAATTCTTACACTTCCGTCCTTGTATATTTTGGAAACAGCACTTTTTGTACGAGCAAACCCGGAATTATTCCCTTCAATATCACATTCAGTCCAAAGAAATCGTAGAGACCAGAATAGGCGTTGTAATCACTTGGCAAAGACTACTCTCATGGCTAAAAGTATAATATGTATGGGATCTCGGATTTACAATCATATTCCAAAAGATATTAGAGATCTGAGGACTTCTATGTTTAAGTCACAATTAAGGAAACTTCTAGTCAAAAAATGTTATTACAAAATTGAAAACTTTTTTAATGATAGATTTCATTAGGGATTATTTTAGATATTTGGTAATAAATATAATTTATAATTTTGTTTCATTATTTTGATTTGATGACATGAATTTGTAAATTTTTATGTATATTTTTTTATATTTATATAGTTGAATAGTTTTTTTTTGTTTGATCTTATATATGAATCTTCAAATATGCATTTGAATGATAGATTTAATGAGGTAATTATTGTACACAATTGGTAATAAATTTATTTTTGTAATTTTGTGATTTAATTTGATTATTTTGATTCGATGAATTTGTAAAGTTTTAAATATTTTTTTTTGCATTTGTATGGTTGAAGGTTGATTTGACTTGTAAACTGTGTCATCAATTTTATATGAATTGGAAAAATATTTGTATGCCTAGCATATCAGGCAAAACATGACGACAAGCTACTTTAAAATTTTTGTGACCTATTTTATATATCATGCATTATGTGTGTTTGTAATTTACTCATGTTTTGAACAAATAAATTATCTTTTATCTTTTTTATCTTTATCTTTATATAGAGATGGAGCATCTTATATCTCTGGGTGACGACCGCAGTGCAGTGCCTGGTAATAATTTGGACTCTTCAGGTTTCAATAGCTGTGTGTCACTGTTATGTGGCAGGTGTGTTCCTTACCATCAGGCAAATGTCTTGCTTGTCTCGTCACTCTGAGTGACATTGAAGTGCGGAGCTAAGCAATTCAAGGACCTATGTGATTAGGCCTCTTCCATAGCTCGTCACTCAGCCCAAGCCTTAGCTTAACGATTCCATTAGTTTTACGTATATCGTCACTCCATCTGGTACCAGGGTGTCCTCAATTTGCCGATTCACAATCTCCACTTGAGAGCACGTAGAACATGAACCCCAACGGTTATCGGTTCTGCGACAGATTTGACCGGTCGATTTTCACTTCAGTTACCTAATGCGTTGAGCTATTCAGTAGCCTTGGTGTCAATTTTTTCCCCCCTTTTATATATATATATAACTTTAATAGGTTTACACTTGACCGCCATCTCGCCTGATGTTAAACGATGATGCGGTCTACGATGGAACGTGTTTACATAGAAGAAACCCGATTGTAACCATCGGGGAAAAGCCACTCAGGCAACGTATTCCACAACCTTGACGTTCTTATCACAAAAGTAGAGTCAAATCTCTTCGTTCGTGTCTTTGGAACATCAATCATGAAACGATGTCGTTTTTCCGAGCTGTGAGCATTTCGATAGAAAAAAGGGTAAGGTGGGTTTGGATCGTGCAATCAGTCGCACACTCTGCGAAGTGTATCCATAGCAGAATAGTAATAAACTAAAATTATTATAGCACAATGAAAGATGAAATGATCAAAAGTTTGATATGCTCTTTAGTATTACTGTGTCATTGATCAAAATTTGATAAGTTTTTTAGTATTACTGTGTTATTTGATAGGTTTTTTAACCCCCGACCAAAAAAAGGGGTGTTATAAGTTTGACGTCGATGTCTGTCTGTCTGTCTGTCTATCTGTCTGTCTGTCTGTCTGTGTGTGTGTCTGTCTGTGGCACCGTAGAGCTCAAACGGATGGGCCGATTTCAATGCGTTTTTTCTTATTTGAAAGTTAATATCCGTGCGGTAGTTCTTAGCTATGTTTGGTTAATATCGATTCAAAATGGCCGCCTCCACAAAATGGCGGACAAAATATTTCTTTACAACCTACCTCAATATGGGTATCAAATAAAAGGGCTTGACTAGTACTTGACTAGTACTATACGCTATAACAAATTTCAAATCCAAGATGGCCGCCACCACAAAATGGCGAATTATATAATATTTTTCACTCCTACCTCAATATGGGTATCAAACGAAAGGGCTTGATTAGTAGAATATTTTACACTATGACAAATTTCAAATCCAAGATGGCCGCTACCACAAAATGGCGAATTACATTTCTTTTTTTCACAATTCCCTTAATATGGGTATCAAATGAAAGGGCTTGACTAGTAGAATGTTGTACAGATAAAAAGCTAAGGTAGTCGGGGGTTAGTCAAAATTTTTAATGTTGTTCTTGTTTAGTATTTGATAGATTTTTTAGTATTACTGTTTTGATCAAAAGTTTGAAAGATTTTAGATCACTCTTGATAATATTTGGTTTACAACAATTATCTTATATGAAGTGGCACTTACTCTATAGTATTATATCGTTTAACTAATATTGACTGTTATCATGGCAGATAATGTTATCGACTGACCCTCTGTAGATGTGAGTGACGTCTCACGGAATTCTGTTTCGGTCTGGGTTCTCGGCTGACCTGCTTATATTATGTCATAATGAGTTTAGTTTATGACTTGATTGGCTGTTTACGAAATAGTATATTCAGTAAGGAAAATCTGTCTATCTTCTAGTCTCTAATATATAAAATTCTCGTGTCACAGTTTTCGTTGCCATACTCCTCCGAAACGGCTTGACCGATTCTCATAAAATTTTGTGAGCATGTTGAGTAGGTCTGAGAATCGGCCAACATCTATTTTTTTACACCTCTAAGTGATAAGGGTTGTTTACCCTTAAAATATTTTTAAATTTTTTGAACAATTTTTTTTGTTTTTTTTTTTTATATAATGTGACATTAAAAATACATACAACCCTACATTTTTACCCTTTCATCACCAACCCCAATTTTTTAATCTATTTAAATAAAAATCAATGCCACTTTTCGTTGTAAGTGAACTCCTTCTAAACGGCTCGAACGATTTGAATGTTTTTTTTTGTGTACGCTTGGGTAGGGTCCTGGAAGGTTTAGATTCACAAATCAGCCCGGCAGATGGCACTTTACTTGATATATTTAGTTACTATCCGAGCGAAGCCGGGATGGGCCGCTAGTCTCTATATATAAAAATGTTATGTTGGTTTTTTATACGCTTCCAAAACTCTAAAAGTTCTGCACCGATCAAGCTGAAATTTTACAATGATATATAAACCGCATCATGGATTGTTTTTATTAAATTTTTGCATCACAATGCGCCACAGCGAAGTGTGGCAGGGTACAACTAGTTTATTATATAAATAAAATTTAAGTGTCTATTTGTAAATTAAAATCATCTCTACGTTTGTGTGTCTGTACATCTGCATGTCTGTACACCTGTATATCTATATGTATATGGTATTAGCTTAGTTAGTTAGATTTGCATTTTAAATATGGACATTTAATACGGTGATCCTTTTAAAATTTAGGTATTTTTAAATTAAGTGAAACAACCATTACTTAGGTATTTAGATTTTTTTAATATTTTAAACGGAGGTGTTTTAACGTGAGGTTATTTAATTTTAGATTTTTTTTAAATGAAATTAAGTGATGATTTTTCTTTCTAACCCTAAACCAAAATCGACTGGATGATGTAAGTTTGATGTGTGTCTGTCTGTGTGTAGCAACGTAGCCAAAATGGGTGAACCGATTTTGATTTTATTTATTTATTGTTTGAAAGGTGAGTTAGTCGGAAATGTTCTTAGCTGTTTCATCAAAATAAGTTTAGTCGTTTTAAAATTTTTCATCTCTTTTGTTAGGTAGGAATTTTCACAGTATAATTAATTTTTAAAACATAACATTCACTTAAAATATACAACTATTGCGTTTTTATTCAACATCGGCGTCATACCTAATAATTGAATTTCATGTATAAATACTTAATTAAAACACTTTACACGACTTCAAATGACGATCACAACTATTATTGAAATACCTCGACGTTTCGGCAGCGTACCAACCGCCGTCGCCGTTGTTGCAAGAAGACGCTTCCGAACGTTGGGGTAATTACATTAGATATACGTTTGATTGTGATTTTAAATCCTGTAAAGTAAGGCTGCTGAAACGTCGAGGTAATTAAATAATAGGTTTGTTCGTGATTTTAAGTCCTGTAAAGTGTTTAAATTATGTGTTCAAATCGCGAAAGTTGCCGGCAAACAAGTTGACCCAATGAGGTTAGCTGCGCATGGCTGCGCAGAAACATTTCTAGGGTCTATTTGGTGGAAGTGCACATGCGCGAACTTTCCCCTTCTACGTCACGTTTGAGTCAACTTGTTTACCGGCCACTACACTTATTTAGTAAAAGTACTCTATGTAGCTTACACAACATCATACCTCGTAAAGTGGCGCCAAAAGTGAAGACAGCGAGTGTTGCGATGATGGTACTAATGAACTCGGGAAGTCTCTCGAAGAACTTCTCCAAGTTTTCGGCGTACTTTTCGATCCATTTCACTCCTTCTTGCAACGGATCCCAGTATCTGGGCTTCTGTTCTGGCTGAGCTGTGGCCTTAGGGTTCTTCGACCGCCGCCTTACTTCTGATTCTGCCATACTGCGATAAAACACTGATGTCAATAAAATACACTTAATATCATAAAAAAATTAGATCACAAAACGTGTGTTGTTGTTACTACACCACATACATTTTATTTGGCTTGTATTTATTTGACTAACACAAGCGATGGATTCCATATTAGGGTATTGGAATCCAGTGCTTTCTGCAAAATTAATTCATTGGGAAGACGACTTGGTTAAAACACTTCATTCTAAGTAATCAGTTAGCGAAATATGGGACAAAAATTATGGGACACGTACACTTGTTCAAAATCGACAGAAATACCTAGATCGTAGAAATTCCAGAGTGCAGGGTTGTGACGTCACAGTCATGTTAGTAAAAATCATACTATGAAGTGATGTCACTAGAAACTATTGAGCACTGGGATGTTCGTCATTTTTTGTTTATGAAACAAAAGAAAAATACGTCTACAACTCAGATTGAAAACCTCGTATACAATATTTTTTAGCAATCCAGCTGATGACCTGTTTTTTTTTAATCATCATGCCTATGAATATAGTGGCTTCCATAGCACAAGATTTGCTTAGTTTGAGGGCACATGGTGTTGTGTGTGTAATGTCCATCTATAACGTTTTCTGACGTGAGATATACGTAAACTCCTTGGAGTAGCACGATTTAATTTTACTTCACGAAAATGAATAACGTAGACACGTAAATGTGATGAAAATACAAAGAACTCTAAGAATAAAGAGTCCAATCATACCAAATCACTGCTTAGCACTACACTACACTCGCCACATAGAGATATACGATTATTTATCTTTTTTACAATGTAATTTATCTAGAAACATTGCCATTCAAACCGGAGCACAATAACATTTGCACATTTACTGTTTCGCGCCTGAATAACAGACAATAGCCTGTACCTCTGGCCTATATGGTTAGATTGAAACATGTAAAGCCAATACTAGCAGTGACTTGCGGTGTTGCCCACCTAGTTCCCATTTCAGTTATTATTCCGAGATAAACAAGCCTATAATATTTGTTTTTTCAGACTATGATCTTACTGTGTTCGAAATTTCAGCCCAATCCGTTCATGCGTTACGACTAAATTGAGCAACAAACATCCAAACACCCATACATTGACATTTATATTAATAGTAGGATAAAAGTACTTACCTTAATAATTATTTCACTATTACAGCATTTATCTGACACGTCCCTTTTGCACTGATTATGATATGAAAATGATTAGAACCTATCGCGATTGTGTATAAATTTGCAAATCCTGTGATAACAGACACCAAATTTACTAATAAGTACTGAGGTACTGAGATATTATAATTCAAACGAAGTCGATAGAGTTCAGAAGTAACGAATTAAAATAGAAATTTATAGGTAGATACATATTTTCAAATTAAAGCAGTGAAAATGAAATCTTAAAGATTTCATCTCGAGATTGTTTTTTCTTGTTAACGTTTAGTTTTTCACAGAAAAGGAAGGTAAAAATAATTCCTTGTGAATCATCTACAGAATTCTGTAGAAATACATTTAGATTTGTCGTGAATTTTCTCATTAAAAATTGGTTTGTACGAATTTGGACTCGATTGGCACATCGCCGAGGAAGATAACAGGATAAAAGATAAGTCAATAAGCAGTGATACAACAGTCCATGGCTCACGATGATGATGCATTTTAAGGTAGTTTTGTTTATAAGCACAAAATTCGTATAAATAATTATATCGGTATACATTATTTCTCCGACGTCATTTTTTACAAACTACGCAAAGCTTGAACTATAGGAACCAAATAGATGTAATAATACTTGTGTAATGCATAAAAATATATAGAAAATAACAAAAATATATTTTTCAAACAAAATTGTTTTATGATGTAACCACACCTACATACCTACAATCAACAGCAGTTCTCTGGGTAGGACTTGCCAAGAGCCATATCTAAGGCAATTTTACGATTATTTAGCTAACTCGGATAAGCAAAGCTATTCTTAAGTGTTTTGTGTTGTTTTGACCACCATCTTGTCAGATAGTATTACTCGACGCTGACTATCGAAGGAACACACTTAAAAATATTTTTTTTCACGTACGAGTATTACAGTTATTTATAAAAAAATATAGTTTTATTTAACCGACTCCCAAAAAGGAGGAGGTTATCAATTCGACCCGCATGTTTTTTTTCGTTGTTGAATGGTGGTATGAAATTTCCCATAGTTTATTTATGTATTTGATCTGATATTTAATTTAAAATGATGCATAAAATAACACAACAAAAATATTTTACACACTACCACGTAGTTGACACACACGCTTACACATTCTTTTGTTTATTTAAATGTAGTTGCATCGATCACTACTCGTAGTTTACTAAATGTGTATTGTGTTATTGACGTATCCTGTCACTGCCAATTCAAAATTAGTAGTTATCGCAGTAGAAACTGCACTTGCGATTGTGGTGTCCTCATTATTGTCTTAACTTATCAATAATTGAGCAATAACTTTCATAGTGAACTACTAAATAACGGTACAGATTATATTTAGACAGGAATAACAACATCGAGTCCCAATGCACTGGTATTGCACTCAGTGCATACGTTAACCTACATACCTATTCGTACATGGAGAAATAATTTTTACTCATTTACGAAGATTTGGAAGAATGTGCAATTTCAGTGATAGTTTATATTGAATAGAGCAGACTGTATTTTTTTAAATTATATATTACATCAATTAAGAAACATTACACACACTACCATGTATGTAAGTATATATTTACAACTATTTGAGTATTATATCAGCTATCTGGCCGACATAGTACAAGCTTTGCTTAGTTTGGAGCTACCAATATTTATTTATGTATTTGACACACACGATTAAACATTGTTTTTTTTTAAGTCTGTGGTAATTTGAGAATAGGCAATTTTCTGTAATTGAAATTTCTTAAAATAATTTTAAATTGGTTCATTGTTTGAAAAATCTTTTTTTACCAAAATCTGTAAAATAGGTATTAAAAATTTAATACAATATAAACATTGTCACTAAAAAGTATACTTACTTCAGAATGGTTTGAAAGAAAATCACCCTTTTTTAACCGATTTCAAAATAGAAGGAGGTTGTGTGTTTTTTTGTATTGATATTGTACGTACTTGGCCGTCAAAATGTTGCCCCCGTGGTTGCCCCAAAACCGGTAGTTAAACTTTTTACTCGTATTTAAATTTCATTACGAAATTTAAGTAGCTTATTACGTCATGACGGTCTTAGCAGAAGAAATTAATTTAAAGTATAAAAAAAGAATATTTCCACAATGAGAAAAAATGTATTTATCCCAATTGCACAATAACTGTGCAATCAATATATATAAAAATATTTTCCTTATTATTTAGTTAAAGCGCTAAGTTCAGTCATCATAGTCTCCTTCAGTTCTGGTTCTGTTTCGAGAAGGCGTTTCCCTTCCTCAGTGTTGATGGACGGTGCCTCCCCGAAGTATGTATCCTCGGTGTAAACCAGATCCTTCTTCCTCACTGTGCCGTGCAACTGAAAACATTAAAATCAAAATGAAAACATTTATGCATTTCTCATAAAAACTACCCTTACGAAACAAGTATAATGGTGTGTCCTTTTAAACATTTGTATGACTGCAGTAGGAGACTCCACTAATCTCTAAACACTGACTGGCCTTGTGGCTTAGTAGCTCTGCCTGCAAAGCCGAGGGTCGTGCGTTCGATCCCCACCCAGTGCAAATATTTGTGTGATGAATTCAAATGTTTGTACTGTGTCTGGGTGTGTATTTGCAACTCTATAAGTATTATATCAGCTATCTGGCCGCCATATTACAAGCTTTGCTTAGTATGGGGTCAGATGGTTCAGATGGTGCTGTTAAAAAAAAAACAACAACATAGATTTTACATTAGACTACGAGCAGCAGATATACGAGTGGGGATAAAACCCGGCTTCTAAGCGTAGATTTGAAACCCGCTTGTACCTCTGAGAATTGAGACAATGACTGGGTCAAAAAATTGGTTGCCTGTAAAGTCGGTATACGGGCGAAAGTTTTACGTGACAACGACTTTGAGTGGTAAAATAATTTTACGGAAAGGACGCGTGCCTTTCACTTTTTATGTCTGTCTCTCTCGCTCTTAAGCGGGCTAACCATGCCCGAGTGAAAGGGACGCGTGCCTCTCACTCGCTCTCGTTGTGAGCGCATAACGTGAGCGGAGCGTAACGCAGTTTCTTGAAGTGTCACCCGGCAAACCAATTTATAAGACGTTGTCACGTCAAAACATACCACTCTAATGAATCAGTCAACTAGATCATGGAAAACTATGGGAATGGTTATTAAACATTTACAAAGATGACAAATTTAGTACCTACAGTAATTTGGTTAAATAAATAGAAGTTACCTGGATTTTTTTCGGGGACTTTTGTAAATTTACGATTCCATAGATTTGGTCGTGCTCTTTCCGAATTTCAACTTTGGATTACGAATTTTTATGTGTGGACGATAATCACCCTTAATTTTGACCATTAGTTCGTCCAGAGACAACTGACATTCTTCGGATTTTTCTTCGAGATTTAAATAAATGTAACTACGTCGTTGAAAGTTGATCGCAAAGTTGAAATTCAGTAAGAGCATGTAAAAAACTTAAGAATTGGTATTTTTCAAAAACACTCGAAAACTTTCCAAGTACAAAGAAAAAAAATTTGACTAACCCCCGACTACCTCAGATTTGTTATCTGTACAACATTCTACTAGTCAAGCCCTTTCATTTGATACCCATATTAAGGGAGCTGGGAACAAAGAAATGTATTTCGCCATTTTGTGGAAGCGGTCATCTTGGATTTGAAATTTGTCATAGTGCAATGTATTCTACTAGTCAAATTCTTTCGTTTCATACCCATATCGAGGTAGGTAGTGAAAAAAAATAATATAATTCGCCGTTTTGTGGTGGCGGCCATCTTGGATTTGTTTTTTTTTTATAGTGTATAGTATTCTACTAGTCAAGTCCTTTCATTTGATACCCATACTGAGGTAGGTTGTGAAGAAATATTTTGTCTGCCATTTTGTGGCGGCGGCCATCTTGAATCGATATTAACCAAACATAGAAGATTGACATTACATAAACGCCATGCGCACAAACACTCACACGCACACACCCTATTTCGCACGCACACACATATTTTCGCACACATGCACACAAATACACCCCCTTACGCTCTCTCACACACCCACACAAACATACAAACATTCATCATGCTCACTCATCTCTTTTATTTATAATAATCATATTTGTTTTTTTTCCTAATTCAATTATATTTTAGTTTTTTTTTCTTTTTTCTTATTATTTTTATTTGTAAAATTATAGATATAATGTAAGATAAAATTTAGATTTGATAAAAGTGTATACGCATTTACCATGTCCGGAGGAGGAGGTAACAATGTTTCTCAACCTGAATTACTAATCAAGGATAGATAATCTGTATTAATCTGTGAACTTGAAACGTTTGTAAATGCTTAATAAATTTCATTCATTTCATTCATTCATTCATTCATAGCTAAGAACATCCGCACGGATAATAACTTTAGAAATCGGCCCATCCGTTTCAGCTCTGCGGTGCCACAGACAGACACACACAGAGACAGACAGACATCGACGTCAAACTTATAACACCCCTTTTTTTTGGTCGGGGTCTAAAAATACCAAATGACTGTCCAAAGAGATACATCCATCTATAAAAATAAATCAAAATAATGTGTCTGTTCGTAATATGGAAATGGCAGCTTTTTACTACATACATACGTATCGCTTTTAGCGATGAGGCCACCGTTTGTAACACTAGTTTTTATTGTTTTTTCTTTTACTGTGTTGTTTTGTTTTGGTATATACAATAAGAAGTATCTATCTGTCTATCTACTTTTAGTAAAAGTTTGTCATCAAACAAGTTTTCACTTTAAAAAATAGCCACCTTATCCCACAGAGTCATGTTGAATCCGAAGTTGATGTGGAACAGCTCGTGGTGTTTGTCATGGAACTCTGCGTCAGGCTGCCAGGGCTGCCACCACTGAGCTTTGAAGTTCACTCCGGAGTGCTCCAAGATACCGTGGTAGTAGTTATACATAGCGATGACGTAGAACGGCACTGAAAGTGTAATAAAAATAATACAATTTTAACAAATAAAAAGAACCGACTTTAAACAGAAAAAAAACAGGAGAAAAAAAAATTTGCACAAAGAAATACGTATTTTGATTTATTTAAATTATATTACGATTTTAAGTGATGGGTAGATCTAACAAAAACACTGCTTGAATAAGGAGAAACTCAATATTGAATAAGGTGTGAATAGGCTACACGACGGACGAAAGAAACAACGCGATTTGGATACTTAAACGCAGTCTTAAATTGACGCATCGTAAAAACGTGGTTGTCCTATTTAATCTAAAAAAAATTAGTTTAATCCTATGTCCTAATTGTTAATGTTAATTTGGTATTATTTTTTAACTTTAATGCAAAAACGATGAGGTATTAGTGGCACATACACTTCAAAATTGCCGTGTCTCGGTCTGGGTCCCAGCCTCAGTTTCTCTGTCTCTAAGTGTTTCTGTGTATCTCTATGTCCCCTAATCTCGTCTTCCTGTCTCTTTATTTCTCTGTCTTACAGCCTCTCTGTCTCTTTTCTCTTTGACTCGTTTTCCCTTTGTCTCTTTGCGGGCATACAAAGGAACGGGCTTGACTAGTACAATACTTCATAATGTGATCCATTTTAAATCCAAGATGGCTGCCACCACAAAGTAATAAATTATGTGTTTTTTTTTAAGTGAAAACTTCTTTAGGCGCGTTGAGACAAAATTTTCGTGGGCTGTGAAATGAATTTTACCGTCACGCTCGGGTATGATAATAATTTCCGGATGAACTCGGGATGCTAGAGCGAGAAACAAAATACAGTGAACAAGAGCTTCAGAGCTAGAAAGATAATATTGTCCCTGTGTACCTGTGTTTGTTATATTTATATCTTTTTATACCGACATTAACTTTTAGGTACTTACCACACTAATGTCATTAATTGAACTTGTCACGAAATATTAAGTTTGCATATCACATCCAATGCAAAAAAGTTTTTGTTGTAATATACTCGTATTACTGTTTTATCACAGCACTTAAACATACACTTTAAACACAACAAATTTATACATTTTTAGGGAAATTCCTATAAAATAAATAAATAGCAAACACTAAAAAATTTGTTAGTCAACCCTATTTCCGAACCGCGTAATTTTTTTTAAAAATTTATTCTTGACCTTAGATACTAATCATTTCGCCACGTGTTATTCTCGTGTTGCTGTGCTTACTAGGTATAGACTAATTTTTATATTCTAAATAATTAGTATTTTTAATACTTAAAATTATTTAGTAGTCATAAAATATACGTATTTCTTATTTTAGTTTTCAGTTCTGCAGTGCGGTCTTAAGCGCACGCATTTTTTTTTCAAAACTCCCTCAATAATGGTATCAAAAGAAAGAACTTGACTAGTTGAATAACATTCACTATGGTAACGTTCGACGACTGACAAGACGAGCAGGACCTGTGTCTGATAGTAAGCAACATGCCTACCACATAACAGAACAGTGACACGCAGCTATTGGAACATGAAGAGTCCAAATCATTACCTCGCAATGCACTGCGCTCGTCACCCAGAGATCTAAGATGTTACATATTTTACAGTTTTCGAAAGTTCTCCTCGATTTCTCTAGAATGCCATCATCAGACCCTGGTTTCCTTATCATGCACTACATGTGGTACTACCCTTGGAATATCTTCTTTACAACAAAAATAATATCATCAAAATCGAAAGAAAAGTTATTTGCGAATACACATAAAAAAAGATACATTTATACGGTCGAATTGAGAAACCTCCTTTTTTGAAGTCGGTTCCAAATAGGAACACCAGGTAGGAACGAAATTCCTTCGGGTAATAGGAGCAACACAATTTGGAAAAAAATATATTGCTTAATCTTATTATTTATGGTACGATAATTTAGGAAAAACAAAGTTGGCTACGGTCACGGGTTACGGGCAGTTTTACGCGTCACTTCAGTCATATATTTTCAATATGGTCTTAGTCTAAAAAATTCTCACTTCGTTCTTGTCGCGAAACTCCGATATTTTTCAAGTATGCGGCAGTAAGGGATTTCGTTCGAAAGGGTTCGTAGGATGAGTGTGTATCATAATTTCGACAACTTACACATCGCCGAAATAGCTCAGTTGGGAGAGCGTTAGACTGAAGATCTAAAGGTCCCCGGTTCAATCCCGGGTTTCGGCAGCCTTTTTGTTCTACCACAGTACTACTATACTCAAACAAAAATAAAATAAATATATGCCCCGCTGCTGGCGGCAAACTAGGTTTAGGTTTTTATAATGTTTTTATGTTATTTTATATAAATATTGTAAAAACTTAGACTTAAGGAAATAAAGATATACGTAAATAAATATGATTTAAACACTCAAATAACCCGGCTGCATACAAAGTGAACCAAACTACGTACTTACATACTATAAAAACTGAAAATAATAAAACAAGCACTTAGATTTCTGGTGGTCTAGAATTATATAGTATGTTATTGAATTAATACTTTTGCAGAAAGTAAAGGATTATAACAACTGAACAGTCGGGAACCATTGAACAATTAGATTGGCTGTAGAATAATATATAATAGTAGGGGAGCCCAAGAGGGGATTTCGGGATTTACTCCAGCGCGGCAGATTAATATACAGTTGGAAACCTTGTAAAACAAATCCCCACAAAGGAAAAGGTAACATTATTCAACATTTTTTTCTCCTCTCTAAAGTGGCGCACCTTGATCTATGACTGGTCTCCTGCCTTATTAAAATTTTATCTAAATGCATTCCAAATGACCCTCCCTAACCAGAGTAACTTGGTAAGGTGGGGGAAAGCCTCTGAAAAATGTTGCTATACTTGTGGAGAGGCGATATGTACAGCAAGGCACATATTGGTGAGATGCAAGGTGCTCCTTAATGGGGGTCATTACTCGCGGCGCCATGACAGAGTACTTGAAATCTTTCAGTAGCTAGAGCCCAAAAGGGATTGACGACAAACAAAAGACAAATTAACTTTGTAAAAGAAGGCTCAACTTCAAACTCCAGGCACAAGCCTTACTCAATCCTGGGTACAGCGCCTGATTGGACTATTTTAATGGACACGTATGAAAGGCACTACAGGATCCCAGAGGATGTGGGTGTTTCGTCATCCAGACCGGACATTTTCCTTTTTTCTAGAGCTACGAAACGCATAGTCCTTGTAGAACTTACCGTACCGTGGGAAACTAATATACCTAAAGACCACGCGATGAAACAAAATAAGTATTACGACCTTTTAAACGAATTAACAAAAAACGGCTATGTAGTTAGTTTATACGCTGTAGAAGTGGGAGCGAGAGGTATACCAGCAAAATCTCTCTATAACCTGCCGAAAGACCTTGGCTTATCCAGAAGTGCAGTAAGTTCTATACTAGAACGAGTATCTAAAGCTGCACTAGTCGGCTCATATCAGATTTGGCTGGGCAGGGAGAGAAAAACGAGTGGTGAAGGTGAGTGTTGATGTACGTCAGAAAGGGGCCCCTTAAACCTACGTCCGAGTCACAAGTCTCGGGGTCTACTCGGGTTTTTTCTCTCTGCCACACGATGGACCCGGCACCCGCACGGTGAATCCATGGAATGCTAAGAAAATCGTCTCTAAACTAAGCAATCCAATAGGTCTGTATGACGCTCGAGTAACTCCCGGTTGAGCATCGTGGGCTCCCCTAACATAAGACGAATAAATGGATCCCGACTGTTCAGTTGTTATGTTCCTTTACTAAAATATATTTTATTTTATGCAATAGTATTAATACTTTTTAACTTGTTTAATTTTTTTCAGTTTTTTAAGTGTGTGAGTACGTAGTTTTGTTCAATTTTTATGCAGTCGGATTCAATTCAATTCATTTATTGTTTAAAGACATACATTTTTACAGTTTGTATTTTACTAAGAGTTTATAGCTAATTACTTTGTCAATGGCTACATAGTTAACGTTGAGCCCCAAACTAGGCTATGCCTGTATCTTGGGCGCTCTGGTCCAAGTTTATATTTAAGTAGCAAATTTCGCATTTTTTGTTTTTATTTTTATTCTGACAAATAAGCATTGCCCAGTTATGTGGTGTGTAAAATTTATAGGTTTTCAAATTTTTAAAATTTCATGCTTCTAAAATTCAGTTACCATTATTTTTAATTTATAAACTAAACATTTAGGAAAAACCATATTGTATAAAGTTTGGAGCGCTATAATTAAAAACCTATACGCTATACAATAAAAGTTTCAAATAAAACAGGTGACAAATAGTATTATCTACAATAATGATCTTCACAATTTTTATCGTACGATGCGCGGTTCGCGAGATATTCAATTAAACGTGTTTCCCAAGATGGCGGCTGAAGTGATGATCAACCTGATTTATTCTTTAACTATACTAATATTATAAAGCTGAAAAGTTTGTTTGTTTGAACGCTGTGATCTCGGGAAGCACTAGTCCGAATTGAAAGACGCTTTTTCTATTGGATAGTCCATTTATTGAGGAAGACTATGGCTATAGAACATAACGCTACTATTAATAGAAGCGGAGCATGAATAAAGAATGTAACAATATCGGGAAAAAATATTCCTTTTTGAGAGATTTCGTACGTTTCGTGCTATGACATGGTACATGACAGCATATGTCTAAGATTGCGTCATTAAATATCACAGATTACATACCTCTTGAATATAAACCTTTGTTTCTAAATCTGAGTTGGTACGACCAATTTCCGACAGGTGGCGTAGAAGGTAGCTGAAGAGGTTTTTTGTTTGAAAGCGATATTCTCAGGAATGACTGAACCGATTTCAGTCATTCTTTCACCGTTGCATATGTACGGGATCCCGATGAGTGCTATATATGTACCACGGGCGAAGCCGGGGCGGACATCTAGTCTAAGATAAGTACATAGACGTACGTTTATGAATGGACCATCACACGGTCACAGCGCTTTAGTACTGTGACTTTGATTTTAACAATAGAGTTTGTACTTACGCCAATGGACAGGCACAGTGAAGAGGGGCAGACAGACTATCAGCTGGATGTGCATGATCTCGAACGGATGGATGGCCGTGACGGAGAACGCGGTCGGCTGCTTGTACTTGTGGTGTAGCTTGTGGAAGTGCTTGTACAGGAATGGTGTGTGGTACAGGCGGTGGATTAAGTACGTCGTGTAGTCCTGAAAGATAAATTATATTCACGTGAAAAAAAAACATTACATGATCATTCCAACTTAATTAAGTTTCAGCTGCATCTAGCGCTATTTATGAAAGAGAGTCCTCTTGTGTAACCGCCGCTTGTGAAAACCCGTTAACTTTAATAACAAGAACAAATTTAAAATTTCGATTTACCACGGCAAATTTCAAATGTAAATGTAAGGTTACATTTAAAATTTGTACAGTATTCTACTAGTCAAGCTCATTCATTTAACATAATATTGAGGGAGTTAGTTCTATTTCACCAAACTAATTCTGCAACCAGTCTTTCTTACCAGTACAAAATCTCGGAACAAAACTTGTCTTAGAGATAAAAACTAGCGAAAACTGCATAGAGATCCACAGCCCATCCGTACTCGTCGAATGCAACGAGATTGAGCAACACACAAACAAACACAGAACAAACAAACAAACAGTAGAAATTAAGCATTCTTAGCAAGCAAACCATATTTTTTTTAAACTCACCATATAGATGAAAACTACCGGAAACTGCAAGAAGAACCACAACCAACCGTATTCATCAAACTGATAGTAGACGGTAGAAGGATTCTCGTTGAAAATGTAGCAGGCGAGGAAGGCGGAGAAGGATCCGGTGAAAAACAGCGAGATGACGCCCACGAGAATCTCGTGACGCTCCAGCTCTGGGGTGATCCACTTGGTGGGCTGAATCTTCCACTCGTGAGCAAGATGCCGTCGGTTCAAGTAGAAGTACCACTGGAATTGAGACAGTTTCACTATTTATATTTGTAGCGACATATTAGTGATTCTACATTACATTCCACCGACTTTGCAGAACGAAATGCAGGGAAAATGAGAAAAATGGCATCGGTCATCACCCGACCGGTAGGCACGAGTAGATAATATTATAATTTATAACATTTTACAAATTACATTATTTGGACAAATATACAAGTGGTCTTTATGGATTTTTATTTAGAACACTAACTGCCGATGTTGAGTACGTTCTAGTAAAGTCCAAGTAACTTAACAACGGTGAACATAAAATCATTTTGTACGAGTAACTAACATTTATTCAGTAAATATGTCAAAAATGTTACAAAAACATTATCAAACATGCAATGTTAATTGTTTAAATTTTACAGCCTCAATAGACAATAGCCAATACACAGGTGAGTAATGTTGTCAAATATCATATTGTCCCATAATCGTCAGACAATAAACTACGTTGAAAAGTGGGCAACAAGCTTATGACGTCCCACACTGTATCGCCAGAGATATGTTTTAGGCGAAGAGTTTTGTCTCCATGAATTAATTTAATTACTGACTACGTAGGAAACTTGGCACTGCAATTTTACTCGTATTGTTCGCCTCCGGTTGAAGATCTAAAGACTAGCCCAAAACCAGGTGGAGGACTGTAGTGCAGGCAGATATGAGAGAATGAAAGTCGTCCGATGACGATGTCATAGATAGAGCTAAGCGTAGAAGTAAAAGTAAAAAGGCTGACCTCACCACCGTGTGTGCTATATAACCAGGAAGAGAGAGAAAAAGAAAGAGTTCATTTAAATAATGTTATATTTTTGATCTAACTAAAAAAATACATGCTTTTTGGTCACGAAAGTACGAACATATGTAGAGTACGGTGGTGGAATACCACCACACATCAATCAGCTCCCACAAAAAAAGATGGCCACAGAATCAACCTCAAACACGTTTTTGAACACCTGTGAATAATTACTGACGCAATAATGATTTGCACAAGTAGTGATCTTCAATAAATTAATTAAAATTATCAATTTTCATAATACATAACACTGATAACACTAACATTATTAAGCCGGATATTTGTATATATTACTTTACTCCGATTATATTGGTTTGTCCCGTTCATGGTTTTATGGATTTTATTTGTGATTGAAGTGAAGATGTGACTCAGAGGCCAAAACATCTGAGTTTTCAAATTCGTGGCCATACGGTCACACACGGTCTACTCAGAGGTTTGAGTATTATTTAAACAAGGGGAAGAGAAATTTATGTATTTAAGGAAACCGTTTCGAATGAGGAGGTTTTGTCTCCACTTCTGTGATAGGCACGTCTAGTCTAGACAAACACGTTTTTTTAATCAGTGTATCCTGCCCACCATGACATTTGGTGCTGAGATGTGAACGCTCACACAAGAGGCTATGTATAAGATCAGGGTAGCACAGAAAGCCATGGAAAGGTCCATGCACGCAATCAAACTACAAGATCGAGTTTGTAACACTGATATCCGACTAAAAACCAAAGTTCAAGACGTCGGAACAGAAGCGACAAAGTTAAAATGGAGTTGGACAGCACATATTATTAGGCGGTGTGACGACAAGTGGACCAAAATTGTAACAAAATGGTGGCCGAGGCAGGGAATGCAGAGCGTTAGACGTCCATGCAGATGGGTCGACGATATTGTAAATATCGCGGTTCCAACCTGGACTAGATTAGCACAGGCCCGAGGAAGATAACAAAGTAAGAGAGAGACTTATACCCAGCAGTGGGATAGCGAAAGCTGTGGATGATGATGATAAAGCTAGACATTGCTTATAATTTTACTTAAAGTGCATGTAATTACCTACCCATTATCACCGCTTTTGTTGGAGAGGCTGGTGATCTGTCATACAGGTTTTCCTAGTCTCTTACATAGATAACCTACTACTGTTATGTATACTTGATTAGGCTATTTACAATGTAAAACTTCTGTGTGAGAGAAATAATAAACAATTTTATTATCCGCTTGCGTCACTTTCCGCGACACACGTTTACAATTTTGGCGGGAAAACGGGCATCAGATTACCTAAGTGCGTTTGTTTACGCTTCGGCATTTGAAGTGCCGCGTTACTTGTACTTGTTTAAGCCCATTATTCTCAAGAGCGTGTCAAGACGTTTCTGGCGGTATTGTTTGTTTAAATACATTAATTTAAATGTAAACTAACAATTTTGACACTTGTGTTGGATTTTTTTTCGTATTCTCAAGTGTTCTAGAGCTATAATATCTTAAATTATAAGGAAGACACAGTGATTTTTTATTTTAAATTAATTGTATACGATATAACAAACGCGGAAAAATAAAAAAACTGGACTCGATAGCGTAAATTGGATTTTTTAAAGTTTTCAATACTTCGCGACCATTTTCCCGCCAAAATTTTTTTTTGTTTTTTTTTTATTTAATGATTTTTTTTCGATAATGATGAGAAATCGACTGCCTCGGGAGTCTGCTGAACACTCTCACGTACAGCGGCGATGTTCTCAGCCGATCTGGCGTTCCTTTGACGTAAAGGTGTTGGTTGGTTGTTTACTGAACCGGTCGTCTCAAATTTGGTCACCAATCGTTGGAGAGTAGACTTTGCAGGGCCACCGCGTCTGCCGTAAAATGGGCGCATCGCGCGCAACGTTTGCACTAACGGACACTCATTTTGATAATAAAGTTTTATCATTTGCACATGCTGCTCAACCGTGTAACTTGCCATGGTGATTTGGCATCAGTGACTGAATAAGAAACAACAGATTTGACAGATGCCGCCAAAACAAAATGGCCACTACAGATTATTAACATCGACCCGCTCTATTTGAAAGACCCTTTACATTGCGTTGTAAATAACTTTTTCGTAAATTTTCGAAAATATTGGAACAAGTACCACCGGGCAATAATTTACTACTTGAGATCTATTTTTTTTTTGAACATTGGTTTGACAACTAATATTTTTAATTGATGATTGATGAGATTGTCAGAGAATACACCAGCTTCATACACATATTGATTATGTTTAAACTGACATAGCAGATGTTTAAATGTTCCAAGTGCAAATTCATTTTATTCTGATAACCTTGTGTATTTTCCTATCTATCCACCCTGTTTGTTGACTCAACTTCGATATTGAAAGAGATTAGGAACTCAAAACTCCAGCTTTGTACTAATTTTGTAAAAATAGGTTTCAAAAATCATTTGTAATTCACATACTTATCCATTCTTTTTTGTAGAATTGCTCGTGTTATTTAACTGCTCTTTAACCCTGCACACTATATTTTTGATGAAACCGTGATTATAAACCTTCCACCGCACGCTACCTGAAATACAGTTTTTCTTTTTGGAGCAAGCTTCCTTCACGTTTTCACACATCTACTCAAATTTCGATTTATATCTTCTACTTAAAAAAAGTGATTTATTTTTTAAGCAGTTTCGTCTCTTGATGTGATCAACATTCAGTGCCAAGATGACGGAGTTTTTTTTGGTAAATCGTGTTTTAGTTTTTATTTTTTTTACAAAAGAAGTTGAAAAAAAGGAAAAAAAATTGTCACCTGGAATCGAACGGGGATTTTCTGGTTTCGCTATCGCCCGATTTCCTACCAGGAGTATTAAAACCAATAGTACAGTTGCTTGTTTAAAAATATTAGAATCCAACACACTAAATAGAATTATAATAATACAATATGATTATAGTAGAATTATTTATTACGGGATATTTACTGTTGTTGAATAGTGGGACAAATCTCCAATATATCGATGCAGTTTTATAGTTTTATTCACCATGTTCGCGGGTAAATACGCTAAAATCGTTTTACGTCATTAAGCCTCCAAAATAAATCGATATTTTGTCGGAAATTATGTAACTTTTAACATAATTTTATAATTATAATATTATTGTAACTAACTAATATTATGTAAGTGTAAATTAACCGACTTCAAAAATGCGACTTCCCACACCAATGCCAATCAAAAATGGAAGCGGCCAAGTGCGAGTCGGACTCGCCCAAGCAGGGTTCCGTGGCAGTAAGTAACATAGTACATAAGTTCTCGTATTTCGTAGTAACTTTGATGGGTAAAAGTGCTAATTGAACATCACCACATGACAAATGAACGACCCCTTATCTGGACGACGCAACGTAGTGATAACTTCTGAAATTTGGTTGAGATTAAATTTAGACAGAATTTAATTATGAAATGAAGACGATTTTTGTTTTTTTTTTCAGAGAAAATAAATAAGCATTTGCCATTCCACGGTTGTTGAAAATATCACTTTTAGCGACAAATACTCCAAGGCCGTGAATTAAGACGTAGCACATTTACTTTTAAGTTAGCGGCATTACGCACATGACTTTTAAAGACACAGGTACGTATGGGATTCAAACCAGAGCTTCAGAATCGGCAGTTCCCATTCCCTCAATTAACCGTAACTTACGTGCAAAAACCCCCCCATCAGGAAGTACATGCTGTAGGAGACAGCGTGAGCTCCGATGAAGAATGTGGCGAAGTACTCCATCTTCAGGTTCTGGGAGGTCAAGAGAGCAAAGATGTCGGTCGCGGTGCCGTTCTGGCTACTGCCCGTCTGACCGGTGAACTGCCTGAGGGCCGTCACCAGAATCACCACCCATTCGCCTGCAATCATAATTAGCAATCCAATAAATTACAGCAATTTTTTTTCTCCGCTAAACCTAAAACTGACTTCAATTTAAAATTAAATTTAAAATTTAATTCAGACACTGGACCAAATTTCATATCTGCCGTCACTAAGTCAAATAAAAAAGTGGTCAAGTGCGAGTCGGACTCGCCCATGAAGGCTTCCGTAGTAGCAAGTAACATAATATAAAAGTTCTTGTAGTTCGTTGTTACTTTAATCAGTGTTTTAACAATAGTGAATTTATGACGTATTAAAAATGAAACTACTTTTCTTCTTAAACTTTTCTTCCTAATCCAAGATTCATGTAAAAAAAAAAGAAAACAAATGACAAAGGTCACGGACCCCGGAGTCTGTGGAGTTGCTAAATTTAATAAAAAAAAAAAAAAAATGAAACTACTTACTAGATCTCACTCAAACCAATTTTCGTTGAAAGTTTACATGGTAATAATGTACATCATACATTTGTTTTTAGTTTTGTCATTCTCTTATTTTAGAAGTTACACACACATTTTATCACTTTGGAAGAGTATCTCGCGCAAACTATTCAGTTTAGAAAAATAAATATGTTAGAAACCTCAATATCATTTTTGAAGACCATTCCATAGATAAACCAAACGTATGGTTTTGATGTTTGATGGAAAAAAAATTTTTGACTTTCAATTCTAAGTATGGGACTCCCCCAAAATGTAGTTTTTTAATTTTTTTGTATGAAAATCTTACTGAATATAGCTACATACCAAGTTTCAATAGTATAGTTTTTTTTAATTCAATTCAATTTATTTATTCGAACCATTATTTCAAAAGAACACTTGGTAACATCACTTATAATAAAATTATCCTTAAATAATCTGTATACATAATAAAATAATACCAAAGAACAATGTCAAATAAAAAATAATCAGCTGTAAAATTGGGGGGCCTTGTCATTTAGGTGCAGCTGTAAAAAGGCTTTGTCATGGTGAAAAATCAAATTATCCATATAATGAATAGGTACATACAGTACTTAAACAAATTTATATCAATGTTTAGTATTATTCTACCTTACTTGATAGTTCTAATTTTGACATTCCTTTTCCAAATATTGCTGTCCTTTACAACATTACCTACAGTGTAATATGCTTTGCTCATCAGGTAGTTTTTTATTTCGGGTTTAAACCTAGTTTCATTGAGACCTTCTACTTGTGCAGGGATTATTTCACTTAAATTCTCATACTCCATTTGTGTATTTGTTTATCAGACAAATATTTTAAAGCATTTTTCGAAAAGACAGACCAATCTAAAAGGCCAGTCATCCTCTAAACTCATAATCTCGTACATAAATGTTTTTATGATCTTCTGGACCCTACATCTCAAAATTGGCCGTCTAAGCAAGTTAGCGGGTAAGCATGTGTTCTTAGTACGTACTAACTCTACTCTATCGTCCACATTTCATTCATCAGAAAATTCGTGACGTCTGGCGGCTCTGGGATCTTGGACTACCAGGTTTTTGTAGTCATTTGTAAACCAAAACAGATTTATGCTCTCATGAGAAAAAAAAAACATATTCCCTGTTGCCAAGATTGTATGGCAGCGACAATAAAATTTTGGAATCAAAGTTGGTTCGAATTACTAATTATTAAATACATAAAACAAAATTTATGACTTTGTAATTTTATTTTGACTATATCAGTAATAATATATATTATATATATAATAGTTCAAATAGTATAAAATAGTTGAACTTAACATAGCAGTATAGTGTATCCTACCCATTGTATTTTCAGAAAAAAATAATTAGTTTATTGTTAACAGAGTGATTTTGTCTTAGCTACATCTTATATCTTTAAACGAGCAATTCTTGTATATATATATGTATATATATATAGAATCTGAATCTTGGAAACGGCTCGAACGATTTTCATGAAATTATGTATACAGGCGATTTCGGGGACGATAAATCGATCTAGCTAGGTTTAATTTTTTTAAAACATCATTTTATGCGTGTTTTTAGACAATAAAAAACTCCTACAATGTCATTAGAATACGATAACTTATTTCGCCACTGTTCTTTAAGTCTAAATGGCTCAGACGGAACATGCTCGCCCTCGGAGACAACAGGAGACGGTTCGAATCCTGGTGGTCCTTTTCTTTTTTTTCTGACAAAATCTTATACTTAGCGCCTTTTAGTAGGTCTAAGTAAGTCATCACTTCGTAATTCGTACCTGCCTAAATATCATTTTAAAAAACCGAGCAAAGCTCGGTTAACCAGGTACTTATTTTAGTCAGGCATTACGAGATAGGTGCAATGTACAAACCTAACAAGCTTTCATTGATTACAAAATACCACAATGAAACCTCCCTCCCCTTTTTATATTACATGCAGTTTCAAAAAGCGACAAATATTTGGGTGATATAATAGACTAGTAGCGCCCCGAAGTTTCAACCGCGTAGTTCACGATCTAGTTATTTTCCGAAACTATGATTTACATCGTGATTAAGTCCCGTATTATATAATTATCATACGAAAATGGAGTCAAACATTCTCCTTTTTTAATATTCTTCCTTCGTTAAAAATAAATTTTGCAATAATTATTGAAAACAAGCTTACCTCGCAGTGTGGCTCCGAAAGTGAAAACAGCGAAAGTTGCGATGATGGTGCCGAGAAACTCGGGCAGCTTGTTGAAGAACTTGTCCAAAGAGTCAGCATACTTCTCAATCCATTTTACTCCTTCTATCAACGGATCCCAGTACTTCTGCTTGCCTTCGGTCGCAGCTGCGATAGCCGGTTCTTTCTTTTCTTTCTTCCGATGTTTTACTTCGGAATCCGCCATGATCTAAATATCTGTAATTAGCATTTTTTATACTACTGAGGCCTCTCTCACCATGGTCACCTCACCTTACCATCAAGCATATATCTGGCTGAGGAGCCAGATATATGCCTGATGGTAAGCACCAGGCCTGCCTATAACATCAGTGTCACGCAACTATTGGGGCTTAAAAGATCTCAAATCATTACTTACTGCACTGCGCTCACCCAGAGGTATACCTATGGTGATTTATCTCAATGTCCTGTAATTTCTCTGCAAAAATTGCCCTTTAAACGGTAAGCACATTACTGCTCTGCGGTAGAATACATGGTTCAGTAGTCCCCCTAGATTTCCACAGCGAACGGTCAGTTGTAGTAGTAGGTAGTGGTTCAGTGGTACTTATAAGATATTGTTTAGAGGACAAAGGAAAACTGCGATCGGTCTGTGATTTTCCCAACCGACGCCAGCCCACGCCACGGTCATACCGTCTCAGATGTCCTTGAACCTTGAATTTTGTATTCGTAGTACAAGATTTTATAATGCTTGAGAAATAATCAGCCCGAAAAGGACAAGCTTATTAGCAAGTATCTCGACTTGGCTCATCAGGTTACTGCCATTGTGGGATGTTGATCCCACAAACATAGTCCCAATAGTTGTGTCGGCAAACGGCCTTATAGCAAAAAGTCTCGATCAACATCTTTCTTTCGCTAGACGATTGGATCAAGAGTCAGATGCAGAAAGCGATCATACTTGACACAGCGCGCATCATCAGGAGGTTACTCACTCTGCTGCCCTAACCACCGGTAGCTTGGGCCCTGCCCCGCTGCTGGCGGCAAACTAGGTTGCGGTTTTTATAATGTTTTAAATTTGTTTTTTTTATACATATATTAATATTGTAAAAACTTAAATCTGAGAAATCAAATAAAACAATAAACATGTGTGGACATTTTACACACAATTCCATCTGACCTCAAACTAAGTAAAGCTTGTACTATGGCACCTAGATAGCTGATGTACTTATATAGGTATAGTTGCAAATACATACTTATTATGCATAGAAACACCCAGACACAGTTTTGTTTTTACTAGAATAGGTTCGCACTTGACCACCATCTCGCCTGATGTTAAGCGATGATGCGATCTACGATGGACAAACAGCACGAATATCTGTATTCATCACACAAATATTTGCACTGGGTGGGAATCCTTCCTTCCACTCGACACCACCAAAACGACACCATCGGTGGTGTCGTATGGAACCACTAGTCCATACGACACCACCGACTAATAGTGAGGTTACCTACATACTTTGTTGATATGAAAACGCCAATTAAGTTCAAGCAGTTTCATTAATGAGGTATGTCATTTGATAAAGTTTATATTTATCTGTCACTCAAATGGTCATCTTGACATTGTTCATTGCAATTTGCATATTATTGTCTTTCCGTCCGAATATTTGAATTTTTCACAATGGACATGGATACTTATACTGACGACATGAAATACAAAAAAACTAATGGCGGAACAGCACATCACTAGGGTGGTGTCGTATGGACTAGAGATTCCATACGACACCACGGATGGTGTCGTTTTGGTGGTGTCGAGTGGAAGGAACGGCGGGAATCGAACCTACGACCCTCGACTTCGCAGGCAGACTTAGTGCCAACTAAGCCACGAGGCCAGTCATATGAAATGCTTATGTGTATGTTCTACGTACAGATGTGCGTCAGCATAGTCAGTTAGTGAATTTTACTCAGCGCCTATCAAAACTTTGTTCCTACCCAAATTCGGGCTAGCGACTTGTTTTTTAATGTCCCGAGGGTCTACCACCTAACTAAAACTGTCTTAACTTTGACATTATTCTTTTCTTTTTGCTTGAAATGATAGAGACAGCAATAGCAAAGCTATAGCCGATATAGTTATAAAGAAGTTATTTAGGCAGTCTAGTATTTTTAAGTAAATGACATGTAAATTTGTAACTGGCGACATGACATTGTATACCTTCTAATTGACATGACATGACATTTGGAATATGAATTATTGTTTACAAAGCTATACCTATTATTCTGTGGAATTTGTTATTTGACGTTACATAATTGATTATTATTATATTTTGACATACTAATTTTAAATATTCAATTTAATTTTGTATAATTTTTAGCGTTAATTTTACTTTCTTTTATTATAAATTTTCATTATTAATATTGTAAAAAGGACAAGGAATGATTCTGATAACAATTATTATTAACATAATTTTGTATGGTTCTTGCTATTGACAGTTGATTTTTTAAATCATGTAAGAATAATATCACTATCTTAAAATAATCAATTAAAATGTTCGTTGTACTTGGTCTACCTTAACTCTCATTAATGTAAGTCGTTGTCTATAACGGTGCTGATTGATATAAATAAATAAATAAATAGTAAGCGGTAGATGGGCCAGTGACAGACAACAAGAACAAAATAAAAAAAATGATTTACCCCCGACTATCTCGGATTTGTAATTTGTACAAAATTCTACTAGTCAAGCCCTTTCATATTGAGAAAGTTGTGAAAAAACAAACATATTTTGCAATTTTGTGGTAGCGGCCATCTTGGATTTGAAATTTGTTATAGTGCATGGTATTCAACTAGTCAAGTCCTTTCATTTGCTATCCATATTGAGGTAGTAGTGAAAAAAATGTATGCAATTCGCCATTTCGTGGTGGCGGCCATGTTGAATTTCATATTTGTTATTATGTATAGTAGTTTACTTGTCAAGCCCTTTCATTTGATACCCATATTGAGGTAGTAGTGAATAAAATTAATGCAATCCGCCATTTTGGGGTGGCTGGCGGCCATCTTGAATTTCAAATTTGTTATTATGACTGTATCGTATTTTACTAGTCAAGTTTTTTTCATTTGATACCCATATTGAGGTAGATTGTATACAAATATTTTGTCCGCCATTTTGTGGAAGCAGCCATCTTGAATCGATATTAACCAAACATAGCTAAAAAAAGCCGCACTAAAATTAACCTTTAAAAAAAACGCATCAAAATCGTCCCATCCGTTTGAGCTCTACGGTGCCACAGACTGACACACACAGAGACCCCCTGACAGACAGGCGGACACAGACAGACAGATTTCGACGTCAAACTTATAACAACGGCTCGGGGGTTAAAAATATAACGGTAGAGTAAAAAGTAAAAAAAAAAAAAAGAAAAAAGCCAAACGGGCAGCCACCGCGCGTGTGCACTCGCCTTGAAAAAGGCCGCCGGACGCGGCCGAAACTCGAGTCGGATTGACCGACCGTATATACGTGAGTGTCCCGTTATCCAATTAAATATGTGTAACAACCACGTTAATTTTAATACTAAAAGAGTAAAAAGTGTTTTCATTCAGCATTTAAATTGTGCAATACCTACCATGAGAAGTCACACAAATATTTTTTTTTTTTTTTCTGTACGAAATAAGCTATATTTACGTGATTTTGGAATTATGGGTAGTCCAAATGATGTGTGTATATTTATCATTTGCTATTGTGAGTCACTTTTTTTCTGGGAATACACCGAGACCGATAATATTAATATCTTATCTACGAAATCGTTGGAACCGTTTTCGAGACATTCATATTAATCCTAGCGAAACTGGCTAATATTTTGCTACTATTTTTTTCCACTATTAAAAAAAATATTAATTCACAATCTATTCTCATACCTACGAAATATTCTAAAGAGTTTGAGGTTTAAAAATTTGTGATTTCGTATTTTTTTTAATATTAATTGCAAAATGACCGTAATTCACATTTTACTTGTTTTGGTCGATAACGTTTATTTAAAAGGTAGACATGGGACAAAATTGCTTCGGATAGTACTCGTAAAAAAGCTGCAAAAATTGTAAAAAAAATAATGCTTAATTTTATTATTTATGGTACGATCATCTGAAAAATAAAGTTGGCAACACTGGTCACGGGCAGTCTATAAACGTCACTTCCGTTACATGTTTTTCTTACGGTTATAGTCTCATATTTTTTTCAGTCCGCCGCCGCCGTCCGGTCACATTACAAATTCAAATCGCAATTCCGGGTTTTTAACACTGAATGCAATGAGTACCATGGTTCAATAAAAAATGTACAACAGTGAAAAAATTTGTTACTACGAAAGTTGTAAATTGTACTTATTACATTTATTTAAACTAACATTTTAACGGAGAGTTAGTTATATTAAGTATTATTTAGTATATATACGCAGTATTGAACACGAATAGTCTGAAAAAAATATTAAAAAACTATTCACTTTTTTAATTATATGGACCTCCGTTTTTAATACGACATGTTTGTAATAAGCACTTCCAAAAACATATTTTGTTGGACATTTTTTTAAGAGTGACGACACGAATAGGGCATGTGCCTGGTGGTAAGCAACATGCCATATAACAGCACAGTGACACGCAGCTATTGGAATATGACAGAACATAATGAATTTTATGAACTTATATCTCTATATATATAAACGTTATGTTGGTTTTTATACGCTTCAAAAACTCAAAAAATTCTGCACCGAACGAGCTAAAATTTTACAATGATATATAATCTGCATCAAGGATTGTTTTTATCTAATTTTTGCATAACAATGTGCCACAGCGAAGCTTGGCAGGGTACAGCTAGTATTTTTATATATAGTCCTAGAAGAGTTTTTTTTAAATTGGGCGAGCCGTTCGGATTACGTCCCACGGAAACAAACACCGCGACACGATTTATTGTTTAAAAAAATATATTATCATTATTATATAGTAAAAAATTATTTAAATGTTTTTTTTTATAATTTAGAGTGACGAGACGAGCTGGAAATGTGCCTGATGGTAAGCATCATGCTAGCCACATAACAACACAGTGACACGTCCAAATCATTGCCTAGGACTGCACTGCGCTCGCCACCCAGAGATCTAAGATATTATATCTCTAAGCCCTGTAATTTCTCTTGTAACATTGCCCTTCAAACCGTAACGCAGTAATGTTTGAGCATTACTGCTTGGCGGTAGAATAACTGGCAAAGTAGTGGTACTTCCCCAGGCGGACTCTGCTAAGAGTCCTACCACTGCAAAAATATGATGCAATGGTAATTATTTATCAAATTATCGAATAAATATAATAATATTGTAGAAGGTTGATTTGATGTTAACTTAACAATGTAAATAAACTAAAAGCAAGCTTAAAAAACTTTTAAAAATCTTACTTAGTAAAATGTCTTGTGCTCGGTACGGCTTTCTTGCACCATTTGTGACAGGGAAATATATGTGATTATGATCCACAGCTGTAAAGCCAGAAGATATCAAACGTACTTAGATATAAATAATATAGATATTGTTATCTTCGCAACAAATATGGTGACAAATAGACGGGAAGCTTCATAGGGCACCATTTACACTACAACCTTTTTTACCGCCGATGTAAAAACGACGAGTGCTTCAAATAACGTAATGGTAGGACTCTTTGACTCTTTTCATGTTCCAATAGCTGCGTGTCACTGTACTGTTATGCAGTAGGCATGTTGCTTACCATCAGGCACATGTCTTACTCGACTCGACACTCTTTATTAAAAAAAACACGTCAGGGGAAGTCCCGCACCTTTGGCAGTTATTCCACCGCCCCGCAAATAAACAGCTAGTAAAAATCAAAAGCAAGAGCATACTAACTATTCCTGTTCCGGTTTGAAGGGCAATGTTTCTGTAAAATTAACAGAGATAAATCAATCATCCTTAATAAATCATTCTTTAGGGGACGAGCCCAGTGCAGTGACTAGGTAATGATTTGAATTCTTCATGTTCCAGTATCTGCATGACACTGGACCATTATAGGGAGGCGTGTTGCCCATCAGGCACACATCATGCTCGTCCTATCATTATATACTATAAAAAAATGTGTACGTGGGTGTCTGTGACTGTTATGGCATCGTAGCTGCCGAACGAATGAACCATAGATTTTGAATTTTTTCTCTTTCGACGTCTTTGGAAAGAACTGACTTTGATTTTTATACTTCACTGTGTAGGTGAATTAGTCGGTAATGTTTTTGGGCTATGTTTCGTGAAAATAGTAGTGCTACACGCATCCCGTTACCGACTTTTTCGCGTAATAAATGTGAAAAGGTGTGTTATTTGTTATAATAGATTTTTAAAGAGTGATGAGGGATAGAGAGTGATGACAAAGTTCCCATAAAAATGTAAAGAAATAAATTTGACACGCATCAGTACACTTGTATTAAAACCATATTATACTCGTATAATGCTTGACAGTTTTCTGTACAATAATTGTTATAATACAGCAAAGTAGTCATTTCAAACTTTGAAAATGTGTACAATTTGTATGCTTTTTCTTTTGTTTTTGTTTTTTATTAATTGACGTATAAATTGTACATTTATGAATAAAGTACTTTGACTTTGACTTAATAATGTGTTAATTCAGACTATAATCTGACTTTGTTCCAAATCTCAACCGGATCTGTTAAGTCTACGTAATTTAGGAATAAACATCGAAACTTTGGAATGTATAACTATTTTAGTAGGATTGCAAACGTATAACGTGTTATGAAATGTTAATATATTGAAATATAATGTCGTGATGAAACGTTAACTTGTTACTTGATGTTGCACCACTAGGACCAGGTGTCCTATTGTCTTGTTTAGCATAGGCTACCCTAAATGTAACCGATGCTCTGAAGTGTCTAACTGTATCGTTAAATAAATGTACTCGTAGTTTTCGAAATTTAGTGATTTTTATATTTTGATTGGGGGCTTATCCCTATGATCCCCCCTTTGGACTTCTGTATTATTATTTCGGTACATATAAAAATAAAGTGTTTGAAGTAACTTTAAGCATAGTGTCAAATCTCTCCTTATGAATCTAAGTAGCAAGTAAAACTACTAAGGTTATTATGGTGGACTATCATAGGCTGTGGCCACAGATTGTCTTTGGCTGTGGCGCTGTGGCAGATCGTAGCAATCGATGGGAAGCGCGAAGTGAATTCTAGTTCAAACCTCCCTTTACGATGTTTGGTTAGATAATTCAGCGATTTTTAGTATGTTATGTAGTTGTCAGGGTAAAATTGTAAAATTCGACTGATTATATGTAATCACGTTATATCATAATCTAATGGTACGTTAGTCATAGTATTTTATTGATAACAATATAAGTTATTAAGTCTTCATTTCCTGTAAAATTGGATTTTTGTTTTAAATGTTTTGGCACTAGTTTGTCACAGCCTGTTATTTTCCTATAAAAACCAACAATAATTTAATACTTGCTGCATTGCATCAAAAAATTACCTAAAATCATACTACTCATAAAATCTTATTTATGCACAAACTGTTTGGCAAAATTTTAATTAGAATAACAATTTGGTTGAAGAATTTCAAAATTGATGAGTTTAGTATAAGACAAGCCGTAAAATGGACCAAACAGCCGAACCAGACGGATTTTAATTTTACATCAACAAAACTAAGGCAATTCAAAATTTGGTTTGAACATCAAGTAAACTAAGCCAATTTGAAATAAGTAATCAAAAAAATTATGCACTTTATTTTCAACAAAATAACCACAGTTAAAAATGTTGTACATACTATTACACAATCGCCGTAGATTTTTTCAGCTACACTACGACAACTCAAAATATATATAAATAGTTACAGAAAATCTTCAACTAAACTACGGCTACTTACGGCCACGGCTACGGCCCTTCTACCGCCTAACTAAATCGGCTGTCACTTTGCTATTGCGGTCTCTATCATTTCAAGCGGGGAAAAAAAGAGAACAATATCAAATTCTACGACAGTTTTATTTAGGCGGTAGACCCACCGGCGCGAGATCTCATCGCCGCGGCCGAGAGGATAAAAACAGCCAACTGAAAATGGCGGTATATTAGTCTAACCAACCGGTGCGAGTTAAGTCAAATAAACAAACCTTTACTGCCATCTCTTGAGATGTAAATAAGTTATTGTTACACGGGTTTTATTGGTATGTAGGTATTAATTACAATTTGGAATTTTTCAGTAATGCTCAATCGCCCAAATTTTGAGTTGTATGACTTTAAATGTGACAGTGCGAATGTTCGCTTTCATTTACAATGGGTTTCATCTAAGTATTATTATTATTGATTTCAGAAATTACCATTTTTTGCGTTTCGTAGCTCTAGCAACAAGGAAAATGTCCGGTCTGGATGAAGAAACACCTACATTTTCTATGATTTTATAGTGCTTTTCATACGTGTCCATTAAAATAGTCCAATCCGGTGCTGTACCCAGGATTGAGTAAGGCTTGTTCTTGGAGTTTGAAGTTGAGCCTTCTTTTACAAAGTTAATTTGTCTTTTATTTGTCGTCAATCCTTTTTGGGCTCCTTTTTAGCTACTGAAAGGCTCATGGCTGAATGTCATAGCGCCGTGAGTAATGACCCCTATTAAGGAGCACCTTGCATCCCACCAATATGTGCCTTTCTGTACATATCGCCTCTCTGCAAGTACAGCAACATTTTTCAGAGGCTAATTTTTTCCCAATCTAATTTTGCTTTAATCTAATATTCGTAACCAAAACTATAGGAAACTAACGGATAATCCTAAATAATTACATATCCATAACCATATCCGAAACCGATATAATTTTATTCCAATATCCGTATCCACATCCGAAATACCATATCCATACATCACTAGTCTCCACTACCACCACAAGCTGTCTTTCAAATATCGTCACTACATCCAGTCTCAAGGCGTCCTACACTACGTTTACCGATCGGCGCTCTCCACTCCAACACTCGTCTGCCCCAACGGTTATCGGGTCTGCGACAGAAGTGACCTGCCCAGTGTGACTTCAATTTGCTAATACGCTGAGCTACCGCTACATAAATATTGGTGACTTTACGTAGTTCTCTGACTAATCCGGAATATTTTAACTGACATTGCCCATGTTTCAGCACCTGAGGTCGTAACGGGTAGGATTGTATTATATTGTGTCTTGAAACTTTGTGGGATGGATGACGAGAAGACTTGACGAAGTTTGCCAAATGCTGCCCAACCCAACTGAATTCTTCTCACTCTCAAAGCTACTTCTACCATTATTGTATTTAAACATTTGCGATTTAGACGCAGAATTTGAACAACCAAAGTTATGTGCTATGAATTTGTTGCTTCGGGGCCGATTGCCGTTCATGGAACTCTTGAAATTGTTCAGAAATACGTCACCCTGGGGCAGACGCTTGAACTTGGTAGAAGTATATGTAATTTGAACATTTTACATGACTTAATCACGATCAAAACTATCATATAATTAACTCGACGTTTCGGCTGCGTTGCGGCCGCCGGCGCCGTGGTCACGATAAGACTGAAGATTTTGGGTCGTCTCATTAGAAAATCAGGATCATTTTTTAAGGAATAATACTCTTGGCAGAGTCCACCTGGAGAAGTTCCACATCTTTTCCAGTTATTCTACTGCCAAGCAGTAATATGCATTATCTTGTTCCGGTTGAAAGGGCAATGTTTCCAGAGTAATTACAGGGCTTAGAGATATAACATCTTAGGTCTCTGGTTGACGAGCGCAGTGCAGTGCTAGGTAATCATTTTGACTCTTCATGTTCCAATAGCTGCGTGTCACTGTGCTGTTATGTGGCAAGGATGTTGCTTACCATCAGACTCATGTCTTGCTCATCTAGTCACTCTATTTTAAAAAAAAAGAAGGACCCTTCGTTGTTTAATAATAGCTGCTTGAAACTGTGCTGTTACAGCAGTCTTGTTGCTTACCATATAGCACATGTCTTCCGACACTTTATATCATAAAAATCTAGTCTTTTTGACTTGGTTTTACAATACAAGCGTATTGTAGTACTCAGGCTCACGAAATACCCATTTTCATTTATAAAACATACTCATTAAGTATAGTAATTCTCTCAAAGTAAATATAAATAAATTAGATTTACATAATCGATAACAAAAGATTGTAAACTAACTAAGGATCTACGCAATTAGCACACCTGCAGTTAATTTACAGATAATGTCAAATCGAACTGGAATTAAGATTAGTATCCAACTGATAGGAAAATAGTAGGTAGTCTCAGCTTTGTTTGGTTAGAGCTCTTTGCTAAGTCAATAAATCATATAAAATGATCAACAAGTAAGTACATAGCGACCTGACGGTAAGTGGCAATTGACATGATGACTGGCACAAAGAAATATGCCGTTCTAATTGGCTAGATTAAGGTAAAATAAAGTTTTTTTTTGTTTTATCAAACTATTAATAATAGACAATGATATAGATCATGAAACTTCCGCTTTGGTGGGTTGTGACGTCACGTCATCGTAAAATGGTACAGTAATGTGATGTTACCCGGAACTTCTAAGTAATCTGTCGTCTTTAAAAGCTACCGTCATTCTTGAAAAAACAAAATAAAAAATACGTCTATACTATGTTTAATTATGGACAGATTCATTCCGTTTTAGTTGTCAAACCCTCTACACACAAGCCCTAAAATTAGAGGAAATTACGTAAAACTAGTGGGGAGAACCCTACATCGCACCATAAATCACCAATCATATGGTGCGATGTAGTCTCCTCCCCACTACTTTTACGTCATTTTCTCTGATTTAGGACTCGTGTGTGCAGCGTTTCAATGCCTAAGGTCTCAGGGATCTCTATATCAGGAAAATTTGGCGATGGTTTGACTACTTGCACCAAATGCAATGCTTATGACATTGATAAAGAAGAAGCTCACATGCAATATTTTTTTTTGTGTAGAGAACACTTCTTCTCTTCTCGTTTTGTTACTGGAAATCTTATGGGCACGTATCACTGACATGTAATACGAGTATAAAGTGGCGGTGGCGTAGTGTCAGAGGAACCCGCTCGTATTCAACGCTTCTTAGATGGACTCTTCTGAGTTCGCTTCGCAGTCATGCGTAATATCTGTGGTGGACTGCAAGACGATGGTTAGCGTTCTGGGTGCTTGTTTGTTGAAGTAAGCGAGTGATGAAAAGACTGGTTTGCTTGTCGAGTGATGACTGACATTTATTTCAAAACAGGAGTGGTTTTAATTCTAACTTATACTACGGGACTTAGGTACTAATGCCGCACGTACGGCGATTTTTTTTTAAGGTTACTAAGTGACATTTAATATTGTCTTACCGAGATGTGTGTTAACCTAATCGATTTTTTTTACTGATTTCAATTATGTATATGAGTCAATCTTGGCCTTTGCGGACGACCTTGCAATACTTACACGTAATCCCAAACAGTGTCAAGAATTGTTGAACGAAGTCGATGAGTTCTGTACATGGACGGAGGGAATGAGGACAAAACCATCTAAATGTCATTGTCTTTGTCTGGGTAGAAGAAATACCAAATATACGTCTTACGATCCGGGACTCTCCATAAGTGGCCAAGGAGTTGCCACAATTGCAGAGGCAGTGCCTTTCAAATTTCTTGGTAGAAAGATAGATCACAAAGGACGTACACCATCATTAGAGGTGGTTGTTGAAAATTTCATGAACAACCTCAATAAGGTAGACCAGCAGCCTATCAGCAATATCAAAAAGCATGGACATATGACAACTACCTCACATCACGTCTCACTTGGCCTTTCCTAGTATATGACATCGGTAAAACTCTCCTGGCAAAGCTAGATGCCAATGTCATAAAGATATTGAAGTCATGGTTCGGATTGGCACATCCGGCTGATCCTCTACTCTTTTAGGGATCACAATAGTTTTGGGCTGAAACTAAAGAAACCGTCTGAACTTTACAAACACCTAAGAGTTACAAAACGCATGTTTTGGGAAAGTCGCAAGACGAATTAATTACATCTCTCCCAAAAGACAAAACTGCTTCAGACCTGGAATCTAGACTTCAATTCCATAAACAATTTATGGCAGGTGCACAAGTAAATACTGCTGGGTTGGGTGCGAGAAAAAAAAAAGAAGACCGAGACATGGTAAAAACCTTTCTACAACAAGACGAAAATGACGGTTACAAAGTGCACGCTATGAATTTAGAAATGCAAAGTGAGTGGTTAACCATAGGTGAGTTCTGTATCCCATTAGCTCTAAAATGGCGCACCTTGATCTATGACTGGTCCCCTGCCTTATTAAAATTTTATCTAAATGCATTCCAAATGACCCTCCCTGACCAGAGTAACTTGGTAAGGTGGGGAAAAGCCTCTGAAAAATGTTGCTATACTTGTGGAGAGGCGATATGTACAGCAAGGCACATATTGGTGGGATGCAAGGTGCTCCTTAATGGGGTCATTACTCACGGCGTCATGACAGAGTACTTGAAATCATACGTGAAGCCATGAGCCTTTCGGTAGCTAGAGCCCAAAAGGGATTGACGACAAACAACAGACAAATTAACTTTGTAAAAGAAGGCTCAACTTCAAACTCCAGGAACAAGCCTTACTCAATCCTGGGTACAGCACCTGATTGGACTATTTTAATGGACACGTATGAAAAGCACTACAAAATCCCAGAGGATGTGGGTGTTTCGTCATCCAGACCGGACATTTTCCTTTTTCTAGAGCTAGGAAACGCATAGTCCTTGTAGAACTTACCGTACCGTGGGAAACTAATATACCTAAAGACCACGCGATGAAACAAAATAAGTATTACGACCTCCTAAACGAATTAACAAAAAACGGCTATGTAGTTAGTTTATACGCTGTAGAAGTGGGAGCGAGAGGTATACCAGCAAAATCTCTCTATAACCTACTGAAAGACCTTGGCTTATCCAGAAGTGCTGTAAGTTCTATACTAGAACGTGTATCTAAAGCTGCACTAGTAGGCTCATATCAGATTTGGCTGGGCAGGGAGAGAAAAACGAGTGGTGAAGGTGAGTGTTGATGTACGTCAGAAAGGGGCCCCTTAAACCTACGCCCGAGTCACAAGTCTCGGGAACTACTCGAGTTTTTTTCTCTCTCTGCCACACGATGGACCCGGCACCCGCACGGTGAATCCATGGAATGCTAAGAAGATCGTCTCAATATCGTCCAACATGTCGCTTACTCATTTCTGCCTTTTAATCGTCGATATACTCTTCGGACGCTACCTAACATGTTAGGTCGATGCCATGGCATTCGAAACTTCGAAAGGTCGCGGTTACAATTGAATGAGATTAGTTCAAAAGCAATTGTATGAGTATAAGTGGCGTACATCAAGATACACTTGTAACAATTTGCGATAACGGACTGAGAAAGATAATGGTGATTACTATAGCTCTATATTTGAGAATTACAGAAAGAGTGGGGGAGAATATTAGAAAGGGCACGATTGATAACTACGTGCCTGCCCATAACACCACAGTGGCACGAAACTGTTTGAACACGAAGAGTCTAAATCATAACTTAAGCACTGCATTGTGCTCCTCACCCAGAGATAATATAATATGTTTTAGCTCTATGATTTCGAGATCAACGGTTATAATCAATGGCTATCAATGCCGGAGTCCCTCAAGGGTCGGTACTCTCTGCGACGCTCTTCCTGCTACATATCAACGATCTGTTGAAGCCCGGTATCTTTGGGTACGCAGATGATAGCACCGTTGTAGAGAGTTACACATCTAGCGCGAGAGCCAGTGGGCAGCAAACCCAGGTACTGAGAGAGAGTTTGATTGAGCGTTTGAATTTGACCCTTGAGGCGGTGTCTGAATGGGGCAATGCCAATCTGGTCAAGTTCAATGAGAGTAAGACGCAGGCGTGTCTGTTTTCCGCAAAAAGGAGTCCATTCCAACTGACTCCTACTTTTCGAGGTGTGTCCGTGCCGGTTTCTGACCGTCTTGAGCTTTTGGGCGTTACTTTAACATCTACGCTCAACTTTGGCTCATATATCGAGTCCAAGGCCAAATTAGCTGCCAAAAAGCTGGGTGTCCTCTCAAAAGTGCGAAGGTATTTTAAGCCTGAACAGTTGCTCACTTTATAGCAAGCACAGATTCGCTCCTGTATGGAGTACTGTTCGCACCTTTGGGATGGATCAGCTAAGTATCAGCTGGAGGCACTGGAATCGATCGAGAGCGAAAAGGCTCATAGGCAATGATACTCTTGTGCGAAAAAGACTTCAAAGTCTTGAACATCGCCGAAAAATTGCTGGCCTATCGGTTTTTTATCGGATACATTTCGGAGAGTGTGCGACTGGGTTGCATGATTTGATACCACCTTGCCCTTTTTTTATCGGAATGCTCGTAGCTCGAAAAAGCGACATCGTTTCATGGTTGATGTTCCAAAGACACGAACGAAGAGATTTGACTCTAATTTTGTGATAAGAACGGCTGTGGAATACGTTGCCTGAGTGGGTTTTCCCCGATGATTACAATCTTTGTGTCTTCAAATCGAGAGTGAATCGGTTTTTTCAAGGTAAACACGCTCTATCGTAGACCGCATTGTCGTTTAACATCAGGCGAGATGGCGGTCAAGTGTAAACCTATAAAAGTTTAAAAAAATCAACATATCTCAAGACTGTACTTTAGTATAAGTTCTCTGGACTGGGCTGGTCACTCAGAGATATATCAAGATGATGTATCGCTATGCTCTGTAATTTATCTGGAAACATTACCCCTTAAACTGCAACATAGTGATGTTTGCACATTACTACTTAGCAGTAGAATAACGGGCAAAAGTGTGGTACTTCCCCAGACGGACGCTGCGAAGAGTCCTACCACAACAAATTAGCAAAACCGGATTTTATTTTTGAAAGGGGTTTTTGTTCTTTCAAAATCTCCGTGTTTTTCGGGTTAAAAAGTAAGTTTTTGCTATTCCAAACTATGATTTTATACCAATTTCAAATTTCATACTGGATCGTTCGGTTCCTACACCGTGATTTAGCATTATTGATTATTTCAACGTTTAAACATTCACATTCAAACATTAACATTCTAGTAATATTGTAAATGAAATTGAAAGCTTAGATATTTGTTGCTCAATCACGTTTAGTTCAAATTCGGGACTATACAGTTTTATAATATATCTGGGTGTCCTCAAATCTATAGTGAATCGGTTTGTACGCTGGCTCCCTCGTAATTAACACCATTTATTAATATCAAATAATCTCTTCGCCGTGTCTGTCCGTCCCTACATATGCTTATATCTTTAAAACCACCAAACAGATTTTGATGCAAGTTTTTCAATAGATGGAGTGATTCAAGAGGAAGGTTTATATATTATGTATCTTATGTGCATAAAATAGAAGTGAAACACGGATCATTTTAAAGGTTCTTAATGTAATGTCATAAACAAACACATTTTTTGCGCTTACACTGGAAACGCTGGCTGAACCCTATGAGCTAGATCAAAATAATTTACAGCAATATTACTGTACCCCCTTCAAAAGGTCTACAAAAAAGTCTGGAATGCTGTATATTTATATCTTAGCAATAACTCACAATTACGATTTTTATTTGTACTTATATTTAGTATCAGCAAATCAGCATTGCGCCCGTACAAAGCCGGGTATGTCGCTAGTTGTTGATGAAAAAGTACATATATGTATAGCAAACAGCAATCTGGATTCGAATAGAACTCGCGCTTGACTGGGTTATTGTATCCACCCTCTTCAATTGTAAAGTGCTCTTGTACCCCACTTTATTTTCATGTAATTTAATGAAATTGGAATCTCTATCCTTTTTTAATGAAACTCCAATATTTTGTCAAGCAAATAAGAAAAAAAAATATAAACGCAAACTCAATTTTTTTTTTGTAATTACAATAAATTTATTGTAGGGAAGAAATAATTTGATAAAACTTATATAGATACGTATACATTAAGACGTAATGTAATCATACAAAATTATTTACAACGGGACTGTCATGATGGCTCAGCGACCCAAGTCCCCAACAAGAACAAAATTAAAAGTTTCGATTGACCCCCGACTACCTCAGATTTGTTATCTGTACAACATTCTACTAGTCAAGCCCCTTCATTTGATACCCATATTAAGGGAGTTGTGAAAAAGAAATGTGTTTTGCCATTGTGTGGTAGCGGCCATCTTGGATTTGAAATTTGTCATAGTTCAAAGTATTCTACTAGTTAAGCCCTTTCGTTTGATACCCATATTGAGGCAGTAGTGAAAAAAATAATGTAATTTGCCATTTTGTGGTGGCGGCCATCTTGGATTTGAAATTTGTTATAGTGTATAGTATTCTACTAGTCAAGCCCTTTTATTTGATACCCATATTGGGGTAGGTTGTGAAGAACTATTTTGTCCGCCATTCTGTCTTACTTCTGTCTGCCGTTTAGTATGTCTGTCTGTCTGTCTGTCTGTGTGTGTGTCTGTCTGTGGCACCGTAGAGCTCAAACGGATGGCCGATTTCAATGCGTTTTTTTTATTTGAAGGTTAACATCCGTGCGGATGTTATTAGCTATGTTTGGTTAATATCGATTAAAAATGGCCGCCTCCACAAAATGGCGGACAAAATATTTCTTCACAACCTACCCCAATATCGGAATCTAGACTAGTAGAATACTATACACTATAACAAATTTCAAATCCAAGATGGCCGCCACCACAAAATGGCGAATTACATTATTTTTTTCACTACTGCCTCAATATGGGTATCAAACGAAAGGGCTGAACTAGTAGAATATTTTGAACTATGACAAATTTCAAATCAAAGATGGCCGCTACAACAAAATAGCGAAACACATTTCTTTTTTCACAACTCCCTTAATATGGGTATCAAATGACGGGACTTGACTAGTAGAATGTTGTACAGATAACAAATCTGAGGTAGCCGGGGGTTAATCAAAATTTTTAATTTTGTTCTTGTCTAAAAACTAGACGTATGCCTTACATGTACTACCTCGTGTGTTCATAAATCTTGAGATGAAAAACACTGAAAACTTTTACGAGAAAAATTATATTTTTTTTGACGTGACAACGTCTTATAAATTGGTTTGCCGGGTGACACTTCAAGAAACTGCGTTACGCTCCGCTCACGTTATGCGCTCACAACGAGAGCGAGTGAGAGGCACGCGTCCCTTCCACTCGGGCATGGTTAGCCCGCCTAAGAGCGAGAGAGACAGACATAAAAAGTGAAAGGCACGCGTCCCTTCCGTAAAATTATTTTACCACTCAAAGTCGTTGTCACGTAAAACTTTCGCCCGTATACCGACTTTACAGGCAACCAATTTTTTATTTTTTTTAATGAATGGCTCTTTGTGGATTAGCCTCACAATTCCGCCAAAGACACGTTAAATGATAGGCCGTCAAACAAAGAGATAGGGGCCAGAAAATTATATTATTAATTTATTGTCACCCGCGTAGTTTCCAAAGTGAGCTATCAAATTCTGAGTTATAAGTTTTCGACAGTCCCTATGACAGTATTTTTTTTTTAAATGTTATTTTTTGAGACTTTTTAATTAACGAAATCTTATTTTAGAGAGTAGAGCAGGTCTACTACGAAGTCCGATAAACGATATATCGGCCGAAGTTATGGACGTTTTATACCACGAAACACAATCGGTTTGGTTGATCTGATCGGGCGTTTCGTTCATCTCGACAGACGCTGATTTTGACAATTTTTGTGTCATCAACCGACCAATTGTGTTTTGTGGTATAAAACGTCCATAACTTCGGCCGATATATCGTTTATCGGACTTCGTAGTAGACCTGCGGGCTTGGGTGGAACTTACAGCATGCTCTTAGCTCCAATGCCGTTCATAATGTCCAAAGGATTTAAGTAAGGTCTTGACGACGGCCATTCTTTGCTTCGGATGAAACCCGGTAAATTGGCCTCCAGCCTCCGCTGGGTAACCTTAGTTTTTTGGGAGGGGCGATTCCCTTTTCTAAGATAATTGCAGGACAATACTATAGTGATATTAATCATCTGTCTCCGAAGTTGCGGCAAATTTCATATAGACAGTTTGAAGCAGCACTTGCCGCTCTCGTATTGATATTTTTAGCCATCAAAATAATATCCAAATGTCCGTAAAATTTCCTCAGACTTCCACAGCTTCAATCGTCTATCATAGACTTCTAAGGCCATGCCTGAGTGTATTACAACCTTTAATGAAGAACGTGTTGAGGTACTACTTGATGTGAACACAAAATGAGACGAGATGGGACGAAATGTGACGAGATAGGTCGAGATGGGATGAGATGGGACGAAATGGGACAAGATGAGACGAGAGAAGACGTGACGAGACGAGACGCGGCAGATTTAGTGTTTAAAATAAGGCGCTTGTTACATCAATCGATTTCAAAATACTGTTTGCAACTTATCCGTGCAAAGATTTTGTCAAACGGAAACAAAGATCTACACCGCAGCCGCCAGTGGCGAAGGAAATTGTTAAACCATCCAACATTATAAGTACTAAAAGTTTCGGCAACTTGCGCCAAGTTTATGAACTCGGTTATTCGCGCACGTTCAAAAACTCATGTATGTAAATGATACGAGTACAGGACCGAGGAATATCAACCAAACATGGAGACGACACCCATATAGGAAGGGAATAACTACAGGAGTCGATTGAGATTCAGGTTCAAATTTATTTAATGACTTGAAGAATCCCAAGATTTTTCCTGTGAAGTTCTTGTCGCCGTGATTTCTTCCCGCTAAAAGTAGCCTATGTGGTATTCCTGACCATAAACCAACTTAGTTCAAAATTTTGACCGTTTTGCTTTCAATCCGTTTAGCCGTTTTTTAAATTATTTAAAATTATTAGCAGGGGTTTTACCTCTTGAAGGTCTTTTTTTTTATTTGGATGTCATGTTTATTTATAACGAGCAGCGCCACGTGGTTTTATCCGACTATTTACCGTTCCCGTTATTTTACCGGGACAAAATGTGTTCTTTCAAACTATAAACTGTGTTCCAATTTGGAACCCGATCCGTTCATACGTTACGACGTCATTAAACAACAAACATCCAAACATCTAAATATCCAAACATCCAAATATACAAACATCTAAATATCCAAACATCCATACATTGTATATAGCTACTACCTACCATTGTATATCTTATATATAAATTCTCGTGTCGCGCTGTTTGTGGTTAAGCTCCTCCAAAACGGCTTGACCGATTCTCATGAAATTTTGTGAGCATGTCTGTTGAGTAGGTCTGAAAATCGGCCAATATCTATTTTTCACACCCCTAAGTGATAAGAGTTGTTCACCTTTAAAAAAAATATTTTTATTTTTAGACAACATTTTTGGTTTTTATATTTTTATAATGTGACATTAAAAATACATACAACCCTTAATTTTTACCTTTTTATCACCAACGTCTATTTTTTAATCTATATATAGTGGCATTGATTAAATCAATGCCACTTTTCGTTGTAAGTGAACTCCTTCTAAACGGCTCGACCGATTTGAATGATTTTTTTTTTGTATACGCTTGGGTAGAACCTTGGAAGGTTTAGATTCACAAATCAGCCCGGCAGATGGCGCTGCAGTTGATATTTTGGTTACTATCCGAGCGAAACCGTGACGGGCCGCTAGAACCTTTATAATATTAGTAGGATGTGCCACTAATTAAATGCTTAAAAAGTGAGTTTCAAATTACTAGCTCCAAAAATTACGTATGCACACTTTTTGCTCCGGCGTTACTTCGTCGCTGCCACCGCCATCCGACATTAACATGTTGGTGACGCGAATTTGTAATTTTTTTACCAAAAAGTACCTACTCAACGCGTCTGAATATTTTTTTACTTCAAACTATATAATCTATCAGTTGCTAAGATCTAAGCGTTTCATTTTCGTTCCCAATACCCGTCATTATTAAGCCAGGATATCCCACAGTGTTTGCTCATTTGATCATACATACAAACACCTGCACAATGCACATTTGCCGTTCCATAATTTTGTCAGTATCTTATGTAAAGTTTCGAGGTTGGCCGTGCATTGAGTTCAGAAGTTTCGAGATAAAGCGAGTCGTGCCAAAATGACGCGACAGAAAGTTGACAAGCTACCTAGTTTGACAAGCGAAGATATTTGACAATATTTTGAAGATGAGTTGTGACGTCAAAGCTTTATGCATATGATCATAGGAGCACAGAATAGATATTACTACAGAACCCTCACTTAGCGAATTTTTTTATATAAATAACGACTCTTGCTGGGACGCAACAAAGTGCAATTCAGCTCCCATTAGCGCTCAATGCCTATCGCAATTTTTAACCTAAACATTTGCGCTCTCTTCTAACGCGTAACTCTGTCGCTGTCTGGCGCGGAATGATGCGCATCGAAAGGGTTGTCGACATTTATATAATAAAAAACTAAATTAACCTTTCGTTGTGTAGGTAGTCAGCATTGTAGCTCAGATGTTATATTTTAGTTATTTACTTCGTAACGCGCAAGACAGCTAGAAGAGGCCGTAACATAGGGTCGGACACATTGAAATAAAAACAATAAAAGTATACTTTGACTGTTTTTATTCTACTTGATCGTCTAAATGTTGTTTGATAAATATGTAACATATTTTAATGTACTTCCCTACACTAATATATACAACCAGCTTCGATTACAAGCTATTTTATAATGTCTCGTACTTTTTGTACGGTTAGCAGAAAAATATAAAAAAATATGGTATATTTTGAACAACTAGGAAAAAATGATAATTCTTTGTTTTTTGACTCGTGCATCCATATACAGCACAATATATGGCGACGTCATTTTGCGCGGGAAACGAGTTGCGCGAGCGCTCAGACGTGCGTTCGACAACCGCCGGGCACTTGTTCCGTGCGAGGAACGGTCTAGCTGTAGGCTAAAACTGCGCGACCTTGAGCGAGTGAGGATGCACTGATAGGGGTTGAGATTTACTACGATAACATGGCCCGCTCCTCCAAATTACTGTTTTAATGTGTGTAGTCACATCCTTACGAAAGAGTTTGTATGTAGTTGTAATTATTCGTCTGCAGTAGCAGTACGCACACATGCGTGGTAGTGCGTTGTATATCCTTTCACAAATACTTTCAAACGTTTTGAATTCTGGAGGGGCGGGTCATGTTATCGTAGTAAAATAGATTTAGTTAGATGAAGTTTAGATTTAGTTAGTAGATTTTAGCTCATAGGTATTTGTAAACTCGTTGGGGTAGCTATATACCATATGTATATCTAGACTTTATTTTTTAATTGGGATCTTATTCACTTAGATCAAAAATTAAATTTACATAAACCTATCTGCAAAGTTTCACCTAACCGTAATTTTTCCGAGAGAAAAAGTTGCCTATTAATATTAGTTCAAATCACCGTAATCACGCCAGCGCCACGCACGTGCTCAATCGTAGATCACATCGTCTTTTAGTACCAAGCAAGATAGCAGTCAAGCTTAACCTTATCAATGATTAAAAAAACTAATAATACATTTAAATTGTTGTTCTGTTTTGTTTTTTGTTTAAATATTGTAGGTTTATACTTGACCGCCATATTACCTAATGTCAAGCGGCGATGTGGTCCACGTTGAAGTGAGCTGACCGAGAGGAAACCAATTCACTCTTACAGTCATGTAACTTGAAGACACCAAGATTGTTTTACGATGTGAACTAATAACTACGATGTGAATAATAACTGTAATTAAACAATAATTTGTATCGTGATTAAGTCCTGAACTGTGTTTGCATGGCCGTGTAGCCATGATTGTAATAGGAAAAACCCCTCTCAGGCAATGCTAAACCAGACGTTCTTATCACAAAATTGGAGTCAAGCTTCCTCGTTTGAGTTTAAGGAACGTCATTTCATCGAGCTACGAGTAGTTTGATAGCAAAACAAGAAGATGGTATCAGATCTTACAAATCGTTTGCACACTCTCAGAAATGGATAAGATAGATGAGGTTTTGGAGTAAATAAAGATCTCATCGATGTACATATTTTTTAATATTTTTGGCCATTTATCATAAACTGATGAACCGGTTTCAAAAAAAGAAGTGTGGCACTCGGGGACTGCCGCGGTAAAGCTATTGCATGTTGCATGCATTTTTATCAACATAAGCAATACGGATGTTAACAATTTTTCGGAATTGCTTTTATTTTAAAGAGTGACATGTGAAAATGTGAAATATCACGGGAAATCCGTTAAGTTGGCAACACTGCTAAGAGCATTTAGTCTGTAAAGCTAATACAAATAAGATTCAAAGTCGAATGACCGAGTGGGGAGGACGGCGTTACGGTCTTCCATCCCTCTTTCTTGTGAACATAAGAAAGAGATGCACGATCACTAAAATTCAGTCCCCAGGCCCGCGATAAAAGCTATGCAATAGCTTAAAAATTGTCTTGAGAAGATCTATGAAATGTATCAAACAAAAACAAACAATCATCAAAAACGATTCACATTTAGCGGAGCTATCTACACTATATAGTGGCATGGCTAGAACGTAACATACATACAATTGTGTGCGAATCGTCCACCACTATTGTCCACCAATTAAAAACGAACAGATAAATTGAAAATCTCCTCCTTTTTTGAAGTCTAGCTCTGAAGTAACAGAAGTTACGAGAGAGCAAAAAAGCCTCACGCAAGCATCGAACCTTAAATGTGCAATGAAAATGCAAGAAACCGTCCCTCGAGGCAATTAACTTGTTAGCCGCAGAGCCGTAATTACGAAATGACTGCTTTTTTAATTTGTCGCAGTATTTACTGTGTCTGAAATGTTGTACAAATGTTGGGAATAAAACTAATAAAGTCTTCTTATAAGGGTACTTACTTAGGTTGTTACAGTTCACTATATAATTATGATCTGTAATTAGACTACATGATCATGTACAATATTGATGGGTCATATGAACCACCAGGAGACCTATGTAAGAAGATAGAAGGGTATAAAAATGATAACATTCAGGACTATGCCGTTACTTGTAAGCTGTCCAACTAAGTGCAGTTGAAGATAAAGGTTGCAACCTTCGATCTTTTCTCCTTGGCGCATGATTTTTGTACGGCGTTGCAGGATAATGGATAAGAAAAGGCCAAACCGCCAAAGGAATTGTTCTCCATTGCATGCATTCTGCATTTTATTCTGTCTAATTTAACAATAAATTATGGTTTTTCTATTTGTAAGGAAAAACGTAAAAATGTAAAGGAAAAACCTTCGCAATTCAAACAATAAACTTGGAGTGTAAAAAGGCGTACCTACGGTAGAAGTTTACAACAAAATAATACAGAGTTTTAGTTCGAAATCCACGTAAATTACCGCAGAAATAGCTAAAGTTTTTCTTCTAAGAAAAATTTTGACTAATTATTTTCACCATCCAATGGCTTCGAATTTTAAGAAAATGAAATAAATTGATATTACGACGCAAATTAACTGGAATTAATTGGTTGCTGCCTATAATATCTTCGCGAAAAACTTCGAGCCTATCCTATTTTAAAAAGGTGACAGAGATAAGAAAACTTTAGTCGAGTAAAATATTTTTTTGCGACCACGAACCGGCAGGTGCTTTGTAGGACGGATGATATTGTCTCGGTCGCGGGAAGCTAGTAGATGAAGGCATAAGACTGGTCGTTGTCGAAATCTTGGGGGAGGCCTATGTCTAGTATTGGACGTCTGAAGGCTGTAGATGACGATGACGAATTATTTTTTGAATAAATTTTCATGAAAAGAAAAAACTTATACACAAAAAATCTTATTCGTAATCTTTCGAAACGCCTCTTCTAATGACATTTTCTGTATTTTTGGCCACCCTTTTTAATCGTCTAACTTACATGTCATTTAAATTGGAGTTTTGAAATAGAAAAAAAAAACAATTTTACCTGAGAAGACTTACTTTTTACTGTTACCGTTACCGATATTTCTGAATAATAAATACCTATGTACATTTTATTATGCGTATGCGTATATAGATACGCATGCTACAACGCAAGCATGCCTATATTTTTTGAGATGAAAAAATAGTTATTTGTTATACAAAAGTGCAAAGTTGATTTTTAACCGCGTGCTCAATTTTGATGACCGAGCAAGCGAAGGATTCTAAAATTGAATCACTAGCGCAGCGAGTGATTCAAAATTAGAATCCTGAGCGTAGCAAGGGAATCAAAAGAGCACAAGGTGAAAAATCTTTGCACTCGAGTGCAACACGTAACTTTTCATTCCACCTCAGCGAGGAAATACTAAATGCAAATTTTTAAATGTTTTCGCGCTAAGCAAATAAAAAAAAAGTAAGTACACCAAGGAGGTACCGAGTCTAAGTTTTTAACATATAAAAAAAAATATGATACATTCGGCACCAAGGAGGTAGAAATAAATAGGTTGAATTATGTTTTGAATTCAAAACCTCAGTACACACGATATTCCAAATTCAAATTTACTTTAACCTCTAGAGGGTAAAAACGACTTTTGCGCCCTGATATCGAGGAGCAAAAGTACTCTTTCCGAGCTGGTGGGATGAAAATAGTTATTTGTTATACAAGAGTGCAAAGTTGATTTTTAACCGCGTGCTCAATTTTGATGACCGAGCAAGCGAAGGATTCTAAAATTGAATCACGAGCGCAGCGAGTGTTTCAAAATTAGAATCCTGAGCGTAGCAAGGGAATCAAAAGAGCACAAGGTGAAAAATCTTTGCACTCGAGTGCAACACGTAACTTTTCATTCCACCTCAGCGAGGAAATGACTAAATGCAGTTTTTTTAATGTTTTCGCGCTAAGCAAATTAAAAAAAGTAAGTACACCAAAGAAGTTCCGAGTCTGAGTTTTTAACATACTAAAAAAAATGCATGATGCATTCGGCACCAAGGAGGTAGAAATAAATAGGTTGAATTATGTTTTGAATTCAAAACCTCAGTACACACGATGTTCTAAATTCAAATTTACTTTAACCTCTAGAGTCTAGAGGGTAAAAACGACTTTTGCGCCCTGATATCGAGGAGCAAAAGTACTCTTTCCGAGCTGGTGGGATGAAAAACAATTTTACCTACTTGTTACCGGTCCCAACACTTTTGTAAATAAGTTCATAGTATTTTGAATATTTTTATTTTATTTTTGTATGACCAATATTTCAGTAATTTAACAATGAATCTTTTATTGAAGTGAAATCATTTACGTCAAGTGAGTTATGTGAAAGTTTTAAAAACGTTATAATGTTTTCATGCTATTCTTTAAGAACTCGTGGCCGTGAGTTTCCAATGGCTTTTACTGACTACTGAACTTTGCGCTACCTCTTGGTAAACAGTAGAGGCGACTTGAAATAAATAGCCATAGGTAAGTAATTTAGAAAATAAGAGTGTGTGTGTGTGACTCATATCCGCACGCAAGTAGTCATTTATACTTTTTTAATTTTTAAGAAGTATTGCTAACGTAAACGCCCTTCTAACGCTCCTTCTGCACTAGCCTAAAGTTGGCTAGGGACTTTTAGTAGAAGCAACTTGAAGCAAACTGCTATATTTTATGTCTCTTTTAAAATCAAAAACAACTAAGTTCAGTGAGTCGAATCTGGGTGTCGATCTGCGCGCATCTCCAAGCCAGCGCCAAAAGAAGTGCTTAGGTGTATAATAGTTAAAAAAAAATGATTCAGTACAGAGCAGTCGTAGGACTCTACCAACGTAAATATACTTGTATATTGATTACCTGTAGACCTGTACTTATGCACTTACGAAGAGCATTCCTGAATTCTAAATTCATAATTAACATTCCATTTGCTCACAATACTCACTTAACGTACGACTCAACGCGTACTGTATGACGATTGACGCAAATCCGCCTAAAACGTGGTGGCTCATCTCTAGCGAGTAGCGCGCTCAGCGATATTTTACACAACCAAAACAATATTTTAGGCGAAGCAAACAACATTTTAAGCTAAAAAAATACTTTTTAAAGCTAAACAATGTTGCGATTAATGAAGTAACGTTTGTTTATAGCCCTTACTGGATAACAAATGACTTTGGTGTGGTTGGGATGATTTCAAATTTCATTTTTTGAACGCACTTATACGGCTGTATTCAAGCATTTAGCGAAGGGTTATTTGTGCTTTAAGGATGTACAAATTTTAAACTTATTATATATCAAATCGATTTTAAAACAAAAATTAAATGTGAGTTTTATGATCAGTAACTTAGTTTACTTTTAACTAAGAAAAAATATGCATTCAATAATTGGTAAACCGTGGATTGCACCAGGGGTCTACCTAGTCTATACTAATATTATAAAGCTGAAGAGGTTTTTGTTTGAAATCACTAATTTCAGGAGCTACTTGATCGATTTCAAACATTCTTTCACCATTTGACATCCGTCTGTGTAGGTGCATTTTTACACAGACGGATTCTTTAAGGACAAAATTTTTTAGTATGATAATTTACCATATTTAATTGAGGTTATTTAGTAGAGAGCCTCCCCGATACTTTCATGCACCGTAAGTATCATGCATACATAATTATTAATAATTGAAAGAAATCGCTTCGTTGTTATCGTTGATGATAGTTGTTGCAGTAGTTTTTTTACTGATTTCCTAAATTTAATTTTAAATTTTTATAGGTTTACGCTTGAGTGACATCTCGCCTGATGTTAAGCGTCGATGGAGCGTGCTTACCTAGGAGTAACCGATACTCGATTTGAAGACACCTAGATTGTGACCATCGGAAAAATCCCACTCAAGAAACACAGTCCACAGCCTAGATGTTCTTACCTTAAACTATCTACTCTACATTTGAGTCTTTGAAACGTCAACCTTGAAACGGTGTACGGATGCATAATTTAAACGTGCAAAATTAAGCTTTTTTCTATAGTAAAGAGTGACGAGACGAACAGAACATGTGCCTGATAGTAAGCAACATGCCTACTACAAACAGCACAATGATACGCATCTATTGGAACATGAAGCGTTCAAATCATTATCTAGCACTGCACTGCGCCCTTCACCTAGAAATCTAAGATATTATATTTCTAAGCCCTGTAATTTCTCTGGAAACATTCTCATTTTAATATTAGTGTAGTTTATTATAGAAATAGCTTTAAACGATAATATGTACTCGTATATGTATATACGATGAAGTAGTGCCTTAAAATGGCCACGCATTGGTAATTAGGATAATCTAATTTCAATTTGCAAATTAGGCAGAAATCCGGTATCTGCCGGATCCAGCCGCGGTCTCGTCCCGTTCGTTTGGCCGGCCCAATCCCAATATCCCGGTTATCCGTCCCATCTTCGGGTTCCTTGGCCTCATTACGAGCAAGTAATTGCATTAACTGTCTTTTTATTTAATGAGAAGATAACCGTTACGAGGCTTACAGATAATGGGACGTTTTGGTGAAGCTGTATTTGGGGCGCTCGCATATGATCCCATATTTATTGCAATTGTCATTGTGTTTGACAAAAAAAGACTACAAATTATGTTGACGGCCTTATAGTCCAAGATCCCAGAGTCGCCAGATTTTCGTATTTTCTGATGGATGAAATGTGAACGATTGAGTAGAGTTAGTACGTATTAAGAACACATGCTTACCCGCTAATTTGCTTAGACGCCCAATTTTGAGATATGGGGTCCAGAAGATAGATTACTTACTTCACGTATTTTCTGATAACTGATTTTCACGTATGTTATAGGCAATATCTTTCAAAATGAGGCCCTAATACTCCCAGACACTTTTCGTCGGCCGTTTTGCTTAGCAGATACTTTAAAACTCTTATTTTGGGAGTTTTAAAGCGTAACGTGAAGTAAGTAATGTATCTTTTTGACCCCATATCTCAAAATTGACCGTCTATGCAATCGTCCACATTTAATCCATCAGAAAAAACGTGACGTCTGGTGGCCCTGGGATCTTACTCTATTAGAACTGTTTTCAATACATTTGATATAAACTTACGTAACCCAAAATTGTGTAACTTTTTGAGTCAAATAGTACGTTGTGGATACTAGGATGCGTAATACTAGGACATATCGAGAATATTCGATTTCTCGATCGTGAGATTTTAGGTTCGAATCCTACCTGCTGTTTTGAGTATATTTATAAGCACATCTACAATGCTTACTACATGTTCCCCACAGCTGGGACTCGGGACCTTCTCTCGCAAGTACAAGGCAAGTCATGCGTTATCCTCCAATAGAATCCGCACTCGGCCATCATAATGGATTATAGAGGTAAGATTGACTCTCTCCTTGTGAGAGAATGGCCTAAGTTCTAGCAGTGAGAATACTATGGGCTAGTAAGTTGTGCTATGTATATACTCGTACTATGGGTTACTTATGTCGGCTACTTATGCTTATCCCGAGTAACATTTGAGTAAATTATGATATTAAAAAAAAGCTACAGTGGACAAGGAAGGCTCAGGTGGTAGAAAATCCGCTCGAGGAACCGACGGTATGAAATTGATAAACAAATAATTGCGTGCCCAATACAGATGGGTACATGTTCTGTGTTTGGGTGTTGTTATTAAAATGTATTATACATAATATTGACCGTTCGTTGCGGAAATTTAGGGGGGAGGCCTATGTTCAGCAGTGGACGTCTTGCGGCTGATGATACATAATATTTAAGTAGTTTATCAGCTCTAGAGTACTCATAATATAAGCTTTGCTTGGTTTAGGCTCGTATTATATGAGATTTGTCCAGCAATATTTATTTTATTTAATACATATTTATTTTATTAGACAAATCACACCAAAATACGTCTGAGGGACAAATAAAAATGGCAGAGAGACATCAGTTTTTTAAGTTATTCAAAAATGTTTCCCTGATTAGGGAACCTTTTAATTTTATACTAGAGAAGAGAGAGGGGAACAAACGTCGTAATTTAAAAAGGTGTTTCCTGTTTTCAAGACCAAAAACGAAAATAAAATTCGAGTGACATAAATTACCTAAAGAGAATGTTTGTTTGTAATTATTATTCTCTCTACCCGTGACTTCACTTCCGTAGAATATAAAAACGATGGCTATTCTAAGGAACTCTTAAATTTTGAGAATAAAAAGTATTTTTTGTGATATTTCAAAATATTTATTTAATTTAATGGATTTTTTTAATTTCAGACTTTTCCGTTCAGTTCTTACACAGTGATTGAGCAACGAATATACAAACTTTCACATTTACGCTTTCGTAATTGTATAAATAGCTTTATTTACTTGTGTGCCAAAGATTTTTTTTAAGCTATTGCATAGCTTTTATCGCGGGCCTGAGGACCGAATTTTAGTGATCGTGCATCTCTTTCTTATGTTCACAAGAAAGAGGGATGGATGATCGTAACGCCGTCCTCCCCACTCGGTCAATCGACTTTGAATCTTATTTGTATTAGCTTTACAGACTAAATGCTCTTAGCTGTCGAAGACTGACTAGATTGTATACTTCTCTGCATTTTTTTAAATGGTAAACAAATGTCACTCTTTCAAAATAAAATCAATTCCGAAAAATTGTTAACATGCCTATTGCTTATGTTGATAAAAATGCGTGCAACATGCAATAGCTTTACCGCGGCAGTCCCCGAGTGCCACACTTCTTTTTTTAAACCGGTTCATCAGTTTATGATAAATAGCCAAAAATTAAAAAATATGTACATCGATGAGATCTTCATTTACTCCAAAACCTCATCTATCTTATCCATTTCGGAGAGTGTGCAAACGGTTTGTAAGATCTGATACCATCTTCTTCTTTTGCTATCGAACTACTCGTAGCTCGATGAAATGACGTTCCATAAACTCAAACGAGGAAGCTTGACTCCAATTTTGTGATAAGAACGTCTGGTTTGCAACATGCCTACCACATAACAGCACAGTGACACGCAGCTATTGGAAAATGAAGAGTCCCAATCATTACCTAGCACTACACTGCGTTCGCCACCCAGAGATCTAAGATGTTATAACTCTAAGCCCTGTCATTTATATGGAAAGATTGCCCTTCAAACCGGAACACAGTAATGTTTACGCATTACTGCTTGACGGTAGAATAACTGGCAAACGTGTGGTACTTCCCCAGGCGGACTCTGCTAGGAGTCCTACTACTATTAAAATTAGAAATTGGATACATTTTTTGTTCAAAAGTTATCGACATTTTAAGAAGTTAGGAAAAGGGAAGGGTTGTGTGAAACTCCAGCGCCGCGAGACGCGCTGTAATTTTTAACCCCCGACCAAAAAAAGGGGTGTTATAAGTTTGACGTCGATGTCTGTCTGTCTGTCTGTCTGTCTGTCTGTCTGTCTGTCTGTCTGTGTGTGTGTCTGTCTGTGGCACCGTAGAGCTCAAACGGATAGGCCGATTTCGATGTGTTTTTTTTATTTGAAAGTTAATTACCGTGCGGGTGTTCTTAGCTATGTTTGGTTAATATCGATTCAAAATGGTCGCCTCCACAAAATGGCGGATAAAATATTTCTTCACAACCTACCTCAATATGGGTATCAAATGAAAGGGCTTAACTAGTAGAGTACTATACACTATAACAAATTTCAAATCCAAGATGGCCGCCACCACAAAATGGCGAATTATATATTTTTTTCACTACTACCTCAATATGGGTATCAAACGAAAGGGCTTGATTAGTAGAATACTTTTCACTATGACAAATTACAAATCCAAGATGGCCGATATCACAAAATGGCGAATTACATTTCTTTTTTCACAGCTCCCTTAATATGGGTATCAAATGAAAGGACTATACTAGTAGAATGTTGTACAGATAACAAATCTTAGGTAGTCGGGGGTTAGTCAAAATTTTTAATTTTGTTTTTGTTGTCTCATAAATGTTATGTTTACCCGCTCACGTTAAAACGCGTTTTGTTGTCGACAAAACTCGCACTCGGCATACAGAGACGCGTACTGGTGGTGTTTGACGCTCGCTGCAGCTGCCATATTTCCACTCTCGCCTCCCACTTACGCTGTCCGCTGCGTGGCAGAATGGTGGCAAGAAGCGCAAGTAGGTACTTACTCGTATTGTCTCAGGTGAGGCAGCGACCCCAACGCCAAGAAACCAATGTTAGGCCATCAGGACGTTTATAACCAGTACTATAAGTCGTAGTATATATATATTTCGGGTCGTTCGGAATTTTCCCATCTATTAACATTCCAATAGTATTCAGGTATAAATCCAAACCAGTTTTGTCCCCTCGCTTCGCTACAAATGCTTCGGGAAATTGGCGAGTAAAACAAGATTGAATTTATTACTTCTACCTCCAATATGCTACCTTTTTTTTAGAGTATACCACCAGGCTCAAACTTGGCTTGGATTTTATCATGACGCTAAAAATGGGATTGGAAGCGAACTGCACCAGGGCTTGAACCAATTCGAACTGGTCCAAAACCGTCGAGTTTGTTGCAAATAATATCGTGCATATTTTTTAAACAAGAAGTGACGAGACGAGCAGGACATGTGCCTAATGGTAAGAAACATGCCTCTCACATAACAGCACAGTGACACGCAGCTATTGGAACATGAAGAGTCCTAACGATTACACTGCACTGCGCTCATCATCATTGTGCAAATGCACCAAAAATTGCGGAAGTGCCTGCGGATGCCGAAAAGCTGGTCTCAGATGTTCGATTATTTGCTCCAATAATCCGTAAAATAATGCCCTACTATTCAAAAACTAACAAATGTATTTTCCGTTTTTTTTAAGTAACATTCGTGAAATTCTTTTCATTTTAGTAATTGTAAAAACCATTTAGTAAAAAGTTTGGAGCGCTATAATTAAAAAAAAGTTTCAATTAAAAAAGATGATCTACAATTCTACAATAATGATCTCTAAAATTTTTATCGTACGATGCGCGGTTCGCGATATATTCAATAAAACGTATTTTCCAAGATGGTGGCTGAAGTGAACTAACCCCTCCCTCCCCCGCCGCGGCCACTTAGATTTAGATTCAGGGGGCACCCTTGAAAATATTCAAAAAAAAAAATTCCAGGTCCCGTACTTTGCAAAAAAACCCTGCTGTATGGTCTAGTTCAAATTGTTAGTGAAATTAACGTATTTTACGTTCAGTTCAGTCATTGGTATAACGATTGAAAAATTTTATGTAAGCAAATATTTTTATCTACGAGTATTTGTATGAACCATTAGTTATACCTTTATAAGCACAGATTGAGAATGCGGACAAGATTTTTTGTGTGTTTGTAACTATTTCCGTCATCTCTGTACACTATATATTATTGTACATATACGTAATAATTGTAAAATTGTACATTTTTGTCAGATTTCCCGTGGTGCTACTGTTTTTTTGTTTATTTAGTTAATGAAATTAAAATCATTTAAAGTGAGAACAACCACGTTATATAACTAGTATCTAAGCATCCAAACGCCACGTTTTCCGAATAATTGGTTCAAATGAAATGTTTTACTTAATGACACAACATTTTTGAAAATAAATCTTATTACCAGACAGTTTATGAGACTTACCTGAGAGGCGAAAGTAATTACTGTGAGTAACATTTCAAACCGGCAATTTGTGTCTGTTAAAAATATAATTATTAAAAAGCAGCAGGTAGTGACTTAATGGGTAGAACGTTCTATTTTTTTTAACCCTTGGTATACGAGGTGACTAAAAAGCCCTCCGCAATCGAGGTGGGATATTACATACTCCACCTACGCAAGATGTCATAAAAATCATCATCATCATCATCATCAGCCACAAGACGTCCACTGCTGAACATAGGCCTCCCCCCTAGATTTCCATAACGAACGGTCCTGCGCAACCTGCAACCAGCGGTTTCCAGCGACCTTTGTGAGGTCATCTGTCCATCTAGTGGGAGGCCGTCCAACACTGCGTCTCCCGGTTCGTGGTCGCCACTCAAGAACCTTTTTTCCCCATCGGTTGTCAGTTCTGCGAGCGATGTGGCCTGCCCATTGCCACTTCAGCTTGCTTACTCTTTGAGCTATGTCGGCCACTTTCGTTCTTTTGCGAATATCCTCATTACGGATTCTGTCGCGCAAAGAGACTCCGAGCATAGCTCTCTCTCTCTCCATAGCTCGCTGTGTGACTTTGAGCTTCGTTATGAGACCAACAGTGAAGGACCACGTCTCAGTTCCATAAGTCATCACTGGCAACACGCACTGGTTAAAGACTTTCGTCTTTAGGCATTGGGGTATTTTGGACTCAAAGATGTGCCGAAGTTTCCCGAACGCTGCCCATCCGAGTTGGATCCTTCGCTGGACCACTTTGTCGAAGTTGGATCTACCTAATTGGATGTTTTGACCCAGGTAGACGTATTCGTCAACAACTTCGAGTGTGGTATTCCCAACAATAACCATGTGGTATTCCCAACGTGAGACATGAACATTTGACATGACCTTCGTCTTGTCCATATTCATCCTCAAACCTACCTGTTGGGATACTCTACTGAGGTCCCTGAGCATAGCACCGAGGTCCTCCATCGACTCCGCCACAATGACTATGTCGTCGGCAAACCGAAGGTGAGTGATGCATTCGCCGTTGATATTGATGCCATATCCGTTCCAGTCCAGTAGCTTGAAAACATCTTCCAGCGCGGCAGTGAACAGTTTCGGAGATATAACATCTCCCTGTCTCACGCCTTTCTGTAGCTGGATATGTTTTGTGCACTGGTCCTGTAATCGGACAGACATTGTGGCTTTGCTGTAAATACACTTCAACACTTCGATATAGCGATAGTCGATGCGGCATCGCTGGAGAGACTGAAGCACTGCCCAGGTCTCGATGGAATCGAAGGCTTTCTCATAGTCCACATACGCTATACATAGTGGCCGATTATACTCCTCGGTTTTCTGTATAATCTGCCGAAGCGCATGAATGTGGTCTATGGTACTATAGCCTTTTCGGAAACCGGCTTGTTCGGGTGGCTGGAAGTCGTCAAACCTGCGTGCGAGACGATTCGTGATTACCCTCGAAAACAACTTATAAACGTGGCTCAGAAGTGAGATGGGTCTGTAGTTCTTCAACAAGGTGTTGTCACCTTTTTGAAGAAGAGCACCACCACACTTCTGCTCCACGCTTCTGGCGTACTACCGTCAAGTATGACGGAATCGAACAGCTTCTGGAGGACTTTAAGTACCGGTTTTCCACCCGCTCTCAGAAGCTCAGTCGTAATTCCGTCGTCGCCAGGTGCTTTGTTGTTTTTAAGTTGTTTGAGGGCCATCCTAATCTCATACAGGCTGACTTCTGGGATATCTTCGGTAAAGTGTCGGGTCAGCTTGGCTCTGGGGTCTTTTGCCATGCTAACGACAGGTTGTGCTTGCGTAGAGGTGTATAACTGTTCATAGAACCTCTCAATCTCCTCCAAAATCTCAGGCTTCAACGAGACAACGTTACCACTATCGGTCTTCAGTTTGGCCAGCTGACTTTGCCCAAGAGACAGATTTCTTGCGAACACTTTTGAGCCTTTGTTCTGCTTGATCGCTTCTTCAATACTCGAAGTATTGAAGCAGCGTATGTCGCGTCGCACACAAGTAGAGATCTGTCAATTGAGCCGTCTGTATACCGTCATGTCGACCGAAGACTGTAACCGCATATCTCGTCTGACCGCCATAAGATCTAGAGTTTGATCGGAGAGCTTTTGGGTTCTGTTTTGGCGTCGGCTCTTATAAAATTTTCTGCCAACAGCATGAACAGTTTCCACTAGCCTGTCGTTTATTTCGTCCGCCGTTACGCACTCATCCAAGGATTCGAAGCGATTTTGAAGTTCGAGTTGAAAGTTATCGGGATCTTCGATCTGAGCATAATTTGGTCGGAGCGTGGACTTCATTAGACGTGATCTTTCGAGCTTAATGTTTAGATTCAGCGTGCCTCTTACAATACGGTGATCGCTGCCGGTCTTAACCCTGCTGATCACAGAGACATCGCTGAATATTTGCCGTTTAGTCGTCATAATGAAGTCGATCTCATTTTTTGTGGAACCGTCAGGGCTAATCCAGGTCCACTTTCTTTGTGGTTGTTTCTTGAAAAAGGAGTTCATCATAAAGAGGCTCTCCTTTCCAAGAAATCCGCTAGACGTTGCCCTCTTGGGTTCCGCTGCCCATATCCGAAATTCCCACTCTCAACTCATCACCGCTACGTTTGCCCAGTTTCGCGTTGAAGTCTCCCATCACAACTGTGAAATGTGTTGGCGAGACATGTATGGCTTTGGAGATGTCCTCATAAATGGCCTCAACCTCTTCGTCGGGATGTGTCGAGGTCGGTGCGTATACTTGTATGACCTTCAATGAATACCGGTCGCTAATTTTAAGTACAAGGTATACCACCCTGTTTGACACACTCGATCATTATCACGTTGTTGACGAGAGACTTGCGGACGATAAACCCGACACCCCCTTGGGATTGTTGATCTCCCTCCCGGTAGTAGAACAAGTTGCCGGATTCGAGGGTTATCCTGTCCTCGCCCTGTCTACGGACTTCGGATAACCCCATGATATCCCATCGCAACTTGTCCACTTCTTCTTCCAGCTCCACAATCTTTTCGTCAGCCCTCAGCGTCCGTGCGTTATATGTTGCCAGGTCGAGTCGTTGGGTTTGGTGGCGGGGCGTCTGCCGGAGATTCTTCGCACCCCATGCTCCGCCGGAACCAAGGCTGCCACCAGCGCCTGGAATAGCGGAGCCGCCGGGGACTAGGGGCCGTTTTCTGGTTGTGACTTTCATAGGGGGGGTGTTTGCCATAGTCACCACGCTTGGCAAGCGGGTTGGTGACCGCGGAGCCAGTCCTTTGCACCGATGACGCCGCTGCCCGTCATCGGCCTGGTCCATTTAGGACTGGCTTTTAAATGGATATACCGCCATTGGTTCGGTCGTCAGAGCCTCGTTAGTTGGCAGCAGGGTGTACCACGCGCAGGAGAGGTTGACATTTGGGGAAGCTAGATGTTAAGCGCTTCCCCCTTACACCCCCATAAAAATAATATGTTTCAATTATTTGAGCGTTTAATTTATAAAATAATATTCATATACTACAATCAACAGATTTCAGTAAAAAACTAAGTTATTTTATGTTTTTATTTGTTTGATCAATAATTAGAATAGGAAACTAATTTTTTGAGCTTTGAAAATAAAATATATTTGTCTGTTGAGATATTTTCTCAAATAAATTGATGTATGCAACAATTAATACAAAACACTTAAATAAATAATGAAAGACAAACAAATCGTCAATTAATCTACATATCTTTATAAAAACGCTCCAAACTTGGTAGAGTGTGTGACGCCCATGTGCACTTAACACACGAGTAACTAGCACACAACAGTCACCGGGGAGTCCACCGCCGAACTAAAACTGTTTTAGCTTTGATATACTTCTCTCTTTTCATTTTCGCTTGAAATTATAGAGACAGCAATATCAAAGCGAAAGCAGATTTAGTTTGGCGGTAGAAGGGCTGACCAAAGTTATGGGGCCAATCGACGTGGCAATATCGCACCTCCAGCTACTCAGTAACCGTACTCGCGCGCTCTCATAGGTTTCAAATAATTTGGAATTTTTGGGGTATGAGGTATGTCATAGTACGCCGAGGGATAAATCTCCGAGGACTCTGGGGTCCATGTCTTATTTTATATTGAACTGTTATGTGAAAACACTGTATTCCGGTCTGAAAGGCAATGTTAGTGAAAATATAGGCCATAGAGATAAAACATCATAAGCCTCAGTGTATAGTCATAAACCTTTCAGTTACTAGAGCAATTTGTTTTCTAACTATGAATTCTCTTAGGAAAACCCAATGTTGTGAGAAGCATCTGTTCAAAATAACAATCCAAATATGGTCCTTTCAGTTTTGTAAAAAAATATATTATGCAATCTAATATTCTTGGAACGAAAAAAAGAAAAACCCTAGACATTTTTGGATTAAAAAAATGTTCGAAATGATAATCGGACCTAAAAACTTCGTACAGAAAAAAAAGAAAAATGTGTTATCTCGAAATTAAACTGCACGAAACTGAAACATAATAATAATATAAGGTAATCTTATTTATTTACGTTTTAATATTACATTCGTTGTATTCATAATCTGCTGTGGGATATTAGGGATCAAAATTTCACTAAGAACCCTTTATTTTTGTTAGAAAATATAATGTTTTTATATCGCACCTTTGCGAAAACACTGTGATATATCGAGAAAATCGTTTTTTTTGTAAAATTTTAATCCGCCGTATCGAGTTCTATTATCTCTAAAAGATGGTCTGTCTGTTAATCTGTCTGTTCGTAACCTAGAGGCTACGAATGGTTTTTTATTTTTTAAATAAGAAGTGACCAGCCGAGCAGGACATGTGCCTGATGGTAAGCACCATGCCTGCTACATAACGACACACGCAGCTATTGGAACATGAAGAGTCCAAATCATTACCTAGCACTGCACTGCGCTCATCACCCAGAGATCTAAGATGTTATATCTCTAAGCCCTGTAATTTTCTCTGGAAACATTGCCCTTCAAACAGGAACACAGTAATGTTTACACATTACTGTTTGGCGGTAGAATAACTGCCAAAGATGTGATACTTCCCCAGGTTAGGTTAGGAGGGAGACCTCATGATCTATAATTACAGGGCATAGAGGTAAAACATTATAAACCCTTTTTGTGACGAGCACAGTGCAGTGCTAGAATAGCTACGTGTCACAGTGCTGTTATGCGGCAGGGGTGTTGCTTACCATCAGGCATATGTTATGCTTGCTTCGTCACTCTAAACTACAAAAAAAAGAGGTTCCACGGGTAAAACGAAAAAAAAATGAACAAAAAGAGAGCGAAAATTGCAACAGCTACTGAGCTTTACTTACTTTAACTACTTTAACTTTACTTACGTTATAACTTAACTTTAAATCATTGTACGCTACAACGTGGTCTTAAAAGACTATTTACATTATTTATGACGTAGTAATGGATCACTACGGAACCCTTTCTTTCCTCGTGGCACCCTATACGCTCTTGGACTGTTATTATAACATAATTATTGTTTAAGATGCCCTCAGGCAACGTTCGATTTATTTAATACATTGATTGTTTTGGGGGTCTATGAAGCTCAACGATAACATGTTTTTCTCTTAAATATTATCAGATTATTAAGGATTTTATAAAGGAAAAACAAACATTAAAAATAAACTTACTTGTTTTCTTTTCTTAAATATCATAAAATTGATGTTTTTTTACAAATTTAATATACGAGTAGGTCTCCAGCTAAACAATTTAACTTACTGTAAGTATAGATAATGGTAAATAATAAGAACAAAATTTAAAAAAAATCGATTAACGCCCGACTGCCTCGGATTTGTTATCTGTACAACATTCTACTAGTCAAGCCCTTTCGTTTGATACCCATATTGAGGTAGTAGTGACAAAATAATATAATTCGCCATAGTGTGGTGGCGGCCATTTTGGGTTTGAATTTGTTTATAAATAGTACGAGTAAATAGTGTTTTACTAGTCATTTGATACCCATATTATTTCTACACAATTTACCTCAGTAAGTTGTGTAGAAATAACACACACACACAGAGACAGACTTCTGTCGCGCAAAGAGCCTTCGAGCATAATTCGCTGTACGACTTTGAACTTTGTTATGAGGCCCGTCAAGCTACTCGTAGTAATAATAAGCAAGTAATAAACTGACTGATTTAAAATGAAAAATAATACGTTGAATCAGTCGTAGTCGAGAAATTAGTCATATTCCTCTAAGAAAGACACGGACGAAGAGGTTTGACTCTACGTTTGTGATAAGAACATCTAGGCTGTGGAATGAGTTGCCTGAGTGGGTTTTCCCCCGATAGTTATAATCTTGGTGTCTTCAAATCGAGAGAGAATCGGTTTTTTCTAGGTAAACACGCTCCATCGTAGACCGCATCGTCGTTTAACATCAGGCGAGATGGCGGTCAAGTGTAAACCTATAAAAGTTAAAAAAAAAAAAAATATTGGAAGGTTAGTTTAAACCTGTATATACCTACCAATACCTACATACCAACAAATTAGTTTTTTTACATTGACATTGTTGTAACATTACTTTTTCTCAGTATTTGATATCAAAACAAAACAGTCAATGTTTTATTTTATGGTAAATAATAATGAATTAGTTTGTAGAGTCTGGCCAACGAAAGCTGTCCACGTATTGTTTTCAGAGTTTTTTGATATGGCAATAATTTAAATATGGGAATACGCTGAGGGAGATATACTCAGGTATGTACTCCTCAGCTTTTCGTATAAAGTCCCTAGAGCAGAGAAGGTATAAAGGAGCGCAAATAACCAACACCCTACCCAACGCTCTCTTCTTAGTGCATACTCAAGAGGAGAAAGAGACCCTGACAAACCAGGGTTACGGGTCGGGCACCGGGTCACGCATCCTTACCATCCATGAAGCTCAGGAACTGACATACGAGTCGGTAATCGCCATCAAAACCAAGTCAAGTATGAAGACTATCAGAGACTTCAATTGCGAAATTTGCAAAAAAAAAAAATGCGGCCGTGGTGGAGGTTTTGAGCTGGAAGTAAGCGGCGTAACAAGAACAAAATTAAAAATTTTGATTAACCCCCGACCACTTCGGATCTCGGATTATCTGTATAACGTTCTACTAGTCAAGCCCTTTCATTTTATAACCCATATTAAGGGAGTTGTGAAAAAAGACATGTATTTCGCCATTTTGTGGTAGCGGCCATCTTGGATTTAAATTTGTCATAGTGAAAAGTATTCTTATATCCTTTTCATTTGATACCCATATTGAGGTAGTAGTGAAAAAATAATACAATTCGGCATTTTGTGGTGGCGGCAATTTGGGATTTTAACTTTGTTATAATGTATAGTATTCTACTAGTCAAACCCTTTCATTTGATACCCATATTGAGGTAGGTTGTGGAGAAATATTTTGTCCGCCATTTTGTTGAAGCGGCTATTTTGAATCGATATTAACGAAACCTAGCTAAGAACATCCGCACGGATATTAACCTTCAAATAAAAAAAACCGCATCGAAATCGGCCCATCCGTTTGACGTTATTCTACGGTGCCACAGCAGACAGACAGACAGACAGATTTTTTTGGTCGGGGGTTAAAAACAGCAAATGACGAAGTCGAGTCGATTACTAGCGGAATCCCAACCGGCAGTGATCGGCTTATCGGGCGAAATCGGACAAGCACTAGAATTAGGTTTGAAATGTTCCTCCCTATTTTCCACTTCTTCTCCTAATCCACGAACTATGTTAAAAAATAAAGAACCCAAATGACAAAGATTACGGACCCCGGAGGCTAGAGTGGCAAAATAATAATAATAAAAAAAAGCAGTAGCAGTGAAGCAAGCAATGAAACTGATCATCTCAGTATCAGATCAGCATCAGCAGCATCATATCAGGTGTAGAGTTTTTGGAATCCGATTTAAACTACGACTCACAGCAGCTACTATATTTGTACGGCTCAATTATGAATAGTGGGAAGTACTTATTAATTAAAGTCCTCGATTGTACAAAAAATAATAAAAACGCAGAATTAAAAGTACTCTTTTACTTAATATTTTTTATAATACATTCGAAAATTTCAACAACAGTTGCTAACAACAAAACAATTTTTTTACAACTCGTGTACTTGCTGTGCTGAATAATAAATAGTATCAACTCCGTTTAAGCAGTGTATAGCCAGGGTTAACAGCTCTTGATTTTTTTAAGCTCCCGGCCTTTTTCTTGGACAGCTTTCGTTGGCCAGACTCTATCTATATTATAAGCAGTCCACTAAATGTTCCCACTGCTGGGACTCGGGGCCTTCTCTCGCAAGGAGAGAGATTTGAGGCAATAATCCACCACGCTGGTGGCACCACCAAGTGTGGGTTGGTGGATGACACATGACCTCGAAAGATTTTAGGTACATGTCGGTTTCCTCACGACGTTTTCCTTCACCGTTTTTAGGTTAGCGGCATTACGCACATGACTTCGAGAAGACAGTGGTGCGCGTGGTGGGATTCGAACCCGGAGGCTCCGGATCGGGAGTCGCTGTTCTCCCGACTAGACCAGCCGTAACTTATATATATCTTATATAACTTGTATATATTCAATTCTTCATTTTACTGTACTTTATTCAACTGTATGGCAAACTACATTTTATCAAAATGTTCACGATTTATTTATGTGTCCAATAATATAAACTATAATATAAACGCAAATGAATTTTTATATTACAAAAAAATACATGGTTTGTTGCGTGCTTGGGGCTTTATTTTGCATTATACTTGAATAGAAAAAATAAAATAACATACTAATGAGTCACTTATAAAACACTTTGGGATTCTCATATTAGGAAGGCACAAAATGTTCTCTTTATCTCTTTGACCCTATATAATATTATTAGGTACCTACAAGGAGGTTATAAACGAAACTGGAGCGTGCAGTTGGTTAAATTTAACTCGATTACAAAACTAGTTCTCGCACACTTTGTCACACTCTATGTTCTGACCACATCAAATCTGATTATCTTCTTTATTTTTATCAACATACGCTAGAGAGTATGTAGACCTTGCCATGTGAAAGTAAGAGATAACTTATGTATTTTTTTTGTCTAAGAACTATGTACCTAATTACCAAATTTTACGGAAAAGTAGGTAATTAAGATTGATTATTTATATAACGATTTTTGAAGTGAAAACTTCTTTTGCTCACCACACACAGATTTTGAGTGGGCTGTGAATTGATATCGTGTAACGAAAATCCACATCCTGGTGCCTTTACTATCGGTAGCTAAGTCCAGCTCCTCAGTCCAGCGTTCATGGACGGAGGTTTGGGTTTTCATTATGTTTCTGTAATTTCTATTATTATAGTAACTGACTGACCCAGCTTTGCATGGTTACACATTGTTAATCTAATCCATTCGTTGCCAACTATCCAATCCACTTGAGTACACATACATAATTTCGAATGAAATGAAATGGGAATTGGTCCAACCTTTTAGGTAATTTAGAGGAGCTAATAATTACAAACAGGAACGACACAGAAGATGTGTCCCTAAAATTAAGAATGTAATTACATTTACCTGTCGAAAAGACTGACTAACTGGGTAATGATGACTTTACAGATATATTTGCTCTTTACAATAAATATTTTAATTTATTTTAGGTTGCCGTGCGTACTCCATTTTGTTTACAACATCTCGGATAGTACATGTTACAAGTATTATCTTGATTTCCCGAAGCGTGTAAACGTCAAGTCTGATTAGGGTTCGAATTATTTACTTTGCCTTCAGGTATTACAAGCACATACTTGTTTGGTCCTATGGTGTGAATTAGAACTAACGATGCCTATACGAAATATCTATTGGTGAATGAGATAGTGGCGACGCTATTAAGGAAACCAGATAAGATTGACGTACCATAAATGTGTTTTGTATTATTAAGCATTTATTGCGTAACGAAAAGATAATACGGAAAAAGGTAGAAAATCCACTACTTTTTGTAACGTATTTTTGTTACATTAAAACCTCGGAAAATCTTGTCTAGTCTTACAATTGTGTATTTCGATGAATATATTATAATATTATAAAACTTCAGAGATATTTTACGTACAAAAGTAGAGAAACACTGATAATTTTAAAGGTTTCTAATGTGATGTCATAAATAAACATTTTTTTGTGCTTTCATTGTAAACGCTGGCTGAATCCTACAAGATGGATCAAAATAATGTTCCGCCGTATGTACCCCTTAAAAAGGTCTACAAAAAAGTTCACTATGGTATATGTCTATCTCTTATGGATAACCCATAATAGTCATTCTTATTCGTATTTTTAGTATAAGCATTGCACCCGTGCGAAGCTGGGTGCAATGCTTATAGAAGACTATATATATTATGTGCTACGGGCAAGGCCGGGGCGGAGCGCTTATATAAGATAAGATAAGATAAGAAAACACTTTATTAAAAGCAACTATATAAAAACACAAAATAATCTTAAATAATTATAATACAAATATAGTTGCCCCGGCGGACTTCGTATCGTTATGATTTTTGCAGTGATACATCGGTGAAAGTGCTACTCGTAAATTTAAAATCGTTGTTATTTGACATTTCTAAATTAGTTGACAAATTTCCTGGGGAAGAAAGCTTAATAGTTACGATCTCGACAGAAAATACAATTCAACTTTGAAGATGTCTAAAACAAACCATTTTAATAGAATTATACACGGAAGTACGAATCCGTCTAAAGTTATGTGGGACATCGTGAACACAGAGAGGGGGAAAAATAATACACCTAGGTTTAATTTCACCGATATCGTAAAGGATTGTAACAGCAGAAAGTTTAGTTCACCAAAAGACGCAGTAAATGCTATGAACGCTCGTTTCTTAAATGCAGCTGCTACCTGTGGAGCTCCTAAAGCTGATGCTGCTACCGTTGGTAAAATTTTAGTGTCAGCGCGTCAGCCAACTAACCGCTCTCTCAGACTGACCAGTTTCTCGACGGATTAAATATTTTGCATAGTCTCGTCCATAACAGAACAGTCACAAGCAGCTATTAGAACACGAAGAGTCCAAATCACCCGGAGATAGAAGGTGTTCTATCTAGCCCAGCAAATACCATAGTATGGCAATGCAAATGGTAACGATATTTTTAATTCTGTTATAAAATGCTTCTAAATTACCTAAACAAAATCAAACTCTTGATTTTGATTCAGTTTACACGAAAATCTGAAGGAGGTATACCGTTTTAATATTATTGGATCGTCCACCCGCGCGGAGATCAACATTTACCCGGTTCTGAACTTTCTATCTAAGCATAAATTAATTTGTTTCATGGTGAATTCAATTAACTAAGGTAAATTCGCTTTCGCCTTGCCTGAATAGATAATTAGCAGAATAAACTCAATTTTCACTTTGATTAATAGAAGAACCAAACGTATCGGGTCTTGATTATTTAATTCAGAGTTTTGATTTCTTGCGTACATTTGGTGTTTTCATAATTATAACATTATTGTACGAGAGCTGGTGAAATGAGAACGAAAGTGATTATTATTCATTTTTCTGTGTGTGTTTTTTTAACTCTGTAAAGGTACAAGTTCGCCCGGAGACCGCGACACGAGACCGCGACGCGAGACCGCGACCGGAGACCGCGACAGGTACATGACACTATGGAATTGTATGGACGCTAGTTCGCGCCGAGACCGCGACACATGTCTCGCGACACGTGTCTCGGTCTCCTGTCGCGGTCTCGGCGCGAACTGGCGTCCATACAATTCCATAGAGTCAAGTACCTGTCGCGGTCTCCGGTCGCGGTCTCGCGTCGCGGTCTCCGTGCGAACTTGTACCTTTACTGTGTAAAATATTGCGAAAACTTACCTACGTTAATCGTGTTTTTTATTCTCGAAGCTAGTTTGGCTTTTGACCACCAAAAAATCGATTCGATCTCAAAAACACAAATATTATTTACCGTTTAATGACATTCGGTCCGTTTTCCTGTAGACGATTGTCTCAAAAACTATATGAAACAACAAATAAGAAATAAAATCTTGTTTCATCAATAAACTGTTTTTCATTCACATATTTTCTTATATTAATAAACCTATAACACAAATATTAATTCAGGTGGAATTACACATTAACAAAATCGAATGACATATACTCGTAGTTAAGCCTACAAAAGAAAAAATATATGTGCATAAAAATACTACACAGCAATATAAAGTTGATCAAAGTGTTGTTTCATTTATTATGAGAACTACTATGATTTTTTTTTTTTAAATAAAGAGTGACGAGACGACCAGGACATGTGCCTGATGGTAAGCAACATGCCTGACACATAACAGCACAGTGACACGCAGCTATTGGAACATGAAGAGTTCAAATCATTACCTATAATTCTAATTATAATTATTGATATATCATGAACTCTTTATAATTTTTTAATGAAATCTGAGCTATGATATATCAAAAAAAAAAAAAGAATCATTAAAATTTATTCACAATGGCGGAGCTGTCGGGTAAGAATAATTTGTCTGAGATCGCGTAACATACCTACATACAAAATTAAGACTATTGTTATAATAAGCCATGCGGTATTAGGTACTTTGTAACCTCACAGAACAAGTGAGAATAAGATAATTCGATCAGGGCACCGAAGCTCCCTATCTCGATAAAGACAACAAATGCATTATCAGATATTCACTTCTATTCCCGTCACGTTCGCCGTCTGAGCCGACAAATCTGCGGAGCTGAGCCAATCTCGCAAGTGAAGAAAAGACAAATTGAAAATATCGTAGAACGTCGTCTGAAAGAAATTTCTTAAATAAATAAACGACCATTCTAAATTGATGATAGGTTGCGCTTTGACGGCACTACCAAACGATATGAAATAAAGACGTTATTAACACTTTTCTGACAAAAGAAATGCTATAAATGCGAAAATTTAAACTGTTAGGTACACAAATAAACAATAGTTTGGAAAAACTCATTCATGTGCTACTTTACGTTCCGGTAAAATAAAATAGGTACTAGTACCTATCATACTTATACCTATTGTACCTTTAATACCTTGTTAAGGTTAGTGTAAGCAGTCCTCTAAATATTTCCAGTGCTGGGACACGGGTCCTCTCGCACGGTATCGCAAAGCCGTAGTCCACCACGATGTCCCAATGAGAGTTCGTGGGTGACATATGACTTCGAAAGATTCTTGGTACATCTCGGTTTTCTCACGATGTTTTCCTTCACTGTTTTTCAGTTAGCGGTATTACGCAAATGACTTCGAAAAGACCGCGTGGGATTCGAACCCAGATCGACAGTCGCCGCTCTTCCGACTAGACTAGACGTAACTTATAATTAGTTTAAATCACTCAATTCTCACCAGCGCAGCACCTCACCGTTGACTCATTCCTGCCTTTGGCTTCCATGCACACGTGCTCAACATTATAGATCGTATCGACTTATCAATGATAAAAACGTTTATAATACATTTGAGTTGTTAATCTGTTATGTCGTCAAGATTAAAAATATTCCAATTTAGTTTCAACAAAGATTATCTCAGTCAATCTAATGTGTTCGAAAAAATACTAAAATATATTTACATGCTGATTTTTTTGCAAATACGTAAAATATTTAAGGATTGTTCACGGGATTATATATAGAAATTGACATAATTATTTTTGGTTCATGTAAATCTTGAGCAAAAGTACTGCTACAGTTTTGCACTTTGTAACAGTACCCAAAACCAGATCAGCATGGTGTTCAATTTGTGTTTTTAATATTGAACATAATCACTAAGTACGTTGTTATTCCCCCAAAAATCTGGAACAAAAAATACAATTCAAAATTGAAGGTAAACAAAATAGGATTAAAACAATTTATCATTTACTTTGATTAAACACTTTACACACGAGCTCTGAAATCAGAGGAAATGATATAAAAGTAGTGGGGAGGAGCCTACACCGCACCATATGATTGGTGATTTATGGTGCGATGTAGGGTCCTCCCCACTAGTTTTACGTAATTTCCTCTGATTTTAGGGCTCATGTGTTAAGCGTTAAATTAGAGCGTTTAATTAGTTTAATAAGAGGGTTTAGATTTGAATTTCTCACACCTAAAAAGTCAAGAGCTGTCTAACTATAGTGATGGTTGGTGGGAGGATCAGCTCGTGAAATGACAGCGCGGTACAAAAGCGCAGCTCACAAAATTGACGTGGTAAAACGATTGCTTGCTACGACTACGATTTTGATAGACTACAGGCCCGTGAACAAAATGTACGAGTCAAATTAGGGTCAAATCACGCCAAGCGGACAGCCAAAAAAATATGAGGTCGTGAATTTTGTTCATACTCTGGTCAATTATACTTCTGGTAGACGTGGGTGTGTACAACCAATTGTTTTTTCGTGTGATGCTTTGTTGCCGACTTAGAGCAAATAGAGTGCATACATATCGCTAAGAGCATGTTCAAAGCAATCGGTTTTATACGGTAAGATGCTAAAATACTGTGCTATTAATATTTTATTCCTTTATTATGAAATGCGAAACTGTAAAATAAACGTTTTTTTTAAATAAAATATAATTGTACCCACGTCTACCAGAAGTATAACTGACCAGAGTATGAACCAAATTCACGACCGCATTTTTTTTTTGGTTGTCCGCTTGGCGTGAAATGCCCCATTAACCACCACGAGACCTATATAGGAGTAGTATATTACATTATCTTTGTGTAGGATGATAGAAGTCTATAAAGTAATAAGATTCAGCACTATGCCGTCACTTGTAAGCTGTCCAACTGATTGCAGTTGAAGAGGGGGGTTGCAACTCGCGATGATTTCTCCTTGTCGCATGATTTTTGTACGGCGTTGCGGAAAAATAGATTAGAAGAGGTCATTCAGAGATTCATGTAAATTGTTAAACGCATGCTTCGAGTTCACTTACGGTTATAAACAGGCATGATTCATGCAACACAGAATAATTTATGCAAAACTCATGCTACGATTAAACCTACAATTTTATGAATATGATTCTACTAGTGCAGACTGTATGTGGAACAACGCTTTCTACGACTGTGAATATGATTAAAGTAGCGCAGGCTGTATGTTGTTAAACTCATTTAAGACTGTAACTACGATTATTTATGAACATAATTTTTATTAATGCACGTGCGTGTCAATGCAACCTGAGTCGGGACTGGACTGACGCCTGGGTAACTCAGGTGTGTTTTAATTTTGAAATGTTTTCTGAAATTGAACTGTTTTAACCGAGTTTAAAAAGAGGAGAACAACTCGGATGTATGTTTTTTTGTACGTATTACGTATTTGTACGTGCCATAATAGCGCCGTCATTTGTGACTCGATTTTTCTGTATTTTTTTTGTTTGGTACATCATAGATATACATAGATCTTATTTAATTTTATCGAAATCGGTGTGACGGTTTTGGAAATATAAACAAAAAACTAAAACTTGCTTTCTTGTTGAGACGACATGGCGATATATTCTTATGAAATTTAGATTCTTATGAAGTATAGATTCTTATGAAATTTAGATTCTTATGAAATTTAGATTCTTATAAAATTTAGATTCGTATGAAATTTGGTTGAATGCTTGAATTTAGTTTTAAATTGACGTCAGTTTTCGATTTTCGGAGAAAATAGATTATTTGGCTGGTAGCTTTAAAAGACTGCGGTACGTTGTTGATGTACAAGTAACTCGCATCAAGGAACAGACGTCTTGAGATGGCGGTGACATCGAAGGCTGTATAAGACGGCTGGTTGAGGGTGATGTGTCGATAGAAGTATTCCAATTCTTCTGCCACGGGTTCATACGCGGAGTCAGTACGTAACATGAGCCGGCTCACCAGTACCCGAGTTTTTTCCATCTGCAGAAAGAACAAAATTTTAAAAATCAGTTTTGGCCCACGTTCCTTTGTAAAATATTTGCAATTAATTACTATCAAGATAATTTTGCGTGAAAAGCTTAATTTTGATGAGACGCCCAACAATTTTCTGTAAGCAACTGTCAATTGTTGTAGCAATATACGGATATTGAAGCAGATGTAAAAAAACATTTTGTGGTGGCGGCCATCTTAATATGGCGGCCATTAAATATTGTATAAAATATAATAATATCTTAATGTCGGCGTATTTATACGTACCTCAATAATAGTTGAATGACATGATTCAATGATCGTGAACAAGTTTAATGCTTGGAAAATGCACCAATAGACCTGGGTTATAGTATGTAAATCCAGTAATATTTCATCTAATTTCCGATCAACATGGAAGTGTGCTGAAAAACAAAGAACATAATAAATATTGATCTACATTTGTTCCCATAACACCACCTAGCTTTAAACTAAGAAAATCTTGTATAGAAGCCAATTTGATGTTGTAATAATTAGATAATTGGGATTATGACGGAGTCAAAAATGTCGCATTTTAATTAGTCTGTCAACTAGACTGTGAAAAATTTGGAACACGGGTTTTTGTATTTCCCAAAGAGTTTATGTGTAATGCTACATATAGTAAACGAGCGACTGAAAGCATATTTATCCAGAGAAATTGCACCAGAACAAGCCGGATTTGTGAAAGGAAAGGGAACCCGTGAACAAATTCTCATCGTTCGTCAAATTATTGAGAAGGCTCGAGAATTCAACAAGCCGACCTATATATGCTTTGTTGACTTTTCCAAAGCGTTTGACTCGGTGAAATGGCCAACGTTGTGGAGAACACTATTGGACATGGGTACACCACAGCATCTCGTACACCTGCTCAGGGAGCTCTACGAAGGGGGAACAGCTTCAGTGCGTACAGATGGCCTCCTCTCAGATAGCTTCCATCCAAGTGCAGGCGTGCGACAGGGATGTATAGTGTCACCTCTATTGTTTAACATCTACACCGAGCTTATAATGCGAATCACTCGAAGGCTGGACCGATGGGGTTGCGATTGGTGGATACAAAATTGCAAACTTGCGATACGCGGATGACACCACCTTGTTCGCTAGTAACGCGGCCTTTATGGAAGAATTACTTCTCAAAATGGAGCACGTAAGCCTTACGTTTGGATTAAAAATAAACCGATCTAAGACCAAGATTATGATCGTGGATCGCGTCAACAACAACTCGCCTGAAGTGATACAGATTGCAAACTGTGACGTGGTTCAGACCTACGTATACCTTGGGGCCTTAATCTCAAACAACGGCGGCTGTGTAGATGAAGTGAAACGACGTATGGCCATTACCAGAACCGCGATGGAGAAGTTAAGGAAAATATGGAAGAATCGCAACATTACCAAAGCCACCAAAGTCAGGCTCATGCGAACGCTTGTATTCCCCATTTTTCTTTACGCGGCAGAGACGTGGACAGTGCGCGAGTTGGAAAAAGGGAAGATAGACGCTCTAGAAATGTGGTGCTGGAGGAAGATGCTCGGCATATCGTGGACAGCGTTCCGCACCAACGTGTCCATAATTCAAGAGCTCGGCATCAAGCAGCGTCTGTCGGCTGTAGTACAGTCGCGCATACTACAGTACTTTGGACATGTCTCCAGACGAAATGACGACCCATAGAGCGGCTGGTTGTGCAGGGAAAAGTGGAAGGAACCAGATCGCGCGGCAGGTCACCTATGCGCTGGACTGACCAAGTGAAATCCGCGATAGGAAGCCACGTGTCTGACTGCGCTAGGCAGTCCGCGAATAGAGAAAAATGGCGGGAGATCGTACGGAGAGCTGTGTCCACCCCTACCACCGACGTGGATGCCTCGTCGTGACCACGACCGCTCTGCCAAGAGCGATGCGATAAAGAAGAAGAAGAAAGAGTTTATACGTATAGAGTTAGATTTTCCGCACAGTTCCTTTGTGCCAATCGTAAGCAGATGACGCGCTTTTTTTCTATGGCAACAGAGTTATGTGCCGCGACAAAAGTATGACATTTCCACAAGAGAGACAAGGCGAGAAAGATGCTACCCGTGCTTTCGGTGTAAAGCGTTTGTGCCAACTCTATAAAATATGTGGTATATGTAAACTCTTTGGTATTTTCAAATTATTAAAAATCGGCAAAGATTTTCGTAGATCATGACGTCGCTTGAATTTTCTAAGCAGTGTATCTTCATGTTTTATTCGTGAAACAAAAGAAAAATAAGTGAACAATACTTTTTTATAATCTAACCGACTACTAGTATGTAGTTAACTGAGTAGGTTTTTTTTTAAGTTAGGGCAACGTAATCGAAATCTATTTACCTTTATACAGCGTGGCGCTTTGGTGCCGACATTAAATGAACACACGGGTAGGGTTACTGACCAGTAATCATACAAAAGGTGTGAAAAATTAATATTCGCTTATTTGAAAAAAAATTTCTAACAAACTAAATAATTGTATCATGCGATAGAATGAAAATCATCCTGTGCACTAGATTCATTCAACGTCAGATGTGTGCGTGATTTACGTTCGCTTTTCGTAAAACAAGCTGGCAACGTCGCACGAAAGTACCTATCTGCAAGCGGCGCGCGGCGCGCGGGCGCACGGCGCGGCAACGCCGCCCCGGTCGAGAGGGGTAGGTACTTACAAATGCGCGATAATTTGGAACGGGGACGGGATTCCCCGTCAACTTTATGCCTGTTCATCACTAATAAATCGAATACCTACCAAATAATAAAGCTAATAAAATAACATAAAGTAAATAGGTAAATGCGTTGGTAGGTATCTATTGTGACTTTGGCGAAACATTGCAAAATGATTGCTTTTTGAAGCCCACCAAATGTTCCCACTGCTGGGACTCGGGGATTTCTCTCGCACGGAAAAACTCAAGGCCATAATCCACCACGTTGGCCAAGTGCGGGTTGGTGGTTAACATAAACATGACCTCGAAAGATTCTAGGTACATGTAGGTTATTTGTTCACGATGTTTTTCTTCACCGTTTTTAAGTTAGCAGCATTACGCACATGCCTTCGATAAGACAGTGGTGCGCGTAGGATTTGAACGCGGGACTAGACCAGCACTTGGTAATAACAAAGAGCATTTAGCGTGAAAGCTGCTGAATTGGTTGGTACCTACAACTTTCTTAAGAAATAAAATAAAAACAACTTCTCTCAATACGATTTAAATTTCGTAAACAATCTAACCAATAAAACCTTTGAGAGAAAAGGTAATTTTGTTTAAAATCGAATTATTGTTGCTAGTATACTTACAAGCTTTAAACGGTCGAAAACATGTTCTGGGTCGATTTTCAAAATCCTATTGTAGGACTTATCAGACTAAAATCACATGTGCATAGGTACACTCAGAAAACACTGTACGTCACTAATTAAATAACTATTCACAACACAATCAGAGTCACACAAAAACAAAACGAAAAGCAACCTAATCTTATTGACACTGACTCTAAAAATAAATTACACTAAAAGAACGAACAAAAATAACATGTAAGCGTCTTTTTCCCGAATAATTAGATTACAAAATTCCCTAGTTAAGGATTTACAGTAAAAGTTTTAGCGCGCCATTTAGAGAAATGTGTCAGGGACAACACGGTCAACTTCGCATCCCGGCGACTAGCACAAAACTAGTTAAAAATTAGAGAAAGAAAAAGACTACATTTAACATTAGTTAATAGGCGTGTGCATTATTTCTCTTTCGTCTGCATTTCATTCACAACGTGCGTACGTTTGCACGTGTGTTGCAGGACATCACCTATCTCGTTTCTTTAGTATTTGCTTTTCGCCTGATTTTTAATTGATAAATCGGATGGACTGTGGGCTGCGGTGTAATGACCTCTGCGCAGGAAATTTTAGATACAGCCTGCTCTATTATGGTATTTTGGAAAATTGCGAATAACTCAGTAAATAATAACGGTAATTGAAATTTAATTTGACAGAATAGGTCAAAATATGATATTTTATAGGTGGTTTCATTTAATGTCGGCACCAAAGCGCCACGCTGTATGACAGACACAAGAACTGATTAAAAAATAAATACAGTGACTGCCGATAGAAGTAAAAAACTCAATTTGGAAACACAGCAAGTAAAACCGAAGGGCACTGCTAGTCTGGAATACATCTTCAGAGCATTATCGTGTACAAACATATTATGTAAGTCTTCGTAGCATGGCCATCTAGACTAGACAAACATGGTTAAATGAATGTGTAGTGGTAACTATGGTAACACTCCATGGCCATCTAAATACTAACACTGTTCTAGATGGCCACGATCCCGAGTTCACCCGAAGCCTTCTTTCATTTACGAACGTGACGCTTAAGGTCAATTCATAGCCTACGAAAAATCTGAGTGTAGCGCCCCCAAAGAAGTTTTTACCTCAAAAAATAATTATAAGGACTTACTCAAAAATTCGACAAAATTAAACAGACTAGTGATGAGATGCAAGGCCAGGTTTCCAAGGAATATCAGCAATGTTAGTCCGTGGTAGTCATTAACATACCTCATCACATCACAAATACTCGCATACGCATCTGCCAAATGATGAACTTTAGTGTGGCAACGTTCTGTTTTTATACTTGCTTCTATAAAATAATTAATTAAATTAGGGAAAATAAGTACAAATAGATTTTAAAATAAGCATCTAAAACTCGATAGTCAACCTTATGATATTTATTTTATTTATTTATTTAATGAGCACACAAAACAGAATGTAATAAACACAAACTATAACATAAGAGTATACTGTGCAGAACTGTATTACATTCCAAACTATGTGGGCCTAGAAACAACATTTGTTTATACAACGTGTGGCGGAAAGGTCCAACAATATTTATTGTAGTTCATCTATACTAAGTATCGAATCACGTATGTGAATATTAGACACGAAAGCACAACATTTTTTCACATATAAAGTTAAGAATTCCTTGTTTATTATTTTATTTGACAACCCTAATCACCTAGGGAGAAGTCTTTTATACCCCGTAAAGTCAGGGAGGCCATTGAAATCGGTAAGCGTCCGACGTTTAACAGAGATGGTGGATGGCATGTGGCACCCGCTTGGAAACCTTGCCTCCAAAAGGCTCAGCAGTGTGTTCAGACTAGTGGTGAGGACACAGTGAGCTCAGTGTGCTGCAATATTCCCGACGCGCAGCTCACCAGCGACGACGAGTTCCAGAGTACACCGGCGCAGCCCTCCCGCACCCCCTCACCTGCACCCCCGCAACAACCGTTGAGCTTGCGTGCGCGCCGTGCGGCTGCCCGCAGTGCTAAACGAGCTGCGAACCCGCGCGCGCACTCTCCTTGAAAAAGATCGCCGGACGCGATCGAAACTTGAGTCGGACTGGACTGACTACATTATACGTGAGTTACCCGTGTATTTATGTAAAAAGTCCACATCAGTGTTGGAATGACCTAGTCAAATATTGTTGGACCTTTCCGCCACACGTTGTATACAGTGGATTGATAATAATAATATTAAATTAGAAATAATACATAAAGAATGATATGTAAATTCATGAAGATGTACACAACATATTCAAAATATAAAAAGGTATCTATCTGCCTATCAGTATACGACATGAAAATTAAGCATAGTATCAATAACATAACAACGTGAATCGCCAAAAAGACACCAATAAAAAGTTAGTGTTCCAAAGACGCGAACGAAGAGATCTGACTCCACTTTTGTGATAAGAAACCTTTAGACTGTAGATCAAGTTGCCTGAATAGATTTTCCCGGTGGTTATAACCAGGGTCAAATCGAGAGCGAATCGGTGTCTTCCAGGTAAACACGCTCCATCGTGGACCGCACCGTAGTTTAACATCAGGTAAGATGGCGGTCAAGTGCAAGCCTATAAAAGTTAAAAAAGACATCTAGACTTCAATTTAGGTTACAATCTTGGTGTCTTCAAATCAAGAGTGAATTGATTTCTTAAAGATAAGCACGCTTCATCGTAGACCACATCATCGCTTAACATAAGGCGTAATGACGGTGAAGTGTAAATCCATAAAAGTTATTTAGGATGCGTGAGCAGAACAATATACCTATGTGTTTGACCTTTAGTATAATGTAATAACAATATAATATTAAATATAATAAAAATAGATAAAGTTTACCTTGTAGGAAGTTCTTCAAACAGTTGTTAACAAGAGTAAAGCTAAATCTAACTTCCAATATCACAAAGATGATTTGTATCAGTCGCAGGTGAGTCACGTAGCAGAAAAAATCGTACGCAAACCATTTCAATGCGATATGAACTGTTACAGGCCCTTCTGCACACAGGAACAAGAACAAAATTAAAATATTTGATTAACCTCCGACTACCTCGGATTTGTTATCTGTAACCTACAACATTCTACTAGTCAAGCCCTTTCATTTGATACCCATATTAAGGAAGTTGTGAAAAAACAAATGTATTTCGCCATTTTGGGTTTGAAATAGACCTGTGTCGATCGTGATCGATCGAATCCTTTTGATGCGATCGCAACCTGTACACGTATGATCGAATCACGGATTTCTAAAACACCCGATCTTTTGGAACCCGATGATCATTTACAAGACAAACCAAATTGAACTTTATTGGAATTACCGTAACCTAACTAATTGCTTGTTCGAGGAATCGATTGAATCGTACATTTATTCGATGATATTGACGTATCTACGAAAATGTTTTCTATCTCCTTTTTCAGCTTATTTAAAATGGGATTGGGCCGGACATCTGTGCCGAATGTCGGATGATCTTTGGGCTAAAACCACAACTCTGTGGAATCCAAACCGGAAACGACGTTGCGGCAGACCTAAAAAGCGTTGGCGGGACGATCTAGACCAATATCAGCGAAACTGGTATGACATAGCACTGGATAGAGACAAATGGAAAGAGGGTAGGGAGGCCTTTGCCCAACATTGGGACATATCGGGCTCATAATAATAAATAATAATAATCTCCTTCTTGTGTCGATCTCACTCTGCCTTTGGGTCACGGGTCGCTTGTTCTGTTTGCCTGCATGTTTTGGTGATTTTATTTAAAACTATTTGGTGTTGGGTTTTGCATGGTTGTGTTTTGAAATAACAACGACTATCATACCTAGGGACACAGCGACACAGCTTGTAGGTTGTGCATAGGAACCGCGACCCAAATGATCGAAAGATCGAATCTTTATAACCCGATCACCATACCACCATATGACCATAGTGGGTCGTGATCGACCCGGGTCTCGAGAAATGATCGATTGACACAGGTCTAGTTTGAAATTTGTCATAGTGGAATATTTTACTAGTCAAGCACTTTCGTTTAATATCCATATTGAGGAAGAAGTGAAAATAAAAAATAAAAAAACTCAAAAAACTCAACTGCATAAAATGTGAACTAAACTATGTACTAACATACTATAAAAACTGAAAGGAATGAAACAAGCACTGAGATATCTGGTGGTCTAGAATTCTGTAACCTGTTATTGAATTACATAATACTATTGCAGAAAATAAAATGTATTCTAGTAAAAGAACATAACAACTGAACAGTCGGGGTCCATTGAACAATTAGAATGGCTGTAGAATAATAATGGATCCCGACTGTTTAGTTGTTATGTTCATGTTCCTCTACAAGAATATATTTTACTCGTATTTTCTGCAATAGTATTAATTTAATAACATATTATAGAATTCCTAAACCACCAGAAATCTAAGTGCTTGTTTTATTCTTTTCAGTTTTTATAGTACCTATGTAAGTACCTACCTACATAAATAAATAGTGAACATTTTATGAAGTCGGGTGTTTTGAGTTTTAAAATTTTTATTTTTTATTCGATACTTTTTAGTTATGAACAATGTTATGATTGTTATTATGCTCAATAAAATAAGCATCTTTTGGGTTTTGACCAAATGTCTTCGTTTCTACTGATAATATGATAATTATGTAGGTTTTTATAGTGCATCTAATTTTTATAGTTTTGTGTATGTACTTATATAATCATAGATTTTTGACCGAAGTTGAGTACTAAATCGTTTGAAGTCGGAGTTGGGCAACCGAGGCGGAGTGATCCGAGAGCGATTCCGTGTTCTCACCATCAGCGGCAGAGTTAAAGCCCCATGGAGGTTTTAGTAGATAGAAGCTCCATACCGATACATGGTATAGAGTGCCACATAACCCGGCCGTGTCCCCCGAGCGGTAGCATATGCGTAAATACATTTCCTCTACCTACGAAAACAGGTAGTCCAATATACTACTAGATACTTTTTTTGTATATTTGTCCATAGATACTTTTTTTGTATAAATGCAAAATTATAAAATTATTTGTGTGAGGTGAAAAGTATGGAGGTGTGTTGCATTTGCATGATGTGTTGTGTTGGTGAAATATTGTTGAGATCTATTGTTGTGTTCCAAGCGAGGCAAGTCCTACTCGTACGCTCCAGGGACATGGACAAATGGACTGTTTAGAAGTGACCTTCTGATTAGTATGTAAGTCAGATTTCAATGACATTGTTCTCACCCCATCGACTAGCAAGGATCTAACTTTGGATCATTGCATCTATCGTATTAATCTTAGGGAATATTTGCTATTGTCGCTTTCATTTATTTATTATTTCTATTACAAATTAAAAGAAAACTTTGACACAGCCCCTTTACAGCTGAATTTATTAATTATGTTATTGTTGTTATTTTAAATTATTACTAACTATCAATGTAATTACCTACCTACAAATTTGTACCTACTTGACGAGTCTGCTGAGAAATACTCAGGATGTTTAGTTATAAACATTTTGTGAGTATAACTAGCATTGATAATAAATTTATTCTATTCTTCTATTCTATTCATACACATTTACACGTACAGCTAGTTTATGTTATTTAAAAATAAAGAGTGACGAGACGAGCAGGACGTGTGCCTTACGGTAAGCAACATGCCTGCAACATAACACCACAGTGACACGCAGCTATTGGAACATGAAGATTCCAAATCATTCATTACCTAGCACTGCACTGCGCTAATCACTCAGAGTTCTAAGATATTATATCCTGTATTATTCTGTAATTTATCTGGAAACATTGCCCTTCAAACCGGATTACAGTAATGTTTGCACACTACTGCTTGGCGGTAGAGTAACTGTCAAAGATGTGATACTTCCCCAGGTGCCCAACGCCACCAAGAATCCTACCACTACAATTTTACGAAGTTTTCTGCTACCTATAAACCTATAAATGGTTGTTACGCAACATTAAATCGACACACATCCTAAACGGTCAGCGAAATAAAAAAACTAAATAAGTAAAACTAAAACTTATTTTTAAATACCTATTCAATGACACCTCTCTTAACATAGGTTGTTGATTTTCATTTTTATAATTTGGACAACATGGCGTCCGGTATCCGCCATATTGAATTTACACTAATGTCATGTCTTTAGTGTCACTCGCGAGACAAAAAGGAAAGATTGACGTGTGAATGTGAAAGGCGTTTGTTCTGTATAGTGCTTCAAAGAATCATACATACATACATGCATACATACAGACATACATATATACATACATAGACTTTATTAGACATAACCACTTCTTTGCGTCGTGCAGTCGGGTAAAAACAATATAATTTGCTATTTTGTGGTAGCGGACATCTTGGATTTGATTTTATTTATAGTGTATAGTATTCTACTAGTCTAGCCCTTTATTTGATTTCCATATTGAGGTAGGTTGTAAAGAAATATTTTGTCCGCCATTTTGTGGAGGCGGCCATTTTGAACCGATATTAACCAAACATACGTTATACGTTAATACGTTTGAGCTCTACGGTGCCACAGCCAGACACACACACAGACAGACAGACAGACATCAACGTCAAACTAATAACGCCCCTTTTTTTGGTCGGGGTTTAAAAAGGAAAAAATCAAAACGAAGAAGTTAGCTAGGTCAATTTTTAGTTACACCATCTTGGCTTTAAAGCTTGCCATAGTTTTTAACTAGAACCTTTTCATTTCATACCCATGAAGGAGTTGTGAAAAAAATTTAATCTTCTTTTGGTAGCGGCGGCCATTTTGGATTTAAAATTTGCCTAAGTGTAAGATACACGGCAGTTCTACACGGCAATGACGGTTACTATAAATAGTCAGGCTGGCAGGCAGTCGATATTCATAATATTTTATGGAGGGAGTTTGTGAAAACATATATTATCCCCTATTTTGTGACGGTGGACATTTAAGATCAATTTTAATCAAAGAAAGCTAAGATCACTCCCGACCAATTCATGTGTCAAACAAAATATATGCAAACATAGTTCGTCTGTTAGGAAGCTATGATGTTACAGATTACGGACATACAAACACACAGAGAGAGAGGTAGACTTAGCTCTCTGTCAAGTTCATAATGTTTTCAGATGTCATGTTTTAATATGTTAATAAAAGTATTATATTCTATTCTAATTTACCAAACTCCTACCAACGGAAATTGGTTGATAGCAAAGAATATCCTCGAAAGATGCAACCGTCCTCGAACATGGCAGTCACGGCATTTTATTTCAGCGTTAAAGTGATAGAGACTTGTACATAATAATATGTACATGAAAAAAACTCAGAGGTGCAGACATAGTTTGAGCCTATGCTTAAGCTTGTGAAATCGGCCATTATCACCAACTTGAATAATGTGACCTCTCTGAAATTTACAAAAGGTTTTTGGAACGATGTTCCTTAAGGTAGGCATGGAGGAGATAGGGATGTTGCGCAACCGAAAAGATAACGGAACTGAAAAAAATAATGTAAGAGCTCTATTCTATAACTCTTCAACATAAGTGACGTGTAAGAACTGGTCGTGACCAATGTTGCCAGTTTTATTTTTCAGATAATCGTGCCATAAATAAATATTAAGCATTTTTTTGGATGGAATTTGTGTTGCATGTATAAAATATTATCTAAAGAAACTTCGTTCCTACATAGTGCCCCATTCCATCACATCTTATATTTTAAGTTGACATGCTAGGGTTAGAAAATATAGCTACATCAAAATTAGTTTTTTTGACGTGACAACGTCTAATAAATCGATGAACGCCGGCTGCATGCAAGAAAAAGTGTCCCGTTACGCTCATTGTGCGCTTGCGCCGCATCTATCAATGTTTTATTATGACATTGTCACGTTAAACTATCGTCCGTAAACAAACCGATTTTAAAATCTTTTTTTTTTTAAATATTGAGTATGAAGGTACCTGCTTCACTGAGTTTAAAATAATGTATCATCATTCCCACTTCTATAAGGACGAATAAAGTAGATCCAATACACCAAAGTTTGAATAATGTACACAATTTTCTGGGCCACCGGCAGCGCTCCACTTCTCGACGAATATTCAACGTGTTAATTATCTGTGGACAATCAAATAGTTATCAGTCCCTTCCAATCTGTTGCATCCCAATTAGACACCCACATGGCAGTGCGATCAGCTTTCTTACTTTTACTTTATAATTTGCTCTAACTTCGACAATTTTCAGTTTTGATTGTTTGTGGTCTTTTACCATAGACAGGAGATCTTTGCTTCATGCGCCAGTGCAGTCCAGGCGTGAGATGTTTAAACATATAAGCATAATAATAGCGTTTATAAGCATATCTGTCAAACTGTATTGTATAATGTATACAATATATTGTACTTCTTTCTCATAATAACAAACTCTGGGAGTCATGTTCAATGAAGTCAAAAGAACTAAACGAATCAAGTTGAAATTTGAGACCAACTCGTTACCAAAATATAATACGGGAACATGATATTTTTACACTTGGATATTAATCTTGAAAAATTATGATTTCCTTAAGAAGTGGTGGTTTTCTAAAATTTATACAGACAAAGTTGCTAACAAATACTAATAATAAATGCATATAATAAATATTTACCTTATGTATTCGTGTAAAATTATCTATAAATTGCTGCATGCACTGTGGAGCTCTGTATATAACTATACATGCCAGCAAAATCATCATTATATCTCTTATGCACATTGGAAAAAATCGTAAATAAGCGATTTTTAAGTTCAAAATCCTTATTGCATCTAACACCGAGGTGACTGTCATTATAACAATTATTGCAGGAGCTGCAAATTGAAAAATTAGGTAATTTTCAACTAGCCAGGTGTTGAAAATGGAGCCGTCATCATCATCCACAGCCTTCTCTTTCCCACTGGGGGGTGTAGGCCTCTCTTTTCACTTGCCATCTTTCTCGGTCCTGTGCCAAAGAAGCCGGCCAAAATCACTTTGGACACTTCATAATCCAATGGACTTGTAGGTAAATTACACATAATAATGTATAGTACCTGGTTGACCGAGCTTTGCTCGGTAAATGTGTTTATAAAGGGCTGTATGTTATAGATTTTCTCAGAACAAAAAGAAAACCCGATTGTAACTATCAGGATTCGAACCGGGGCCTGTTGACTCCGAGGGCGAGCATATTCCGACTGAGTCATATAGACTTAAAAAACAGTGGCGAAATAAGTTATCGTATTCTAATGACATTGTAGGAGTTTTTCATTGTCTAAAAACGCGCTTAAATGATGTTTTTAAAAAATAAAACCTAGGTAGAGCGATTTATCGTTCCCTGAAACCCCCTGTATACATAATTTCATGAAAATCGTTCGAGCCGTTTCCGAGATTCAGCTTATATATATATACCTATATACCTACAAGAATTGGTCGTTTAAAGGTATAAGATTAATAAAGTTTTCATCAGCGAGGTCTCCCACTCAGCACTCAGATACGCATTCTAGTTTTAAAGTTTTAAAAAGGAATATACTCGTTTATACGGAAGAAAAAAAAAGTAATTTATAAAATAAAAAAAACGGCCAAGTGCGAGTCAGCCAAGGGGTCCGTAGTAGCAAATAACATAACGCATAAGTTCTTGTAGTTCATTGTGACTTTGATCAAAGGTTTAATAATAGTGTATTTATTTATGACGTACTAAATAAAACTACTTACCAGATCGAGTTTAAACTAATTTTTGGTGTAAGTTTGCATGGTAATGTACAACATAATTTTTTTTTGTTTTTTTTCTTTCATTCTCTTACTTCAGAAATTACAGGGGGGACACATTTTACCACGTTGAAAGTGTCTTTTGCGCTAATTTTTGTATAAAAATATGAATGCGGTTCACATAAGATATCTACTTACCAAGTTTCAACAGTATAGTTCTTTTAGATTCGAAAAAAAGTGGCTGTGACATACGGACGGACGGACAGACAGACAGACATGACGATTCTATAAGGGTTCCGTTTTTACGGATCCCTAAAAACACGTGTAATGTAACATCCTATGAATAAGGTTGTTTTGCTCTTTAGCCCAATTTAAAAACCGGGGGGCTCTCAATCCGACTGTATGTATACATTTTTGTTACTGCAGAACTTTCTACTGGGTGAACCGATTTCGATAATTTTTTTTTTTTACCGAAATGGTAGATTCCCTAATATGTCAGTGGAATACTTTTCGTAACATCAACATAAATAAATATAAAAATACATACGTTGATCATTTACTAGTTCATTATATAGTTTTCAATTCAATTAAAATGACTGAATTGTGGTAGTTTCATTGAATTGAACTAGGTTGTTTCGTTTTTAACCGACTCCAAAAAAGAAGGAGGTGTTCAATTCAGTTGGATGTTTTTATTTTATTGTACCTCTGTATGTTACGCAATAGTTCCGCTAATTGTAAATCACTTTAGATGGTTATTTTTGGTTTGATAGATCATTCAGGTTCAGAGGTTTTTTTAAATAAAAAGTGACGAGACGAGCAGTGCATTTGCCTAATGGTAAGCAACATACTTAACAGCACAGTGACACGCAGCTATTGGAACATGAAGAGTCCAAATCATTACCTAGGACTGCGCTGCTCTCGTCACCCATAGATCTAAGATGTTATATCTCTAAGCTCTGTAATTTCTCTGGAAACTTTGCACTTCGAACGGGAACACAGTAATGTTTCCACGTCACTGCATGGCGGTAGAATTACTGGCAAAGGTGTGGTACTTCCCCAGACGGACTCTGCTAGAGTAGCAGAGTCCGTCTGGGGAAGTACCACACCTTTGCCAGTAATTCTACCGCCAAGCAGTGACGTGGAAACATTACTGTGTTCCCGTTCGAAGTGCAAAGTTTCCAGAGAAATTACAGAGCTTAGAGATTCCTACCACTAGAATAGGAGGTAGTCTCATATACATTTAATCAAAATCGGTGTGGCGGATTTTGAAATATGAACAAAAAATAAACCAACTCTCATTACCTCGACGACTTAATCTTATTAGTAATAATGCTTCTTATGAAATTTGATCGAGTATCGGAATTTAATTCCAAATTAAAGTCACTCTGTATTTTCGAAGAAAATAAATTACTGAAGAAACATATTGTATGAGTACATAATTAAGATAAGCTTATCATTATTTTCAATGATACTTCATTTATGCTTTTATTCGTCTGTGAATCTAGGTTATTACAAATATGTGTTGTTGTGTCAGAGACCAGAGAAACGTTCGCTAGTTTCCACCACAGTTTGGTATACAGACATTTGATATTGCTTTATAATAGGTGCACGGCACATAAACATACATTCATAATAAGTTTAACCTTTCCGCAACATTTCACAGCATTATTGGACTCGTACTGTTAATTGGTTAATCTGGACAAAGTGTGGACGGATTTGTAGTTATTAATAAACTGTATACTTACTAAGTATAAAACTAATTACAAATTGAAATTTAGCTAGACTTTTCGATATACTGATACGCCAACCATCGCCTGATCGTACAAATTGTAGCGGAGCTAATCCCATGAATTTTGATATCAGCAGAACCAGCGCTAAAGGTCTTGATACAAAACATTCGGATCGATCCCCCATCTTCAACTGAAATGTTATAAGTTACACTTTATTGTAGAAAAGATAATGCACATTTAAGTCGTGTATTTTTGTGCTTACTGAACGAAATGTATATATATAATACCCACTCTATGACAAAGTTTTGAGACCTCATTATTTTACAACGGTGGCTTTTTTATATTTGCAGTCCAAAAACGATTCTTTTTTCTTATCTTACGTGTTACTGTAATAAATATCGTTTAACTATATCCCGTACTATTTGTCCAGGAGTTGCCTTATATTCAGGAGGTTACCGTAGCATAAATAACAATAAAAATAAATTAATTAAAAAAACCAATTAAATTGACGTGAATGTTTTGAAGCTAAAACTATTTTAATCGCTTTGAGCACTTTTTGGGTTAACGAAAATCATAGAACTTGCGTCATTGCCACCTAACGCTTTCCGTAAACTTTTTTAACATTCACCCTATATACTCGTATACAGATGGGCTAAAAAGTGACCAAATTCTGACACATTTTTTTTTCGCTAAGAAGTTGTTTCCTAAGAAATAGAAAGCAATAAAAATGGAGTAACGTACACAATGAACGCCTAGGCTATATATTTGGGCTCCTCATATTCACATAGCAGCGTGGCAATGTGCAGTTATGGTCAAGTGTGTGAACCATCAGGCGCAACTCTTGCAACCTTAGGTAAAAAATAAATAAATAGATCAGGGTTTTCCGCGCGGTTCTCTTATACCAATCGTAGGTAGATGACATGCGTTCTTTCTATGACAAGAGCGACAAGGCAAGAGCGATGACACCCGTGCTTTCGGTGTAAACCGTTTGTTCCAACTCTATACGTAGTATATGTACACTCTTTGATTGCATTGGTTAAGTGGAAAGGTGATCTAATTAATTGATTGAGCAACGCGCACGGTCGTCCAATTTATGGTATCTGGTAGTGAGATGTTGTAGCTATATAAAAGTACTAAAAATATAGTAAAAGATATGCTTTTTAAGTCGTCCCTTGACAATGTTTATCGGCAAAACCTTAGGAAGAAACAACTCCCATCCAGCTTCAAGATAGAAATCTTCTCGAGGGAATCGGATGGTTTTACTTTCCCTGTTTGACAGACGATGATTCAGACATACTATAGAGTACTCTTAACTGTAGAATCATCATCATTATAAACTCACACTCGTCCACTGCTGATTATAGGCCTCTGCCATAGTACTGAGTAGTAAAAGTAGTAGTGCCATAGTACACTCAGCCCAATCTTAGGCTTTGTTTCCAACCGCCACCACTTGTTTTTTTGTAAGTAGTCACTCCATCTAGTTTTAGGTTGTTACCACGCTTACCGATTGGCAGTCTTCTTTCTCGAACTTGTCTACCCAACGATTCGGTTATCGGTTCTGCGACAGATATGGCCAGTCGACTGACTGAAAAATTTGTCGTGTTGAGTTGAATATATCGATTCTTTAAAGCTTACTAATGACTCAAACATTAGGTCATTATCTAATAGATCGAAGAAAGATATGATTTTTTATAATATTTGAAGAGAGTTTGATAATTCTTGTAGTGTCATAATATTGACCGACAACGTTTTATGAAGTGTACTATTGTTTGGAATATACTAATGTGTTGTCTTACTGATATTATAAATACCAGGGTTTGGATATTTGTCGCTCAATCACGTCGAAACCACGAACGGCGGGGCGGATAGGGTTAAAATTTGCTACAAAGCTAAATTATAATAACATATATGCAACTTTTTGCGAAAAAATTAAGGGAACTATAACATTGGATTAAATACTCAGAGGTGCATTTTGGATTTGTATCTAATATCTCACAAAGAGGAATCGCAGGTTCTAGGCTTTCAAAATTATGATGTCGATTTTGATATTATCGGATGTTTTATCATTTTAATTATTTTTTTTCAATTATTATTTTAGGAACTTACTCAAATGCCTAATCGTGATTTTGATTTTTGAAAACTGCAGGCAACGCAACTATTTTCTTTTGTACAGAAAACATTTGAATATGGAAATTCATTTAATTATTCATTCAATGAGCACAGAAAACAGAATGTAATAAACATAAACTATAACATAAGAGTATACTGTACAGAACTATATTACATTCTAAACTAGGTGGGCCTAGAAACAACATTTATTTAAAAACAGTGGTTTGATAATAATAATGTTACATTAGAGATAATACATAAAGAAAATTAGGCCAACAGATCTGAACTTAAAACTAAAAACTAACATGCTTTAAACAGTAGTAACAGTAGATAAATAAAAAATAAACATAGAATATTATAACACAACAGATAAGTATATAAACATTGTGAAACAATTAATGTATTAACAAGTAATATAAAAAAAAAAACTAATTAAATGCATTACTACTCACTAAGTTTGTGTGGTAAATTAAGTTACCAAGTTTCATTTCAATTCACTTCAAGTCTAGTATTATTTCCTGCAAGTTTTAAACCAGTAAGGTTTCCAAGTTGCGGTGTGAACAGACAGGTTTATGATAATGGCACTTATTCCTTATTCCCTACATAACAAGCAGTAACCGCTGGTTTCCAAAAATACTTCTGGTTTCCACCATTCTATAATGCTATATTTTGTAAATAATATGGTTTGTAAATATGTCCGTAAGTTATTAACTATAGAAGAAACTAATGAACATTAAAAATTAATTTAATATGAATGGTGTAGTGTGAATATTTTATTACTATATTTAGGATACGTATCAATACATTGGTTGTGACAATTTTCTAATTTTTTTTTAATGGGCTGTGTTTCTATAAATAAATCTAAAATACATTGAGAACTACACTACATTTTTTAACTTTTATAGGTTTACACTTGACCGCCATCTCGCCTGATGTTAAACGACAATGCGGTCTACGATGGGGCGTGTTTACCTAGAAAAAACCGATTCACTCTCGAAGACACAAAGATTGTAATAATCGGGGAAAACCCACTCAGGCAACGTATTCCACAGCCTAGACGTTCTTATCACAAAATTTGAGTCATATCTCTTCGTTCGTGTCTTTGGAACATCAACCATGAAACGATGTCACTTTTTCGAGCTACGAGCATTCCGATAAAAAAAGAGCAAGGTGGTATCAGATCATGCAAATCAGGCGCACACTCTCCGAAGTGTATCCGATAAAAACCGATAGGCTGCCAATTTTTCGGCGATGTTCAAGACTTTGAAGTCTTTTTCGCACAAAAGTATCATTGCCTATGAGCCTTTTGGCACGTCTCTCGATCGATTCCTGTGCCTCCAGCTGATACTTAGCTGATCCGTCCCAAAGATGCGAATAGTACTCCATACAGGAGCGAATCTGTGCTTGATATAAAGTAAGCAACTGTTCAGACTCCAAATACTTTTGCACCTTTGAAAGGACACCTAGTTTTTTGGCAGCTAATTTGGCCTTGGACTCGATATATGAGCCAAAGTTGAGCGTAGATGTTAAAGTAACGCCCGAAAGCTCAAGACGGTCAGAAACCGGCACGGACACACCTCGAAAAGTAGGAGTCAGTTGGAATGGACTCCTTTTTGCGGAAAACAGACACGCCTGCGTCTTACTCTCGTTGAACTTGTCCAGATTGGCATTGCCCCATTCAGACACCGCCTCAAGGGTAAATTTCAAACGCTCAATCAAACTCTCTCTCAGTACCTGGGTTTGCTGCCCACTGGCTCTCGCGCTAGATGTGTAACTCTCTACAACGGTGCTATCATCTGCGTACCCAAAGACACGGGCTTCAACAGATCGTTGATATGTAACAGGAAGAGCGTCGCAGAGAGTACCGACCCCTGAGGGACTCCGGCATTGATAGCCATTTGATCCGACGAGCAGCCATCAATGACGACTGGTATGGATCGATCCCTCAAGAAGTCCGATATCCACGCAATAAACCCAGGAGATAAACCATAACTAGAAAGCTTGCTTATAAGGCCATCATGCCAAACCCTGTCGAAAGCCTTCGAGATATCCAGGGAGACTGCAAGGGCTTCCCCGTGCTTCTCAATAGCTTCACTCCAGACGTGTGTGACGTACGCTAGAATATCCCCTGTGGATCGGTGGTACATACCTAACTACTTACACTAAGCACACTTAATTTATCCATAGACCAATGAAAGTCTATAGATAATCAAAATGTTTACGCCCACTACCAGTCGGAGCCGTGCCCAACATGCTGGCGGCACCACCACCACTACTAGGACACGTATCCAGAAGAGAGCTCCGTGGTAGATCGCAGATCGGTCGATCCCACTGTCTCTGAGATGACAGACATCTGGGGAAATCGTTGTTTGGACAAGCCAGAGGCCAAGCATTGCTAACCTCTTAATTAACTGGAGTTTCACTGTTTTTCTAAAATATTTCCAAGACATAAGAGTTGTCAAACTGAATGTCCCGTAACGATGTTCAAGAAACGTATAAATACTCCAATAATTGCAGAGAAATTACAAGGCTTAGAGATATTTTGTAGTGGTAGGACTCTTGGCAGAGTCCGCCTGAGGAAGTACCACACCTTTGCCAGTTATTCTACCGCCAAGCAGTAATGTGCAAACATTACTGTGTTCCGGTTTGAAGGGCAATGTTTCCAGAAAAATTACAGGGCTTAGAGATATAAGATCTTAGATCTCTAGGTGACGAGCGCAGTGCAGAGCTAGGTAATGATTTGGACTCTTCATGTTCCAATAGCTGCGTGTCACTGTGCTGTTATGTGTCAGGCATGTTGCTTACCATCAAGCACATGTCCTGATCGTCTCGTCACTCTTTATTTAAAAAAAAAAAAAAAAAAAAAAAAAAAGATAACATCTTAGATCTCTGGGTGACGAGTGCAGTGCAGTGATAGGTAATGATTTGGACTCTTCATGTTCTAATAGCTGCGTGTCACTGTGATATTATGTGGCAGGTATATTGCTTACCATCAGGTTAATGTCCTGCTCGTCCCGACACTCTTTATTTAAATTTATATGTATATTTTGTGAAAATTTTATGCGTCCTTACTGTTTTTCTAAAATATTTCCAAGATATACAGTCAGTAATACGAGTTTTCAAACCGAATGTTCCGTAACGATATTCAAGAAACGTAGAGCTATTTCGGTTCGCTGACATTACCGCCTTTTTATATATTCGAATTTTCGAACATAGAAATGGTAAAACGCGGGAAATGGTCCATTTGATGCTGTAACTCGTTTAGTGATCAATTACTGACACGTGGGGGTGAGAATGCGTGTCGATATGTTTTATGATGATATTACATTATTGGTATTTCCGACAGCTTTATAATCTAATCGTCTATTTTAAAGTATTTCCATGACCTCGGCTGTCGTAACGCGATCGAAGCGGCGAGAGGTAAATGGAAATATCAAATTAAAATTCAAGGCATGCACAATTTTTACAAGACGCACAAGTATTGAAATGAGTAGTTTCCTCAAGCGAAGCATAAACTTATTTATTCCAGGACAGCGTGATTCCCTGTAAATCTTAATCAAAGTGGGTTATACTCCTAAATACATATCATATTTAATACTATTTATAAAAATTGGCAGTCATAGTAACTGCCGATAGAAGTGAAAACTTATAAGTCAGAATTTGAGAGCTTACTTTGAAATCTACGCGGGTGAAACTGAAGGGCGTGGCTATGATCCCGAGTATACTCGAAGATTTCTCATCATTTCCGAGCGTGATGCTTGAATTTTATTCACAACCTACAAAAATCTGTCTGTGGCGCGCTAAAAAATGGTTTCACTTTAAAAAGCAAGATATCTGTTAAACGCATGACAAGAACGACATCTAAGTCAATTCAATTAATTTATTTATACCATAAATTCATAAGAACACTTGGTAATGTCATTTACAAAAAGGCAAAGAATCTCTGTACATAATATGATAAAATAACAACGTCAAAAAGAATAAAGCAGCTGTAAGGGGGCCTAGTCAATTACATGCAGCTGTAAAAAGGCTTTGTCGATCGTTAAGTGATAATAGTATACATTGAAATGTGTCATCGTCATATTACAAAATTGAACTATGTCTGTTAGTTACTTACCTTGCTATTCCCGTGCCTTTTATACATATAAAAACAATTGAACAGCATTATTTTTAGCTTAGTCGACAATAGGGATGTTAACAATTTTTAGAAACTGCTTTTATTTTGAAGATTGACGCATGTTTCTGTAATAAATTACATTTTATTCCAAAATATTTGTGTTTTCGATGAGTAAAAAAATAGACAATATTAGACTAATTTTGATTTTTTCCGCTAAAACACTAACAACTGACATGACATCACTGGTCGCAAAACATTGGTCGCGATTCATGACTGTATGTCCAGTTTATGTATTTTCTTATCATTACTTGAATACAAACAATCAAAATCGTTGTCGCTAAGATCGCAAACTATACTAAAAATACAGAAAAGTAAACAGTTTAGTTAGTTTTCGATAGCTTGTTTTGTGACTAGTGACGTAATAATTCATATTAGTGTTTCCAGTCACGTGACAACAGATTAAAAATATAGCATTTTAAATCATTTATAATAAATGTATTACGTAATATTAAATTATAATAATGTCTTTTTCGATATTCTATTAATACAAGCTATCATAAAATCAACATTAAGCATTAATTTGTGATTAGTGTTAACATCCCTATTCAATAGTTTATGTCATTAGTGTACTCTATAATACAATAGCTTATTATCATTTGCCTGCTCTACGATTGAAGAGCTGTACATCCTTAGCTTACTCTATTATTAAATAACGAATCAGATTTATTAGCTTACTCTGCAATTGAATATCTTACATATATTATTGGGCTACTCTACAACAGAAACTCTACTTTTTTAAAATAGCTTGTAATATTACTATTATTGTAATTGGCTTACTCTTTAATTGAATAGCTAACATCCTTAGCCTACTCTGCAATTAAATAGCTAACATCTTTGGCTTACTCTACAATTAAACAGCTAACATACTTGGCTTACTCTACATATAATTGAATATTTGACATCCATATTATACTGTACAATTGAATAGCTGACGAGGTCCCTTTAAGAATTAATTTTAGCACTGAACAGAAAACGGATACAAAATGAAATCCCTAAGCGATTTATAGTCAATTCGGGCGGTCGTTTTAGTAATTTTGTCTTGTAAAAGTGGGCATTTTGTCCACTGTTATCGCTCATTAGGGCCCGCATTGCCCGGGTCCACTTCATTAACGTCTTGGCCCTCTGCCTCCATTACCCTGTAAAATACTACAACACTTATATCTTTTTATGCTCAGACAAATACAATGCTAGACGTGTACTAAAAAAATATCACTCAAATACTTTTATTTTAACTCATTTACAACACCGAACCAAGGATTAAGGCATGGCTAAATAACTATGCAATTTTAAGTTTAAACAAATAACATCAGCATTGTAAAGATTTTTTTTGTAGTGAAGTCAAAAAATCCTTATGACAAAATTAAGCTTAAATAAAGGATAATCATTTTGAATAATAAAAGATGTATTTTAGCGAGCCAAACTACTGCAACATTTAAGTAATTTAACTAATGATAATGATCTTAATAATAGGAAGTTGAAGTGCCAAAATGGGCGGATGGGCTGGTAGTTCCGATAACCGCTGAGAAGTAAATATTCTCAAATGGCGACCACGAACCGGCAAATGATGTGTTAGAAAAGCTCCCGCTATGGATCGATGATATTGTCTCTGTTGCGGTAATTCGATAGAGGGAGGCGGTACAAGACTGGTCATTGTGGAATTCTATGAGGAAGGTCTATGTCCAACAGTGGAAGTCTGCAAACTGCAGACGATGGTGATGACAACGGTGATGATGACTAATGATAAATGTTACCTGCCGCTTTATACACCGGCGTGTAATATAGTACCCAAAAACTTGGTTGATGACGACAACAAACAAACTTATAGTTGCGTTTTGGGTTTTTTGGCGGGAAATAAATTTTTCGTGTTTTTATTTAGGTAGGTATACCGATAAATTTGTGTTTAATGGCGTCTACTTGAACCGGTCTTTATTTTGATATAACCCACATTAAAATTAAAGTTCATTTACATAGAAAAATCGTAAAATTAAAAAAAAAATGGTCCCGAAGTATTGAAAAAAATAAAAAAAATATAATTTGTGCAATCGAATACAGTTTTTTTGGTGTTTCGAGTTTGTTATTTCGTATACAACACATTTAACCCATAAAACCACTGTCTCCCTTATAAATTATTAAAGTTATAGTTGTTAGACTACTTGAGAAATCGCAAAATTTTTTACTCAAGTGTCAAAAATGTTAGTTTACATTTTAAGTACATTAATTATAAATAAATGATACCGCTAGAAGCGTCTTGAAACGCTCTTGAGAGTAAATGGCTCAAACGGGTAAAAGTAAAGCGGCACTTCATATGCCGAAACATAAACACCGCACTTATGTAACCTGACACCCGTTTTCCCGCCAAATTTGAAAAACGCGAAAAGCGGCCAGTGTATCAAGCGGCTAGCCTAGCATTGCATGTAGGCGAATTTCCTTTGAGCTGGTTGCCTGGAAGAGATGACTCTCAGTAATAATGCTACAGTTTGTAGCCCTACAAAAGCCCTACTTTATAAGTGTTTTACTGTAATATTTCAGTTTTAAAAAGTATCAAACTCTTACAAATTCTATATAATACAGTTCCACTACATCAAACCACTTCATCATTACCTACATATATTTACACTTTAGACTTGAGTGGTATTTATTAATTTCCTGATGATTTTAATCAGGGTGTCTTGAATCCGAGAGTGTTTCAGTTTATTTGTAGTCAAGCGGTAGCTCGTTTGCAACGCGTGTATGGAAAATATAACAGTGTACGTGTGTACAACACTCTACAGTGTTCAAGTTGGGTACTATTATAAATAACACCGTGTTTACAATTTTGAAACTGTGTAGTTGCAATATTTTTTGGTAGGTATACTTTCATATTTTATATGGAATGAACGGAGTGTCCACGATTTGCTAAACTAAAATTTACAGCAGCTACAGTGTCCCATAGCTTTTGTTTAATATACAAAAGGCAGTTAAGTAGGTGACATAAATTTAAAATATCTAAAACATTGATGTTTCATCAAATAATGGGTGTGTAATATACGGTTTTTTTGTCGCTTTGTTTTTAAAAATAAAATGTAATATTTTGTGAATCTGTTAATAAAATTATGATGATGGAACCGAGTATCTCGTCCAGATTATGCGATGACTAATTCATCCAAGGCAATCGTACTCAACAGTTTTCTCTGTCGGAGGTACAGACGTTATTTCTTATTTGCCCCGCTTCCTTAGATTGGTAGTTAGATGGAATTTGTGATCATGTTGTTTCAAAGGTCACGATGTTAACTTCGCTATTAAATTGTTTTAATTCACGATTATTACCTACGAAACATTATTTTACAAAGTTGTGGTATAAAAAAGACCGCATGAGGAAGCACCAAACCTTTGGCAGCTATTTTACTGCTAAATGAATAAAATGTGATATGACCTGAATTTTATTTGCTTAAAGCCGCCGCAGTAAAAAAATTTAGACCTTCATTTATGACGCTAGTTCATAAGTGTTTAACTGTATTATCTCTAATGTTTGTGTCACTATAAACAGTTATCTGTCTATCTAAACCTACACGTAAATTGTTAATATCGAATTGCATTGGTACCAAAACTAGGAAAAGTATGTGAGGGAGCGTACAAATCTTTCACCTATAAACAGTGGTAATGAGCAAACATTAGGTACTGTGTTTCGGTTTGATGGGCAAAGTTTCCAGAGGAATCAAAGTGTAAGAGTGTAAGAGTACTGTTGTCTATGTGTGTTGCTTGACACCAGGCTGTCTATCTATTATGCCCCTTTAGCACGACTTTTTACCGAAGATGCCTTTCTATGGAAACTTGAAACTAGAACATAGTTTTTATTTGATTTATTTCAGCCACTCCACATACTCAGGGGCCCGTGACCTTTGGGTTCTCTTTTTTTCATATTTCATAGATTAGGAGAAGAAAAATCGACTAGAACACAGTAAAATATGCAAAATGTTTCGAATACATCTGTTAAAGGCTATAAAAGGGCTAGAAAGATGAAGATATTACCGTCGCAGAGAGCAGTAAGAGGCGCGGCAAACGGGCGTCGAAATGCCTCCTGCATAATGCAGCGCGAGACTGCAGCGACCCGCTCGAGTCGCGGGGATTACGCGGGTCAGACCCGACGCTCCCCGGTTCGGCAGCGCTTGCATCGACACAGTAACTCGTCTCATTACTCTGCAATACAATACAAAAACATTTCTATGCTAGTACTTGAATGTGAGACTGAGTATGTGTTCTTGACCGGCTCAGAGAGTAGACGTATTTCGTGTTGAATTTTTTTTATAGATTCTCAGATTCGTTATTTGTAACGACATTCATTACAGATCACAAAATGAGAAATTGTTAGTTATACGATAATATATAATTAAATTAATCCACATTTTTACTAAATTTCAATAAAGTTATTAAATTACATAAAGAAAACAAACAAATAAATAATTCAACATGTTGTTAATTAAATGCAATTGTTATTAATAATGATTACGAATCAAAAGGAGAGATGAATCGAGATGCGCATATAAATGATGATAATATCTCATTTGTATCCACATTACAATTTTATCGTTATTATCCATTACTAAACACACTTACAATATTTATAATTATAATTAAATTAAATCAACAGTTAATATAATATTAATGAGATTGTCAAACTTATAGAACGCTTGTTGAACCAGTCAAGACGTCTACTCTTTATATGAAAAACGTACGTAGAACCGGAGTAGAAAAGTCGCGAATTTATTTCGAAATTACGTTTTTCGTACAAAGAGAGACGTCCAGTTCTTCAACTACTTCCAGGCCTCTTCCAGGATGGTATTTATATTCAAAATAACATCCTGGAAGAGGCCTCCATTACGTTTAGTGACAGTTACTTCAAGCAATTATATCCTCTTTCTAATCCTCTTTATATCCAAATTGTAAGACAAGTAAACCTCATTGCGGCGTACCTATGTTGGATTTCATCACTCTTATCACAAAGCTCTACGGGAGATACGCAGACTGCGAAGGGATTTGGGTGAAATTTGGTAATAGATTTGGGGACTTTAAAACACATGAGTTATTTTTTATCCCGTGAAAATAAGAGGAACGTGCAACCGCTACTAATTTATAATATTTTGTTTTGTAACTTTTTAAGTTAATAAATTACAACCCGGTCACAATATCTGTGCACCTGATATCGTGATGTCATATCGGCGGCGGCGGCGAAGATGCTAACCGTACTGCCGCACCTGGGAGTGCGCGGAGAGGTGACAGGGGAAGCGGGAGAGGCGCCGCATTCCAGCGAGGTGCATACATATTCTGATCGAGTTATGGAATGAATATTTAATTGGATAACGGGACACTCACGTATATACGATCGGTCAATCCGACTCGAGTTTCGGCCGCGTCCGGCGGCCTTTTTCAAGGAGAGTGCACGCGCGCGACGACATGTGTAACAACCACGTACATTTTAATAATATAGAATGAAATTTAGTACAAAGATAAATTAAAGTCTGGAATAACATTTAGACTGGTATTTATGGCTATGAATGAAAGAAACAGGAACTGCGCAGTAAACTGCAAAGGGTTGCTAGCTTGCTAGTTTACTCACAAAATTACATTTTATGCCCCAGTGGAGTTAAGTGATGCGAGGGTTTTGGTGTTTGTTGGGTGTAATGGGTTGAGGTGTTAAGATGCGACCGTGCGATAGTGTGTTACATCTTAGGGTGTGCGAATACTAGTGAATATGAAAAATATTTTGACTTGATTCACACACGAATTTTGTAGAATTAGCTAGGTAATTTTGATGTAATTTTTTTGATAATGGTTGACTTATAATAGCTCACTTAATACTTTATTAATTGATTCATTCATAATTTAAGAGCGACGCTCTTGTCAGTGGAGTTCCTTCCATGTACTTCTCCACTCCACCTTCTCCTTGACTTCCTGATACGACACTACATTTATCTTCTCCTTCACTTGGTTCATGTAACTTCTCCTAGGTCTACCTCTCTTCCTCCTCTCTTCTAATTTACCTTCCATTATTGTTCTAATGAAGTTGTCGTGTCGTATCAGATGTCCCAACATCTTCCCTCTTCTGTTTTCTATTGTTTCCATTAATGTTCTTTTCTCCTCTACCATCTTCTAAGTAATGAAATGTACTTTATATGTAAAAGGAGTAATGAAATATACTTTATTAATAAATAACAGCTGAATTTAAACCTAACTGTATTTTTCATCTGGTCAGAGCATTTGCTTACCTAACATGCTAAGCGCATCTGCGTTGTCCACGTACTGATGAAGTTATAGAAGTACATATAATAAAAATAATTAAGCCAGCACCAGTCAGAAGAGCGCACAACAATCTGATGGCATTACCACACTTAATGGCAATACTTTTGAGAAAGGCTTAACATACGCTAGCATTTTGTTCACGTATCGTATCGACCAAATGCTCTGAAATATAACTAGTAACTTTTAACCAAAACCAGCAGCTTTCCAGGATAGTTACTGGCCCGTTGCCTTTGTTTCGTGAAATTTTCGACAAGTACTTCGCGTAGTCCAGTTTTATAACAGATTTAGGGTATTTTCAGCGGCTGTTTCAATGCTGGTTGCATTACCACTTTCAATATTACCAAATCAACGATAGCATTTTGGTCACGCATGACGTCAAAATGATCTTGGAAAGGGTTTTTGAAGATGAGCTCCTAAGAGCCATTTTTTTTAGTTAATCCCTTTCAATATTAAGCATGCAATATGTTTTAGTAACTTTCCAGGAAAGTTACTGGTCCGTTACGTTTGTCGCGTGCGATTTTCGACGAGTGCTTCACGTAGTTCGCTCGTAGTCGAGTTTTTATACCGGATTCAGGTTGTTTTCAGCGGCAGTTTCAATTTACCGGATTTCGCTGGCTTTTATTTACAATGCAATTGAGTTCTCAAAAGCAACGCTGGTTGGTTGTTCCACAAAGTTGTTTGTATACTTTATAAACATTTCGATCGTTTATTTGTAAATTGATTCGCAATGTTACAATTTGTGGAGGAATCATGGTATTTTAGGGACAAAGTTACATATAATGGTTGAACTAAGTGGCTAATGTGTAAATACGAAAGTAGGCAGGAAATTCGACCAATAGCAGCGCTTTATTTTCCTAGCTGCGCTTGTGTTATAGGTGGATATATTATTTAGTTTTTTACTTTACCTCGCACGTCTCATGAGGACATCTACTTCGTTGGGTGTATATGGTAAGTATCTAGACCATTGTTTTGTGGTTGAATTACTAAGAAGAAGCCATTTTATTACAAACGGAAAACAGGTCAACTTAATGAATTACGACCATGTTTTTTCATTTTCTAAACGCCGTACTACAAAATTGGCCTGATGGAATTTATTTGTCGACATAAACGTCATATTTTGTAAGTATTGTACGTTTATCTCGTAGTAATAGCCTTTGCTGCGCACCACGCTTTTAGTTTTCCTATCCTTTTCTCCATCCCAAGGTTGCCTGGAAGAAATCGCTTTCAGCGATAAGGCCGCCAGCTTTTTCACTAGTTTTACTATTTTCCTATATTATAAGTGTTATTTTAAGTTGTGAACAATAAAGAATTTTCATTCCTTCATTCATTCATATTTATAGACAAATTTAAAATTGACATTTTGTAGTATTTTAATCGATTATTTTTATATTATTGAGTACATGTTTGGGATACGACAGCTAATGTTATTTTATTACTTTTAACGCATGATAATAATCTCAATATTATTTACATTTTATCAATAAAACTAAACTACATTTATAAAAGGGACCTATGGTACCTATCTATCTATGGGCTAGTGCCGAAGGCACACCAAAACACGAACTCTTACTTTTATTAGTTCTTACTCTTAGCCTAAACTGAGAAACGGTCTTATAAGTACTCAGAATTGAGATTAAGAGGCCAACGTATTGTTAACAGTACATAATACGTTCCTAAGCATAAACGAAGTTACCGAAGAAGTCGTAATATGAAACATTCATGGGTTCGCATCGATTCGAACAAATGGGCCCGCGGGGCGAATAGCAACATACTGTATTACATTATACGCGCGAGTAACGGAACGTTAGCCTCGGTAGAATAACCGGAAAACGAATAGAATAATAAAAATATTGCAAATAAGACTTATTTCTATGTATTTAAGGATTACTTTAGCACAATATTTGTGTCTTGACATTTGTTTGATGTCACTGACTTCGAATATTTTTATACCGATGTGACTTTGCATAAATATGAGTTCCGAATTCTCACTTGATCTTTTAAATTCTTACGACGGGTTTGAGCACATCGAAGAAACATCGAAACATACAGACATTTTGACTTTTACATCTATTTGTAGCATAGTAGAATTATAGATAGCGTGCGAGTTGAATGCCGTTGGGGCCTGAGGTGAAGAGCGGGGAGCATCTCCCCCGCCGCCCGCACGCCGCCTCTCGCGCGCCTGTAGAGTAGTGGTGTGCTGTCTTTGACAACTATCATAGGTACAGATAGCGCGCGAGTTGAATGCAGAGCTCAGGAATGCGATACACATACCTATGATAGTTGTCAAAGACAGCACACCACTACCACACCCCGGACACTTCACTAAAACTCCATACAACCGCCGCTGTGGAGTTGCCTACTCTTCACACAACTACGCAGATGTCGTTCGTACACACGCGTGAATGTGTGCGTTAGCGCTAGGGCTACTTAATTGTTTTATTGAATAGTTGTGCCACTTGAGTTCACCTGGTGACGTAGTCTATAAACTTGCTATAATGTTGAGTTACATCAATATAATAGAACCAAATTATAATATTCTAATTAAAAGTGTGTTTGCACAGATTTTTAAATTGTTTCAGAAATCTGTGGGTGTTTGTATTGCCGCGTAAAAATGAAACGAAACCGATGACAGATTAGATCAGGTACCTAGATATCTATTTCTGTTAGTAGGTACACATTTGTATTTTATTTTACACTTACCCATGAAGGAAACTTTATTCTGTCACTACAATTATTCCTCCAGGCATTATCAATCCGTGGTTGGGCACATAAGTTACTGCCTGTGTGAGTTACGAACTTTGAGTTAAAAACGACTTCGTTATTATAAATAAATAAATATTGGTAGACAATTCACACACAACACCATCTGACCCCAAACTATTCCTTAGTTTGTAATATTATAAAGCAACGTTATTGAAAAGTTTCTAATCTTACGTTATTTTATCATTAGAAAATTAAATAAAGCTTTTAATCTTGTCCCGTTTAGTTGACGGACAGCCGTAAACAGCACAACAACCCACCATGATGATATTTCGTTAGGAATTAGATGTTCGATACCAGCCCTTCGTTGAGTGCTCCTAGCGTATCCGAAACGGCCTGAGGGGTGAGGATGCTTGAAATTGGCGGGGGGTGGGGAGTGTCCGTTCTATCTATATTATCTATTCTATGCCACTACACTGAGGCGCGCGAGAGGTGGCGTGCGGGGAGCGGGGGGAGATGCTACCGCTCTTTACCTCAGACCCCGACTGCATTCAACTCGCGCGCTATCTGTATGTGTATCGCATTCCTCAGCGCTGCATTCAACTCGCGCGCTATCTGTATGTGTATCGCATTCCTCAGCTCTGCATTCAACTCGCGCGCTATCTGTGTGTGTATCGCATTCCTCAGCTCTGCATTCAACTCGCGCGGTTACTATAGTAGGACTTGATTTTTAACCGACTTCCAAAAAGAGGAGGTTATTAATTCCTTCAAACCGACTTACACCGACTTCAAATAGATGAATTAGTAGCGCTTATAATAATGATATAAATTTATTTTTGGCTTTTGAGTGGCTATTTTTGAAGTCGGTTTAATTTTTTGTACGAAAATAGTTTATTTATTTGGCATGAACATATCCGCGGTATGAACTTTATTTTAGCGCTTAATATTTCTCTATAGGTATCCTTTTGTAGGCATACAAATATTTTTCCAATTCATAAATGATTGATTCGTTTGATCAGTCTTGACGAGTACATTGGTGTTTTATTATGGTAGACGGGATCTAATGATGGCCGTTAACTTCATATTTTTTTTATTAAAAAGTAAAAAAGGCTTGTATTAAATTTTTTTTTATATTAAAGTGAGCGTCCCTGTACACGTGTAGCTTATGGGCCGACTACACCAAGAGATGCAGTGACCTCCGTGTCCTGTACAACAACGCCTGCAGGATGTTGTTGGAGCTCTGCCGGTTCTGCAGCGCTTCAGGTATGTTCGCGGACGCGCGCGTGGCCTGTTTTCACACGACCATGCGGTTGCGAGCTGCATCGTTGGTGCGCAGAGTACGGGGCAGCTCCAACACCGTCTTAAAAATGGTAGCGGCTCGATTGGACTGTGCTTTCCTCGGACATTGCCGTAACAGGCATGTGTCTGTCCCGATGCCCGAGCGGAGGGACTTACAAATTTATTACAGGACTTTTTTTTTTTACTATAATAGGTTCGCACTTGACCACCATCTCGCCTGATGTTAAGCGATGATGAGATCTACGATGGAGCGTGCTTACCTAGAAAAAACCGATTCACTCTCGATTTGAAGACACCAAGTTATTCTGACTTTTATTATTATTTTTGTTTATTTATAATTTAGTTGTTCGCCATTGACATTTGAAATTATTTGTATTTTTTATATGTTTAGCTTGCTCTGTATTAATAGTACAACTGACCTTTCCTGACTATTGATTTTATAATCTCTATATATAAAAATGTAATGTTGGTTTGTGTACGCTTCAAAAAGTCAAAAAGTTCTGCACCGATCAAGCTGACATTTTAAAATGATATATAATCCGCATCAGGGATTGTTTTTATCTAACTTTTGCATTATAATGTGCCACACCGAAGCGTGGCAGGGTACAGCTAGTTAGATATAGATATAGATTAGGTATATATATAGACTATAGATATTATAATTTTATTGTGTGCTATTTATTTGTAAATGGGTTAAGTAACCTGAAATAAATTTATTTTCTTTTTGAATGTATAAATTTTAATAAGTATTTTCTTTACTGTATAGAGTGGCAGGACTAGCAGGACATTTGCGTGACAATGAGCAACACGTCTACACAAAACAGCACAGTGTACTCTATTCTACCCTGTAATTGGTCTGGCAACATTTCTCTTCAAACTAGAACACGGTGATATTTGCACGTTAATCCTTGGCGGATAGAATAACTGCCAAAGGCGAGGTACTTTCATAGAAGGACTCTGTTTTTTTTTTGCAAAAGACATTCTATGTCGGTGTATGTCCACGAAACACATTACGGCGCAGGTATTGTAGGTCCCAACCCTGTATAATGCGGAGCAAATTCTCTGCCTTTTGGGTATTACCTGCGAAGAAACCATCTGTTATGGTTTTTATTTTCCTTAACTAGCCGGCTTCCTGCGTCTTTGCTCAACAATCACTCAATTTTAATCCCAAAATCTAAAAAGATAATTATTATTTATAAGCATCATCGCTTAGTGGTAGTTAATCTGTTAAGTGATAAACGAAAGATAGAGGAATAGGTACTGTTATTAACATAGAAAAAATGTTGGTATGTCTCACCATACCAATGTCAGATTATATGTAATCTAACGACATCAGATTACAAAATAAACTAACATAACCTACCATGAGATTATAATCTCACGCTTTAGATAATAATCTAAGAGTGTTGATAATTTTACGTTATCATAAATATTTGTCGAAGTGGGAATCGAACCCACGATTTATCTACGTTAGCTCTGCAGGTAGACTTACAATCAAAGAGTTTACATAGGTATACTACGTATAGAGTTGGAACAAACGCTTTACACCGAAAGCACGGGTCTGATCGCTCTTGTTCTGTCGCTCTAGTGGAGGTGACTTATTTTTTCGCGGCACATCACTATGTCGCTATAGCATAACATACATCTCATCTGCTTACGATTGATATAAAGGAACCGTGCGGAAAATCTGATATATTTACTTACTTAAATTATTATTTATCTAAGCTTATAATTTTATAAGCCCCAGCACCAATCACCCGACTGGGCCAACTAAAGAAAAAATATTGGCTGTAATTTTCGCTGTATTTCTTCTTATGTTCACAATAAAGGGTACAGTGTCTACCGCTTAGCGAAAACTGTCTTAGGTTTGATGTTGCCTTTTCTTTTCTTTCCGCTTGAATAGATTGAGACAGCAATAATAGCAAAGCCATAGCCGGCCATAGGTAGTAGAGCGGCGGGTAAACTGTCTTAGGTCTTAAGTCAATGTTTCCAGAGAAATCACAGGGCTTAGAGATATAAGATCTTAGATCTCTGGGTGACGAGCGCAGTGCAGTGCTAGGTAATGATTTGGACTCTTCATGTTCCAATAGCTGTGTGTCACTGTGCTGTCATGTGTCAGGCATGTTGCTTACCATCAGGCACATGTCCTGATCGTCTCGTCACTCTTTATTTAAAAAAAAAAAAGTCTTAACTTAACTTATACACGAGTCCTAAAATCAGAGGAAATTACGTAAAAGTAGTGAGGAGGAGTCTACATCGCACCATATGATTGATGATTTATGGTGCGATGTAGGGTCTGCCCCACTGGTTTTACGTAATTTCCTCTGATTTTAGGACTCGTGTGTGGAGCGCTTTATTAGTGAAAGTGGTGAATGATACTGCATGTAAATGCAGTGGCTTACAGCCACGGTAAACATTCCATAACTAGCCATTCGTTCCAGTTTTACCCGTAACATAGCCTATAATAGCATTCAAGGATCACGAACATTTCCACCGGTGAAAGAATTTTTGAAATCGCTCTTGTCTGTCTCTTGTGTACTCCCAAAGTCACCATGCATCGATAGCAACTGAGTAAAGGGCTTCGGGCAGCTTTTAAATGTTGCATCTATAAAGTACTCCTTAATGTTACATAGTTGCAGTCTTAATTCAGGTGAACGGAAGACCAAAATTCTGAACATAGTAGTTGTGCAGAAGGTCTGGGTTGAGTCGCAGGGAACTCAGTTGTGTAGAAGGGAATCAAAAGTACCCACGGCACAATCAGTTGAGCATAGTAGTTGTGCCTTGGGTCCGGAAAGGTCTGGGTTGAGTCGCAGGGAACTCAGTTGTGTAGAAGGGAATCAAAAGTACCCACGGCACAATCAGTTGAGCATAGTAGTTGTGCCTTGGGTCCGGAAAGGTCTGGGTTGAGTCGCAGGGAACTCAGTTGTGTAGAAGGGAATCAAAAGTACCCACGGCACAATCAGTTGAGCATAGTAGTTGTGCCTTGGGTCCGGAAAGGTCTGGGTTGAGTCGCAGGGAACTCAGTTGTGTAGAAGGGAATCAAAAGTGCCCACGGCACAATCAGTTGAACATAGCAGTTGTGCCTTGGGTCCGGAAGGGTTAGACCGACTAGCTAGCACCGACTTCAAATAGATGATTGAGTAGCACTTGTAATAATGAGATTTATTTATTTTTCGATTTCGAGTGCCTATTTGTGGTTTTGAAATCGGTTTAATTTTTTGTACGAAAATAGTTAGTTTTGTCCTTTTTAGTGCAAAACAAGTTTTTATTAACTCATTTATCCAATTTCGTAGTGAAAGATTCAAGTTTCATAACATTTGTGAAATCTAAAATTACGTCATCCAGAAAATTGTATGCAAATTTAATTTTTGGTTCATATTTCAAAAGTCACTTGACCGATTTCGATAAGATTTATATGGAACTATTCGGAAAGCATTCTTATCCGAACATAAAAAAGTAATTAAAATCGGTTCGGGAGCTCTCGAGAAATCAGGTAACATACATAAAAAAACATAGGGGTCGAATTGATAACCTCCTCCTTTTAGGAAGTCGGTTAAAAGCAGGTAAAAATTTCATTATTTTACTTTGATTAAGTAAACGACGATATCTTTCCACTACTGAGACTTTAGCCTTCTTCCACAATGAGAGAGTCAATTTCATAATTCATCACGCTAGCCCAGTTGATTTACAGATTTCATACATAAGTCCCCGGAAGGACTTTTTACTGGTACACTCTGGATTCTTTCATACTTAAAAAAAAAAGATAGATAGATGTACATTTTATTGAAGACACCAAATGAAAATAATTTAAATTACATTACATTGTATACTATTAAAACTAGTGCATCGAATTTAATCGAAGTACTTTTCGCTTCGTGAAGTGCCGATTTAGCAGCGTGAGCGTATGTCTTCTGAGCATAGTACGCCCCAGCTGGTGCGCGCTCGCGTATAATAATTGCACGTGACAATGGAATGATGTCTTACCGGGTAGAAATAACCAACAGAGGAATGGATATGTTTAAGCGAAATAGCTCCAGTTTTGTTATTATCAAGTCGAACCAGATGGAAGTCAGTAATATTTTCTGATGTAACAAACTGTACTAATTTTATTAAACAAATCTTAAAAAAAAAATCTTTTTACTTTTATAGTTTAACACTCGACCGCCATCTTGCCTGACGTTAAGCGAGGATGCGGTCCACAACGGAGCGCAACATAAGTGCGAACAGTATTCCATACAAGAGTGAGTATGTGCCAATGTTGTCATCTGTTTACACTTGAAGTACTTTCATACCTTTTAGAAAACACCAAATTTTTTGGCAGCTAAATTAGCCTAGAACTTGATTATGAGCGTAGCTATCAAGGTAACGGCCAAAAGTTCGAGGTGATTTGTAGTTGAAAACCTCAAAGTAGAAATCGGTTAGAACTAGCTGTTTTCTGCGGAAAACAGAAATACTTGCGTTTTTCCTCATAGACTTGGTCAGACTGGCACTGCCTCATCTAGAGACATCTAGAGACTGCCTCAAGGGCTAAGTTCAGGTTCACGTCCAATCAAACTCGCTCTCAGTGCCTATATAACAAACATAGGCACTGATAGGCTTTTTATAATACTCTTGAGTACCTACATAAGCATAGCACACTAAATAATCTCACTGCTAAGATTTGGGAATCTTTCGCATGAACTTGGCTTGGCAGATGACACATGATCTCTTAACATTTTTAGTACATGACATGCCGGTTTTTTTTATTAATCTTTCTCCAACTTTAAATCCAGTGGTGTTGATTGGTAAAATCTCAACCATACGAATATACGCATATACTTTAGGATCACAAGTAATATCCGAGCGATTGTACCGAAAATACCTTTTCATGCTTAAACAAAGTTATAGCTTCTTCACATCTCTTTTGTAAACCCGATATGTTTCAATTTATAAAAAATGCGAAACAAAAAATGGTTGTGCGGCATTTTAGTCAAAGGCTATGAGATATTAATCTTCAAGTTATGCTTTATTGTATCTTGAAGAAAAGATAATTATTTTTCAGATATTTAATCACATTCGACATTTTCTTTGTCATAATATTTAATCAAAACTTTGGGATAGAATTTACGGACATACCAAAACCTAGAGATATGAATGAAGAATTTTCAATACTTCATTTATTATCAAATAAAATCACTAATTGGTGGTGGTTTACTAAAAATATGAAGAAAACAATTTGTTCAGAGTGAGTGAAGGTTTTCAACTACGGTATTTTTATGCTTCTATTCGATTCTCGTAATTTTCAATGTTATATAGAAGACATTTATAATTTTAGTAAGATTTAAGAAGCTGTAATAGGAATCTAATTTTTATATTGGTGTAATTTATGTTTGCTATACTTGCAAATGTTATTACGTGACAACTATAATATAGGAACAGTTTATAAAATTTTATTTCTGTAAATAAGCTAATGTTCTGATCTAACAACGTCGATAAGACCCTCAGTGGTTTCACTAGTCTACTGTTTTCCTAAATTGTACCTAAACATCATTAAAATAGTGAACACCAATGAATGTTCAATCATTCATTGATCCAATCACTACTGCGGTTGTAGAATCTCAAAAATCATTTCCCACACGATAGAACTAGAATGGAATAACCCCGTTGTCGTGTAGCTGAATTTAGCAGCCGATATTATTAAACTAATCCTGAACAGTTCCAATAACAACGTTCAATGAAGCTGAATGTTGAACCGGATCAAACAATTCTCGATAAGATGAATTGATTCAATATTGGAACGTACTCCTGTGTACATGAGTACCTACACGCCATAGCTACCGAAAGGTCTGGCGACACTGTTGGCGATTTAATACACGCGAGTCGTACAGTAACAGTAAACAAGTACAACTTTTTTTGAAATAATTGAGATAAAATTATACTAGAAAAGTGATCATGCCATAATCACCGCTATAGCAACATTGGTATCTGACGACAGCCAATTACTCATTACTTACTTGTTTACCTATTTTAAAAATAATTGCGCATAAAATAAATATACTCTTTCAAAACTAATTTCAGCATTCCAACCATTTACGCAGAGCTTAAGAAAACCAAAAAGTTGGTTTATTTTGGATATTTTTTTTTTTAATGTACAACGGATGGTGTGGTGATCTTTTTCAAGTGGTCATAAAGAACCAAATTCGAATTTTGTATTTAGATTTCGAGAACTACATTTTGTAAAAACGTAGTAAAATTGAGACAGCACCGTTTTTGTTGTTTTTGCTTCGCACACTTCATGTAGTTTTCTTCACAGTCACAGTCTCTTCATGTAGTTTTCTTTCACCGTTAAAGCCTGTGATGATGACAAACTTGCACATAATTATATTATGCACTTGGAAATTGTATTGCACGTTATTTGTAGTCGTAGGACTCCTAGCAGAGTCCGCCTGGGGAAGTATCACACCTTTGCCAGTTATTCTACCGCCAAACAGTAATGTGAAAACATTACTGTGCTTCGGTTTGAAGGGCAATGTTTCCAGAAAAATTACAGAGCTTAGAGATATAACATCTTAGACATCTGGGTGATGAGCGCAGTGCAGTGCTAGGTAATGAGTTGGACTCTTCATGTTCCAATAGCTGCATGTCACTGTGCTGTTATGTGGCAGGCATGTTGCTTACCATCAGGCACATGTCCTGCTCGTCTGGTAAGAAGTGCTTCTTTAAAAAAAAAAACTCAAAAGTGCAGGTGAGATTCAAACTATTGTGAATCGCTCGTTCTGGAAACTAAATTAACACGGCTGCCTTAAAATATGGTAAACTATCTCTGGTTAAAAAAACATTTCAATAATTTCCATTTGCGACTCACCTCAAAACTTCTCGCTATAACTCTCACCACACACCGAATCTTAGGAAACGTGTTCAAGCATTAATGAACGACGTCCTAGCAGTCTCAAACGACATACATATAATATTTAAATGGTTATACCATTGACTTATACATCTTATTTTTCTGTTCTATAACTTTGGATCTGAATGTTTTTGAGACAAAGGCTCTCTGTACCTAACTATCGTCATCTATCGTACTAATATTTTAAATGCAAAAGTTTAGATGTTAAGATTTGATGCTCAACTACGTTGAAATGTTTAAACGAATTATATTGAAATTTGCAACACAGACTTTTGTCTGTGTATTTAGTAGTTTCTGCACATAGGTTCCTTTATATCATGGGAAAATAACGTGGACTGAGAATGCGCGGGTAAAAACGCAGGATGCAGCTAGTAATAAACATTTAATTAAAAAATCGTAAAATAAAGACTACTCAAAAAGCACCAGTAAAGGGACCTTCTCAATCAGATGTAGCTGTAAAATGGTCCTATCATAGTCAAGTTTTTGAATATGAATTGCAAAAATATCTTTGACATTTAGATGGTAGATCTATAAAATCTCAAGGCACGCTGAGGTCAAGTGACATCTAAGTTTAGACGGTATGATTGAAAGACAAAGAAGCCCCTGGGTTCCCAAATATCGAGTGAGATTGGGCCCAAATCGAGTTATCCGTTATAGCCCGAATTGCTGTTGGCAGTGATCTAATATTAAAATGAATAGGGGTCAGTTCTGGGGTGCCTTTTGACAGGGGCCAATGAGATTTAGGAAAAAATTGGGACTATTTGTTTCGAGAAGAGCATGGATGGCGTATATAGCGATACAGTTTATACTCGTAGCTATTTAACCGTCGATGTAAAAGAGAACAGTTATGCTTGATCATTTCTTTTAATGTTGGAAGAGGCTGCTCTAAGCAAATAGATATTGAATTTAAATATCTTCATTAGAGTAAGAGGTACAATGCGACAGACACATACAAAGACAAACATACAGCTACAACTTTCAAACTCTCCATACTACGTAAAGTTTCTAAAGAGCCTGGTTAAAATAAACAATTTTTATTATGTTTTTTTTTATGATTTAGAGTGACGAGTTGAGCTGGAAATGTGCCTGATGGTAAGCAAAATGCCATCCACAAAACAATACAGTGACACGCAGCTATTGGAACATGAACAGTCACACAGAGATCTAAGATATGATATATTATATCTCTAAGCCCTGTAATTTCTCTGATAACATTGCCCTTCAAACAGGAACACAGTAATATTTGCACATTACTGATTGGCGGTAGAAAAACTGGCAAAGGTGTGGTACTTCCCCAGGCGGACTCTGCTAAGAGTCCTATCACTACTAAACCAATTGTATTCAACCCATTCTTTTTTCAGCACTACTAACTTTCTTTCCTTAGTCCTACTGTTCGCATCGTCACAATAATAACTAGTGTGTTCACTATAAGTAGTCTAATACATATTTAATCACGAACTAAGGTACTGTCTAAACCAATTTTTATTCTCTAAGACATATTTTCCCGGCAATCACCACTGTGTTGCGTTTTTTTTAACATAAATACAAACTCCAAGAACTCTTGGATCCATGCCTTTTTTAAAGCATCCATTAGTTTTAGCTATTTTTTAAGTTAAAACTTAAATATGAATCTCTTCTAAATTTATCTCTAAACTATGTATTTAGTTATATTTTTTTAGATCTCCTCCAGCCCGGAGCTTCCATCGCCGCCGCATTTCGATTGATATTGTACATATATTACGTACCTATACCTTATGTTACAACAGTGAAGGTAGACAAGCGAGAAGTCATCCCAGAGAGGCGAGTCGCCAGCATTAGATTGATTACTGCCAGATCACGTCGCAACCCGACTGTTCGCCTGTGATTCCATGCCGAGTCAATTACAGGGTTCAGGTTAGAATACTTAACGAGGTACGGAAGACTTGTATTAAAAATCCTTTGATAAATAACTTCAAATGAATATTCAGTTCTTACAAAAATAATATTATTGTTTTTACTCCAGTATCTGTTCGGTTAGCTATTTATCCTGTTTCTTGTAACAAAATTTCGGTTGTGATTAATTACCCAAACATGGTAGTTTTTACTTCAAAGTGTTGTAGTGGTAGGACTTTTCTGATAGGTAGAGTCGACACAGGGAATTACATCACCTTTGTCAGTTATTCTGTGGATTTTGTAGATGATTTAAAAAATCGTATCTCGTATGTAGTTACAATTGCAGAAGTACCTGCTGGTTAGTAGTCTGGTTTCCTACACGTTTCCTTGTGTAGTGATAAGACTCCTAGCAGAGTCCGCCTGGGGAAGTACCACACCTTTGCCAGTTATTCTACCGACAAACAGAATCGCAATGTTTCCTGAGAAATAACAGGAATTCCCATACACTGTGGATATTCCCAAAATCCGTACTAAAAGGTTTGAATCCACTTTTCTCGTACGTACAGCTTTGGAGTGGAATAAGTTGCCGGCCTCCTTGTTCCCTGAGAGATACAATCTAGAACTTTTCAAGGTCAGAGTGAATAGGTACCTTCTAGGTCAACGTGCGTCATCTTCGACCACACCGTCGCTTACCATCAGGCGAGTTGGTGATCAAACGCGGACCTATACGCGATAAAAAAAAAAAAACAGTGCTTAGAGATATAACATCTTAGATCTCATCACCCATGAGCGCAGTGCAGTGCTAGGTAATGATTTGGACTCTTCATGTTCCAATAGCTGCGTGCCACTATGCTGTTATGTGGCAGGCATGTTGCTTACCATCAGGCACGTCTCGTACTCGTATCGTCACTCTTCATTTAAAAAAAAAAAAAAAAGTTTGGATGCTGATATGTTTGTCGGTCAATCACATTAAAACGTTTGATTGAGTTAAAATTTTGTCAACAGATAAAAGTATGGAATAGCACATGGCTCACTTGCTATTCCAAAAAAATACGCGAACGGAAACTACGCACAATAATCCAATGGGTGCACTATTTTTAGGGTTCCGTAGCATAATGGCAAAATACGGGACCCTTATAGATTCGTTATGTCTGTCTGTCTGTCCGTCCCTTTGTCACAGCCACTTTTTAGCCCCCGACCAAAAAAGGGGTGTTATAAGTTCGACGTCGATGTCTGTCTGTCTGTTTGTGTGTGTGTCTGTCTGTGGCACCGTAGAGCTCAAACGGATGGGCCGATTTCGATGCTTTTTTTTTATTTGAAAGTTAATATCCGTGCGGGTGTTCTTAGCTATGTTTAGTTAATATCGATTCAAAATGGCCGCTTCCACAAAATGGCGGACAAAATATTTCTTCACAACCTACCTCAATATGGGTATCAAATGAAAGGGATTGATTATCAGAGTACTATACGCTATAACAAATTTCAAATTCAAGATGGCCGCCACCACAAAATGGCAAATTATATAATTTTTTTCACTACTACCGCAATATGGGTATCGAACGAAAGGACTTGACTAGTAGCATGTTGTACAGATAACAAATCTAAGGTAGTCGGGGGTTAATCAAATTTTTAATTTTGTTCTTGTCTCCGAAGCGATAAAAGCTATACTATTGAAACTTGGTAAGTAGATACATAGAATTGAAACAGATTTTTTTTTATCAATACCGTACGTGTGCGGTATTTATAGATAGGTCATCAAAAATTATATTGAGGTTTCTAAAATATTTTTTTTCTAAACTGAATAGTTTGCGCGAGGGACTCTTCCAAAGTGGTAAAAAGTGTCCCCCCCTGTAACAATAAGAAAATGACAAAAATTAAAAAGTGTGTGATGTACGTTACCGTGTAAACTACCAACAAAAATTGGTTTGAATGATATCTAATAAGTAGTTTTATTTTAATACGCCATACGTCATTGACTATTGTTACAAGAACAAAATTAAAAATTTTGATTAACCCCCGACTACCTTAGATTTGTTATCTGTACAACATTCTACTAGTCAAGCCCTTTCATTTGATACCCATATTAAGGGAATTGTGAAAAAAGGAAATGTAATTCGCCATTTTGTGGTAGCGGCCATCTTGGATTTGAAATTTGTCATAGTGCAAAGTATTCTACTAATCAAGCCCTTTCATTTGATACCCATATTGAGGTAGTAGTGAAAAATATTATATAATTCGCCATTTTGTGGTGGCGGCCGTCTTGAATTTGAAATTTGTTATAGCGTTTAGTACTCTGCTAGTCAAGCCCTTTCATTTGATACCCATATTGAGGTAGGTTGTGAAGAAATATTTTGTCCGCCATTTTGTGGAGGCGGCCATTTTGAATTGATATTAACCAAACATAGCTAAGAACACCCGCACGAATATTAACTTTCAAATAAAAAAAACCGCATCGAAATCGGCCCATCTGTTTGAGCTCTACGGTGCCACAGACAGACACACACACAGACAGACAGACAGACAGACAGACAGACAGACAGACAGACCGACAGACAGACAGACAGACAGACAGACAGACATCGACGTCAAACTTATAACACCCCTTTTTTTTGTCGGGGGGTTAAAAACACTGATTATAGTAACAACGAAGTACAAGAACTTTTGTATTATGTTACTTGGTGCTACGGAAGCCTTCATGGGCGAGCCCGTCTCGCATAAGAATAGAAGAGTAGGAATAAGAAATAAGTAGTTAGATTTGAAGCGGAAATGTACAACTTTAAAGAGCAAGTGCATCACGGAGTGCATATCGTGGCAGGTGGAACGTATCGTGTGCTTTGTATGCTAATCTACAAACTATACAGACTGACGGCGGCACGGATCAGCATATTATTATCTAATGAACTTACTTGCTGCTATAATGTCGTGTGCTGTGTGTCGGTTGCGAAGAGACAAAGTGGATAACATAAGAGACGATTTTCTTAGCATTCCATGGATTCACCGTGCTGGTGCCGGGTCCATCGTGTGGCAGAGAGAGAGAAAACCCGAGCAGTTCCCGAGACTTGTGACTCGGGCGTAGGTTTAAGGGGCCCCTTTCTGACGTACATCAACACTCACCATAGGCTTAACATAGGTAAATCTTCGTATATAAAAATGAACCATATTATTTTGGTTTCATTATCTTGAAAATGGTTTTACCAATATCATTCGTTTTACAGTCGATTACGATTTCTAATACCGAAGTGTTAGTAATCCTAAATAGGTTTAAATTAACTGCTAGCTATTTGAGAGTTAAAGCAGATCACACAAAGCCAAAATGTTTCAATCTATAACTACCTCAATTCGAAAAAGAAAGAGATATATTAGAAGATTATTTCATCAACAGCCCACTAAATGTTCCCACTGCTGGGACTCGGAACCTTCTCTCGCAAAGAGAAAGTTAAGGCCATAATCCACCACGCTGGCCCAGTGCGGGTTGGTTTTCGAAGAAGAAGTTTTGGGAAAATATTCTTTAGTACTCTTTATTATAATTTATTTTCATTTATTTTCGCCACAAAAACAAAAACTAGCTTTAATTCAAAACGAAATTCAGATACTCTACAAAATTTTATACGAATCTATCACTAAGTAATCCGTAAAGATGAACGTAGCGAATTTTTAATGTTCATATTTCGATAATAGCATCACTAATTTCATTAAAAAAATTACCAATATATAGATATAGGTACCTCTAAAATATTTTCTACAAATCAAAAAAATAATCATTAAAATCGATACACAAGAACATTTTTTTTTATCAACCCCCGACTACCTCTGATATCGGATATCTGTATAACACTCTACTAGTCAAGCCCTTTCATTTGATACCCATATTAAGGGAGTTGTGAAAAAAGAAATGTATTTCGCCATTTTGTAGTCGCGGCCATCTTGGATTAAAATTGGTCATAGTGCAAAGTATTCTAATAGTCAAGCCTTTTCATTTGATACCCATATTGAGGTAGGTTATGAAGAAATGTTTAGTCCGCCATTTTGTGGAGGCGGCCATCTTGAATCGATATTAACCAAACATAGCTAAGAACATCTGCACGGACCTTCAAACAAAAAAACCGCATTGAAATCGGCCTATCCGTTTGAGGTCCACGGTGCTACAGACAGCCACACACAAACAGACAGACAGACATCGACGTTAAACTTATAACACCCCTTTTTTGGTCGGGGGTTAAAAAATAGGCACAAACAAATTGCGAACCTGAGAACCTCTTCCTTGTATAAAGTCGGTTAATTTTTGTTGTCAATGTCACGATAAAACACATCTAAACGAGCGCCACAAATGACGGTCTAACTACTGAGAGCAATTTCCGAAAGTCCCAATTGTGAGAACTTTTAGTGGGCTGCTTATCCTTATGCCTCTTTTGAAGATCTCAAATTTTTTGTGATACGCACAGAAAAATATCTGTCAATAAATCCATCAGTTTGCAAAAGTAGTAATCGATCTCATTCTTATCCAATAACGAACATGACGAGCTATAACACAGCGCCGGTTATGACTGACAGTTACTTTAAACTCTGAAATGAGTCGAAGTCATAACAGTTAGCGATCATAGTTTTAACGCTTATGTTTCAGCTGGTCTAGTCGGGAGAACAGCAACTGCCAATCCGGAGCTCCCGTGTTCTAAACCCACACGCATCACTGTATTTTCGAAGTCATGTGCATAATGCCGCTGACTTAAAACGGTGAAGGAAAAACATCTTCAGGAAACCGACATCTACCTAGAATCTTTCGAGGTCATGTCCACCAACTGGCACTGAGCTGGCGTGGTGGATTATGACCTTGACTCTATCTATTACTATATGGCAATTTAGATTTGATTGACTTCTATATTTTACTTCTGTATTTTTGAAGTGAAATCTTCTTTGGCGCACCACACACAAAAATTTTGTGGGCTGTGAATGAACCACAGCGTCACGCTCGTAAATGATAGAAATGGTCTCGAAAATGAAATAAACTCGGGACCGCCGAGTGTGCATGAGCGGGGACTGTCAGTTGTAACTGTATTTTTTTATACTAGGTACTAGTCTTTCTGTCACTATCGTGACTCTGTGTTTACTGTAGTCAATTTAAATCTAATCGTTAATATGTTTAAAACTATTTTATTAAATAGTTATTTCTTAGTTTAGTTTTCACTTCTGCCTTGTCACACTTTTTTGACGTGAAAACGTCTAATAAAACGATGAACGCCTGCTGCATGCACGAAAAAGTGTCCCGTTATGTCCCGTTACGCACATTGTGCGCTTGCGCCGCATCTATCAACGTTGTGTTATGACGTTGTCACTTTAAACTATCGTCCGTAAACCAACCGACTTTACAGACAACCAATTTATTTACAGTATACAGTGAAAAAACGAGCAGGACATGTGTCTGATAGTAAGTAACACACCTGCCCATGACATCACTGTGTCATGCAGCTATTGAAACATGAAGATTCAAAATGATCCTAGCACTGCACTGCACTAGTCACTCAGAGAAATAAGACGATCTGATCTGATGATGAACATTTGACGCTTTTAAAAGCATCTAAATATTGAATTCTTCAGTGAAACGTTCATCCAAAACGTTGTTTTTTTTTTAATCGATTAAAGAATATAATGTGTGAAACTCATGTTAATTTAATTTTAAATCATGATTCGAAGTCATTTTGTTCAGATAATTGTTCGCTGACCACTTGTCTCTTTCACCCCACCGCGTGATGAGCGAGACGGGTAATAATTACACGGATCATTGCGTAGCGAACTCATCAAGCCGATGACGTCAAAATGTACGTCGACAATAAGTCGAAAAACAGTATATATATCTTTCGGAACAAAAAACATTACCATACGCTTTCCGTTCTGTGTAGGCGGGAATTACCAAGAAATGTTTTGTGAATACTTAAAAGCCCGTTGGGCATTTTTTTGAGATGGGGAAAACAATAGAGCTCGCGTCATTGGTAACGTATTTAACACAATTATATTAATATTAAACCATAGACATAAATCGACGCCTCCCACGTAAATTGTTCTATCTCCAAAATTGTGATTTTACAGGAGAGCGTGCCAAAGATAAACATTGCATTTAAGTCGTCATTTCTTGTTATAGTTTTGTAAAATTTAGGTAAAAAATATACATACAAATTTTACAAAAATATAAGAAATGACGGTTCAAATGTAATGTCAAATAATAAAATAAATGTCTTTGGCACTCTTGTAAAACCACGATTTTGGAGATAGAACAATTTACGTGGGGAGGCGTCGAAATATGTAAATACTAGCAGTACTCCGCGGTTTTACTCGCGTAGTTCCCGTTACATTATTATATTTCTTTCAGACTAAAACCTAACCGTGTTCCAAATTTCAGCCTGATCAAAGACACGAACGAAGAGATTTGACTCTACTTTTGTGATAAGAACGTCTAGGCTGTGGAATACGTTGCCTGAGAGGGTTTTTCCCGATAGTTATAATCTTTGTGTCTTCAAATCGAGAGTGAATCGGTTTCTTCTAGGTAAACACGCTTCATCGTAGACCGCATCATCGTTTAACATCAGGCGAGATGGCGGTCAAGTGTAAACCTATAAAAGTTAAAAAAAAAACAGTTCATACGTTATGACGTGATTGAGCAACTAACATCCAAGCACCCAAATATCCAAAGATCTATTCATTGACATTTATAATACTAGTAGGAAGAAGGATGTCATACGTAGGATATACGTATGATGTAAGAATTTTTTGGAATTGTTTCTTTTATTTTTTTCCCAGGCACCCGTGTTCAGTGCAATGTTTAAATATGAAGATGATATAATATCACTTTCCGTTTAAATATTAGAGTTTAAAAAAATTTATACACAATTTTTTTTATTATTAATATTTTTCACATGACTACTTTTCCGTTATATTTTTTTACATTGCAATTGTAAACACACTAACAATAAAAAAGTTAATGAAAACGAACTACTATTCAAGAGACCCCGATGTCGAAACCCCTTCTCCCAAACGTCTCGTTTTTTTCTTAGCCTAGGCACAGGTTTTAAAGAACCATAGTTTTAGTACAAGTAAATAAATTATTGATAAGACAAAGAGTTGTATCGTGATCAACAGCCGTAGTGAGGCTATGAGGAACATCACCGTATTTGCGGAACTCCGTAATTTCACGGTCCACCGTCCTATCCCCGGTATCCCAGATGTACTCAGACACGGAACCCTTTTTGTGAATTTCAGTATAAGTTTCAGAGGTAAACAATTTATGCTCTTTCGAAGGGTACAAAGTTACGAACTTAAGTTTCGTAGAATATGTAAAAGAAATTTGGAAAGCTGACCTATTTCCCGCTTAGGTAATAGCCAGTGACCCAGCGTGGGTTCGTGAGTTATGAAAAATATTTCTTTTATTTCTACATCTCTTAGTTTATGAAAACGGGATTGAGTTCTTTGAATAGGGTTGGATCGAAAGGGTTTCACTGCACTTAGAGTGGTTTCAGATCAGTGTAATATATTTTTGGGTGTATAAACAAGAGTTGTTGTTAGTAATAAACTAACCAAAACGGTGGACTTTGCAACAAATCAAGTGCTCCTATGGTTATGTGTATTTGTGAAAACAGATTTTTCACCAGTTTTGCAGTATGTAGTACTATCCTTATCTGTCTATACATTCATTAATAATCCCGGATTTTCCCGAAGGACTACACAGAGACCGTTTCCTTCCATTTGCTACTATCCCGATATGCTTCGCTTTATCTACTGTGATAAGTGCTTTCAAACAATATCTATGGATAATGGTAGTCTTACCGTTACAAAACCTTAGTCAATTACAATTTTGTCTCAACATAAAATACATAAAAGTTTATATTAAGTGGTAGTGGTAGGACTGGGTCCACCTGCGAAAGTCCTTTGCTAATCAATTATTCTACCGCTAAACAGTAAAAGAAGTTTTCATATAAATTACAGGCCAACGAGATAATATATCTAATATTAAATCTTACGGGTGACAAGTACGAGACAGTTCCAGAAGGTGTTTTGCTCGCTCGATGTTCAAATACCGTAACATTGTCTTGTTATGGGCAAACGTGTTGCTAATCATCAAACGCATTTGTGCTTTTCGCGTCGCGTCACACTTTATTATATAAAAGATGGAGGATTTTTGGTTTTGCTGCTTTGTTATGCTGACGATAGTCAGCGTTAATTAAATGTTAAACGTGTATTGCAGATGATGATGGAATGAGAAACAAATAATTTACCCAAGCTATTCATAAAATACTTGAATGCTTAAAAAGAAATTACTGGCTTTTAACCGTCCAAAGATGAATGGTAAGATAAACAAAATTATTACCGCGCACACTTTGTAGACTTCATTTTATTCCTTCCTAATTAAATTACGAAAATTCAAATGGGATCTCGAGTCTTGCAAGTTCTTAAAAAAGTGGCGAATTTTAAATTTCAAATTACAACGCCGACATTTCCTTAAAGCGCTTTTCATATTCAATTTGACGGTTGCTTACGTCGATATAAACCATAAGATGTGTCCTGAGCACCTTGATATCGATAAACTGCGTCTATGTGTGTAGCGTTAGTTTATTGTTTACACACCACCACTCTACCTGACCCCTAGAATCGCTAGTGATGAGGTATGCAGTGCTGTGGTTCTACTTAGGTTGGTTGTTGACAACGTATAGTGATAGGTAAAAAACGTCCGGCGTTCACCGCTTCTTGCCACCGACTAGAACGGAAATACTAAGCAGACTCTTCCCAACGATGACATAATTCCGTGTGCCTGAAGTTTGGGAGGGCACATTAAATGGTTTATATCGATGGCTATATTCCTGGCACCTAAACGTCGAGAGGGTTGACGGATTTACATGTTTTACATACAATTACCAGAGCAAACTCTGCCGTCAGCCCGCCAGGTGGCAACACGGCAAAAATAACACGGGGTTTCTCAGAATCTTTGAATTTATAAGGATTAGTGCCTAAGTAGTGGGGTAAGGGATCTTGGGAAAGTTGCTTATTTGTGGAGCTCCGAATCGTTCTTTGAAATTATGTGTGAATCAGATGGTATTATGTGTGAATTGTCCACCAATATGTTTTATTTGTTTATGACCGATTTTGCCAAGCAACCGCAAGATGAAAAATTGATACCTGAAATACAAACTTTGCGCGCGACGTATAGAAAATACGACAGTGTGACTTGTATGAAGCGTTATTGGGAGAGTCCAAAATTATGACTTTAAAATCGTAATATCACGGGAAGTTTTTAAGATAACAAAGTAATTCTTTCACCTATTGTTCAGTTATTGAGTAGCCTTTTTATGGCACATTAAATCAAAAATGATTCATCATGCCTATTCTAAACGCTCAACACTCTATACGAGTACAATTCTTAACGTTCACACCAAAAAGTTTACTACTACGTAGTATATGTAAACTCTTTGGGTCACACTCTATGTAAATTCCGGAAACGGAAGCAAAAACCACAGACTAAGTAGAGAGTGGCTAAAACTTACATTATTTATTCACTCGATATCGCACAACTAAACTAAACTAAACGACGGAATGGATACGAATGGCTTCAGTTAACCAACTGCAAACTGATTCCAGATAAATACACCTCGGAGTTTCAATATTAAATTAGGGGTGCCTCGGAGGAATCCACGATACGATCTATGCTTTGTGTATGAAGTAAGAGGTTCCATTTTTAACCTCCGATCAAAAACGGGGTGTTATAAGTTTGATGTCGATGTCTGTCTGTGTGTCTGTTTGTTTGTGTGTGTAGAGCTCAAACGGATAGGCCGATTTCAATGAGTTTTTTTATTTGAAGGTTAATTAATTTCCGTGTGAATGTTCTTACCCATGTTTGGTAAATCTATTCAAGATGGCCGCCTCCACAAAATGACGTACTTTTTTCACAACCTACCTTAATATAGGTATCAAATGAAAGGGCTAGACTAGTAGAATGTTGTACAAATTATAAAGCCGAGGTAATCGGGGCTTAATTTTTTTTATTATTTTGTTCTTGTTAAGAATGAAGGAAGGGATGTAAATTTACATCTTGCACCAGGGTACTACGTACCTGTGTGAACATGAAGAGTTAGTATTGAACATTTTCTTTCGATTCTTTGGCAGTGTTACAACGCAACGGTCGTATTCTCGAGATCACTCAAAACGTATCGGATCGTCTTATTGACTGGCCTCGTGGTTTAGTGGGTAGTAGTTTGGGGTCAGTTGGTGTTGTGTGTGAATGCAGGGCTGTCAAAACGATACACAAATATACAATTATTAGCAGGCTCACTTGAACTCACTGCGATGCATTCCATGACAGGATTCCATGACTCCGAAATCTGAAAATCAGCGCTATAGATCACGATAGATGAATTGTTAATTTTCACCGAAAATAAATTACATTCCGCGAGGTATAAGCTGAGCTTTGCATTAGTGTGAGTGATCACCAATCAGGCAGGAGCTTGAAATTTTGTCCGCAAGATATAGGCTGAGCTTAGCATTAGTGTGAGTGATCACCAATCAGGCAGGAGCGCGACGAGACAGAATGGCGCCGCGCCTAAGGCCGGTTGTCACACCTACACTATCCATGTACACTCACACAAATGCAAAGCTCAGCTTATGCCTCGCGGAGTGTACATTGTTTAGAGATATTATAATTTATTAAATTAATTATAGATCATGAGGTCTCCCTCTTAACCTAACCTGGGGAAGCACCACATCTTTGCCAGTTATTCTACCGATAAACAGTAATGTGAAAACATTACTGTGTTCCTGTTTGAAGGGCAATGTTTCCAGAGAAATTACAGGGCTTAGAGATATAGCATCTTAGATCGCTGGATGACGAGCGCACTGCAGTGCTAGGTAATGATTTGGACTCTTCATGTTTCAATAGCTGCATGCCACTGTACTGTTATGTGGCAGGTATGTTGCTTACCATCAGACACATATCATGCTCGTCTCGTCACTCTTTATTGAAGAAAAAAAAACATATAAAAAAACATAAACCGATAAATAACTGTGCATATAGCATTTTAAGGCGCTCATCATCCAAAGATTTAATTTAATTTGCCTATCTCTTTACAATGTATTTTCTCTACCATCATCATATCTATTTCATAACGTGGTAGCATGTGAATACACATGCTTCTAACTAGTGCTGGTTGTACTTTCAATTACTTATAGATTTAAATACATAAAATTGACGCATGGATTTACGTTAAGGCGCTGTAACAAGGTGTTGAAAATTCTCTCTAGACGTAAATCTCTCAGGTTAAATTGGGAATCAAGGGAAATAAACTCTTAAATAAATATTACAAAGATAGAAAAACTAGAACTACGTCGTAAATGTCGTGTGAACGCTAGAAAATGTATGGGGAGTATATCTGTATACAAGCGGTTTTCTATTTTTTTTCTGTTGCGCGGTGTGTTGAAAGACGTGGTCAGCAAACAATTATGTGAACAAAATGATTTCGAATTAATCTGTAAAATTAAGTTTAAATGAGTTTTTGATCGATTTAAAAAAAAAGAGGAAGTTTTAAATTCGGTTCTTCCGTTATGTTCTGTTTTTTACTACTTTGAGTCAAGGCAGACAAAAATGGAAGGAGGGTAGGGAGACCTTTGCTCAACACTGGGATACAATAGGCTCTTAATAACAATAGTAAAAATAGTAGGGATGTTACGCGATAACCCCGCAAAATTGTGAATCGATTCTGTTGGCAATTTCTTGGATGGTGGTTTGTGAAGTATTAACTTAAAACTAAAATTCACTTTCATAATTAATTGATGATTTACTGAAGGTTTCTTATGGAATTTGGTCGAATGTCTGAGTTCTATTTTAAATTTTAACACTGCCGAAACGTCGAGGTAATTAAACAATGAATTTGATCGTGATTAAGCCGCGTACATCCGTACAATAAATAAATATACTCATAAAATTATGGGTTCAAATCGCGAAAGCTTAAAAACAATATTTTAAATTTTTCGGAAACAATAAATTATAATATATCCTTCCTTCCACTCGACACCACCAAAACGACACCATTGGTGGTGTCGTATGGAATCACTAGTCCATACGACACCACCGACTAATAGTGAGGTTACCTACATACAAAGTTGTTGATATGCAAACTACAATTAAGTTCAAACAGTTTCATTAATGAGGTATGTCATTTGATAAAGTTTATATTTATCTGTCACTCAAATGGTCATCTTGACATTGTTCATTGCAATTTGCATATTATTGTCTTTCCGTCCGAATATTTTAATTTTTCACTATGGACATGGATACTAATACTGATGACATAAAATACATAAAAACTAATGGCGGAACAGCACATCACTAGGGTGGTGTCGTATGGACTAGAGATTCCATACGACACCACGGATGGTGTCGTTTTGGTGGTGTCGAGTGGAAGGAAGGTAATATATGAATTCTTTGTAAAATAAGTAAGCCTAAACAGCATACTAAATGATCATACTGAGATTTAGGGCCTGTTGTCACAAGAACAGAGTCAAAATCATTATCCACGTAGGTCGCTTGCAGGTTGGCGACTGACGCATGCCCTTAAAAGATTCTTGGAACAGAACAGTTTCCTCAAGATGTGTCCTTCAGCGTCAAATCTAGTATATAGTATAGAGTGATTGGACGAATAGGGGTCACCATCAGCATGTATCTGTAGGCAACACCCCTGCCCATAACAGCACAGTGTCACGCAGCTATCGGAACATGAAAAGTCCAAATCATTACCTAACACTGCACTGCGCTCGACACCCTGCGATATAAGATGATTGATATCTATGCCCGATAATCAACTCTGATGATTACAGGCAGCCTTTGTTTGTTGCTTACCATTAGATGCTTGCTTTGCTCATCTAGTTGCGGTCATCGGTCTAAGAAGGAATGCTTGTAGCTCGAAAAAGCGACATCGTTTCGTGGTTGATGTTCCAAAGACACGAACAAAAAGATTTGATTCTACTTTTGTGATAAGAACGTCAAGGCTATGGAATATGTTGCCTGAGTGGGTTTTCCCGGTGGTTACAATCTTTATGCCTTCAAATCTAGAGTGAATTGGTTACTTCTAGGTAAATACGTTCCATTGTAGACCGCATCGTCGTTTATGAGGCAAGATATCAAGTGTGAACATATAAAAGTTAAAAGTATAACTAGTCACTCTTTATTCGAAAATAAAATATTATAAAAGCGAAGTTCTTAAAAAAAATGTGTCTGTTTAACATCAAGGTCAGTTCCAAATCACAAAAAATCTATGTCATTACTTCACAAATAGTGAAATACTAGCTTATTCAAATGCTCAAAAGGTCCAACTTTTGTCTAGCTTAAATTTCTTTCGTTATTTAGAATATTTATTTATCATTTTACAGATGCAATATAAAGTTTCAGTATTGGAATAAGTAATGAAGGTACTACGAAAATATTCAGTAACAGCTTGAGGGCAAAAAACCTCTTGTTTCGGACCCGAGTAGAACTTATATTTTACGAGTATTGAATATTTATATTCTTCGGAATAATTATATATTCTGTTTATGTATATGCAAATGATTTTATACTTATGTAAACAACTGTCTTAGTTTTACACGATTTGTAACACATTAATAGGCTCACGGTATATCGCCGTCTCCGTTAAATGATAGTGAAACAAGTATTAGAATATTCATTTGACATTCGTCATAAATGAAAAAAAAAGATGTTTCTTTCTCAATCACGTGAGAACCAGTGCCGTAAATAAGGCGGTGCCACTGGTGGCCAGGCACAGGGGGTAGACCAAAGAGTTTACATATACTACGTATAGAGTTATATTCGTATTTTCCGCACGGTTCATTTGTGTCAATCGTAAGCAAATAACGTGCATACTTTCTATGGCAACAGAGTGTTGTGCCGCAACAAAAGTATGACAATTTCACAAGAGCGACAAGGTAAGAATTACAGGGCTTAGAGATATAAGATCTTAGATTTCTGGGTGACGAGCGCAGTGCAGTGCGAGGTAATAATTTGGACTCTTCATGTTCCAATAGCTGCGTGTCACTGTGCTGTTATGTGTCAGACATGTTGCTTACCATCAGGCACATGTCCTGATCGTCTCCTCACTATTATTTAAAAAAAAAAAAGGTGCTACCCGTGCTTTCGGTGTAAACCGTTTGTGCTAACTCTATACGTTGTATACGTAAACTTTTTGGCGTAGACTCTGGAGGTGCAATATAAGCCAAATCAGGGAGGACATTATTTTCGTTCGGTTTGGTCCTAATAAGTACTAAAAACATACGCAGGGCGCAGTAACTGGTTTGAACGTCCTATCCGATCGGATTGAAATTTGAAACACTAATAGATTATAGTTTGGAATATGACATAAGACATAGACTCAAGAGAACGACGAGAATGAAAACTACGCGGGTAAAACCGCGGGGCATTGTATATCCTACTACACTCCGCGAGGTATAAGCAGAGCTTTGCATTAGTGTGAGTGATCACCAATCAGGCAGGAGCTTGAAATTTTGTCCGCGAGGTATAGGCTGAGCTTTGCATTAGTGTGAGTGATCACCAATCAGGCAGGAGCGCGGCGAGACAGAATGGCGCCGCGCCTAAGGCCGGTTGTCACACCCACACTATTCATGTACACTCACACAAATGCAAAGCTCGGCTTATGCCTCGCGGAGTCTACTTGTATCCTACTTCCTACTTATACATATTTTAAATATTAATGTAAGTATGTTTAGAAATTTGGGTGTTTGTTGTTCAAACACGTCGTAACGTATGAACGAATGGTGTGCCGCCTAACTAACGCTGATTTAGTTTTGATATACCTCGCTCTTTTCTTTTCGCTTGTTATGATAGAGACAGCAATAGGAAAGCCATAGCCGATTTTGTTGTTAGGATTGGGATGAAATTTGGATCAAGTTCATTACTCATCACTTTATATTTTGGAAAATCACTTTATATATTGGAAAACTGCAAATTTGTTGAAAAATATCCAAATTTATTTAGTAAAGTAGCAGACAATTAGCGCTACCCGATTAGGACATTATACAAATACAACTTAAACGTACCAACATCAAAACTAACTTTACATAGTACCGGTCCGCATGCGATGGCTACACACATTTATAATAAACTTCCCAATAAACTTAAGGAAACTGAAGACGAGCGTAGGTTTGTCAGGACCTTGAGAGATCTGTTATTGTCAAACGCCTATTACAGTCTATCTGAGTTTTTAACCGATGACCTAAGAACCTTCGAGGAAGAAAACCAAGTACCTATTTGACAGCGAAATGAAACGCTTTGCTCCAAAATGACGCTTTAATTGCAATGCCCGGTTGGGGTACGTTGTGTGACGACTAAATTTTATTCAAATGTATTATTTATTACTGTAACATAATGAAGCAATAAATGATTGAGTATTGAGTAATAAGTTGCAGCACTGAACGAGCGTGCTAAACAAGCTGTGATCACGTGCGCGTCCCTTTAACAAGAACAAAATTAAAAATTTTGATGAACCCCCGACTACCTCAAATTTGTTATCTGTACAATATACTACTAGTCAAAGCCCTTTCATTTGATACCCATATTAAGGGTGTTGTGAAAAAAGAAATATATTTAGCCATTTTGTGGTGGCGGCCATCTTGAATTTGAAATTTGTCATAGTGCAAAGTATTCTACTAGTTAAGCCCTTTCGTTTGATACCCATATTGAGGTAGTAGTGAAAAAAAATATTTAATTCGCCATTTTGTGGTGGCGGCCATCTTAGATTTGAATTTTTTATAATGTATGGTATTCTATAAGTTAATCTCTTTCATTTGATACCCATATTGAGGTAGGTTGTGAAGAAATATTTTGTCCGCCATTTTGTGGAGGCGGCCATCTTGAATTGATATTAACCAAACATAGCTAAGAACATCCGCACGGATATTAACCTTCAAACAAAAAACCGCATCGAAATCGGCTTATCCGTTTGAGGTCACGAATGAAATTGAAGTCAGACTGGATTGTATCCATCAAACGTAACACCAATGTATTTATTTTAAAAGTTAATCTGTTATAAAATAAATCCATGTCGAAAGCAGTTTGAATCAGGGATTATTCTAAAAAGTAGGTAACGTACCAAGGAGTGTGCATGGCTCACGGCACAATGTCCGCCGCCAACAAAGGAGCTTTTGTTCAGATTGCTGCACAATGCGCCAGTTTCCTATGCCTTAATTGTAATTACGTCATTATGCTTCCCGTTTGTGAAAAGATTGTGATGCATTTCCGTGTAAGACAAAATTAAAACTGCAATACAATACTTACATTGGAATGCGACTTCTTACGACACGCCAAAATACAAAAACAAAATTAAAAATTTTGATTAACCCCCGACTACCTCGGATTTGTTGCCTGTACAACATTCTACTAGTCAAACCTTTTCATTTGATACCTATATTGAGGTAGTAGTTAAAAAATATATAATTTGCCATTTTGTGGTGGCGGCCATCTTGGATTCGTTTTAATCTTCAATAATAAATATAATTGTAAATAGTTAATGTTTTAATTTATGATTGTTCGTAATATTTCCGATTCGTATTTTTTCGGTTTAGAATCATTTCCTGAGCATAAAATTACAAAATAATAACACATCCAGGTGGAGCTTCAAGCGCCAGCTCGAAAAAACGATTTTGGCCAATATTCCGAAAAAATTATAAAGCCTATTATTATTGTAGAAAATAAAATTTCCCATCTTTTGTTGCCAGTAAACTTTTTTTCGAACTTACCGATTACGATTTATTATGTCCAATTTAATGATAACAATGTAAAAAAATAAGATGTGAATTCCGTTCCCAGTAGCATAAACATGTCTCTTTTTACCGGAATGGAAGAAGGGTTATGTTTTTCGCGCGTATCTTTATGTTTGTAAAACTTTTATTTCCACATATCTTCCAAACGGCTGGATGGATTTTGGTAACTAAGATATTCTAAGACTGGTCTCATTCGCCAAAGTGTCCTTAGACTCCTTAGATAGTAGGTAATATTTTTTACGTGTAGATTTTTTGTAGTCGGTTTTAAATTAATAATTCTATCATATTGCTCGTTGCTCGAATGAACAGCACCGTTCATCATCATGATTGAAGAGTTGAACGAAGAGTTTGGTCTCCACTTTTGTAATAAGAACAACTAAGCTGTGAAACGCATTGCCAGAGTGGGTTTTTGTCGAAGGTTCGATCCTTGGGGTTACGAGGTACACTGTGTTTGTTTCTATTAGAGAAGCAAGTTCCATCGTAGACCACATCATTTTCATCCACTATTTTTGGCATCATCACAACTGTATCATTAAATGGCTTATAAATCGTAAACGGTAAGTTTTACAAAAAAAGTTTACAAGCAACAAAAGATGCAAAATTTTATTTTCTACAATTGTTGTCAAAATATATAGTTTCCAAAATATCGGCTAAAACAGTTTTTTTCAATTGGCGTTTGAAACTCTACCTGAATCTGTGAGCATTTTGTAATTTTATGCTCAGTAAGTGATCTTTACCTCATAGAAAAAAATTGGATTAGAAATTTAGTGCAAACTTGGCCAAAAAACCGTCTATTTGTACTGGTCTTTCATTACGTTTCACCACATTTTTTAAATTTTTTGACGAACTTGTGAATTATTAGGAAACATTTTAAAAAGATGCATGAAATTTTAAAAGCCGTTCTCAACTTATAGTGTGACCAAAAAAGAAAAGGTTGAGTTTTGTATACCTACGAGTATAGATAAATTTAATATTTATTCGTTTATATAGCAACAAAACTCTTATCATAAACAAACAAACGTAAACAAATCTTGAACAAAAAATGAGTTTAAATTACATAGTCCAATATTTTAATGTTATTTCTGCACTGTGGCACCGATTCCGCGGTCGGTGACGGTCGCGAGAACAAGACAGCGTTAAATGCCTACTTTGACAGAATTACCTGGCCTTAACCAAACATATTTATAAGAACATCCGCACGGACCTTCAAATTAAAAAACCGCATCGAAATCGGCTCATCCGTTTGAGCTCTACGGTGCCACAGACAGACACACACACAGACAGATATCGACGTCAAACTTAGAACACCCCTTTTTTGGTCCCCTCGACCAAAAAAGCAAAGCAAGCAATATTTATTTGCAAATGGGTTGTTTCTATACCTAGTAAATAAAACAAATAAAGATGCAAATGTTTCGATGTTTGAATTTGCCGGTTTCCTCACGATGTTTTCATTTACCGTTAAAGTCAGTAGTGATGAAAATTTTTACACTAGCACATGAAAATATTAAAAAATGCAGGCTTGATTCAAACCCAAGACCTCATGATTGTGACATCATCACTAAAATACCACAGCTTCAAGTTAGTACATGATATTAAATTTTTGATTGAAGAATTTAAATGACGCCTTTCGTAGCACTTTAATTTGAATTTCCAAAAACAGTACCTTAAACACCAAATCAACATTAAAATACACATTTTAGCACACAAAACCCCTTTATTGCTATTATAAACCACTTCATTAATCTTCCCCGCATATTAATGAGAATTTCAATTTCATTCACTTAATGGACTTTACCTACTCAAAGTTTTCTCTTAAAACCTTTTTTTGTCGGAAGAGGAGTGCGGTCGGTGAGGGTTACGAGTTACGAAGCTATGTGAAAAGTTTTATAGTGGTCTCTTCAACTATACTGGCAATAGTTATATATGAACGTACACCTTTGCTTTAAGCCACTGATGTTCACTACACATACGAGTATTAAAAAGACAATAAAATAGGGACTAAAGGTACAAGTTCGCGCTGAGACCGCGACCGGAGACCGCGACAGGCACTTGACTCTATAGAATTGTATGGGCGCCAGTTCGCGCCGAGACCGCGACACATGTCTCGCGTCACGTGTCTCGGTCTCCTGTCGCGGTCTCGCCGCGAACTGGCGCCCATACAATTCTATAGAGTTAAGTGCCTGTCGCGGTCCCCGGTCGCGGTCTCCTGTCGCGGTCTCGGCGCGAACCGCTACCTTTACTATTGACTACTGCGCCCCTACAGCGTTAAACAAAAAGATTTACTAATATTTAAGTTTGTTTTAATCACTTCAACTATGATTAAGTACAAACATATATTCAAATATATAATTGTTTTTTACCATATTACATTAGAAACACAATCACAAAAATATAACAGGTATATTAGTAGCAACCCCAAAGATAATTATATAAATTAGTTTCAAAGTCCATTAACTAAAAGATCTGATACTAGACTCGTATCTGCTTGAAAAGGGTAAAGGTATAAACATTAAACACGAATAGGCCAGTGTATTGGTACCGAAGCCCTTGGCGAGAGGATTGCAACCGACAGAATTATCATTTAGGTAATTTGGCTAAAAGTTTTAGCTATTTAAAGCCGTGGTGGCCCAGTAATCAGACCGTGCGGTTCACATTCTGAGATTGTCAGTTCAAATCTCGTCTGTACCATTGACTGTTTCTAACCCCCGACTAAAAGATGTGTGTTAAAAGTTAAGTTTGACGTCGATGTCTGTCTGTCTGTCTCTGTGTGTGCCAGTCTGTGGCACCGTAGAGCTCAAACGGATGGACCGATTTCGTCGCGGTTCTTTCATTTGAAGCTAGTTTCCTTGTGGTTGTAATTAGCTATGTTTGTATTACATCGATTCAAGATGGCCGCCACCAAAAAAGGGCGGATAACATTTTCACAACCTTCTTCAAAATAGGTATCAAATGAAAGGACTAGTAGAATACTCTACAAATTTCAAATCCAAGGTAGTCGGGGTACGTCAAAATTTTAATTTTGTTCTTGTTTCAAGTGTAAATACACAAGTCTGTCATAAATACTGGCTTTAAAGGTGAAGAAAATCATCGTGAGAAAACCAGCATGTATCCAGAAATACATCTTTTGTTGACGTGTCTCATACGCCAACCCACACTTGCCCAACGTAGTAAATTAAGGCTTTGACTCTCTCCTTGTGAGAGAAAGCCCAGAGCCCCAGGAATGAGAGCATAATGTAGGCTGTTAAATTATGCTTCTGTAAATCAATGTAACAATTTTAGACGTTTAAATCAACGGTAAAAGTCACCTGTCAAATTAAACATAAATTGGGCAATGACCTTTAAGACAATCGTAATAAAGGTGACTAGACAAAGATAGATGATTTCATTGTCAAACGAAGAACAAATCTTTTGTCTGTTACTTTTAAAGTGTCTCCCAATTTAAGCGACGAAAAGCATTGGCGTTATCTTAAAAAAATATCTTAATTAAACGCTCCCGTATCTGGAAACTTAATTATCGCCCCAAGAATACTTTCCGCGTTAATGTTAATGTGTAATTAATTCTGGAACAAAAATTAGGGATCTTAATTATTTTAATTATTTCCAGATGTATTTAAGAGAAAATTTGGAATGGAACTGAAATAACATTCGGGCGAATTAATATTATTTTAATGTTTAATTTGAGAAGTTTTAAATTGAGAAACAGAGGTTCTACCTTTTGTGTAATTGTTTCTTATGAGCTATGTTGTACGGGTACTTTGATGAACATACTCTACATCGATAAGTACTAGGTTTGTGCTTGACCGTAGACCTGGCTCACCAGCCAGGACTCATTTGGGCTCATTTGGCCCCGCTACTCCCAGTAGCGGGGTCAAATGAGACCATAATTCTTTAATTTTTTTCTTCTAAGAATACGTTTAAGGCATTATGCTATGTGACAAGTGTTTAGTTTGCCTCAAATATCCAAAATCTGCTGCCAACTCTCGGAATATTACATCGCTATCGATCAATTAGTCACGTCGCGATCATAAAATGTATTAACAAGAGATAGATAGATACTCTTTATTTTTCGCACCAAAACAAAACAATACAGTAAAAGAAAAAAACACTAAAACTAGTGTCACAATCGGCGGCCTTATTGCTAAACGCGATTTCTTCCAGGCAACCTTAGTATGGACATGTTTTTAGAAGTTATAAAGGAGCATTTTATTGTTTTGAAAATTGTACAGCGTATAAAGCGTCAGTTTCTACTTTATTCGACAATCTAATCATCCCGATAATTGCAATTCACTTAGGCAAAACATAATGCTATTTTTTATTCTGCTCTCCCGACTACCCACGCCTGCCTACTGGCAAACATGAAGATTTTGATAAAGGACAGGCCTCTTATATTTCTAAAATTAATTTTCGTTCATAATAAAAACTAAGCAAACATTTGCAAAAATAAATATGCTAACTACGCAAAACTAAGGGCGAGCGTCGTCCAATGCCCATAAATTTGAGAGATAGCCTTTTAGTAAAATGCTAAAAATATTTTTTGTCTGTAAAATATTTTTCAATAAAAATTTCGGTTCACTTGAATAACGGCGATCTGTAAAATAATTTTGATTGTTTTCCAACATTCTAGTGGTTTCCTGTGGTTTTCGTTAAACTGAGCTAGGTCAATACTTCTACCATAAAAAAAAATGTTCTGGTAGTCCAGAGTAGATGTTTTTATTGATATCTACCCTAAAATTATAAAGTTGAAGAGGTTTTTTGTTTTAACGCCCTAATCTCAGGAACTACTGATTCGAATCCAAAAAAAATTTTACCGTTGGAAATGTACGAGGTCGTCGAGTGCTATAAGCTATCCATGTCCCACAGGTGAAGCCGGGGTGGACTCCTAATATTGAGATATAATATCGCCACTTTATCATTCTCTTATTTTATAGACATTCTAATCTAAGAATGGGGCACCCCCTAAATGTATGGTTTTTTATATCTTTGTCTCAAAATCCTAATCTGGTACACAGAATACATTTACATTTCAACCGTATAGTTTCTAGTTTCTGAAAAAAATTGGATCTGACATATGGACGGACAGACAGACAGACCCAGACAAAAAATCCATAAAAGACTAAAATATGGGTTCCGTTTTTATGTTTTACGGAATCCTAAAAATGAGCCAATCTTAAGATTATTTATTAGTTCAAGGTTGTAGGAATTTCCCAATACACGAAGTGATTTGAAAATATAATTAGAAAGGCAGAGTTATAAGGGATCCGTGAAAGATGTTGCAGCTAAAGATATCGGTAGCATTATTTTTTGATTTTATGTTTACACTAGATATAGACAAAAATGTACAGAAAGCTATAGGTACTTCCCTTAGCGGACTCTTGACTCTGCTCGAGAGATAGAACGGATTCCCTAAAGTGCTAAACGAGCTGCGAACCCGCGCGCACACTCTCCTTGAAAAAGATCGCCGGACGCGATCGAAACTTGAGTCGGACTAGACTGACTATATTAAACGTGAGTTACCCGTGTATTTCTTTAAAATGTAGGATATTCTCAATGATCAAAATCAAATTCTCAATTCAAATAGTTGTTTTTTTTTTCAAAACGTTTTTCAAGTGAAAACTTCTTTTGGCGCACCACACACAGATTTTTCGTGAGCTGCAAATTGAGCTCAAGCGTCACGCTCGTAAATAAAAGAAATTTTCGGGAAAACTCGGGACCATGGCTACCAAGACATACGTTAGCGTTACATATAGATGGTCATGGTTAGAAGACTTATGTAGATGACAATGCTTTGAAGATTTATTCCAGACTAGCAGTGCACTCCGATATCACCCGCGTGGTTTCCAAAGTGAGCTATCAAGTTCTGAGTTATACGTTTTCACATCTATCGGCATTCCCAATGACTACCAATTTATTGTTTTTATAATATTATGCGATAGCGCGAATTATTATTATCAATCGATTTTGATATTTATTATTTCATAGGTTTTTAGGTCGTAGGTAGGTTTACTTCATAATACTGTAATAACTCATGCTCACTACGTGCATAATAAACTGCGAGAGTTACATACATGCATCGCACGCGCATCTACAGCGACACGCCGGAGACTACTGAGGAGTCTGAGGAGGAGGAGTGAGGACTGAGGCGGAGAGGCGATCTCCGTGGCGCGCGTCTAAAATATTTATATACAGTGTGCGAGTGCAACAGCGACATGCTACATCCTTGTTTCATTTTTATATTTAAAATTTCGGAAGTTTTTGTTAATACTGCGTACATGTCGTATGTTAATATTAAATGTGTATTGATTTAGAATGATTTTTGTAATAAATGTTCAGTATTTTTCGTGAATATTATTTGTCTCCTGAAACAAGAAGTAAAAGCAGCCCCACAATACTTTCAGCGGGGGTCCCATATTACACTTTATAGAAATCGCTGACCTAAAAAACCTAAATGAGTACCTCTTTTTTTGAAGTCGATTATAACATGAGTTTTAGGCGAATGTCTGAGCTAAATTTTAAAATGAACTCGCTTTTTTTTAGATTTTTTTTCCTAGAGGAAAGTTATCTCAGCTGTAGAATATCCCACATTAATTTAGTTATATTTATTTGCCTTTACCCTCGCCCTTGACCGTCATCACGTTAGCCCTCGACGATGAAGCGTGTCTGCGGAACCGATCCACTATCTGTACGACCACCCCCCAAAATGTATTACCCAATTTACAATAGTTAATTATTTTGGTATTCCAATTTTTAATTTTCCCGTTAATTTGTAAACGATGGCCAGAACAAACTATTGAGCAGTTGTTATACGATAAAAACACAATTTCATTACTTCAATGCAACACATTATATTTAATATTAAAATTAAATTTGTAATTTTTTTTCATTTTTTTTTCATTTCAAATGAAAAAATAATATTTATTTTTTGCCAAAGCAACAAAAACCAACTTCAACGTTAATTCAGGCGATCGATCAAATTTCATAAGAAGCTAT